>OY970827.1:61746928-62946928 GCA_963853835.1 Calendula officinalis
CTCTATTTTGTTTATAAATATATAAATCCATCTCATTAAACATTTAATGACAAAATCACAACTCTTATGGTAGTATAAATCCAAAGCCATAGCCGGCCACATCCACATGCCACCAAATTCCAACACCCCCACCTCCGCCTCTCCTTTATATGACACATTTTCAAGAAAATCAGACAACTCACCCTTTCAAAACTTTTCTGCAAACGGTACGTGCTTCTAACAACTCATTGTAGCCTTCCCTCTTAAATACCATTTTATGCAACATCATTTTCTCAAATACCAAAAGCTGTTTTGCTATTAACAAACACACATATTTTTTTTTTTCCTTCTTTTGCATCTTGATCAACAAACACAATGATCAGTCTATTTTACTTAGATTTTTACCCGGATTTCACCCTACCAATATTGATATTTCATATCCCAGAATCCGGTACCACTTTCTAGTCCAGTCAACATCTATATATTATCTCTTTAATTAATTAACTTCTCTTTCTTTTTATTTCAAGTAGTTTCTCATGATGCAGTTTACTGAAACACTATCACTTCACCAGACCACCAAACCATGCCAAAACTTCACACCCATGAACCCGAACCAAACCCAACCCTGGCCCGGGTTCACCGCACCCACTAAGGCGTTAGGAACGTTTGGGGACGCTAACTGCATGGAACAGTTGTTGGTTCGTTGTGCTAATGCAATCGAAAGCAACGATGCGACTCTTTCTCAACAGATTCTTTGGGTTCTTAACAACATCGCACCATCTGATGGTGACTCGAACCAACGGTTAACTTGTGGGTTCCTACGGGCCTTGATTGCTCGAGCCGCAAAAACCGGTACATGTAAGATGCTAACCGCTGCTCTTTCGAACTCAAATATTTCAATTCAAACGCATAAGTTCTCGATTATCGAGCTTGCAAGTTTTGTTGACTTGACACCGTGGCACCGGTTTGGTTTTACGGCGGCTAACGCCGCCATACTTGAAGCTGTGGAGGGATACTCCACCGTTCACATAGTTGATTTGAGTCTGACACACTGCATGCAAATCCCTACTTTAATTGACGCCATGGCCGGAAAACCCGAAGGTCCACCGGTGGTCAAACTCACGATAGCTGGAGCCACCGAGGATGTCCCTCCGATGTTGGATCTTTCCTACGAGGAGTTAGGAGTTAAGTTGATGAACTTTGCTCGTTCAAGAAACATAATCTTGGAGTTTTCGGTAATTCCTTCGAGTTCTTCAGATGGTTTCTCGTCGTTAATCGAACATCTAAAGATTCAAACCCTAGTACATGGAAACGAGACTAATGAAGCACTCATTATAAACTGTCACATGATGCTTCATTACATACCCGAAGAAACCCCAACAACACCGTTTTCATTCGAAGATGCAAACCCACGTGCTATATTCTTGAAACAAATCAGGAGTTTGAATCCAACACTTGTAATATTAGTAGATGAAGATGCTGATTTCACATCAAACAACTTGGTTTGCAGATTAAGGTCAGCTTTCAATTACTTATGGATTCCATACGATATAGTGGACACGTTTTTACCTAAAGGGAGCAAGCAAAGAGAGTGGTATGAAGGTGACATATGTTGGAAGATAGAGAATGTGCTAGCTCAAGAAGGGCTACACCGAGTCGAACGGTTGGAACCGAGAGGGCGGTGGGTTCAACGAATGAGAAACTCGGGGTTTCGTGGGGTCGGGTTCGGTGAAGATATAGTAACCGAAGTGAAAGGAATGCTTGATGAACATGCAGCTGGTTGGGGATTGAAGAAAGAAGAAGATGATCTTGTTCTTACATGGAAAGGGCATAATGTGGTTTTTGCAACAGCTTGGCTACCAACTTAATTTGATTTTAAAGTTAGTGACTATATCATAATTTTATGATCTTTTTAAATTATAATCATTTTGGTTACAAGTAGATTTAATCTTACTAGCTAGCTAGATCATCTTTTCTTTTGTTGTTGGTAGCTTGTCAATTCATGGACGTTGTTGATGACCGTTTTTAGGTTAATAATTAACATATTTAATGATCATATATCAGATTTATATGTCATTTTCTTCATTCCTTTTCGATCATGTAATGTTCATGAGTAAACCAACGGCCGGAATCTCTTTAATTCCTTATATGTTGTACGCATATAAGATAAATTAGTATATATTGTATTCTATATGTAGTATTAATTGTCTTATGTTATGTTTGAAGCTATGTAGTAACCTCCGGTCACCATCGGTGGCCGGTAGGGTGGCGGCCGCAAATTAAGTATTTATTTGATCCCCAGGAAGGGAAAAGTACATTAAATATAAGAGCAGAAGTGTGTATGTACGTAATTTTCTGAATGTATATATATGGTCTTGAACCAAGCTTTTGTGGACGCAATAAGTTAAGTACCCTTAGTTTCGGTTAATTATTTGTAACACTTGTATTCTAATCTAAAATATGATAAAAACAAAGATGGACTTTGTAAGGAGGCAATTGTTTAAACCTCACTACCTTGAGTGATATTTCTTAAGGTTATTTTTTCGTTAATTACTTTTAACTTTTTGAAACAATTTGGCCCAAAATATATGACTTGATTTAAAAGAATTAGGTGTGCATACAAGGATGTCTGGACTTAACCAGTGACATATCATAGATGAGAGAGTAATGCCATAGTATGTATAATATATATTTTTAAATTGTATTTTGATTTGCTTTGTAAGCCGATTAATCACATGGCAATCATCTAAGTTACAAGTAGCCTGAAGGACCTTTGTGGCTAAAAGAAAGTATTTTTTATTGCTCTAAAGATTGAATTTGTCTAGAAATTTCACATTTTATTTTAACACATCTTACCACTCGCCAAGACTTGCGGATTGAGATACAAAATGTTAATAACAAGGACGTGTGTGTATACTATATTATTTTTTTAGTTAAATATTGTTGTTATACGTTGTAATTGCTCTAACTCTAGTAGAACCCAATTATACATGATACTACCTTTAATTAAAAAAGAGTAATGGTATTTAGTCATACAATTTGGTCATACTCATAGTCCTACTTATGAGATGAACACATGTGTCAAAATCAAGTGATAATATTAAGAGAGATAATTAATAGAGTACACATGTCATCCTAGTAGGATTATGAGTAGAATCAAATGATAGGACTAAATATCATTTGTCATAAATAAAAAATAAAAAATAAAAACCTCAAAAAACCCAACCACATAATGACATAGTCTAGTCCTGTCCGACCCATTAGCGGCCTAATAGGCCTACTATTTTAGTTAAGGCTCGGCTTTAGCCTAGGCCGCCTTTTTGAGGGATTTGGGCTTTGTAAAACTACATCGGCCTATACTGTTATGGATACAGCCCAAGCTTCCTACACATTTAATGTGAACCGTCCAATTTGATCATTTCGCTGGCACGCGAACTAATTTCATGTGTTTCAAATAACCTTGTTTTCTAACTTGAAGATTTTGTAGCTTGATGGTAAAGATGTAGGAATTTTAATATTGTTATAAACCGAACACATAGCCGAATTAATTACTTTAACAGAAATTAACCAAAAGCGTCTGGCTAATGATTTGAGTAACCGAAATTTTGGTTAATGGTTTTGTTTGGGGTCAAAACCAACCCAAATCGACTCATATTCACCCGTAGATTTCATATTCATATAAAGACACATCGGTTTTTTCCTTATACAAAATAGTTATTAATCAAATTAATTTTCTCAGTTATAAAAAAATGGACAATTAAATACTTGATACATGAATTTTTATAAATCAATCAAAGTCGATATCAAGAACAAAAATCCCTACTTTAAAGATTTTTCAAAAGTTCACCAACCAAATTGCTCATTATTTGTATCCACATCCCCAACAATGAGAAGAGTCTGCTTGTATTTTCTGTCGGCCACCATATCCAAAAATAATTCACCATAAACGAAAATTTTCTGACTCTCAACAATAATATGTTTATGTGGTGCTATAACGTATGTTATGTTTATGTTATATCTTTTCGGTCATGTGTTAAATAATGCTTATTGTGTATAGATGATTTTTTTTGTTATAAGTTAAAATGAAATAAGAAACTTTAGGGTATGGAGAATTAAAACAGAGAAATGAAATCTAATTCATTTCTTTTGTTTGGTTAACCAAGTGAAATAGGGAGAAATGCAAATCACGGGAAATCCTTCCCTTTGTAAACTGATTTCTTCACATTTTATAAAGAAATGGATTTTGTGCTACTCATTTCTCCGTGTTGGTTCAAGTGAGAAATGGCATTGCCTTGGAAAAAAATAGGGTATAAAATAGAAGATCACGTGAGAAGCACATTTAACACAAAACAAAAAATTAGATCCCATGCCCTAGCATTGGCGATGCACCGTCCGTCACTTTGTTCCAGCTCCTCCACCATCTGCGATCATCTATTCCTTTATATTTTTACCTTTGTGGCTGCTGATCTACATATTATTGAAGTTTTTTGATAAGATTTAAAGTTTTGTTACGTGTTTTTATACTGGTATGTTCTTTGTTGGTATGTTCAGTTTCTCGATTACTTTGCTGGTATGTTCTTTCTTCAGTTTATGTGTGCTGATTTGTGCGTTCAGTTTATTTGATTATACTTACGTTTGCATAATTTTAGCTCCGGAATTGGGTAGTGGTAATGTATAAACATCGTTACCTTTGTTCTTTTTATGCACACCAAGTGTTTGATAAATTTCCTCAATAAGACTACAGACTACTTGAAGATAAATCGATATGCTAATAAGATA
Source organism: Calendula officinalis (assembly GCA_963853835.1). Classification (NCBI taxonomy): domain Eukaryota; kingdom Viridiplantae; phylum Streptophyta; class Magnoliopsida; order Asterales; family Asteraceae; genus Calendula; species Calendula officinalis. The sequence continues at coordinate 61,751,687 of OY970827.1, forward strand.
AATTCTCATAGCGGGTAAAGAGCTTCGTATTTGGCCTTTGCAGGTCAAGGCGTCAAGACATGAGATTGGGCAAAAACGTGCTGCTTTTGATGTTCTTTTGAATTCACATGGAAATATTAGTATTGAATTCCTCCACACAGTTTAGGATGGTGACAAATTGGAAATGTTATATTGAATTTCCATTAAATCGAAAGGCTGGTGTTGAATTTCCTACAAATGGAATTTTTTTTATTGAATTTCATTTCTCTAGATTTTGCTACCAAACAAGAGAATTGTTTTCTTTGCTAATCTCCGAATTCATTTCATTTCTCAGCCCATTTCATTTCTCTTCTCATTTCATTTCTTTAAATTTCTTCCTACCAAACACACCCTTAAAATAACAAGTTAGTAAGTCACATCACAATCTTTTCTCAATCCAATAAATAATTAAATATATTATCTTCATAAGTTCACATGATACAATATATATTCTCTTTTCTAAACATATTTTCATTCTAGCATCATAGAGGTAGTCCATCCATCATTCATTATAGAACTTGATGTTTATTTAAAAATATGATACATTTCAAGATACGAAAATCCACTTTCGACATATACATATTAAAATTTTGAAGACTTATGATTTAAAGGTTTAAAGAGTTATATGTTACACCAAAACACCTAATCCACATAAGTTAAAAGGATCATACAAAAGGCAAGAGTTTGAAGCTCACCACCAGAATTCAAGATATAGAATGTCTTCTATCTCTACTGATCAACTTATTCCCGCTTCTAGGAACCGAAGGTGAAACCCCATGATCACCCCATAAAAATGGAGTTAATTTCACAAACTTTTTCGACATAGAACTCATGAATGATCTTCTACGCGATGGTGATTTCTCCCAACATGAACTCTCAATATCCTTCAATCTCATTTTAACTTTCAAAAGCTCGTTTTTGAGATCTTGATTTTCTTTTTGTAAGCTTGATACATCATCTAGTAATGGTGTATCACCCATTGTCTCTTTTAACCATTGTTGTTCATAGTAAAGAATTTGAACCACCATTTCTGGAGAAAGCCGGTCACTTTGTGCGGCATGAGCACGTGCTTCACTAGTGAGCTTTTGACAATTTATTAAGCTACAAAGCTTCTTTTTTTCTGTATCGCCTAAAACCGGGTGAGCCTGAAAGATTCAAAACACACGAGTCTTGATCCCAATTGCTAATCTTTATGCAATTTTTTCTAATGATAAAAAGTAATGCATTTTTATGAAATTTCTCATTTGAGGCACTAATTTTTTTTTTATTATTTTTTTTTTGTAATAAGTTAAATTTATAGGCCAAAATGTATTTTAGTACCTTGAACATGGTTGACTGGATACCATGTTACACTGAATTATTAAATGTACAACATAATACCTTAAACTTAGAAAATTAGTCAACCTAATACCGCAACTCACTATTTCATCTTGAATTTTCATGTCAATTGCTTCTAATTCAAATATACTGAGACTCACTTATATTTTTTAGTTCGTTAAAAATTATAAGAAAGTAAATCATGTGAGAAATCGTCATCAAATTAATGAGATAAAATACTAAATTAACCAATTTTGCAAGTTCATGATGTCATATTGCACCTTTAATAATTTAGCATAGTACAAGATTCAGGTCAATCAAGTTTAGAGTAGTAAAAGTCTAAAATGTATTGTTGACAATTTTTTATGAAGGGCGTTGCCCTATTTTTATTAGTTAATGAAAGGAGATTACCTTTAAGTAGATATCAACGGCTTTATACAATCCATCTTCCATTACCCTTTGTTGCTTAGGTATATGCTCAACAAGATTTATAAACTTTGACGATTGTAAGTTACGATCAGAAGCTATTTCAACAAGATAACTCTCCATAAGTTTCTCAACTTTCTCAATATCATCACGACTGCTCTCAAATTCAGCAAAATTCATTAATATTCGTTGCATAGAGTCAACATCGAACAATGTGTCACCATCGAATCGAAAAGAAGGAATTAGTATATCATCTAAAACAGCTTGTGAGAGTTGTAACCCCATTCTTTTCTCCAAATCTAGCCTACATGCAACCGTTGTTTCGAGGTATATTGCAAATCGAAGTAGCATCGAAAGAAAACTAATTGATAGTGCATCTTTTTCTCTTGGTAAAAGACTAACTATAGTTTCTAAGACAACCCTTTTTTCATTTTCTTGATTTGGCTCACTTTTATTCTTCCCTTTTCCAAGTATATCCTGCTTGATCAACAGAAAATTGGACATCGTTATTTGAAATTTAAACGTTATTTCCATTCTAAGGGCTCCCTGCTCGGGGTGACTACGTGATGTACGCAATCTAACCGTTGTCATACCTGTTTTCAAAACCTCTTAGGGCCATTTGGTAAATGTTACTCAGAGAGGGATCAGACTTACGACCTCTTGGAAGTTATTTGGGAGCCCTTACTAGTACGTTACCAATAAAAATTTTGGATAATGTTAGTCAAATGATGTAGAAGAGATTAAACAACCGAAAGAAATGTTATGAAACAGTGAAACCATGAGAAACGTGTCAACTTCAATCAAGCATGACTTTCCCCCAATTTGCTAAAATAATCACCCTTCTCTTATTTTGTTTCGTTTATAATGTAAATTGAATTAAATCGACAAATTCCATTCCATTGACCATATGCTATACCAATTTAATTATTTTTTGACATTTTTCTAAAATTTTAGAATTTTTGCTAAAATTAGCGGTGTCCTATGTAATAACGTACGTAAGGACTTTTGTATGCCTAGAAACTTATCTAAATTGTGTGGTTCACGTTGTGTAATTTCATATCCATCTTAAAAATGTAGAGGTGATAAGATGTTGACAAGAGCTAATTCCGGGATTTGATTTAGTAATTTATATTGTTTATTTTATTCCTTAATTAGTAGATGTAAATTAGGTAGTTTGTTTTTCCTTTCGTGTACATATATTGGGTCTTTGAGGGTTGAATGAAATTAACCTTTTCCACCATAATCGTATTCTCTGGTCTACATGGTATCAGAGCAACACCTTACTTCCAGAAATCATACAATCTCTTAAACGAAATTCCCTCACAATGCCAGATAAAGATGGTCCATCTCAAGACTCACGAATTGTTGTTCAAAACGTACATGAAGCACCGTTTCCTACTGGTGTCATCTTGGATGATTCGAATTACCCGTTATGGTCCCAACTCATGGAGATGCGTATTGGAGCAAGAAACAAATCTGGATTTATTACGGGTACTACTCCTAAACCCACAACAGATGAAAAACAAATCGAAACATGGTTGCTCGATAATAATCGGGTCAAAAGATGGCTCATCGATTCAATGAGTCCACCCCTGATACGGCGATTTATCAGACTCAAAACTGCAAAAGAAATCTGGGAGGCAGTCTCCAAAACCTTCTATGATGGTACTGATGAGACGCAGCTATTCGAACTAAACCGGAGATCTTTCACAACCCGTCAAAACGGGAGATCCTTACCAATGTATTACAACGAACTGGTAAGTATATTTCAAGAGATTGATACTCGTCTCACTACTCAAGAGGAGACGGTTGCCCAGACCACAACTCTGAATAAAACTCTGGCCCGACTTCGTGTTCATATATTCTTGGCTGGTCTTGATCCCGAATTCAATCAAGCCCGAAGTGAGATCTTAAGAAAAGATCCACCTCTTGACTTGGAATCATGCTATGCGTACATCCGCAAGGATCAAAACCAAAGGCACACCATGGAAGAACAAAAAATGGAGCCTGATAGCATGGTGCACCTAGCCACCCGTAACCGTCCGGCTAAAGGAAAAAATTCCAACAGTAAAGGGAACTCGTATACATGCACTTATTGTGGGGAAGAAGGCCACTCTAAACAAAGATGCTTTGAAATCATCGGATACCCCGACTGGTGGGATTTTACGAAGAAACCACGAAAGAAGATAAGTCAAGCCGCTGTTGCCACATCGAATACTGAAGAACCACCAGTTTCAGTTGCTGCTCACACGAAAACAACCAATGATTCTGGTATGAATAATTCTAACTATGCTTTGAGTAATAAGTGGATTATTGACACCGGTGCAACGGATCATATGACAAACGACCATTCAAAATTAGAATTTATGAACCCCCCGAAATAAACTAATATCCACACGGCTAATGGAGGAGTTGCATCTGTTACAGGGGAAGGCCCGGCAAAAGTGTCGAGCTCTATGAATCTTGATACCGTTCTTGTTGTCCCCTCTCTTTCATCTAGCCTTTTATCTGTTAGTCAAATCACAGAAGCCTTGAAATGTTATGCAATTTTTTCACCAAATGATGTTATTTTTCAGGATATGGTGACACATCAGATTCTTGGCTATGGTACTAGACGGGGAAGGTTGTACTATCTCGAAGAACAGTGTCATAGTCAAGCTTATCATACAAGAATAAATCAAGCTGATAAAAAGTTGGCATGGTTATGGCATCGCCGACTCGTACATCTATCATTTAGTTATCTTAGAAAATTAAAACCAAATTTATTTTTGAATGTAATGGATAGTGATTTCAAATGTGGGACATGTGAATTGGCAAAAAGTCATCGAATATCTTATGTTTCTAGCAATAATAAAACTATGGTACCTTTTATGACGATTCACTCTGATGTATGGGGGCCGGCCAAAATTCCGACTCCTAATGGTGCTCGATATTTTGTAACATTTGTTGATGAATGTACCCGAATGATATGGGTCTCTTTACTCAAAACTAAAGGAGAAACATATTATGCATTTAAGGAATTGCACCATATTATAAAGTCACAATATCATTGTGACATTAAGATTCTCCAATCAGATAATGGTGGCGAATATATCAATCAAGATATGATACAATTTTGTAAAGATAATTTTATACGGCATCAAACTTCGTGTGCGGGAACGCCCCAACAAAATGGGCTTGCCGAGAGAAGAAATCGACAAATTCTTGAGATTGTTCGAGCCTCCTTGTTTGATATGAATGTCTCACATGAATATTGGGGAGAAGCCGTTCGTTCAGCAGCATACCTCATGAATAGAACTCCATCCCGGGTTATTGACTTCAAAACCCCCTACAAAAACTACAAGATCTCGTAAACACACCAATAAGCTCGGGGCTTGAACCAAGAGTGTTTGGATGCACAACATATGTCCATCAAAACATGGGAAAATTGGAACCAAGAGCTGTTCGTTGTGTATTTGTGGGGTATGCTGATCTCAAAAAAGGGTATCGGTGTTATGACCCGAAGACTCAAAAAATGTATGTAACTCGAGATGTAGTTTTTCATGAAAACGTCCCTTTCTTTGGTCATGAGTGCTCTCTTCAGGGGGAGAAAACACCAGACTTGAGTGAAGAAAACACACATGATACACATGAAAACCGGGATGAAAATGACACGACAAGTAATACGAATGAACCCAGTATTGAACCATTTGAGAACCTTGAACATGAAATTACCGACTACGAGTCCGAACCCGAACCCGACGAAACTAATGTTCAAGATTCTGAGCAAAACGGTGAAGATGACACAAGTGACTCTCATGAAACTCGAGATAGTACAAACTCCATAACCGACCCCGTCACCATCCAGAATCTTGAGGAAACTAATAACTTTTCAGAACCTAGATACCCAACAAGACATAACCGAGGTATACCGAAAAAGCAATACCAACCTGATCTTGAAACAAAGGCCAAGTATCCCATTGGTGATTATGTTTCATCTCATCGCTTAGAAAAATCTCATGCACTCCTAGTTGACAAGTTATCTACTGTCACTATCCCTAATGATGTATATGAAGCCTTGAAAGATAAAAAATGGAAGAAAGCCATGAACGAAGAAATGGAAGCGATTCAAAAAAACCGAACATGGGACATGGTGAATCTTCCTCCGGGGAAGAAAACTGTGGGGTGTAGATGGATATATACGGTTAAGCTTGATTCGACAGGAAACATAGATCGGTACAAGGCCAGACTCGTAGCCAAGGGATACACTCAGAAGTATGGAATTGATTACGGAGACACGTTTGCACCCGTAGCAAAAATAAACACAATCCGTATCCTTATTTCCATAGCAGCTAACCGGGACTGGCCTTTACGACAGTTCGATGTAAAGAATGCCTTCTTGAATGGATATTTAGAAGAGGAGGTGTATATGGACCCTCCACCAGGTTTAAAAGGCAACGGGAAGGTGTGCAAACTAAGAAAAGCATTATACAGGTTGAAACAATCCCCCCGAGCATGGTTTGGACGTTTTTCAAACTTCATGAAAAGAATTGGATACAAGCAAAGTGATGCAGATCACACACTTTTTGTTAAAGAAAACAAAGGTAAAGTGACCGCCCTTATAGTATATGTTGATGATATGGTGGTCACCGGAGATGACCCGAAAGAAATATCAGATCTGCAAACAACCCTCGCAAAGGAATTCGAACTAAAGGATCTTGGTCACCTTAAGTACTTCCTAGGTATCGAAGTGGCTAGATCAAAAGCTGGAATCTCCATGTGTCAAAGAAAGTATGTTTTGGATTTATTAAATGAAACAGGGATGCTCAATTGTCGGCCGGTGGAAACTCCAATCGAAATGAATCACAAACTGATGATTCATCCTGATCAAGTTCCAACGAATAAGGACAGGTACCAAAGGCTTGTCGGTAAGTTAATATATTTGTCCCACACACGACCAGATATAGCGTATGCGGTTAGTGTTGTTAGTCGTTTTATGCACTCACCAAGTGAAGATCATATGGAGGCAGTGTATCGGATATTATGGTATCTGAAGGCATCACCGGGCAAAAGATTGTTTTTTGGAAAGAACCAAAGTCAACAAGTAAATGGATATACTGACGCAGATTGGGCTATGGATCGAACAGATGGAAAATCCACTTCTGGATACTTCACTTTCGTAGGCGGTAACCTTGTAACATGGAGAAGCAAGAAGCAGAAGGTGGTTGCAAGGTCGAGCGCAGAAGCGGAATATAGGGGAATGGCTCATGGCATATGTGAACTACTATGGATAAAACGAATTATGAGAGATCTCAAAATGGATCAAATTGATCCAATGCATCTATAGTGCGATAATCAAGCACGTGGAGGTTGATCGTCATTTTATTAAAGACCATCTCGAAAAGAAGACTATTGAACTACCTTACGTGGCCTCACAGGACCAACTCGCAGACATGCTAACGAAGGCTGTATGTGCGAGAGTGTTTCAAAGCTCTCTTAGCAAGCTGGGAATGATAGATATCTATTCTCCACCTTGAGGGGGAGTGTTGACAAGAGCTAATTCCGGGATTTGATTTAGTAATTTATATTGTTTATTTTATTCCTTAATTAGTAGATGTAAATTAGGTAGTTTGTTTTTCCTTTCGTGTACATATATTGGGTCTTTGAGGGTTGAATGAAATTAACCTTTTCCACCATAATCGTATTCTCTGGTCTACAATAAGATGGATGTTCATATGATTTGGTTGGTATGGGCATATTTAGTGTGGTGTGGTCGTGGCATTTAGGTGACATCTGAATACAACGTGGAGACATGTAGAACATCATCCCCTTCTCAACGTGATGGATTTCGTGCAGAGAGTGTGATTACAGCCACGAAAGAGCACGGTGTGGTAGGCATCGAAATTGGTCATGTGGTGGGTCCCCCTCCACATCTTGGTGGGTGTAGTCATGTGGTGAGTATTTCCTCTAAAATATTGTGGTGTGACTGCTTAGGTGACATTTGATGTAAGAATAATTCAGGGACGCATACCTGCTTACCGAGTAGCCTAATAATTCAATATTTTTAATAAAGTGATTTAACAGTATTATTATTAAAATGCACGAAAGATTCTATGCATTCGAATACACATTGGATAATTTTCAACTCATTTGACATATATATATTTTTTGTTAAATCTTTAAACATAATCCATATTAGATACCGAAATCTATCATTTATGTAAAGCATTAGGAGTTAAAGATCTTACCAAACCTTGAAGACATTTGTGGGCATAAAGCGTAACAATCGGACCAAGTGCAAACTTGTTAAACCCCCTTGAAATCATTGCAAGAAGAACCCTTTGAAAGTTATGAATACTAAGAACAACCAAATCTTCAACCCACCAATCAACAACTTCTTTTGTATGACCCAAAGATGACGAACAACAATCTAACCCTTCACTACTACACTCACCACTACCCGAAACCGAATATTGGCTTTCTTTCGTCACTATAAACGCAATAGCATCAACACCACGAGTGATCAATTTCACATTTTCAGCAATCGGTAAGAATCTTTCCGACGATTGCAAGATAGAAACCGCACCAACCAATGAATTAAGTCCCACTTCGGTTATATAAGCCTCGGTTCTAGTTACAAGGTTTCCAACTGCATAATCGTCTGTCATTTCAAGAAATTCAGCCACACATCTCGCCATTGCGATGTTTTCAATTGACAATTCAAAGTTTATTCCATAACAAAACTTTGCTGCGAGCTCGAATCCCTCGGGCCCGCCTGGGATATCGTTAAGTTTTATTACATTTTCCGCCTCTTTCGTGTTTGACATCAATTTCCTCATGTAACCAGATTTTGACACTAATGGAAACTGCAATGACAAATCGACAATAGGTAAAGATCATAACTTTAATATTTGAAATCTATATAACGTGACCAAATTAAAGTTGCAAAGTGGTATTAAACGGTACCTTGTGTAACGAGAAAGAAACGCCACGTACTTGGATTGTGACATCACTCGAGATCTCCTGGGAGAAAATCCTACAACATTTTACAAAATAAGTTTTTCATATAAACTTTATGGGAATTTGAATTCATAAGCATAAAAAGAAAACTGAAACAAAAGAAAGAATTGAAGCAAACCAGTCACTAGTTCTCTTCATGGCATTAGTCATAATCTCCTTGGATTTGGGCGTTGCAACTCCCTTTATTTGAACATCCGCCATGATAGTGATTGAGCATTCTTGATTCTAACTGTGATCAAAATTTGCAATATATATAGTAAGATGAAAATAACTATTTTACAAAGGTATGTACATTTTACTACGGATTTATAACCCAACTTTTGATTCTGTAACATGTAAGGCACTGATGTTCATGATTCTCACAGGCCCAAAAACAATCAACATCTTTAAGGAAATACCCATTTTGGGTATAAGTATTTAGTCTAAAAGAGTCAAAGGAGCAAGACTTAGGGGTAAAACGGTCTTTTTGTGTACACCGCGGGGAACTTGTGATAGAGGGTAGAGGTAAATAATGCACAGGAAAAGACTCTGGTTTGTCATTTTGTTGTGGTGGGGTAAATGGGTTTGAATTATTGGCTAAAAATCGGAAGTTTCTTTCTAGTGATCATTGAACATATTGTTTTACGTATTTTTTTCGATAATCCAATGATTAGGCATTATTTGTTTTGCCCTGGATTTGATTTTAATCGTTAAACTTCATATTGCTTGTTTGAAAATTAATATGAATTTGAATTGGTAAGATGCGATTAGTATCAGTAAGATCTAAAGGTAGTCGAAATCGTGAAGATGTAACATAATTTTGTTATATTATGTTTAATTACGATTTGTATACTATATATTTTGTTATCGTTATTTATACTTATAACAAAAATATAATTGAGAGGTTTAAAATTGTCTTCATCATTCAAATATCTAACCAAATAACAATTTATAATTCCAGATCAGATTCATATAAAATCTCTGCATTATTCATACTCTCACATCATTCAAATAAAATTTATCGTAGAGGAGGCCAAACATCCTCTTAGATAACTATCGCCAAAAAAGAATGTAAACCCTCTGGAAGATGATTGTTATTGTACCAACTTAATTTTTTAATGATATTTGATACTACAATTTATTTTTACTGATCGTTTATAAAACAAAATAGATTTGATATTTTCTTGTTTTATGTATTATTATTCGAAAAATATGATCAAAAAATCGTTGAATTGAAGGATTGATTGATTCTTATAATAAGTTCATGTAACATTAATGATGACTGCGGATGGGCTCCTTCGCAGGTATGTGTAGTTGATATCAAATATTTGAAGCGATCTATTCCTAATGTTGACTGATCATGCATATTAATTATTTATAGATAAATAAAAAACCAAATAATATATATAGTACAAAACTATAATTGCGTTGTTGGGATGTTCGGATATGCATCACAAATATTGAAGTATCTTTTTCATTTAACAAATTCATTATTCAATACTTCATCTGTATCAAAAATAGTGAATCACTTTAAAGTTTACGTTTTTTGATGCAAAATAAGGTAATAAGATATTAGTGAAATTAAATGTGATAATTAGACCCCACACGTTTTACTATTTTTAGGAAGATGACAAAAATGAGTGAGGCCCCACACCTTTAATGATGTTTAAAGAGGGATAAGTAAGGATAAAAGAATAATTTTAAATATAAAAACTTACCATATAAGATAAAATATTAAAGTGATTCACTTATTTTAATACATCCTGAAAAGAAAAATGATTCACTTATTTGTGTGATTCATAAATCGTTTGATTTCTGTTAAGTCGGTTTCAGCTCATATTTCATTTTGATTATTCACTAACATTTAGAGCTTGTGTCCAACTGTTCGAGCAACGATTGTCAAACACGAAGATTAGACGACGTCAACCTTGAATCTCCTGCGATGATCACAGTGCAAACCCAACAAGTTCTTGGCGAACCTAGGGTGATCGAGGTTGAGTGCGAATGTGAAGGTAAGAGTATGTGAACTCTGTGTTGTTAGGCTTTTTTGAATCTCTCTCAGTCTCAGTCCCAGTGTCTGTACGACAATGAGTTAGGCCATGTATTTATATGGCCTCTCAAGTATATGGAACGTTGGCTCATTATGACTGCAATAAAGCCAGTCATGAAGAGCCATTATGATGGTGTCAATGATCATGTGTAACGCCTTAGTAATAATAAAGCAGTCATGAAGCGTTGTCCCGTAGTCACGACTCCAATGACAACACTTTTGACAGGCGCTGACCATTCTGACAGGCGCTGACAATTCTGACTGACGGCTGACAATTCTGACAGGCGCTGACAACTTGGATAGGCGACAGGCGCTGACAACTTGGACAGGCGCTGTCAACTTGAATATGCGATGACAACTTGGGCTTGGTTGTAGTAACCCATCTTCATGTTTAGGTGATATTTACCTATATATACATAGGTAATCCCTACTAACCTCATCATGCCCCCGAGTTAGGATTTGCCAAGACAACAGTTTGCAAGTCATAACTAGTAAGTCTCTGGTTTTTTTTTTGTTTTTTTTATTTTTGGTTTTTCGAGTCAAGGCGGCTCAAACCGGCAGAGACCGATGGTGATGATGTGCGGGATCGGCTGCCCCAAGGCAGACCGGCGGCCGCAAGGCATCCATTAACTCGGGAACGGCAACCGGGCAGACCGGCAAGGGATACAACCGGCTGCCAAGACAGATCGGCTGTCGAGTCCGATAGCCATTACCGGCGGTTTTAGGGTTGATACCGGCTGTTTTAAGGTTGCGACTGGCTGCCAACTTGTGACCGGCTGCCAACTTGTGACCGGCGGCCAAACTCGAACAGACGGCGGAGTCAAGCCGATCGCAATTACAAGCAGTCGATCGAAGGCAGCGCACGGCGGGTTGACCGGCTGCCAACTTGTGACCGGCGGCCAAACTCGGACCGGCGGCGGCGAGTCAAACAGTCGATCTCAGGCAGGGGTTTAAACCGTCGGTACAAGCAGCCGACCGGCTGTTCAAAAGCAGGCAACAGACGGCGATTTTTGGATTTAACTTGACCGAATGGTTTAGGCTATGGGCCGGCGGTTTTCAAGTGACCGGCGGTTTTCTTGTTCGTCCCGAGGGTTTAAAGTGGACCGACGGTTTTTCACATTCATCTAGGGTTTGAAACCGCACTTTAGGGTTTGACACATGTTCAACCGCTAGGGTTATGGGCCGGTGGTTCTTTGTGTTAGGTTGACCGACGGTATGATGGACCGGCGGTTTAGGGTGTACGACCGGCGGGTCTTTTTGTTCGGTGGAACGGCTTTAGGGTTTTACGGGCTTTAGTTTATAAAGGTTGATCGGATCAATGTGGACCGGCGGTTTGATGATTTTCGACCGGCGGCTTTTAGGTGTCCGGCCGGCGGTCGTAAGTTGTTGGCTCGCAAAGGACCGGTCGATATAAAGCAAGCCGTAAGACTGAGTTGATTAACAACCGACGCTTTAGACGCAATCTGGCGGATTAGGGTTTAGCCTAAGTTGAACTGGTTAGGGACGTTCGGTTTAGGCCGTTGTGGTTTTAGAGTGCCCGGATGACCGGCAGGTTATCGCGTTTGACCGGCGGGTTATCGCCTTGACCGGTGGGTGATCGCCTTGACCGGTGGTTGTAGGGTTTAGGCCGACCGGTTTGGGTTTTCAAGCTTTAAACACTTACAGGTACGTACTTGCTTGTCCATTGCTTTGCTTTGAAAAATAATGTTTTATTGGATGATCAAGCCAATAACACATTTTTGTTTTTATCTTTTTATTATGGATGTTGTGTCCATGACACCGTCTTGGGTGTGCATGACAGTGTATATTTGGTTTTTCGTATGACACTTTCTTGAGAGCCCATGATGTCTTTGTATGCCAATGACCTGGGTAGATCTCTGATGTATGCTTCATATTGTGCCTGTGACACTGTGCCAATGGCACTTTTGTTGGTTAACCGTTACTTTGTTTACTCGCGAGAATTGTCGCTTCCCAGTGAGAAGTGCTTATCTTTTATCAAGTAGATTAAAAGACGAGTATGATTGTATGTTATTTGGCCAGACAAGGTTGTCTTTCTTGGCTTCATACATGTTGTATTGAACTATGTTCTTAGTTGTGTACATGCACATGCGTGTTCAAGTTGTAACATTGTACGTAATGAAAGTGCATGTTTGGCTTTAGACTAAGATGTCCATTGTGGCCTTATGCTTTTTGTATTGAATCCTTACTTCAATATTTATTTGTTTATGCAAAAACCATAGAAAAAGGATATTGTGAGATAATATTGGGATACAAGATCAGACCAAACGTTATTATCGCCAGTTTCATGCATGACCATGACATTCCATGTGCTTGGAAACATGTATTGAAAACATAAAGGAAAAAATGACAGTAAAGACTATCGCACCTTGATAGGTCAGTTAATATTGGCTCCCTCATGTATCATGAGGATATGGCCATCAGGTGGTCCGGGATGTTCTGTGTCCTCCCCCTTCTTTTGCCAAGCATAACTTTTCTTAAGTGGAGGTTTATTTGCTTGCTGCTTAGCGCCAGAGACAAGGTGTTCTAGTTTGCCTTCTTCCAAAGCCCGCCTGATTTCCCTTTTTAGCTCTCTACAGACATTCGTGTCGTGTCCATGATCTTCATGGAAATCACAGTATTTATTCATGTTCTTCGTACCTGACCTATGCTCCATCTGTGGTGGAGGTGTGAAGGTAGCGCACACCTGCTCTGTTATCAAGATTTCTTTTGGTGTTTTGCTAAGAGCACGGTCAGACGGATGTTTATCGTATGGACCAAACCTCCGGTTGCTCCTTTCATCTCGTTGATGGTCACCAGCATCATGCCTGCGATCTGACGTGTCGGTCCATGACTTGCCGCCTACCTCTCTTGTCAGGGAGACAGTTTCTTTTGACCTTAGATAGTCATATGCCCTATCCGTGGCTTCTTTGAAAGTAATTGGAGTTCTCTTGATTAACTTTTCTTGCAGTTGCCCTGGAAGCAGGGAGAGAGTAAAGCCCGTAAAACCCTAAAGCCGTTCCACCGAACAAAAAGACCCGCCGGTCGTACACCCTAAACCGCCGGTCCATCATACCGTCGGTCAACCTAACACAAAGAACCACCGGCCCATAACCCTAGCGGTTGAACATGTGTCAAACCCTAAAGTGCGGTTTCAAACCCTAGATGAATGTGAAAAACCGTCGGTCCACTTTAAACCCTCGGGACGAACAAGAAAACCGCCGGTCACTTGAAAACCGCCGGCCCATAGCCTAAACCATTCGGTCAAGTTAAATCCAAAAATCGCCGTCTGTTGCCTGCTTTTGAACAGCCGGTCGGCTGCTTGTACCGACGGTTTAAACCCCTGCCTGAGATCGACTGTTTGACTCGCCGCCGCCGGTCCGAGTTTGGCCGCCGGTCACAAGTTGGCAGCCGGTCAACCCGCCGTGCGCTGCCTTCGATCGACTGCTTGTAATTGCGATCGGCTTGACTCCGCCGTCTGTTCGAGTTTGGCCGCCGGTCACAAGTTGGCAGCCGGTCACAAGTTGGCAGCCAGTCGCAACCTTAAAACAGCCGGTATCAACCCTAAAACCGCCGGTAATGGCTATCGGACTCGACAGCCGATCTGTCTTGGCAGCCGGTTGTATCCCTTGCCGGTCTGCCCGGTTGCCGTTCCCGAGTTAATGGATGCCTTGCGGCCGCCGGTCTGCCTTGGGGCAGCCGATCCCGCACATCATCACCATCGGTCTCTGCCGGTTTGAGCCGCCTTGACTCGAAAAACCAAAAATAAAAAAAACAAAAAAAAAACCAGAGACTTACTAGTTATGACTTGCAAACTGTTGTCTTGGCAAATCCTAACTCGGGGGCATGATGAGGTTAGTAGGGATTACCTATGTATATATAGGTAAATATCACCTAAACATGAAGATGGGTTACTACAACCAAGCCCAAGTTGTCATCGCATATTCAAGTTGACAGCGCCTGTCCAAGTTGTCAGCGCCTGTCGCCTATCCAAGTTGTCAGCGCCTGTCAGAATTGTCAGCCGTCAGTCAGAATTGTCAGCGCCTGTCAGAATGGTCAGCGCCTGTCAAAAGTGTTGTCATTGGAGTCGTGACTACGGGACAACGCTTCATGACTGCTTTATTATTACTAAGGCGTTACACATGATCATTGACACCATCATAATGGCTCTTCATGACTGGCTTTATTGCAGTCATAATGAGCCAACGTTCCATATACTTGAGAGGCCATATAAATACATGGCCTAACTCATTGTCGTACAGACACTGAGACTGAGACTGAGAGAGATTCAAAAAAACCACCGATGGACGGAATTTTTTGTTTGTCAGGGAGTGGAAATCTGGCCACCCAGTCACAGAACTTCGAACTAACCACCGACAAAGGCATAGTGGCCGTTCGGGGTGGTACGGCTGCGGACACGAGTGCTTGCAACACGCGCAACATGTCATTAGATGTGCCCTGTGGTGGATGTGGTGGTGGGGTGTGAATGGGTGGTTGTCTTAACTGCTCCAGTAATTGTGACAACGGATCGACTGGTTGAACAACCGTTGGCTGCGGTGCGGGGCGCAACGCCGCTACTAACTGAGACAACAAGTCCGATGAAGTAGGTGGTGGAGGAGTCGGTGGTGGTGGCTGAGCACTCTGGGCCAATCTTCGCAGCAACTCCACAATTGGATCCTCCCGAATCCCTGGAGTGGCAGCCTGTAGAAAGTTGGAAGCAGGCTGTCTAATCGGATCCGTGCCATCCTCTTGCGAGCTTGTCCCGTGGGACAAAAGAGGCTGACAGGAAGGGATGGGCGTCACTGGCTGTGGTGAGGTAAACGAACTGGATCCAACCAGCCTTGTGGAGAAAAGTGGACTTGTTAAAGAGGGATATCCTCGTGTCCTGACATCCGACACCGTCCACTCAGAATCGACGTATGGTTCCATGATACGACTAGGCGAGGTTATCACCGCCTCGGGTGTAGTGGTAATCACGGTAGTGGTTATTAGTGGCGATGAAGAAGTGATCAGCGATGGCTGTGTATCCGCCATAGGAATGGTTTGATTACTGAGAAGAAAGAAAAAAAAAAATTTGGAAAAGTGAAACGCCGTTTAAAAACGTGTCCCACGGATGGCGCCAATGTTCGAGCAACGATTGTCAAACACGAAGATTAGACGACGTCAACCTTGAATCTCCTGCGATGATCACAGTGCAAACCCAACAAGTTCTTGGCGAACCTAGGGTGATCGAGGTTGAGTGCGAATGTGAAGGTAAGAGTATGTGAACTCTGTGTTGTTAGGCTTTTTTGAATCTCTCTCAGTCTCAGTCTCAGTGTCTGTACGACAATGAGTTAGGCCATGTATTTATATGGCCTCTCAAGTATATGGAACGTTGGCTCATTATGACTGCAATAAAGCCAGTCATGAAGAGCCATTATGATGGTGTCAATGATCATGTGTAACGCCTTAGTAATAATAAAGCAGTCATGAAGCGTTGTCCCGTAGTCACGACTCCAATGACAACACTTTTGACAGGCGCTGACCATTCTGACAGGCGCTGACAATTCTGACTGACGGCTGACAATTCTGACAGGCGCTGACAACTTGGATAGGCGACAGGCGCTGACAACTTGGACAGGCGCTGTCAACTTGAATATGCGATGACAACTTGGGCTTGGTTGTAGTAACCCATCTTCATGTTTAGGTGATATTTACCTATATATACATAGGTAATCCCTACTAACCTCATCACCAACAAAAATAATTGCTTATTTACAACCATATATTTTTTCTGTAAAAACCCTAACATACATAATTACAAGTCTTCTGAATGTCTAAATTACAATTTCGTTAAAATGTGAACAATTTTTATTTACAAAAAACGGCTAATTGATGTTAAAAATTAGAAATCTTTATTATATACTCCCTCCGTCCCATAAAAAACTTATCATTTGCCTTTTGCACAAGTTTTTATGTGATAGTAGATTGTGAGGTCATTGATAATACTTTTGATTAAAATATAAGGTTGGGTGGGAGAGAAATATAGTTAGTGGATATTAGTGGTAGAGTTTTTAGTAATAATAGTTTTTTATTATGTGGAGCTCATCAAATGTGAGAAATGAGAAGTTTTTTGTGGGATAAAAATTTAGAGGTAAATGAGAAGTTTTTTGTGGGACGGAGGGCGTATAATACATCTAGTATGCTCTCAAATTAGCAAACTTTAATTTTCAATCAAGACACTTTCTAATTTAGACAATATTTAATATTTACCATCCACCAACACCCACGCCAATCACCAAATACCACAACAATCTCTACCACCGCCGCCCATGAGCCACCATTACTATGCACCACCACCTACAACCATCACTACTGCTAACAAGCCTGGCACCCACCACTACTATATACCACCAGTACCACCCAACATCATCACTATTGTCATTGTCACCATCACTATTCACTATATATCGCAAAATATAGTTTCAAGGTATATGTCGTCTCATTGTGCGAATACCTTGTTATCTATATTAAAATATATAGATTATGAAATCTTGGTTAACTCATTTCGGTTTTGGGGCAAACCCAAACCAAATCGAAAGTTTTAGTTCCTTTAAAATTAATCAAATAAGGAGACATTACTCATTAGTATATTAGCGAGATACGTGTGCAAAGTACCATATAACTATCAAATAAGGACCAATAACATGACATCGAAGATGTATTTTTTTTAATACTAAAATGATAAACACGGCAATATGATATAAATATAGGAATATAAAATTACTTACATGTTTAAAAAATTCGCTTTTGTATATTATTTTGCTAAATAGTTAAAATAAAATTTTGAACCATTTAAGCAACTAAGTTATCTAATTTATTATAAATTCACATGACAGAAGCACATTTGAACACGTACTAGATTCTGCATCACAATATTCACTACGATAAATAATTCAGTTTTTCACATTTTGTTAGCGAACCCGCCGTATACAAAAGTGTGTATAATATTGGAGCATGACAAATTAAATTCAGATTGTTACATTTTTAAATGCTGAGTGCCAAATAAATAGTCCACACCTTAAAGCACTTAGATCTCGACGTTTAAAGTATAAGCAATTTTGTTAGATTTCAAACTTTCAAAATATCCACACTTCTAAGTATAACTTTCTCAATCTCTACATTGTTATATTCTATACACTTATAGAGTCGTAATTATTTGATTATAATACTTGTGAGTTTGAAGTTTTTATTATCAATCTTTTTACACATTTGTTAATGTGACAATAACTCAATATTTTTACACGACTTTCTAATGTACATATAGAGATTTCGTGTAGACCTGTCAAAATCAGACTCGACACGAACCCGACACGAACCCGACACGAAATTAGTGGGTTTGGGTTACAGGTTTCGACACGTTTAAGTAAACGGGTTGACTCGACACGACACGAAAGTTAAACGGGTTGGGTTAGTGTCAATATTTTCAACTCGAATGTAACCCGAATCACCCGTTTAAGTATTATTTATTTTAATAAATTATATATTTTTAAATATATTATATGTAAATTTTATAACTTATTAGTTGTAATAGAAAAACTGCGCTCATATTTCATATTGAGCTTAATTTTAATTATATTACGTTTTTGTTGGATATTTATTATGTTTTTTTGAATTTTTATTATGTTTGATAGATAAATGCGAAATTTTTACGGCTTAAACGGGTTGGTCGGGTTGACACGAAATTAACCGTGTTGGGTTTGGGTTAACATTTTGAACACGTTTATTAAACGTGTCGGGTTTGGGTTTAGGGGTCTCAACACGTTTAAAGTCTCGACACGACACGAACCCGACACGACACGACCCATTTGCCACCTCTAATTTCGTGTATTATTTTCTAGGTCTTCCTATGAATATATGTTTATCCGGTTATGATTAGTCAATATTAGATCGTTAGTTCAAAACATATACCCAAACACACTCTTACACCAAACGGGTTAAGTTCATGGTGGTTGGTATTGATTGTGTGCTACCAATAACTACATGTCTACATATATAGCTAAAAAACAAATTAATCTAAAACATGATAAAACATTGAAACTTATGATAGTAACCCAACAAATCTGGATAGAGTGCTATTTTAATATCATAATTCAAAGCATTAAGTTAGCCTATTATCTAATTTTGTTTGGCAAAAACGAGACATAATTTGGCATATTGCTTGAAAATTGACAAGTCAACATTAAATATTTACACGACAAAACTCCAATATTTCGAGTCTGGTCCTCCTAAAAATTCCAAAGACCGGGGAAACAATAACTTAGGCACTTAATAAGTATCATAAGGTTGAATGTCATTACATGACTCGAACTACTCATTTATTAACTTATCGTTATAAAAAACAATGTGTAGGAGTGGTATTCAATATCATAATTTCCCTTTCATATATGTTATGGTATGCACTTTAAAAGTGGGAGATGAAATCTATAGTTTTATAGCACAAAAACTATATAATTAATCACATTTTACAAGTTTTAAAATAAATTGTACAAATATACCAATATATAAATTGTAGTTTGTGAATAAATTTTTTGTAAATTAGATATCACCTCCCTTTAAAAATATAAAAAATGATGTTCATAGATATCTTTTCTTCCGCAACAAAAAATCTACATCGGGGACGCCTCCTAGGAGAACTAGCGAGTAAATAGGGCGGGAATATTTTGTACCGAATGGCAACAAGTGCGACTAGTTAACTCACCGGATGAAGTTTGAAGAAGTCTGAACTATTTCAAGTTTTAAATAGTGCATTGGGTCCTTTAAAAGTGTTTCACAAGTAGACTTTTACCCAAATGCTCATGTTTTTACACATTTGAATAGTTGTTCTAACATAAGGCATAACCTACCAATTACGCTAATGGTGTAACCGTACGGAACACCGTCATCTGTGTCCCATGCATATAACTATATAAGTTAAACCTAAATAATATTCAAATCAATCAAAGCCATGGTTATAAATTGCCGATGGCCCATTATGGAAGACTCATAAGAAGCCCACATTAATATCACAATCAATTATTAGTTTCTAACACCACTTGAATACGTTGTCAGTAAGATATAACCAAACCCGTCGATTGTCCCACTCGCAACCGTGTCTCTCCCACTACACGACCAATGGTCGATAAATCTATGCTTACCCCTCAGTTTTTCCTACGATTTGATCGCTCAGGTTACTAAACTTTTTATGATAAAAAAGACATGAATGTTTGTTATATTATGCATAAGGTATTTTATGTTATGTTTTGCTTGCATTTTAGGAATACATGGAAACAAATATTTGGAAAAAATGAAGTCTTATAAAAAATTTCATATTGGTTTGCTCTTAAAATGTATTGTTATTGGCTTTATTTTATTTAGAATATCATAAAGTAAAAACTCTTTAAGCTGATAATTTTGGGACCGGATAAATTTATTAATTTAGAGAGTTATTAATTTATTGATAAATTAATAATTATTAATTTAAATAGCTTACAAATAATTATATTGCACATACCAAATAAAAAAGAGAAATTAGTTTATACCTCTTAGAATTACGTTGTAGTGAACCTTAGAACTCAACGTAAATTAGTTACTCTTGTGTTTATATGTATTGGAAAGAGATCTCCCAAAAAATATTTCAATAGAGTTGTAGTAATTTTTTTCAGTTTTCATGAATTAATTAATTTATGATTTTCTCTAGACTGGAGATTATAAAAGGACTTCTCAAAAAATTGTTATCATATTATTTTATTGAGTTTTTAAATTTTTTACATTGGTCTAAGTCGGTACTGGACAAACTTATTATTTTAGAGAGTTTATTAATTACCGAGTATTAATAAAAAGTTTTTACTCTATATATATATCAAAAGAATAATATTATTTCCAGGTCAACCGACCATTTCCTGTATCTTTTCGTAAGCAATCAACACATGTGAAGATGAGGACGATTATCAACATGAAAAACAAAACTTTCCATGTGATCAGACATCATAATGGTAAAGATGAATGGAATTAAAGTACTTTGAAAGGTGACTTGAAAACTTGACTTAAACTAGTAAATAGATTACGTACTTAAATGTAAGAGAACTCATAGTTGTGATATTATACAGATGACAGATCATTAAAACGAATATAAATATAATGAACTGTATTTTTAGAACGGAGAAAATTTATACACATGTGAAATGTTCAAAGTAGTCTTTAATTTTTATATAATCTTAAGGAACAAATCTCAACTATTAAATATGATACATACATTAAAAGTTGTGATAGAAAAATCACACCCTATAATTAAAAGTAAAGTAAAAGAAAGTTAATAAGTAAATGGGCTCCACAAAAAATCCTGGTATGGAACAAATAGTGACATGCATCAAGATGTATAGACTTGACTAGTGACTACCAACATACCACATGCCATATCGTACTCAGCTAATCATTTAATTTGACAATATCTGATTTTCTGTAACTAATATCTTCAAAAGTAAAAGTTTGCAATGCTTGAAATTATTAGATAATCTAGTCTAATTAGACATGTTAAACTAAAATTTGTCAAGAGATGCAAAACCACACCATTGATGCAATAACATACCAAGGCCAAAAAGGATCAACGACAAACCGACCAAACGGCAAACAGAACGGCCAAAATCCCAAATGGCGCACATAAAGTTAAATGCTAGACAAATCGGAGTTGGATTAATCACCAACTGCCATAACCTATTAACCTGTCATTAACCACAAACAGATTTTGCCATAATTTTCACCCTTTGGGGACCTATAATAAAGATGATTACACACAAATTCAAATGATGAAATTTTGTAGTTCTCTATTTAATTATTTGTCTAAATGAGAGAAAATACTTTGTCTTATTCCATACCTAACTTGTTTAACCCGGCAAATTATGGGCAAATTAAAGAATATATCCGATTATTTCAATTAACTACTCAAACAGAACCCGATTTCCCTAATATAAGTATTGTTGCACCATATGGTTAGCAAGAATATGAGTGAGAAAATTTTGATATGACGTCCATTCATTGGAGAAAATGGAGATATCAATCATCGTACATACGTATATTTAGGGATGCAAATTTAACCCGCGGGTTTGGGTACCCGCGGGTACCCGAGTCTTATGGGGCGGGTATTACCCGTCTAAACGGGTAACGGGTCGGGGATGGGTTTAAATTTCATACCCGAGAGCGGGTACGGGTCGGGTACGGGTTTTATAATACCCGCACCGTTTATACCCGACCCGAATATATATATTAATGTGTAATTTTTTTAATATAAATTTAGCCCACTAATCAATACTCAAACTTAGCCCAACTCTTAATCTCTCATTAGTCTAATTTAATAATAGTTAAAATATGGCTCGTCTCCCGTTAGTCCATTACGTATTTAACGAAATAAGCCTAAACGAACTAAGAGTATTAAATGTTTTAGATATTTTGTTTAAGTTTTTTATAAAACGGGTACCCGTCGGGTTACCCGTACCCGGCGGGGATTTTTCTTCCCGAACCCGACGGGTATTTGAGCGGGTACGGGGCGGGTACGGGTATGCGAATAGCGGTCGGGTACGGGTACGGGTTTTGCAGTACCCGCTACTACCCGTACCCGTTTGCATCTCTACGTATATTTACATGAGAAGACATATATACGTACCACGATCAAGACAAAGAGTCGGCAATGACAATTAGATTGAACAAAAGACGTCTTTTATACAAGAGTTTTGATAATGACATAAGGTTGTTAATAAGAACGATAAGAACGAGTAGTATTGATTTTGATTAGAGGATGAGTTTGAATGTTGTTAGAAATAAGGAAGAAAATTTAACTGATAGAGTTAAAAGGGGGGTAAATAGTATATATGTTATTCATTGTTATTGTCATTATCAAAACCCTTTATACAATAGCATGAAACTAAAATGCAGTCTTAACAACATTCTTTGATTAGGTTTAAATGGTAGTGTGGTTTTGTTTGTCCACAAATAATTCGGAATGGCTATGTTAATTTAGGTTTAGTTTCTGCCTACAAATTGTATGGCTCACCGTCGGTTGGCATTTATTCATTTATTAATGTATATTTTCAACTCTCGTCCACATTGACACAATTTATTTATTTACTTTTATAGTAAATTCTAGTAAAATTGTTTATGTGGTCTTTATTTTATAACGTTTTGTCCATATTTTTTCTTTTTTTCCCATGTTGTCCTATTTTTTTTAATTTTTTTGCAGAAATGACCAAAATACCCTTATACAATTTATTTTTTAAACAATTATATCTTTTGGAAGTTCATAATTAGAATTTTATTTCTTTTTCAACACCACATAGCTTCAATCCATCGTCATCATCGCCGCCCACCATAATCCGCTGCCAGCCTGCCACCACTTGGACTGTCGTCATTGCGGAACAACTACCTCCTCCTTAGTCGTCTTCTCCGGTCGTCTTCAGGCAACCATTCCTGGCAAGAACTCACTTAGATCAAACAAACATCAAAAATCACAAACCGGTAATCCCAATTGGGCCTTATGGCATGTACATTTTTGGTCTCGTTCCGGAAGTTTTTAATGCATCTTCCAGTTTTAGAAATAGACGTAAACAAATAATACCCCGTTTACCCTGTTTACCCTTTTGACAGAATACAATTCCTATAATTTGAGTCAAAGTTGAAACCTCATGGAAATATAAGCGAAAACTTTTCACTATAAGAGAGAGGGGTATGGTAACGAGGGGTGGTGTGCGCCGGACGCCACGTCGGCGCGCTGGGCTCGCCACCACACCGCTCGTTACGCGAGTGATGTCGTGCGCCGGAAGCTCGACGAGGCCGGCGAGCCAATGGGGTGATGCCACGTGTACTAGCCGTTGGGCAACAACTGAAATTTGATTTTTTTAATAATAAATCTTAAAGCCTTATAAATACTACATCATTTTGTACAAATTTTCACACAACATTTCTCAAACTAAACATTTTCACACAACATTTTCAACACAACTCTTGTTCTAAAATGCATCGAAATTTGATGGACCCCGATAGTTATTCATCTGATATCGACGACGACACATATATATTTTTTTAATCAAGCGCATTAGTACATGCAACACCAACAAGCTCAAACATCACGGACCCAAGTGCCAATCTTTCGAGATCGTGCAGCTGTCGAGCAACGTTTATTGGATGACTACTTTGGTGAGAATCCTAAGTACCCTGAGACGGTTTTTCGACGTCGATTTCGTATGAGCGGGAAACTATTTTTAGAAATAGTTTAATGTATTTCTAACTATACTGCTAAGTCTCTTCCCAACCATTTTGAATTTTCTAAAGAACGACCCGATTGTACAAGTCTAATGAGTTTTAGTGGTATTATGAAATGCATGCATGTCTGCCATTCGCCAATTGGCTTATGGCATAACACCTGATTCACTTAATAAATATTTACAAAGTGGTGAACATTGTGCACGTGATTGTCTAAATCATTTTACCAAGTGTATTATAGATTTATATACCGGTGAGTATTTAAGGAAACCCGATATCCATGACGTTCAAAACTTATATACAAAACATGAGAACGCTTATGGGTACGTATCCTGGAATGCTTGGTAGTATAGATTGTATGCATTGGGAGTGGACCAGCTGTCCAAAAGCATGGCACGATCAATATGGTAGAGGTGATAAAAAATACCCAACTATAATACTAGAAGCTGTCGCGTCGCAAGATTTGTGGATTTGGCACACATTTTTTGGGGTTGCCGGTGCCAATAATGACCTCATTGTGTTAAATAACTCACCCTTGTTTGATAACCTTCTTGACGATATTGCTCATGTAGTCCCTTTCGCTGTAAATGAAGTGACTTATCCGAACGGTATTACCTAGCTGATGGTATTTACCCACAATTGACAACCTTTGTCAAATCATTTATGGTTACACGAGACGAAAAATGTGCTTACTTCAAGCGACGACAAGAAGGTGCAAGAAAAGACGTAGAACGTGCATTTGGTGTCTTGTAACGCCCCGAATTTTTAAGTAATTAATTATTACTTCTAAAATTAATTTAAAATTTTGATATTTATTTCTATTATCATTTTGTGGTAAATATGCATCGTCACGTGTTAAACCGGCTAGTTACAATTATTAAATAAACTAACGTTTTGTATATTGGGCTTGCATTGAGTTATGGATTTCTAGGCCAAGGCCCAACCTCGACTTTCTTGTTCCTTAGCCCGCATTAGGGGTGAGCATAAAAACCGAAAAACCGAAACCAAATCGTTAAAACCGACAAAACCAAACCATTAAAACCGAAACCATTTCAAAACCGGCGGTTTGGTTTTAGATTTTGAAAAAACCGATGGATTCGGTTTGGTTTCGGTTTTAACCAAAAACCGCTCCATTAAGAAACCGCCCCGCTAATATTTAATATATTATATATTTTTTTAATTTTATATTTATTAAATAGATGTCAACCTATTTAAATATTTGAAAGTCCATCTACCATGGTTCATTAATGTTTTATCGTTATTATATGTTACAAAATACGCTTATAATTTGAATTTTGGGCTGGAAAATGGTATTCATTGTTGAAATATATTATTAGGCATTGAAGTTAATGCTATAAATTAGATATTGTTACTGAAATTTGTATGTAATTTTGGAAAAATGAAGATTAGTACATGAAATTATATATCAATGTTTTAAACGAGGTGGATTCGGTTTCAAAACCGAAACCGAACCGTTAAAGGCTAGAAACCGCTAAAACCGAAACCGTTAGAAACCGAAACCATTGGGTTTGAAAATCCTAAAACCGATATTAGCGGATCGTGTTCGGTTTGAGCCTAAAACCGCCCCAAACCGCCCCATGCACATCCCTAGCCCGCATAATCGAAGTGCCCGTGAGTGTCAATTCCGGTTAATAGCTAGTTAGACCTAAACCCTATTGCTATTCTGGCCGCAAGTTGTTTCTTCGTCCCCTGTGCAATTTGTTCGAGCATAGTAGAAAGAATCCCCTCATTCCGGTAAAACGTCTTAATCGTCTTCTGGCTTATGTTCTTCCACCATGAGCTATACCACCCCACCGTAAATCGCTTTCCGTCCGCCCGTGAATAAGCATATTTTCCGTTTCTGCTTTCGTTTTCAGGCAGCTTGAACCACCCCCTTTTTCCGTTCATTTTTACCACCGTCACCATCATCCGTTTCTAACACTACCGCAGATTCCGACCACCACCACCTTTTTGCTTTCTGTTTTGGTTTCACCATAAACACCGCAGCTCTATTCCGCCACCTTGTCTCCAGTTTTGTTGTTGTTTGCCGGCGACCTCATCGCCACCACCAACGTTTCCGAGCACCACCGTGTGAGGATATCTCCATTTCCTTTCACTCCGACGATTCCGAGCTCCGCCACCCCATTTCTTGTTTTGCCGTGAAACCACCACCGTTTCTGTTCACCATCTCCATTTTTGTCGCCACCTCTCTCCCAAGAACCACCTCGCTTCTAATTCCGGCGAACTTCTCCATTTACGTTTCTGTTCCGGCGAACCTCATTCCGTTTCTGTTTCTGACGAATCTCTTGTTTATATTCCGATGAGCTTCGGTGGACTTCACTCTCTCCGGTGAAGGCGTTATTCCGGCGAAGTGGGTTCGTTCCGCCACCATCATCGATCAAACATCACCACCACCGCCGGGTTTCCGTCTAGCCGCCGTTAGACACCACCATTTCCGCGTGGAGGTTTCCGGATGTAGCAGTTGTTCCGACCGAAGGTTTACAGTGAAGCAGTTCGAGCAGACGCCTAGGTAGTACCTTTGTTCCCCTTATCCGTTATTTAAATCGCAAGTTTGGGGTGTGTTGTGTATTTCGATGTTTTGGGAAAATAGTTTTGGCAGAGAAATAGCATACAGATTCCCATCTCTCCGTTTCTATTTAAAATGAGTTTTGAAAATCAGTATTTGAGTAAATGTATCTTATGGGTATCGAAAATGCATGGGTTTTAAACAATGGGATTCCTTTCTTTTAGTATTTAAATCAACAAAAATAATTAATCCTTATTTTATTAAAGAAGGTGTTAATGTGTTATATTATATTTTTGTCTAAAAGAAAATCAAGGGGAAAAATATTTTCGATCTTGGAAAAACTTTTATTACTAATTTAAATAAGGGGGATGTTTTATATTGTTAAAAACGAGTCTTGGGTTGAGTTTAATTCGGTTATCTTACGTGTCTTAGGGTCGTCTAGACGTTAGCTGGACATTAGTGTGGAGTGCTGAGATATTTTCGGAGCTTACGTTTTTTTGAGGTGAGTATTCTCACCGTGTATTCAGTTTTAACGTTATACATGCATGACTTACTTGTTACATTAGTTGCACCATACTTGATATCTGAGTTTGATTTGTTATCTGAGTATTTGAGCACTTGTTTTATTGTTATTGATCTGAGACATTAGTGTCTGGGTATCTGAGCTCAGCATAGGGTTGAACTGTGCTGCTATGAACTTATCTGGGTTATCTGTGATCTGAGTTATCTGTGATCTAAGCTATCTGGGTTATCTGAGTTAATTATGTTAAAGAGATAAAAACATAATAAATACACATCTGGGTTTTAGGCTAAATGCCTATTTGGGATCACCTCCCGTCTGAGTTTTTGGGATCACCTCCCGTCTGAGTTTTGGCTTACGCCTATCTGGGTGTGAGGAGGGGCGATCGACCCGAATCACACAAGCGCGCTATATAAATTAAAATCTGAGTAATAAAATCTGAGAAATAAATCTGAGTAATTAATTGAGTAGATTCTGAGTAGGAGTACACCGATGTGCCCTCATGTGTTGTATGTTATGATTGTATGCATTTTGAGATTATTCACTCAGCTTCCCAGCTGACCCAAAACTTTCCCCCAATATTTCAGGTACCAGCAATGGAAGAGAGAAGGTGGACGGTTGACACCTGTATCATTTTTAACTTATTTATTAAACTTAATTTTTATTAATACCCTTTTTCCGCATCAATTACACTTTAAATGTTAAACATTTATATTTGAATTTATTTATGAGACCTTTTTATTAAAATATTTTATTTAAAATTTTTAAATTTTTACAAAATTTTGGGTGTTACAAGTTGGTATCAGAGCTCTGACTTGAGGGATTTGGGTTCGCAATGGGTGAATTCAAACTTAAGTTTGAGTTTTGAGTTTTTAAGACGGGAAATGAGTAAAATATTTTTTTGAGTAAAGTTTCCACATCAAACATACGGCATGTCACGTCGACCTCTTGCTTCCTACTGCTGGTAATATTTAAGAGTATTATTTATTTGAGATATGTGATATTTTCTGAGCATAATTCTGAGAATAACCCTGAGTATGATTCTAATTTTAACTCTGAGTCTATTTCGCGACGTGGATCGTTTTTCTGAGTATATTTTCCGAGTTTAGTTCTGAGTGCATCTGCAATATACACTATAAAAATTATAATTATATAAAATTTATATAATTTGTGAGATTTGATGATTCTGAAAATATATATATATATATATATATATATATATATATATATATATATATATATATATATATATATATATATATATATATATATATATATATATATATATATATATATATATAGGGGAGCGTTCATGCGAGAACCTAAGTTATTGCGAGAACTGCGAGAACCGATCCAGACCACTCATCTAATTTAATTAGTTTTTTAATAAATAAGGGCAAAAGAGTCTTTTCTAGCAATTTATATTTTTTGGTAACTGTTTATTAAATACATTATTTCCGGAAATTAATAACTTCCACATTTGAATTTTAAAAATCTTAACATACTATGCTATTTTATAGGATCTACATTTAAAACAGTTTTCTTCCCATATTTCTTTAAATTCCGGCCACAAGAAACTTAATTAGAACAATCACAATATAATAGTCATCTTCTACATAGTAATGTTCACTAATAATTGTGGTTGTGTTTACTAATAATACTCGTATAACAATCTATCATCATGCGGTTGTGTTCACCATTTATATACTGTTTTGTTCACCAAAAATATGTGATATGCTAGTAATTTAAATAATTTTACTCCGCTAAAGTGTCATATGCAACTAGTTTAAGTATACATATTTTGAATTCAGTAAGTTAATATTTTATTGTACTCTTCACTAACAAACTATTATTTTGAATTAGTGACTAACTCATAACTATGAACAAAATCATACAACCACAATGTTCACCGGTGAACAAATATTACAAATGAATAATGTTACCAATGTACAATACAACACATGAATAATTGTACAACTCATAAATACATAATTTTTTTAAAAACAACAGTTGTTATTCAACTAATGATAAAAATAAAAACGTTGATTTGAAAAATAAATAAATCACTATGACTAGTGAACAAAAATACATACGGAACATAGTGAACAAAAATACAAACGGAACATAGTTCACAAAAATACATAATGAACAAAAACAAATGTCTTTGTAAATGTAAATCTAACCACAAGCTCGATCACTCCTGTCAAAGATGATACACAGATCTAAAAACACGTGTGTGTATTTCAAGTAGCCATCTGCAAAATAAAATAAATTAATAAGTGAAAAAAATGTTCAATGCTTTCGTACATATCAAAAGAATCAAATTACAAATAATCACAAATTTGTCTTAAAAGAAAATGTTCACCAAATAACAACATATTTATGTCAAATGAGAAAATATTCATTGCTTTCGTACATATCAAAAGAATCAAGTTACAAATAATCACAAATTTATCTTAACATAAAATGTTCACTAAATAACAACATTAATTGCTTCAAAACATTTACGTAGTAATCCAATTAAAAATAGAAAAAAAATTTCTCAGAGTTCCAGATCGAGAAAAAATCATGCCTCAATTCCTACTAAAAACATCACAAAATAGAACAATTGAAGTATATATTCAAGAAGGTATAAATTACCGAGAACATGGGTGCAAGATGGAGTTTACGATCAGAGGATTGGCGTGTAAAATTGGGGAAAATGGACAGATCTGTGTAAAAATAATCGATCCTTATAGGGTGTGCGACTAATGAACACAGTCGACGGTGGTGCGTGAAGTGCTGAAGAAGATGAAGAAGAAGAAACCGAGGGAGGAGATGAGGTGAACGAGGGCGGATATGGATGAAGGAGGAGATGGAGATGAACGATGTCGCCGATGGGCGTTGTTACTGTTCGCCGGTGGTGGCCATTTTTTGGTGTTGTCGATGGTGTGTTTTCCGGTGCCGGCCTGAATTGAAGGAGATAACCTAAAACACACAAACGTATAGGAGCTGTTGATATGCTGGCAAATGGAGGGTTGAGATATTAAAAAATGCATCTCTTAAAAAATACCATAAATAACTGCAATGTTCAATGACCACACTGCCCCTCCGTGTTTTATTTTTAGTTTTAATATGTTCACTTTATTACAATTATGCCACCGCAGATCTAAGCCATCCATCTCAAAATCTAAAGGCTATAAAGTGGTTCTCGCAGTTCTCGCAAAATTATAGGTTCTCGCATGAACGTTCACCTATATATATATATATATATATATATATATATATATATATATATATATATATATATATATATATATATATATATATATATATATATATATATATATATATATATATATATATATATATATATATAATTATTTACATCTGAGCTAGACGAGAAATCTTAACTAGAATTGACTTTTATTTTTATTTTTTATTTCAGAGTCGTTTTAGTTTTTAATTTTAAACTTCAGTTAGATTAAACATGTTTTTTTTAATGTCGAATTATCATTTGAGATTTTATTTAGTGGAACCTTTTCACTTATTTATCAAATTTAAAAATGTAACACCTCGATTTTTAAAACAACATTTAAATATAATTTAATTCAAAAATACATAATATTGTATCAACATCAAATGCCGGTTTTACAAAAACGAAAAGGTTTCTTGTTCGAGATTATCAGAGTTTACAAAAAACGGTGTTACAAATTATATCTTAACCATAGGATAAGGACTCTAATCATCAACACCGAGCTAATCTCAACAAGGCCTCTTCTAAACGGGCCTCCTAGATCT
Organism: Calendula officinalis; assembly: GCA_963853835.1. NCBI lineage: Eukaryota > Viridiplantae > Streptophyta > Magnoliopsida > Asterales > Asteraceae > Calendula > Calendula officinalis. Next base: position 61,782,569 of record OY970827.1, read on the forward strand.
TCGATCCCGAACCTGAGTACATAGCAAAAACACAAACACAGTACGTGAGACAAAATTGCCTCGTGAGATACATGGGTTTTAGACCCGATAAACAATTAATCAAATAATATCATTTAATCTTAAAATATTATTACTAAGTTTGTTTTGAGTCACTTCATCACTTTCATCATTGGCCAATGTCAAGATAATCGGAATGCCTCCAATCTATCAAGACCATCATATCCACGGTAACCGGAATGCCTCCAATCTACCGGGACTCATAGGTATTGGGTAATCGGAATGCCTCCAATCTACCACTAACCTTAAGGTACCGTAATAACCGGAATGCCTCCAATCTACTACGGCCCTAGGGATATCATCATCGTCATCATTTCTTATCTTTTATCGTTATGAGCTTATAACTCCATCTTTCCTTATTCAATCAATCATGTAACCATCGTACAAGCAATTCATCATATATCACATAAATGACTAAATTACTTAAAGACTCGATAAAAATCGTTTAATCATAAAAACATTTACTAGCTATGTACCTAGTTTGTAAGTTCACATGTACTCACCTTAGCCAAGCTTAACCAGTTGTTGCGTTCTTTAATCACCAATATCACTTCTCGAGATTTGAATGCCTCAAATCTTCCAACCGACAATCTATCATCAAAACCAATACAATGGTTTGCATTAATCATCTATACTAACTACAAAATCCATGGCTAGTTAACTACTAGCACCATTTTCCCCAAAATTACCAAACCCTAGGTTCATAAATCACCACATTTTCGTGTACCCATAACATGACCACGTTTTCCTTGTTAAAATATCATAGATCTAAGTTATCTCACTTCCATTTAACCATTCATGAACAAATCCATAACTAGGGTTTATGATTCAAGCTTCCCTACTTGAATCTAAGACTTATAACACAAGAGATATGAAGATTTACCTTAGATCTTCAACTAGGAGCAAGAATCACCAAGATTTGATGAAGATTGAGCTCCAGGCAACCCTTATACTCCAGAAATCGCACACACCAAAGAGAGGAGAAAAAACTAGGGTTTCAAGTGACATAAATGAGGTTTTCCCCGAATTAAATGCTGGTGTCGAACCGAGTTTGCGATCGCTAACAAGTTCGCGACGTGAACTTTTTCTCATACGCATAGTTCGCGATCGTTACTAGGTCGGGAAGTTCTTCGCGACGGATAGCCCAAATAGCTGGATCGAGTTCACGATCGCGAACATTAGTTCGCGCCGTGAACTCTCTGATCGGCCTAGGCTGCACTTTTTAATCTTTGGCTCGACCCGGTTTCGCCCATAACTTTCTCGTACGGTGTCCAAACGACATGAAACCAATTCCTACGTTCTTTAAACGATTTATCCTTATTTAACATATTTTTGTACAATTTATTTATTTACAAAATTCGGGTCGTTACAACTATCTACCCCTTAAGGAGATTCCGTCCTCGGAATCTCATCATAGTTCACGAAGTTCGGGTATCTTTTCCGAATCTCGTCCTTGACTTCCCAAGTCAAGTTCGGCCCAAGTGAATGCTTCCACTTGACCAACACCAATTCAATTTCTTTATTCCGAAGTTTCTTGGTTTTTGACTCTAGTATGGCTTCGGGTTCCTCAATCAATCGGTTCGGGGCATCAACCCGCAACTCTTGTAACGGAATTATATTTTCAACCTCACCCGCGAACTTCTTCAAGTAACTTACATGAAATGTATCGTGAACACCTTGAAGTTCGGGTGGAAGTTCTAACTTGAAAGCTTGCAAACCGACCCGTTTCAAAATCTTAAACGGGCCAACATACCTTGGGCTCAATTTGCCTTTCTTACCAAACCTTATTACGCCTTTCCAAGGCGATACTTTCAACATCACCATGTCTCCAACATTTAAATCATACGGTCTCTTTTTCAAACCCGAGTAACTTCTTTGTCGATCTTGGGCGATTTTCATATTGGTTTGGATTATCCCAATCTTTTCATTGGTCAACCTCACAATCTCAGGACCCGTGAGTTTTGTCTCACCCGCCTCGAGCCAACACGATGGAGTCCTACATTTCCTTCCATACAACGCCTCATAAGGCGGCATCTTAACAGTCGATTGGTAACTATTATTGTAGGAGAACTCAACTAACGGTAAATGTTCATCCCATTTACCCCCAAAATCTAGCACACACGATCTTAGCATATCTTCAACCGTTTGAATAGTTCTTTCACTTTGACCATCGGTTTGCGGGTGGTAAGCCGTACTCAACCGCAATTTCGTTCCCAACTCCTCTTGCAACGATCTCCAAAATCTCGAGGTAAACCTCGCGTCTCTATCGGACTCAATCGACAACGGGACTCCATGAAGTCTTACTACTTAATCCACATACAACTTTGCCAACTTCTCAAGTGGCATGGTTTCCCGAATTGCTAAGAATAATGCACTTTTGGTCAACCGGTCAACTATGACCCAAATGGCGTCATGGTTCTTGCTCGTCTTTGGCAACCCAACAATAAAATCCATTGCTATATCATCCCATTTACCGGCCGGGATTTGCAACGATTGAGCTACCCCGTAAGGTACTTGATGTCCGGCTTTTACTTGTGCACACGTGGCACACTTAGAAATATACTTTGCCACTCTTGCCTTCATCCCGGGCCACCAATACATCTTCTTCATATCTTGATACGTTTTTGTACTTCCCGGGTGGATCGAATACTTAGACTTATGAACGTCGTTTAGTAACTCCTTTCGGGTACCCCCGAACTTGGGAACCCAAATTCGTCCACCCACGGTTTTCAACCCTTGCTTATTTTCCACAAATGTTGGTCCTTTCCCAAACGTTCTTGCCTTAACTCATCTTTTCCCATCACTTCCCGTTGGGCATTCTTGATTCGTTCTACTATACTTGAGACTACTTCAATACGTGTTAGCTTTCCCTTAATCGGCTTTTCATACACTTTTCGGCTTAGGGCGTCGGCTACCACGTTGGCCTTCCCCGCATGATAGACAATTTCACAATCATAATCTTGTATCAATTCGATCCATCTTCTTTGCCTCATATTTAGGTCTTTTTGAGTGAAAACATATTGAAGATTTTTGTGATCCGTGTACAACGTACACCTCGTAACGTATAAGTAGTGTCTCCATAACTTTAAAGCAAACACTATCGCCGCCAATTCCAAATCGTGAGTCGTGTATCTTTCTTCCGCATTCTTTAGTTGTCTCGAGGCGTAAGCAATCACTTTCCCCCGTTGCATCAAAACACAACCTAAACCTTTATGTGAAGCATCACTATACACGACGAAGTCTTCCATCCCTTCGGGTAACGTGAGAATCGGGGCGTTACACAACTTTTCCTTTAATGTGGCAAATGCATTTTCTTGTTTATCTCCCCACACAAACTCACTACTCTTTCGGGTCAACAATGTGAGTGGTGTCGCCACTCGAGAAAAGTCTTGAATAAATCGACGGTAATATCCGGCAAGGCCGAGAAAACTTCTCACTTCGGTTGGAGTTCGTGGCGGTTCCCACTTCATAACCGCTTCAATCTTTGACGGGTCAACTTTGATTCCTTCTCGAGACACGACATGACCAAGGAATTGGACTTCTCGAATCCAAAATTCACATTTAGAAAACTTAGCATACAATTTCTCTCGTTGCAGCACTTCTAACGTGTGTCTTAGATGACTCTCGTGTTCTTCTTCGGTTTTTGAATAAATAAGAATATCGTCAATAAATACGATAAGAAACTTGTCGAGGAATGGTTTGCAAAACCGATTCATAAGATCCATAAAAATGGCCGGTGCGTTAGTCAACCCAAATGGCATCACCAAAAACTCGTAATGCCCATAACGTGTACGAAACGCCGTCTTCTCGGTATCTCCTTCTTTCACTCGAACTTTATGGTAACCCGATCTCAAATCGATCTTCGAGAAATAGTCGGCACCTTGAAGTTGATCAAATAAATCGTCGATTCTAGGCAATGGGTACCGGTTCTTAATAGTCATCTTGTTCAACTCTCGGTAGTCAATGCACATTCTCATTGAACTGTCTTTCTTCTTAACAAACAATACGGGCGCACCCCATGGAGTCGAGCTAGGACGAATAAATCCTTTGTCAAGTAACTCTTGCAATTGGGACATCAATTCCCGCATTTCGGTGGGAGCCAAACGGTATGGAGCACGAGCTATCGGCGTCGCTCCCGGAACTAAATCAATACGGAATTCTACTTGCCTCTCCGGTGGCAATCCCGGTAGATCGTCGGGAAATACATCGGAAAAATCCCGAATCACCTTTACATTTTCCACCGTCTTCTTCTCTTTCCTTCCATCTAATACATATGCTAAAAAGGACGAACATCCTTTGGCTAAACATTTCCTAGCTTTAACCGCGGTCATAAGACATGGCAAATGGTGTCGTCTCTCACCATACACATAAACTTTTTCGTTGTCGGGAGTCCTAATCGAGACTATCTTCTTCCCACATAAAATCTTTGCTTGATTCTCACCCAACCAATCCATACCTATAACTATATCAAAACCAGCAATTTCCATGGGTAACAAATTCACCTTAAACTTTCTCCCATCTATTTCCAATTCACAATTTCGACACATATGCTGAACTATGGAGGTTTTACCATCCGCAATTTCTATATCATAAATTTCATCAAGTAGTTCTAACGGCACATTCAACACCACAACAAAATCATGTGACACAAACGAATAAGTAGCACCCGAGTCAAATAAGATCCGGGCGGGAATAGAATTTACGAGTAGGGTACCTGAAACGACATCGTGGGCTTCTTTGGCTTCATCTCGGGTAAGTTGGAAGGACCGTCCCTTGACCTTTGTCGGCTCCGCTTTCTTTTGAGTGGTTGACACCATGGTCTCACTTCCCTTCTTCGGGCATGCATTGCTATAGTGCCCTTTTTCATGGCACGAATAGCACTCGATTTCATCCAACGGTTTGGCCCGGCAATCCCTTGCCATATACCCCGGCCTTCCACATTTGAAACATGATTTGGAATCCGCCAAACATTCCCCCTTGTGGTCCTTGCCACACTTCTTACATGCACCCACACTTGTTTGTTTAGAGAAGGTCGGGGTGAACTTTCCTCTCTTCACCGAACCCGAGCTCCCCTCAAACTTCCTCTTTTCAAACTTTTCAAACTTTGGCCTCTCGTTGATTCTCCTTTGGCCCACTTCCTCCACATTCCTCGCCGCACTAATAGCCTCATCTAGTGTGGCGGCCCTCTTTACTTCCAACTCATACTCCCACGAGAGTCCATTGGCATACCGAACAATCCGGGATCTCTCATCCGGATACAATCTGATCACAAACGGGATTAACCCCGTGAACTTCCTAGTGTACTCATCGACACTAAAACCACCCTTCTTCAAATGAACAAACTCTTCTTGAAGTTTCTCCAAATTTCTCTCGGGGCAAAACTTTGCCTTCAACCGACTCACAAACTCCTCCCACATCATCTTGTACATCGCCCTTTTTCCCAATGTTTCATACAAGGTATCCCACCACACGAGGGCCTCATCCTTCAACAACTGAGAAGCATAAATCACCATATCACCGTCCTTGCATTTACTAGCTTCAAGGACTTGCTCGGTTTCACAGATCCAACGGATCGTGACTTTTGGTTCGGAGCTACTATAGTAGTTATCGGGCTTAAAAGCCATAAAATTTTTGTACGTGCACCCCTTCCTTTCCCTCGGCTCGGGGTCACTCTCTCCTTCTTCCGTTGAGGACCTCTCGGTTTGAGCAACACTACTTGACTTGCTTTTCGTGCGGGGTGGAGATTCCTCCCGCCTTTCACGTGCCTTATGCTCATTGAGGATTCGGTTCACATCCTCGTTCACTATGTCCCTCATTTGATTGAACATAGTTTGGAGGTGTTCCACGGTGACCGGGGTGTGAGTGTTCCTATCAACACCCGAATTCTCCACTTCGTCACGAGGTGGAGGACCAAATACCGGTTCAACAAGGTTATTCGAATCTTGCCCTTGATCAAGTAGGCCTCTTGCACTTCTAGTTCTCATCATTTTGCTATAATAAGACATCAATCATTTAGTAGTCAATTCATTAAAGTAACGGTGGCATTGACCGTTCCACAACCAATATGACCTATTCCCTTAAGGTCAACCCTATCGAGCCTACACTTTAAGGTCTCAATAGCCACTTCATATATATCCTATGGAACCTACGGTCCTACTAGCTCAGTTTAAGTCTAGGATGGTCAACTCAACCTAGTTCACTTAAACTATAGCTCTGAAACCAAGTTGTAACACCTCGATTTTTAAAACAACATTTAAATATCATTTAATTCAAAAATACATAATATTGTATCAACATCAAATGCCGGTTTTACAAAAACGAAAAGGTTTCTTGTTCGAGATTATCAGAGTTTACAAAAACGGTGTTACAAATTATATCTTAACCATAGGATAAGGACACTAATCATCAACACCGAGCTAATCTCAACAAGGCCTCTTCTAAACGGGCCTCCTAGATCTTCGATCCCGAACCTGAGTACATAGCAAAAACACAAACATAGTACGTGAGACAAAATTGCCTAGTGAGATACATGGGTTTTAGACCCGATAAACAATTAATCAAATAATATCATTTAATCTTAAAATATTATTACTAAGTTTGTTTTGAGTCACTTCATCACTTTCATCATTGGCCAATGTCAAGATAATCGGAATGCCTCCAATCTATCAAGACCATCATATCCACGGTAACCGGAATGCCTCCAATCTACCGGGACTCAAAGGTATTGGGTAATCGGAATGCCTCCAATCTACCACTAACCTTAAGGTACCGTAATAACCGGAATGCCTCCAATCTACTACGGCCCTAGGGATATCATCATCGTCATCATCTCTTATCTTTTATCGTTATGAGCTTATAACTCCATCTTTCCTTATTCAATCAATCATGTAACCATCATACAAGCAATTCATCATATATCACATAAATGACTAAATTACTTAAAGACTCGATAAAAATCATTTAATCATAAAAACATTTACTAGCTATGTACCCAGTTTGTAAGTTCACATGTACTCACCTTAGCCAAGCTTAACCAGTTGTTGCGTTCTTTAATCACCAATATCACTTCTCGAGATTTGAATGCCTCAAATCTTCCAACCAACAATCTATCATCAAAACCAATACAATGGTTTGCATTAATCATCTATACTAACTACATAATCCATGGCTAGTTAACTACTAGCACCATTTTCCCCAAAATTACCAAACCCTAACATGACCACGTTTTCGTGTACCCATAACATGACCACGTTTTCGTGTACCCATAACATGACCACGTTTTCCTTGTTAAAATATCATAGATCTAAGTTATCTCACTTCCATTTAACCATTCATGAACAAATCCATAACTAGGGTTTATGATTCAAGCTTCCCTACTTGAATCTAAGACTTATAACACAAGAGATATGAAGATTTACCTTAGATCTTCAACTAGGAGCAAGAATCACCAAGATTTGATGAAGATTGAGCTCCAAGCAACCCTTATACTCCAGAAATCGCACACACCAAAGAGAGGAGAAAAAACTAGGGTTTCAAGTGACATAAATGAGGTTTTCACCGAATTAAATGCTGGTGTCGAACCGAGTTCGCGATCGCTAACAAGTTCGCCACGTGAACTTTTTCTCATAAGCATAGTTCGCGATCGTTACTAGGTCGGGAAGTTCTTCGCGACGGATAGCCCAAATAGCTGGATCGAGTTCACGATCGCGAACATTAGTTCGCGCCGTGAACTCTCTGATCGGCCTAGGCTGCACTTTTTAATCTTTGGCTCGACCCGGTTTCGCCCATAACTTTCTCGTACGGTGTTCAAACGACATGAAACCAATTCCTACGTTCTTTAAATGATTTATCCTTATTTAACATATTTTTGTACAATTTATTTATTTACAAAATTCGGGTCGTTACAAAAAATTTTAAATTTATGAGAATTTCGGATGTTATAAAATCTTTGGATAACTAGAAAAGGAAAATGCTTTTATAAAGAGATGAGACATGATGTATTGAGAAATCCTTATGCTCAGAAAATAATAAACTGAGATCAAATGAGAAAACTTTTTTTTTTATTAAATTTTAAAGAGTGGTAATAAATTTTTAAAATGTTTATAAATCGAGTCAATTGAAAGAGTGAATTAGAGATTATTAAATTAAATTGATTAAAAATTATTTTTATTTAAATATTGTTAAATTTTAAATCCTTTTAAAAAAAAATTATTCTCTAATTAGGTAAAATTTTAAATTCATGTGTTTTAAACGGCGACTCACATTTAAAGTTTTTTTTTTTATGAAAAAAGTGGTAGGGCCCAAATGGCTTAAGTGATGGTAGAAGGGGTTTTATATGTGAAATGTGAAATAATGATGTAGCGCATAGGTGGCATAGAGATGACAATCCGACTTGTGTTACCTTAATGGGTGCTCATGTGTTCGGGTAAGAATTGACTAATTGAGTTATGAACTACAATTTTTAAGGAATGGGCTTATGATGTTAAAGTTAAAATGGGAGCCCAATGTGTCATTATCTGTAGCCGAAAGATGGTTTTTAGCCCATTAGATCCCAAGTTATCTAAATCAAGAAATCAACCCAATTTATTTTATTTTTTAACGTTTTTATTGTACGTGAGGAGAGGTTAGAGAGATAAAGGCCTTTGCCAACTGTCGTCACAAACACGTTGGGGACTCATCAGGGGAAGACGCCAATGGCACGAACACATTAGTATGCAACTCGTCCCCTACACGACGAGTTGCTCTCCTCGTCGGTGGGACTGGGTGTGGGGGGGGGGGGGGGGGCTGGGTGTTATTTAATATTTTTTTAAGTAATGATGAGTTAGTGATGAGTCGTTGTTGGCACAATCTTGTCAGAATCTCGTCGGTAGGGAAGAGGGTAATGTGGTGTTACTGATAAGTTTAAGAACATATCACTGTTGGGAGATGCCTAATAAAGCAATTTTACTACTCGTATTTTAGAGAGATAAAAGGTGAAAGAACTGAAAGTAACAATAGTTAATTCAAAACTTTAATCAGGGGGTGAAAGCAAGAGTGCAATGAGATCGAAGGATAAAATGATATAGGTGTTGGATTATTGACCAGTGTTAACATGTGAATACTACTAGCTGATAAAATATTCCTAAAAGAGAAATGATATTTTTTTTTTTATATTTTCTTTCTATCTATATTTTTATCTAACTCTAAACTTGACATATGTAATCTATTAATTTGTTTTTCTTATATTATCCTCCGATTTCGCCAATTGTCATGATGAAATTGCTGGGTATATAGGTAGGCACAAATGCTAGGAACTAATACCATTTCTCATTTCAAAAATTGATTTATATGTTAATGTAAAATATACAAGTATGACTGATGAAAGTATACTGATGAAAATATAAATTAATTTCAAAATCGATCTCCAATCATTATATAATGTCATTTTGATCGTCAGATTTTTAACGTTGTAACATTTTGAAGACTTTAACAAATTATTATTATACTCCCTCCGTCCCACAAAGAAGTTTACATTTCTCTTGGGCACAAGATTTTAGGTGATAGTTAGTGGTGGGGTCAATAGTAATACTTTTGATTAAAATATAAGGTTAGATTGGAGAGAGAAAGTGTTTTATTGGTGGAATAATTGGTAATAATATTATTTTATTAGGTGGGCTCCCAAATTTGATAAATGTAAACTTTTTTATGGGACAAAAATTTAAGAAGAAATGTAAACTTTTTTGTGGGACGGAGGAAGTATTAAGTAAATATGTATATAAAAAGTTAATTTTTTTGTATGGAGAATATATTTATATATAGAAAAAACAAAAATTCCAACTCATAAAAATGTAAAAGGAAAAATAATAAAAATTATTAAAATCTCATAAATATGGAAAAAAATTATAATTAATTTATTGTTTAATCAGTAAGTTGGATTAACACCTTACACCTTAGAGCATCTCAAATGATAGCTTTTTTAAAAGCTTATTATTATTCCAATAATTATTTGAAATACTTTTTACCATTGGAATAGCTAGTTTTTTATTTTAAAACTTATTGCATTGACTTTTTTCTACCAATCTTTAATGAACTTTCCATTTTATCTTTTTTAATCCCTCTATGCTTAATAACTTTTCATTTTAAACCTTAGATATGAGTTATAGTTTTAGATTTGTGTGTTTTTTTTAATATTTGCAATGTAATGTTTTTATCTATTTAGATATTAATGTCAATAATTATAATATTTTTGTATGAAATATTTTAAAAAATATTAAGTTTTATAAAATGTCAAAAAAATTGTCAATTTATATATAGAGGGTTTTTATGAAACATTTAAGATAGATAAAGGCAAATTAGAAATATTGTAAAAGAAAAAGCTTTTGTAAAAGGTTAACCATTGGAAATGTTATTCAGGAATAACTTTTTGGTTAGTTAAATGATGATGTGACAAAAGTAATAATTTTTATGAGGTTAACCATTGGGTACATTAGGGGTGATTATCGGGCCAAAACCGAACCGAATCGAGCTGATAGAACCGATAACCGATAACGATGAATTTTCAAAACCGAAATTCGGTACGGTTCGGTTCGGTTTCGGTTCGGTTATTTTAGGCCAAATGTTCATCATTTTCCGAAAACCGAACCGAACCGGACCGAACCGATATGACTGAAAACGATGAATTTTCAAAATCGAAACCAAACCGATAACATGTTATCGGTTTCGATCGGTTTTCGGTTCGGTTCGGTTTTGTCGGTCTAAATACTCACCCATAGGGTACATTACCCTTAAATCGATTGTAACACCTCAATTTTAAAAACACGTTTTAAAACATATTTTTAAATAAAATTATTACAAAGTTCAACATCTCAAAATACGGTTTAACAAAAACCATTAAAAGTTTATCAGAGTTTAAAACCGGTGTTACAAAACAATATCATAACCATAGGATAACGGGATCTACATACGAGCTCCCGAGCTAATCAACACTAGGCCACTTCTAACGGGACCTTCTAATCCTTCAATCCAGAACCTGAGTACATAGCCACAAAAACAAAGTAGTACGTGACACAAAATAGTCTCGTAAGATACATGGGTTTTCGACCCATTCTCAAATATAATAAAAGTCATGTTCATTACTTTTCTTTATTCATTTATTACTTATTAACTCGTGATCTTATCATTTTTATACATATATACTAGTAAGCTAACCATAAGCTTACTCTCATCAAAATCACATAATTGTAAGCTAACCTGTGCTTACACATACTTTATCACATACGCTACGGACCTCTCCGAAGCAAACTCCCCCGATGTTGTTTATCTAGGTAAACTCCCCCGTTTCCGGGTTATCTATTGCTCCCCCGATTTCCGGGTTATCTGAAACTCCCCCGCTTTCTGGGTTATCTATTTCTCGACACACTACCCTTGCGCAGGGTGGTACCGCCCCAAGTAGGTGTCACTAACTCCCTGTCACACCCCGCCAAAAATGAGTTTTACTTCATTTAAAATGTTTTGCGGAAGAACAGAGGTGTAACGTTCATGATTACATAGCAAAAATTAAGTAAACAAATAACCACGTAAATAACATAGTAAAAATGGTTTACCTTCTAAAAATGGAAAGTTTCCAAAAATAGTAGTTACTAAAAATAGTAAGTTTTGGAAATGAAGTGATTGTTCGTAAACTTAAATGTTCATTCATGGCTCACGACAATTTACTGCTCATATCCTCCAGTCTCACTGTGCACCTAATCACCTGGAAAAACATAAATATAAAAGGGTCAACAATAATGTTGAGTGAATCCACAGGGTTAATGTTTATGATAAAAGTAAAGTGTTTTGCTACCCAAAATGTTTGTTATGAAAATAAGTTTATGACTGAAAAGTATAAGGTTCAACACTCATATGATATGAGAAGTAAGTATGAATAATGAAGTGTAATTGTAGAAGATCTACAATTACTAGTTTTGTTTATGAAAAAGTGTTGAACAAATCGTTATGTTTGACATCGCATGACTGTTATCCCCAACAGTTTGCAAGGCTCTTGGGCTAATATACCAACCCCTAAGTCCAAAATCAACACTTCAACTCCAGTATGTTATCGTTCTTTTATGGATATACACTCCCGGAGATGTCTTGGATAAACCAAGTAATGATCTAACGTTCGATGGGAGGATGAGTGTCAGCCAATAGTACTATCTGCATATCCATGGTCTAGATCCACTAGTTAATGATTGCTGGCACCTTAGTCCGGTATAATAATTGTTTGTCATGCCAACGCGATAATGAAAATGTATAGATGTTGTACAGTCATAGTAAAACAGTAGCAGTTGTGTTTATGTTTTCCACCATAAAGTTTATAAAACAAAAGAGTAAAGGGGTCTGTGGACTCACCTGGGCAAAGCTTAGCGACAGATTAGGACAGAGGAATCCTTCAGAGACTCCTACCTTCCTAAACGATATAACTTACTAATTAGACTAAGCTAACACAGGCGATTCTAGTTATAATGTAAGATATATGATTTACGTTTAATGTTATGTTGTATGTTTTGTGACATCGAATGAACTTGGGTTATTGGACTTTAATAAAATGAAATGAAATGGGTTTCAAAATGAAATGACATGAAATGAAATGGGTCTTGAAATGAAATGATATAAAATGAAATGGGTGTGGCTTAATGGGCCTAGGTTGGGCCTAAATGGGCTTATTGGGCCACTAGGTGGGCCACTTGGGCCTCATATTGGGCTTAGGTCTAATAGAGTTGGGCCATGGATTGGGCTTGGGCCCAATAGGTTCGGTTTGGGTGAGAAATGGGCCAAAGGTTTGGGCTTTGGCCCAAATGGGCTTGGATACTAATGGGCCGACTAAAGTTTGGGCCCGATAGACTAAGGTAGATCGATATGGGCCAAGTACGGGCCTTGGCCCGATTAAATATTCGGGTTTGGGTTGTTCGGTTGGGTCAAGATCCGGCCTTGACCCGGTTTGACTTATTGGTCAAAATTGGTCAATGAAAGTCAACAAAAGTCAACTTAAATGTTCTAGATTTCGGCTAGGGTTTAGGTCCGGATTAGGGTTAGAGTATAGCACAAGTTTTTGGTCAACCAAGGTCAAATCTAGTCAACCTAGGTCAACTAGGGTTTGGGTTTGATCAAGGGTTCGGCTAGGGTTGGCCGAAGGCCAAAACCCTTCGGGTTTGGTGTTAGATCGGGCTAGAGTTCGGGTTTTCATGTGGTGTTTGGCTAGATCTAAGGTTTAGCATAATAAGGGTTCTAGATCTACGGTTCAAGGCATCAAAGCAAGGAATCAATAGCAAATCTAGTGATTAATGATCAATCGAATGAACACACACACATGTATACGAATACATGCATGTATGCTACGTATGGAAGGGCTAACCGAGACCATATGGCCTAGGGCCATGGTCTCGGGTTCGAAACAGAATTCAAGCAAGATTTAAACATAGAAAAACAAGGGTTTAGGGTATCATACCTTGGATCAAACAAGCAAGAACCGAATGGGGATTATCATGGAATCGGACGATCGGATCAAGAACGAACAATGAGGTGTTCGGGTTTGCTTGTGGCCGAATCAAACTCGGGACTTGTAGGGGATGTTTGGGACGAAATCAATAAAGGAGAAGGTGGGGGTTTAAGGGTGTTTATATAGGGGTAAGAATTAGGGTTTAGAAAGAAGAGTTGTAATGTTACAAGGACTCTTTCAAATTAGGATTGAGATGACAATTCAAAGAGGGATAAGATCAAACAATTAAATTTTTAATTGAGATGATAACCACACCTCCTTGGTGTGGTTTGGACGAGATTATGACCCAAGGATGAAGGGGTTCGGCCACTTGATGGTCGGGGCAACAATAGATGTGTCGGTTTGGAATAAAATTCGTTACGAGTCACGTTTCGTTAATTATTTTGATTTATTGATTAAATATTACTTAAATATCATTATTAGAAGTGTTTTGGAGTAAATATGTCACCACAAGTAATATAAGATGTTGTGTTGACTAAAATAGTCAAACACTGATGTATGGTGAAAATGTCAAATGTTTGGTGAACTAGTCATGTGATTGGATGCCAAAAGTAGAAATGAAACGAAATGAGGAAATTCTCTAAACATAGAAACTTCCTAAATATAGAAATGATATGAAATGAGGAAAATTTCTTAAAATAGAAACTTTCTATAATTAAAAATAATAGGAAACGAGGAAAGTTTCTAAAAATGGAAACTTTCTAAAATTAGAAATGTTACGAAATGAGAAAGTTTCTAAAAATAGAAACTTTCTAAATATAGAAAGTAAGAAATGAAAAATAGTAACATACCCAAAATGTCGATTTCATTATCATAATCTCTTTAAGGTCATCAATCATTTTAGACATACCTAAATAATCTATTATTCACACTTTCTTATCCTTTCAATCATATATTTATTAAAAGTATTCATTAATAAAGGCTCATAATCATCATGGTTTTTCAAAATCATTTGCTATGTACTCAGTAAAAGTCTCATGTACTCACCTTAGCCAAGCTAACTCCAAATCATGTCTATTGACACGAATACTTGTTTTCCAACTTGTGCAATGTCACCAATCATTAGGTCTTCTTGACCTTCCATCAATATCATCATAAAATCTAGTTATTATCCATAACTAGTTACCAATAACTTCATAACAACCTTCTTAACCACCAAGTTCATCCAACTTGGTGGAACCCAAAACCCTAGTTCAAGATTTCCATCATCAAAACCCAAATCTAACAAGAACACAAGGTTCTTAAGCTTACAAAGAGTGTTCAACACTCATCTTAGTCATCTTCCCCAAAGATAACTTGGTAGGTTACCCAAACCACCATTTTCCCCCAAATAAAGCTCACAAACTAACTACCAACTATAAAGGACCAAAAATCCTTACCATTGATGTTAAGATCCACAAGATTGATGAAGATTTGAGCTCTAGAACACCAAAATCGCCACTTCTCTCTCTAAAAACGGTTGCACTCTTCAAGGGTTTCAAAAAATGAGAAAACCCTAGCTTTTCACGTTTTTATTCAGCCAGATAGGAGTTCGCGCTGCGAACTAACGCGGGAATGACGTCATCGAGCCGCTCAAACCCAAGTTCGCGACCAACCTCGCGACTAGTTCCCGTCGCGAACTATTGTTCGCGTCAGTCTTCGCGTTCGCTAACTCTCACGATCAAACCCCAAAATCCCTGTCTCGGCTTCGCGATCGCGAACCGTAGTTCGCGTCGCGAACTATCCCAAGCAGCTAGGCTGCAACTTTTATTGTCTAAATCATCCCGGTTTCGACCTTAACCATATCAAACGGTGTCCAAATGACACGAAACCAATTTCCACGTCTTTCACATGATTTTTCCTTATTTATCATAATTTTTCATAATTTATTCGATTCAAAATTTCGGGTCGTTACATCGATGCTTTATTAATACTTTTTAATTTTTAAGTGGTTTTTGCTAGAATACATCATAATGTAACATCTTGAAAAATACTCCCTCCGTCCACATAAAACTTCTCATTTCACTTTGGCATAAGTTTTAAGGTAATAGTTAGTGGTGAGATCATTGATAATAATTTTGATTAAAATATAATATTGGTTTCGAGAGAAAAATATATTTAGTGGATAGTTAGTGGTGGGGTATTTAGTAATAATAATATTTTATTATGTGGAGCCCATCAAATGTAAGAAATGAGAAGTTTTTTGTAGGACAAAAAATTAGAATGAAATAAAAAGTTTTTTTTATAGGACGGAGGGAGTATAATATTACTATCTTGCCTTAGTTGAGATCCAAAAAAGTAAACTCTTTACTAATTATAGAAAAATAAAACTGAGAAAATATAATAAAATAATGATTATTAATACTAAATTACATTGAAAAATGAAAACTTTAGTTCATCTAATAGTTGTTAAAGATGTAATCTATGACTTATTTGAGCAAAATCCAATAACTCAACAAATACCATATTTATCTTCACCATTTGGAAAAAGACTACTCGTAACATCACATCTGTTTTCTCTATCTATATAAAATATATGACCAAATCTTGTAACGGAGATAAAACTCACACCAATTTATTATTAAAGCATAACGTATAACACCTTATGCGCAATACAACAAACATCTCTCATATTTAAACATCTCTCATAAAAATATGATCTCCTGAGCTACAAACTGAAGGAAAAAGGGAGGAGGAACATGTTGTCATTTGGTCATGTCATAGGAGGGACGCGGTCAGATGTACAGGGGACGCTCAACCATTTATATGACTAGTATACGCTACTTAAAAACACGTTTCTCCTCGAAATATATGTATTTATACGAAGTATTAAATGGAGAATTTAAAGAAATAAATACGTTATAAGCATATTTTGAACTAATTATGGAACTAGATAGGGTTTGACATTTGCTTGGAGACCACCTTCTCCTTATCCGCTCCCTCATTTTATGAGCCATGATGACTAGGATTCTCAAAGTACCACCTTCTCCTTATCATTTATAAATTTCAAGTGCCTTTAATCATATAAATATAAACATAATTAATTATATTAATATAGTAGTTATTTATCATTCTAAGCTTATGTTTACAAATACTTAAAACACCTTACAAAAATCCTAAATGCATAAGCAATTCATTGTAGGAAACTATGGTGATAAGGTGTGATCATGTAATGTAATAATTAGGGTGGCATATGATGTTGCGTTATGTCCTACCTTTCACTTTTTCAAAACATGTTGTTTTCAACCTTTTACATTAAATAATAATAAATCAAATAATAGTAGTTATTTAAATAAATAATTTTTTGATATTATCTTTTGAGATGTGAATGCTTTCTAGTTTTCATAAATCTTCACTATACGCATAAAGAACACACATTACACATATTCGGTTGAAAAAAATTTCAGATGAACCCTTTTAAGGCCTTAACAATGTATTCATAAGTTTTTACTAAGAATGTATTTTACTATTTTCATTTTTTCAAAATAGAGGGGGGATGTGTCGACCTCTGCTTACGTCATGGGAGGGACACAGTCGAATTTTTTTCAGAAATAGGCTTGATTTACCCTCTATTTTCACAAATAGACTTGTTTTTTTTACGGTTTTCAAAAATAGGCTTTATTGAGTCCCCGAGGCCGGCTTCCCCGTTAAAACCCGACTCCTGGAGACCGGCTTTAGCCTCTTCTGACATGACCACTGACGCAAGTACTCCCGAGGGCGGCTTTAGAAATATGTTATTTTCCTTTTTTTTTTGTAATTTATTGTAAAGGCCAAAACGGTCTCCAGGAGTCGGGTTTTAACGGGGAAGCCGGCCTCGGGGACTCAATAAAGCCTATTTTTGAAAACCGTAAAAAAACAAGCCTATTTGTGAAAATTGAGGGCAAATCAAGCCTATTTCTGAAAGAAAAAAAATTCGACGCAGTCAAGGGTGAGAAGCATGATCATCCATTACATGCTGTAAAGGTGACATCTCATGAAAAAGAGTTTGAAGTTAAATACTTCGTTTCAAAATTGTTGCTCACAAAAAAATGTAGATTTAAATAAGGGTTTTGATAATGACATGGTTGTCTCTAAATGCATTAAAATTGGTACGGAGAAATAATTCCTAAAAAATTCATGAGTCAGTTATAGATGGATGTACAATTCTTTTATGCATGTCTTATGACAGCTCTTAGAACTGTCATTATCAGAATCCTTTAAAGAATACAACCACTACACTTTACTACGTTAATCTTATCGTTTAAATGTTTTTTAATTTGTTGAAATCTAGTATTGAATATTTGAGACATACCAAAATAAATATTATGGAAATTAATGTAATGTTGTCTATAAAAAAGAAATCCGTCCAATAAATTTCACTAAAATTTGTTTGTTTTTGTCTAGATGGCAAATTTTGTTGTCTTTCTATTTTTAATATATAATGTATATTTTTGTTTGAAATTAGATTTTCTCTCAACGTTCTATATAAACTATATTAAATTTTATGATATTAGATCAAACTAACACAACAATAAATTATTATTTCATTGTCTTTATTTCTTGTATATGTGTTGATAGCAATGGATAAACGAAATCACAAGATTTTTTCATTTAATTAGACATTACTCTTATTTCAACCAAACAAGGAATAGACGCAACACCAATTTGGGCCTTCTTATTAAAGGTTTGGCACCTAAAAAGCAATTATTCATAAATATCACATGGACCTTGCTAAATGTCACTTTTGTACCTCTTTTATTATATTTTGGGTTTTGAACCCCAATGTATACACTTTGTCTCTTCATCCCTTAACATGGATTCAATATTTAATACTCGTATAATAGATCAAAATACTAGTTATCATAGGTGATAGATTGTCTCTTTTTTTCGACACGTGTTTGGTTGTGGTAGATCATTTATGACATTTTTAATATTATTATACCATATTAACAAGATAATATAACATAGTGTTGTACTTTTGTTTTTATGTTATCATGGCATAAACGAACATCATCAATACAAGTATACAACTCAAAAGTAGGAAACTTGCTTACATCTGAAATGAAAATAAAAATTGAAATGAAAACACATGCATGGGATAAGATAGTTAACTTCATTTGTCGTTGAATCTTTGCAACAAATGAGAATACTAATTCCAAAACACGTGCAAACTACTATATCCGACACACGACTAATTGAAGTGTTCGTTGTTTTTGTTGTTGTCATTAAACATGTATTTTGTGTCATTGCCCATACATGCTTTAATTTCTTTATGTGAAACGTTGAAACGTGGTATTGACCACCTCTGATGAACCGCTAATAATACACTAAGTCCAAGCCCACAAACACATGGTCTTAACCTACTTGGATTCGAATCTTGCACCTTCACACTATACAAATACCAATTTGGCTAATCCTTATGGTTAGCCGATATTTACGTTGAATGTTATATGATATCAACAAGTGTACCATGGCTTTCTCGTTAAAGTAGCCCTTTTTAATACAAGTAGATAAGGTTGTTATGACATATGGTTAATATTAAGAATACTTATTCGAGATTTAATTTGTGTCTTAAAGCGACTATCGTGATTCAAATATCAAATGTAGATAATAACTTGATTAATATCAACAACAAATTATGCAAACTTCAACATTTTAATATTTGAGGTACCAAATTCTAACAAAAATATATTTTAAGTGGTATTAAAGTTAAAAGTTTGCCGATTATAATGAGGAAAGCACTCCATTGACACGTAAGCACCCTTAACGATGGCGGGCTCCAACCCGTAAAATATTATTAGAAGAACAAAAGACATCATTGAAACTGTTACCGAATATCGTATATACTTTTCTCCCTTGAGCAAAATTCCTTTTTATCCTATAATCTTTTTCAATCATCAAATATCTTTTGCCATTAATCTGCCATTTTCAGAACCCTTTGCCGTTTTGAACTATCTCTATCGTTGGCCACTGTTATGGAGCTTTTTCAAGAATTAGTATTTACAATCTCTTTCTCTCTCATAGTTTCTTTGTTAATCGCTAAGCTATTTTCAGTTGCATCGAGTCATGATGATGGGAATTCAACGGTATCGATAAGGGCAGAAGAAAAGATCGAGAAAGAATGGGTTGTTTGTGATTCTGAAAAGGAGGAAAAAGAAAAAGCTTTCTATTTCGAAGATCATGTAGAAGTTAGTGAAGATATTGATTTTAGTCAAATTGAAGCTGAATTAGGAAGTGGGGATGTGATCGATGAACCAAAAAGTGTCGGTGAAGTTGATGCCTGCCAGGTGTTCGATGAAATTCCCGAGAGAACCGAAATTAGAAATCATGATCTTAATTTGGTTAAAAGTGATGACGGTAATGTCGCTGACCCTGATTTGGGTAGTGAAAATGAAAATGGATCATTAATACAGAACGATTGTGTGAATCGGAATGAATTACAGCAGGATTCATCCGCCATTGATGTTGGTGAAGTGAAGCTTGAGGAACAAGATGAAATTTTTGACGATGATTGGCAGGGGATTGAGACAACCGAATTGGAAAAAACTTTCGGTGCAGCTGTTGCGTTTATGGGGTCTAAAAGCAGTTTGGATCGTGTAAATTTGATTGATAATGAAGTGAAAACAGAGTTATATGGGCTTCATAAGGTTGCCATTGAAGGATCTTGCTTTGAGCCACAACCAATGGCGCTCAAGGTCTCTGCTCGTGCAAATTGGTATAATAACATTTTCCTCATCACATCTTTTATTAAATAATTCGGTATTTATTTCTCTAAATATGCAAATAACATAAATTGTACCAGATTGATCGTTAGTTTGTAACCGATTTTCAGGAATTCTTGGAAACGATTAGAACATTTAGGGAGAGAAGATGCAATGGAACAATACATCGCTCTTCTTTCTCAACATATTCCCGATTGGAAGGGAAATCATGCTTCTGTAACTGTAAGATTTTATTTGTTAATAAATTTCATTTATTCAACTAATATCCAACATTATCTTTAATAATTAACAAAATTCGATGACGTGACTGATTTTTGTCTGATATCTTTTCTTGACAATGATTTTGGATCTTATTTAACATTTTGAGGTGGAAAGTTTCAAGTTTATGATAAACTTTTGATGTAGGCCTAAATTTTAATAATAACAACAATTGAAGAATATATAATGTATTTATAAATTGTAAGTTCCACAATTTCAATACTTTGTGTAAAGTTACTCATTTTGTGTTTTTGGACAGGACAAACAATGACACGAAGTGGTTTCTGGGTTGATCTTGAGTTCTTGGCAGTATCTATTTTCATAATTGGGTTTCTGTTGTCTTCAGGCTATTTGAAGGAATATAATATAAGTAAATAATAACAATGTCATTTGTAAATGAAGAAAATGGGAGAAAAAAGTGGTAGAAATCTCTTCTTTTTTGTACCTAATTTAGTATTCGTGTAAGTATTATTATGTTGTTGCTGGGGCTATGTTGAATACGAAAGTTCATTTTGCGAATATTGTTGTGGTATTTCACTTATCTGTTGGCATAAATCTATGCATATCATGTGTATGCATATGTATATGTATATGTCACATGTGTGATTGTTTTCTCTGATTGTGGGTGATATGAGAACAAAAAAGATAATTGTTTAGGTCATGATCTTCTTTTGGAAATTATTATTTTGACGGTTGTATTTAAAATTGTTTTGTAATATTCATTTCTAAAAATATTTTTCAAAGGAATGTTTGTTCCATTTATGTGAAAGAAAACCATAAACAAGATTTAATAAGAAAATTAGACCATTAAACACAAAGTCATGGACCCAAATCTCATTCCCTGTCTAAGAAATCTATCAAGATAGGGAAAGTTATAAAAATGTGAATACTATTATAACGATGATATTACGCTCAAACAAAATATCAATAAAATAAATATATTTTAATTTATTTAAAAATATATATTTTAGTTAATTTGAAAAACAAATATTAAAATTATATTTTAAGCATTATTATTATTAATCTTTTATAAATTAACCCAACCTATATAATCCACTTGCAAATAGCCAAATACACTTGTAGCCGGTTATTGAAGTGGGATTTACCCGACCCATGTCTGCCCCAGTCTGAGGGGGGTATAGAAAATGGTATTTTGCTAGGGCTAAAACATGGGTCGTATTTGATAGTACATTTTATAGGCCCAAAATCCATCGGATCTACCACATCGGTTTCCGGCTGATGAAACTCGACCGCCGGCGACGATAATACCGACTGATTTGCTTTACTTGGATCCAAAATCGACGACCAATTTGCATTTGTCGTTGTCCAATGGGAGTTGTAATTGAGAGCGAAGTTTGGGAAAACAATCAGCCTTTGTCCATTTTCATATTCGTATCATGCTTACTCTCAATCGTATGTTTACCTCAAAATTCAAGCAGGATTTCCACAGTCTTCGATCAATCACTGCCATCTTCTTTGCTTCGGTTTCAGAGAAATTTCCTTGTCATATTCTGTCTCTCATCAGGTCAGCAGTTCCTTTCATTGTCATTCCTAGTTCTTCAGTTTCGTCAGTAGCATAAGTAAACAATGTGAAATGAAGTGCACTTAAAAGTGAAATTTGGTTGGAGCGATAACATTTTTCAACATTCAACTGCACGTATTTTATTTTTTTAGCTTTGATCCGTGAAGTATAATCAATGTCTGTTATCAGAAAAACATTTTCAGTTCCTTAACCGTTTTAGATCTATTTTTCTGACCATGTGTGACTAGTTTTGTATAATTAAACGCATTTTTTTGGTTGCTGTTTGAATGTTGGATTGAGTAATAAGTCTTAATGTTTGCTTGTTTAGTAATGGAAGGAATGTGGTCAGTATTTGGGGAATTCGAGATGGCACACTTGAGTTTTAGTAAGGATCAAATGGTGTTTTCTCTCATTATCGGTTCTGCATCTGCACTCTTTGTTGGCAGTTGTTTAGGCATGCTTTCTGACCTAATGTACGCCTGCTTTCGTGTTCCATTATGTTCTACATTAGTTAATTTAGTATATCATAAAAAATGTGAAATATTGTTATGGCAGAGGTAAAAAGAAAATTTGCTTGATGTTTTGCATGCTGCATCTCGTTGTTGCTGTTTGCAAGAGGATATTTCCACATCCAATGATTTGGTTACCAAGTGTTTGTCTGTCTCTAGCCACTTCAGTATTTTTATTTGGTTTTGAAACATATATGGTGGTTGAACACGACAAGGTTTGTGCTTTCTTATACAATACTTATGATAATATACAATACTCGCTAACTATTGTTATTTTTTGTAGTTAGGGCACAGACTAGATTCATTAAATGAAATGTTTTGGCTGATGACTTTGATTGAGTCTGCATCTTTAATTGGAAGCCAAATGCTTACAAATTATTTGGTCAATAATAAAAACATGGTTTCATCTTCTTACACTGTCACTGCATTACTGGCAATTATAACCATCTTTTTCATTAAACGAGAATTGAGAGAATCTACACCTGCAACATTTAAGGAGTATCGAATATCATTCAAGACACATATATTCTTTGGTATGTTCATCTCTCTCTCTCTCTCTCTCTCTCTCTCTCTCTCTCTCTCTCTTTCTCTCTCTCTCTCTCTCACACACCCACACCCACACACAGAGTATGGTGAACTAGCTTTTATGTAATGCAGTTCAATATTTGCAGACAAAAGAATATGGCTATTGAGTTGGGCACAATCTTGTGTTCACTTCTCTGTTGCAGCCTTTTGGATATTATGGGCCCCAACCTTAGTGGTATTATTTTTACTTGATGTTTATTCTGGAATTGTTATTGGTAATACTTCCAAAAGTTTATTATAAAAAATCATTTGTATTAATAATAAAGAATTAATTTTCAGGGTGATGGGCGGGAAATTCATTTAGGCATGATATACCCTTGTTTGGTTGGAGCTAAAATGTTAGGAAGCACAACATTTCCATGGTTTATAAACGGACCTTTACCCCTTCGTACTGAAGATTGTTTAGTATATGCATTTATTATAGCTGGCATTGTTATGTCTATAGTAGCTTATGATTATCAGGTAATTTATGTGTAATTACATTTATTATAATAGCCATTTGACACTTTGTGATTGTGCAGGATATTGGAATTCTTGTAGGACTATTTTGCTTGTTTCATGCTTGTATTGGGTTGGTTTTACCTTGTTTGGCCAGATTGAGAACTTTGTAAGTTATATCTTTTACATTATATAATATAAAGTAATTTTATTATTTATTTATATAATATAATATATAGGTATGTGCCAAATGAGTTGCGTGGAGGAATGATTAGTCTTTCTTTAGCTCCTGCAAATGCAGCAATTCTTTTGTGCTTGATTCAGGTATTGATAGTTAAATAATAATTATTTTTTTTTTTTTTTCTGAAATAAAAATGTGATTTTTGTTGACAGAGAGGTTATAATGGGAGCATAGAGAATTCAACAATGATAGCATTTGGTGCAATTGCATTATTCTCTGCAGCTGTTTGCATGCATCTATTGAAGCAATCTGGGAAACAATCACCTCATCAAAACTTCCACAAACACTGACCAAATTTTTGGAAGTTAAAGTTATTGAGGCTGGTGAAGAAAAATTTATCGAGTTTTAAGTTTTGTGAATATTTGTTGAATATTAAAAACAAGGGAGTCAAGGTGATAGATATATAAAAAGACTGTCCAATAGACTTAAAACATGATTTCTTTATTGTATTGTATTGTATTGTAACTAGGAGTTTAATATATTTATGTTTCTATCTTATAATATATAAGACTCTGTAGACACTGGGTTAGTTTTGTTAGTCTAAGCAGTCTAAAATCTGATCAATCGTGGAGCAATCCCAACTACGCATTGCATTTTTTTATTATATATTTTTCAAATTTATATTAAAGAATCTATCTATGTTTTTTACTTTTAGTACATTCCAACGACTATTTTGTTATAACTTATTTCAAGTAACGTCTGTATAATGTCAAGATATTAGCATCGCTGAACATTTTCTTATTTAAATGTATTTAATTATAGGGAATTAATTTTGCTAGTATAAGTATTTCTGTACAAATATGTGATGCAACTATTGTGGTAGATACATTAAAATATGTGGTAGAAAAATCAGCTCCTTTAATTATATAGATAAATATACCTTTTTAATATTTATGGATGTGTAAGTGGGTTTAAGACGCTACTAACTTTTAAATATGAATATTAGGTCTTTAAATAATAATTGTAATCTTTTGAAAGTTGTTTAATTATATTCTATCAATATCTCTTCTGTCTTTGTCTGTACACCACCAAAAAGAGTTCTCCGATGCACGAGAAATGGTGATGGCAGGAGTATGCAAGTCATCAATTTCCACACTCCACGCACCTAACCCTCCACGCAATTGTTTACTACCAAAACAATCCACCCCTACATTTACACAACTAACATCATCTGCTATCAACATATATGGAACCACATTTTACTTAATATTAATTCATAATATATTTATAATTTCAAAGATATGGTAATAATACTGATTAGAATGCGAGTAACTTTATTTAAAAAAATTCCATTACAAGATTCTTTCAAATATAAATACGTAGTTCAATTTATAAAAGTATAAAATATATCTAACTGTTAACAAAATACTTACAAGTTCTTAAATATAATTGTAACTTCTGTAGCCATTTGTGTTGCGTCTTTATTAATCCAAACTAAAAGGTTATTCAAAATCAACGAATTTGCAGTTGTCATGAACCACACATCAAAAAGAAAGAAAAAACAATTTTATCTACAACCAGAAATTCCCCCACCACGTAAAATATAACCCAAAACTACAAACCATTCCATTAATAACAACTTCCCCATTTTTCATCACTCTTTATCTCCTGAAACTTGTTCAAGTTCCAAGATTTAAATGATCAGACACTCATGTCTACTTTCATGCCCAAGTCAAAAAGTCAGCACTCACCCCAAACTAATCCCACAAAAATGGAAACAGAAAAGGATTATCACCAGCATGGCCATAAGAGATGAAATGGATGGCCGGTTTAGCAACTTACCCGGTCAAAGCTGGGAACCGGGTTTGGAAACTGCAGTCCCTTTTGAACAAAGACCGGTATCTAATTTTCTTTTCTTTTCTTTTTTTTAAATTAAACATTTTTTTAATATGAATTTTAGGTGAATGAGTACTCATCTTTGAAAGAAGGACCGTTATATTCATGGGGTGAATTAAAACCACAATCGTTTTTTTTACGGCTTGGAGGTTTATGGTTGGTCACATTTACTGTTCTTGGAGTGCCAGTATCAGCTGCTAGTTTTAATCCTTCAACTGTAAGATAACTACATTATTTTTTATTTAAAAATAAGTCAATAATATGTGGTTTCCATGGCTTATTTTTATGCAGGATCCGTTACGATTTTTACTAGCTGCAGGAACTGGAACACTTTTTCTTGTATCACTAGTTGTTCTAAGGATTTATCTGGTAGGGTTTACACTAATTACATTTGAGTTATGATAAAATTAAAAAAAAATAAAAAATAAATAACCGTAAGTTGTAGTTTAAGGATAAATTAAGCCTGTATTTTTGTGGTAGGGATGGAGTTACGTTGGTGACAGATTGTTATCAGCAGTAATACCTTATGAAGAAAGTGGTTGGTATGATGGACAAATGTGGGTTAAACCTCCAGAGGTTAGAATACTAAACATTTTTTTATTAGTTTCAAAACTATTTTAATATTATTTAATTCACAATGTATTGATTTTATTTTCAGATTCTGGCCCGTGATCGATTATTGGGGTCATACAAGGTACAAACATTTGTAATAAAAAATATATAGAAAAGGTTAAGAATTTATTTTTTGGCTTAAAGTAGTTGTAAATTAACTAATAAAAAACTAGCGCCTAGAAATCATAAACCACCTTAGAGTAGTTAGTTATGTTTGTACACTAACCATTTCCCCTAGGGCAATAAGACAATAATCAATAAATATTAGTCAACTTCTAAGCCTTAGTAATTATTAATATATACTATATACATAAAATGTGTCTACATTTATATAAATGTAGGTGAAACCAGTGATCAAATTGCTGAAACAAACACTAGTTGGGACAGGTGTCTTACTTGTTACAGCTGCTTCGTTGATCATTTTTGCCACACCAGTAGAAGATTTCGTCCAAAAAACTTTTGCAAATAAAGACAATGTTGCACCTACAAAAATCATGAGGTACATTATTCATTTAAAACACAACATTTTAGTTTTATATATATAAATAGTATGAAAACATGTCTTGTGTACAGCAAAGAAGAGCTCCTAAGATTACCATTGGATGTGAAAGCTGATGATGATTTAGCAGCTGCTGCTGCTGAGGCTGCTGATGGAAGGCCAGTTTACTGCAGGGACAGGTACTACCGTGCACTAGCAGGCGGACAATACTGCAAGTGGGAAGACCTGCTTAAGTAATGATCAACAACACATATTCATATGTTTAATTATGTCAAAATCAAATACATATCTATTTAGAAAATTTTGAGAAAGTTAGTTATAACTAGAATGATGTGTTATTTGTATAGACATATATATATGTAGTATGAAAAATAAAATATATAGTAATTTTACATCTTTTTTTCTTTTGCATTATGAGATGACATGATTTTACAAATAAAAACTACAAAAAACACCTTTAGTTGATTAAAATGTAATATTTTTGCACCACTTGTAAAGTTGAGACATTTTCCCTTGAATTATATCTCTAACGGTCTGTTTTTTACTCATTTCATCTTCTATATCTAAAGTTCTGTAGGCAAGAGCTATCAAGTAAATAGCTGGATGAACCCTCCTTTCATAAGGTTGACTAAAGTCAACCCCATCCCAATATCTTTGACATGGTACAGTCTTCCCTTTATTATCCCGCCCGTATGTCTCAACATACCAGCCGCCAATATCATGCAACCCACAACGAGGCTCAAATAACCAGTACCTGATAAATTGGATAAATAAATATTTAAATAAATAAATAAATGAAAAAATATTCAGGGAAAATACACCTTACTTGCTTGGTGGTAACCGAGCTCTAGTGCATCTACATTCACAAACAGAAGATTTATCTCCCAATTGATACCAATGCATATGTTTCACCTGATTTCAATTTTACAAAAATTAACCGAATTTAACTGATTAAATTGATAATTAATTAATGATGCATGCTAATTACCATACCAGTAGTGTTCGATGAATCATAATCACATGAGTTTTCACACCACAATTATCATGCACAAAACAAGATCCTTCTTCCCCGCTAGTCCCTAAACCAATTATACTTCCCAAAAACATCCTACATTCAACTGCATTTTCCTCATCTTCATGTAAATTCAGATAAACATTTATATGATCTTCACAATCTTCATTTTGTGGGACCCGATTTGCCACTGCAACAACTTTTCCTGACACGTGTAACTCCAAATCTTTGTATGCATCGCATGTATGAGTGTTTGAATCATGATTAGTGTAATTAATCTCCAAACTTAAACTTTTGTCGGGTAATTCAAGAAACTTTTTAGTTATGCAAACTTTACCAAAAAGGTCTCTACCAGAAACCAAATGCAGGATTTCATGAGTTTGGGGAACAGATCTTACATCAGCTTCAAAACAATCGGGAAGAAAATCCATTGACTGAATTATAGGACCGTAATAAGCTGCATTTATAGCAGAATAAAAATCGTTTTCTAGTGCATCAAAGTAACTGCTTGTTTCGTTCATTATTCTTTTTTCAGATATGATCTCGTTTATGGCATATCTATACCATTTTAACCATTCTACAACTTCCATTTCTTTCTCTGTTGCTTCATTTGTGTACATTGAATAACCTTGTTTTGAGTGTTTTTGGATGATTACTTTTTGTGACAATAAATATCTGTCGTAGTGAGCTCTCTTTTCGGTATCTGATAATATCTGCACTTATTTACTCAAATTATTAATTTTAATACATCCATTAAATTTGGCATCCTTCTATGCATTTTATATCTTTTCCAGTTCTAGTTAATTACTTTGGACATCTAGGGCAAGTGATATTATTCAAATGAATTTTAGATTTTGAAATTATACCTAATTAACCACTATTACTGTTGCAAGTGGTGCACCAGTATGGATGATCTTCTAGTGATCAAGTTCAAGTCCTACGATGGATAGAAATTTATACAAGCTATCCCTACCCCTAAATTTAGTAACATTGCAACAAAATTAGGTTTTCAAATATAAGAAGCCAAATTCCTATATAAAAAGTATGCATTGAACAAGCACATAATCGTTGAAGGTGATTACAGAACATTAAGAAGTAATAATAATTACCTCATAAGCTGCGAGAATTTGAATAAATCGGTGGGAATTAAATCCATCGGGCGATTGCGAAAGATCAGGATGAGTTTCCTTCGCCAATTTCCGAAACGAGGCTTTAATTTCTGCAAAGGAGGAAGAATCAGAAACCCCTAGGAGGTCATAAGCATTCTTACCGGACAATTCCGGTGGCACCACCGACTCCGCGCTAGTGCTCAACGGTTTATTATGAGTTAAATAGTATAGGAAGCCGGTGACGTTGTGAGACGTGTGCCGGAGAGATGAATTAAGTGAATGATAACGGCGGTGGTGGTGGTGGTGGTAACGACGGAATAGGCTACGGAAAGTGCAGTAAAAATCGTGAACCGCCATTTTTAACGGCTGTTTCTACTGGATTGGGGCAGCGACTCAAACAAGGTGAGGTTGGTTATGGAAGTTTCAATTTTGACCATTCCGTTAACCAAAATGTGGTGGGAAGACATTGCATAGTTAGTTTAATGAGATGAAAAGTTTGGTTTTGGAAATGAATATTGTTTTGAAGAAGGGGAAATTATGTCAATAGCTTATTCTTAATGGGTACACAGCAAAACAACCTCCGACACATCTTAACATTATAACCAGGGTGGTAATTAAAGTTGGATTTGGATTTGTGAGTTTGTTTCGGTGGATTGCGGGTTAGAAATATTCAACCTGAAACTTATATGTTTATATAAATATGTTAGATATTTCAATTCTAACATATTTATATTCAACTTAATTGGAGGTAATTACGGCTCTTTCAACCAATGTATCACGTACGAGTATAATACTAGTTTCATTTCATTGTGTATTGCTAATATCATTGAATCGTGTTGTGCTCAATATTACCACCCACAAGGAGCCCCTCCCATGAGCACTTCAACTATTAGAAATGTCATATTTAATGCTTATAAGGAGGAGATCCTATATCATACAATACACAATGTTCCAACTAGACCCCCTTTCCATGTTTTCTCCCACCAGGAGACCAATATACACAAAACGAAATTTATCGGATTAACAACTGATCTCTTTAGCCAACCGAGCAACATCATTGTCACAAACGCCAATTCCATATAACCTAGCTACTGTTAATTTTATTTACTTTGAGCCCCGAAGGTTCATGGAAGAACTTAAAAATATTAATGAGATTTAGCGCATTTCCAGTTGACCAAAAGCCCAAGAAAAAAAAGCATCATCCGCAAAGTGGTAAATTGGACCCATCATCGAGACAAATACCGCTATATAAATTTCTATTACAAGCTTCAACAGTTAACATTTTAAAGGTCTCCGTCACAAAAAGAAATAAAAAAGGCTATAGAGTATCGCTTTGACTTAACCCTCTCTCCATTTAAAAATTTCTTAGTAGGTGACCTGTTTATGAAAATAGAGATCGAGGGTCGTCTGGCCGACCCTTAACCTTTTGGGACGCGTCGTTCGTCGATGGTGTAACGACTTTGGACGCGTCGCGCAAAATGAAATGAGGCGACCAAAGAGGTCGCGACCTCTGCAATACGGCAAGTCTAAGAACACCATTTTTTACTACATCCCATTTGAGACATGATATCCCATAAAAAATCCAATTAATTCAATCCTATGCCTTATCAAAATTAATTTTTAAAAGGAGTTTCATACCTATGTGAGAAGCATATACAGTTATTTCATTACCAATGAGACATCCATCAAGGATTTGTCTCTCGGCTAGGAAAGTTGTTTGAGCGAGATTCATGGGCTTTAAGAATAACTTTCCGGAGACAATTGGCAAGTAATTTAAAAAAAATTATAAACACATTTAACAAATAATACATAAAATGTTTCCAACAGACACTTCTCCTTTGTCCTTTTTTGTAAAATGGTATCTATACATTAATAATCATAAAGCTTCAAAATGTGAATTATTGAGAAAACCATATGTGGAGGTGTTCTTCATGTCCATTTCACAGGAGGTTCTTAAATGACATGTGAGTGTAATTATTTTATTGGTTAAATTTAGGAGTAGATCTTGACCTGGGGTTAGCATATAATTCAAATGGTCCCAAGAAACAATAAAAATATTGAACATAAAACCAAAAACTACAAAATTTTAAATATAAGAGGGGTGTGTAGTGACGTGAGATCACTTTTCAGCCTATGTAGCATGATTTTGGCGAAATAATACTTGCGCCACCACACCGGTGGTGGGGTGAGTGGTGGTGTAGGCCACGTGAGTGGAGGAATTGGTGTGAGGGGAAATTTGGGGTGTTTTTTTAAGGTATTTTGTGAGTAAGAGATATTTTAGTAATGGTAAGGGGGTATTTGAGGTTTTGAATGTCAAATGTGAAATAATGATATGACACTGAGTTAGCGTATGTAAGCATTTGACTCAAACCACCATATCTATCCTCTGAGGATCATTGTGGTGACAAAAAAAAGGGATAAGTGGTCAACATTTAATATACAAATTTATATAGTAGTATTATAAGGAGACAAAACTTTAATTGGTCAGTCATAATAGGAATGTGTTTGATTTAGAAAAATACCGATATAGAGCATCTCCTATACAAGTTTTAGGGATAGGTTTTAAAATATATACTAATATTTATTTTTTTGACACATAGTAGAAGGGTTTCTATACGTACTAAACTCATTCTTTGAAATTTTTAACATTATATATGTAACATGTTTGATGTGTAAAAATCTATGAGATAGAAATAAGAGTGAGTAGTTTATACACTACAATTTCTATT
Source organism: Calendula officinalis (assembly GCA_963853835.1). NCBI lineage: Eukaryota > Viridiplantae > Streptophyta > Magnoliopsida > Asterales > Asteraceae > Calendula > Calendula officinalis. The sequence continues at coordinate 61,814,172 of OY970827.1, forward strand.
GTATACAGTATAATCGTTGTTTAATATAGTCTTGTTTTATAATTAGCTTTCGGTGTTTTCGATGCTTGTCTATCGGCTGGTCTAATTATAAATTTTATAACTGGTGCTAACTTTGGTCTAATAATCGTTGCTTAATATGTGTACATACTTGGTTATATAATTTGTTCATACTACCTCCGTATCACAATAAGTGATACATTTTCTATTTATGGGTGTTTCATAATAAGTTATACATTTTAAAAGTTATCTTATTTAGTAAAAAAGTGGGACCCCTTCTCCACTAACTATATACTTTAATAAAGTGAAATTACCTTTATACCCTTACTTTTACTTTTAAAACTCATTAATATCACTTTATTCAAATAAAATGGGAACCAATCTCCATTAATTATCTACTTAAATATATTTTAACCTTTACTTTAATATTTTACCTTAAAAACTGTAAAACTCCAAATAAAATATATCATTTATTGTAATACGAAGGTAGTATAAGTTAAAATTATAGCCTAGAAGTAAAATTATTGCGAGTAGGCTTCCGTTATTTCATTTGCCGTTTCCAAAAAATGATCCATTTTGTGTAAGAGACAAAAGTAAAAGTTGGAAAGTGTAAAACACACGATAATATAATATTTGAGAGAGATTGTTTTTGTTTCCCCAAGTGTAAAATACTTAACACCAAAGGAATCCACAAAAAGATAAGATATATAACGCCTCACTGTGTGTGAATAGTGAATATTCCAGTTTTACCCCCTCCCCACACGTGACCCTCACTTGACTTGGGTTGCTAAAAAACAATATATTTATGTTTTTATTTGTCGATGGTGAGTGTTTTAAGTTATGTCGTATTTGTATCTATCATAATATCGATTTGTTAAAGATTACTTCTTGGAAAGATGTTGGGCAAACAACTATCAACTTGGATGTTATTTAACAGAGCGTAACTTAGTTAAGTATAGAAGATACACTGTAAGGTTAAATACTAGTCGACTTTAAACTGAAAAGCTTCAAACTTCGATGTAACTGTAGCGCGCTTTTGAATTGATTCTTAAAGTTCAATGAGAATTATCAGGGCCGGCTCAATGGGCTGGGCAAGCTGGGCGACCGCCCAGGGCCCCCAAACTCCAAAGGCCCCCTATTTAGGTAGTTCTTTATATATTTAGCATTAAAAATTATTATATCTTACTAGAAAGGTCCAAACTTAGCCCAAAATAAAAGTTGATTGATATTAAGGAAGGGTCCCATTTTATATTTTGAAAATGCAAGTTTATTTAAAGTTTTATTTAGTTGTTATTTTTATGTATTATGATTCGGAGCATGGATCAAAGCATGTTAAGGGCGCCATTTTATATTTTGCCCCGGGGCTCGAATCGGCTTGAGACGGCCCTGAGAATTATTTTTTGTAGAGTAAAACTTGAATTTGAAACTCTTGAGTTAGTTCAGTTAGATTGTCTTTCGAAGATGGTGAATTAGGTCTGGTTCGATATGCCCGGTCCAACTTTGGACTTGTTCCGAAACTTCATGTTTCTTTAATATTTATCTTACCCAGATAAAACTTGTTTATAGAATAAGTTCGGATAAAAAAAGACTAGACTCCATCCAAATTTGTCAATGTCTTTTGATCCTTACTAATTATCCCGGTCCTACAAAAAACTTTCTATTTCACTTTGACACAAGTTTTAAGGTGATAATTAGTGGTGAGATTATTGGTAATAATTTTGATAGTTAATGGATAGTTAGTGGTGTGATCCTTAGTAATAATAGTATTTTATTATGTGTAGCTCATCAAATGTATGAAATAAAAAAAATTTAGTGACACAAAAATTTAGACTGAAATAAGAAACTTTTTATGGGACTAATCATCACAATAAGTTAGAAGTTCGGACTCACAATTAACAACCAATCACACATCACTCACTTAACAACTATCAAAATTTCTCTATCGCCACTGATTTGGTGCGATCTTTACAAGTAATTTTAATTATACTTTGTCTTAACATATGGCGATTAAAGTAAATGTAAGTAATTATAACAGAAATATGCCAAATGTTCTACTTAAAGAATATCAGGTAAGTAAAGTGTATCTTGACATGTGTCTTTCATCTTTTGACACCTAATAATAATATAATACTTCCTCCGATTCAAAATAAGTGATACACTTTCCTTTTTGGGGTGATTCAAAATAAGTGATATACTTTGAAAAGTTTCCTTATTTGGCAAATAAAATGGGACCCACACCCACTAACTATCTACTTTAACATAGTGAAATGACCTCTTTACCCTTACTTTTTACTTTTAAACATCATTAACCTTACTTTATTCAAAAGGTGTGGGACCCATTCCACACTAACCATCCAATTAATCTAATTTAACCATCATTATAATCTTTTGCGTCAAAAACCGTGAAACCCAAAGTGTATCACTTATTTTGAATCGGAGGAAGTAATAGCTTTATATAATTATGATGATCAAAGTGGTAATTATATGTGATTAGTTTACATTTACTTAGCGTTAAACAGGTAAAGAGTAAGGTACGTGTGTGTTTAACCACAAGAAGAATATACAATACATACATATACATACACGAACCATATCTCTATACTTACACACACACACACTAAAGCTGTCATCTCTTTTGTTTTAAAGCAATCATAGACAGAAGCAGACACCATCCCACCGTCCCCACCACCTTCTAAGTCTGCAACCTCTATCACTCTTTAGTTCTTCTATATAATGCTCCTAAAACTATAACCAATTTTCTCACTCTTTTTCACAACCATGGGGTTGCCGTTAATCAAGTCTGTTCTTCTACTTCTGGGTTTTTGCTATGTTTCAATGGCGGACAAGAAAACTTACATTGTTCATATGGCAAAACACCACATGCCGGCGAGTTTCAGTCAAGATCACACGCACTGGTTCGATGCTTCACTCAAATCGGTGTCGGAGTCGGCCGAGATCATCTATACTTACCAGAATGTTATCCATGGATTCTCAACAAGGCTTACTGATGAAGAAGCGGAATCACTTGAAAACCTCCCCGGGATTCTCTCCGTTTTGCCGGAGTTGAAATATGAGCTCCACACCACACGCACGCCCGAGTTTCTCGGTCTAGATCAGAACGCTAATTTGTTCCCACAGTCTTCCGGGGACAGTAACGTCATCATCGGAATTTTGGATACCGGTGTGTGGCCGGAGAGTAAGAGCTTTGACGACACCGGTATGGGTCCTGTTCCGTCCGGGTGGAACGGCGCGTGTGAAGCTGGTACGAACTTCTCTGCTTCGAGCTGTAACCGGAAGTTGATCGGAGCAAGGTTTTTCGCGAAAGGGTACGAGGCAACGTTGGGCCCAATCGACGAATCGAAGGAGAACAGATCTCCGAGAGACGATGACGGCCATGGAACCCACACTTCTTCAACCACCGGTGGGTCGGTTGTTGCCGGAGCAAATTTATTAGGCTACGCCGCCGGATCAGCCCGTGGTATGGCGCCAAAGGCTAGGGTCGCCGTTTACAAAGTGTGTTGGGTGGGTGGTTGTTTCAGTTCAGATATACTAGCGGCAATGGAAAAAGCAATCACCGACAACGTTAACGTCCTCTCGCTGTCACTTGGCGGTGGTACGGCGGACTATTACAGGGATAGTGTAGCTATCGGAGCATTTGTGGCAATGGAGAAGGGTATTTTGGTCTCTTGCTCTGCCGGAAATGCCGGGCCCACTTCTTACAGTTTATCAAACGTCTCCCCTTGGATTACAACCGTCGGTGCAGGAACTTTAGATCGTGATTTTCCGGCGTACGTTAGTTTAGGGAGTGGGAAAAACTATTCTGGCGTGTCGTTGTACAGAGGTCCGTCACTGCCCAATAAGATGCTGCCATTTGTCTACGCCGGTAACGCCAGTAATTCCACGAGTGGTGCTCTTTGTATGCCGGGAACGTTAATACCTGAAATGGTGAAGGGTAAAATCGTACTTTGTGATCGAGGGGTTAATGCTAGGGTTCAAAAGGGCAAAGTGGTAAAAGAAGCTGGTGGTATCGGAATGGTGTTGACCAACACGGCGGCGAACGGTGAAGAGCTGGTAGCGGACGCCCATTTATTACCGGCGACTACCGTCGGTCAAAAAGCCGGTGATGAGATACGAAAGTATGTAATTTCCGATCCTGCTCCAACGGCCTCGATCTTATTTGAAGGAACCAAATTGGGAATCCAACCTTCGCCGGTGGTTGCGTCTTTTAGTTCCCGAGGTCCGAACACTATCACGCCGGAGATTCTTAAACCGGACATTATAGCTCCAGGTGTCAACATCTTAGCGGGATGGACCGGGGATGTGGGACCTACTGGTTTGCTAGATGACTCTCGGCGCGTGGAATTCAACATCATATCCGGCACGTCGATGTCTTGCCCTCACGTGAGCGGACTCGCGGCGTTGCTCAAGGCGGCACATCCAGATTGGAGCCCGGCAGCCATTAAATCCGCCCTAATGACAACCTCTTACACCGCCTACAAAAACGGAAAAATTATTCAAGATCTTGCCACCGGCAACCCATCTACTCCATTCGATCATGGTGCAGGACACGTGGACCCTGTATCGGCCGTCAATCCCGGACTGATTTACGACATTTCCGCCGATGACTATTTCGATTTCCTCTGTGCATTGAATTACACAGCGTCACAAATACAATTAGTGACGAAAAGGAACACCACTTGCGAAGCTACTAAGAAATACTCCGTTGGTAATTTGAACTACCCTTCTTTTGCCGTCGTGGTCCCATCGGATTCCACCGGCAAAAGTGGTGGCGCCACCGTGATTAAACACACAAGGACCTTAACTAATGTCGGTCCGGCTTCATCAACCTACAAAGTGTCTACATTCTCCGATAGTAAATCTGTACAGATGTCGGTGGTTCCTGAAACTTTGACTTTTACTCAAGTCAATGAGAAGAAATCATACACAGTGACATTCACGGCGGGTCCAATGGCGATGAACTCAAATGTGTTTGGGCGGATTGAGTGGTCAGACGGGAAGTACGTCGTCGGAAGTCCGGTGGCTGTTAGTTGGTGAATGGTAGGAAATTTAATGTGTTTTTAAACAAGTTGTTCAAGACACTGACACTCCCAAAAGGAGAGTGGTTTGGTGGTTAATTATAAATGTCAATTTCTTTTTTTTTTTCATGTTTTTATTTTATTAATATTATATTGTTGATTTTAAGATTGCTAAATTAGGTGATTGGGTAGATGATGTTTGAGGTAGAGAACATGAAGAATATGTACTTAATAAAATTGGGAATGTTTTCTTCCTTGGTGCACATGTTACTTATAAAACTGTACATCTAGATCCACCTAATTAAAAAAATCTTTTATTTAATTCTAAATTTATTGAGAAATTATATGTTTTGTGTAAAATGTAGCAGAAACTTTGGATCGAAAACGGTTAATAAAATAAGTGATGTTAGACTGGAGTTAAATTTTGGTTGTCGGTAGCTATGTCATTATCGTGTCATTGTTTGAAGATATATCAAGGGAACAGTGTATTGAAGGGTCGATTTCAGGTTTATGAGTTGAATTTGGAACCATCCATAATGAGTGGCAAGTATTTGCGTTTGTTATTGATCACTATCGTTAATGATTATTTCACAAACCGCCCAAATCATACACGACTAGTGATGCCAACGGGTGCGGTTAGTAGCGGGTACTGCAAAACCCGTACCCGTACCCGAACTCCAATCACCATACCCGTACCCGCCCGTACCCGCGTAATCCCCAACGTGTTCGGGTAGAAAAATCCCCGCGCGGGTACGGGTAACCCGATGGGTATTTGTACAAAAGTTCAAGAAAAAAATAATATTAAACACAACACATGTGGTTGGTGTACTTTAATACACACATACATGCATCTATATTGATTGATAATACTAACTTTCTATGTGGAGGGTATACACTTTTATAGATGGAAAAGTTTATTTATGAGTTGTATTCTAGCAATGTGGGATCTTATTTTCTTTGTTGTTGTCCCACATTGCTTTTTGAAAGAACAAATCATGTAGAATTGCCCTATATAAAGGGAAGGGCATAGATAAATAAAAATAACATTTTGTCTTAGTAAGTAATATGTAATATACATAGTATTTGTACATAAAAAATGAAATATTTGTACATAAAAAATGAAATATATATAGACATACATATATTCGGGTATAAAACGGTGCGTGTAGAGGAATACCCGTACCCGCTTCTGGTGTAAAAATTAATACCCGCCCCCGCCCCGTTACCCGTTTAAGCGGGTAATACCCGCCCCGTTAGGGTCGGATACCCGCGGGTACCCGAATCCGCGGATAAAATTGGCATCTCTATACACGACACATATGACCCTCCAAAACATGTAGTACAAAAGTTTTCATTTTAGAAAAGAGAGTTAAGATTTAAGCCGAATTTCTTCCTTATAAACGACTTCATTCCATAAAACTAAAACTAAAACTAAAACAGGTCTTCACAAACCGCCCAAATCATCTTGGCGTGTTTTTCAGTTTTAACAGTTCAACTGAGTTCTGAAATACATAATATCTTTATATATAATAAAAGAAAGCGTATTTGAATTCTTGCCACATAGCTCTTTCCACGTCATAATGACGTCATTAATCATGGCTGACATGGCTGCCACTTGTCTGCCAACTCATCCCTCTTTCATGTGTCTGCAATTCGAAAAATGTACATATTTAATTCGCATGTTGACATTTAATCAAAAAAAGAATGTTTAAAATAATAGATTTGTATATATGGTAACATAATAATGCTTCAATTTCACAATAATCTCACAATTCAAAATGTCAACTGAGCACAAGGATTACAATTTTATTCCCCATTTTTTTTTAGGAAACTATAAAGTCTATCACTTTTCCCTTAATTATGGCAGGGATTTGAGGACACAAAAAACGAATTTTGACTTTATTTGGTTGTTATGACTTTCGTTATATATTTAAAGCAATAAGGAAAGTTTTTAATACTATCTTTATATAAATAAACTCATCAAAAGTGCATTTAACTGCCATATTAAATTATAGACAGTAGACAATTAAACACCAAATTTTGACTTTATTTAATAAAAAATTTCATTATTGCTTGCAATTAAACACCAAATCTTGACTTTATTTAATAAAAGAAAAAATTTCGTTATTGCCTGCAATATTAAACACCAAAATTTTACTTTATTTGGTTATTTTGAGAAATTCCAAACAATTTTATATTCACAATCGGGAATTAGTTTTCACACCACATTTTTTTATGCATAAACCACATTGTTTCTAATATTCCTGCAAACTGTACAAGCATGCAAAGCATTCATTGTGGTACAAGGAGTAAAAGATGTGGTGTAAAAATCATCCCCTATTCACAATTGAACAAAAATTTAAAAATATATGATTTTGTGGTTGTACTTTATAATCTTTAATGCAGTCTAAGATGTTGATGAAAAAGATTGGATTCTCGTGTGATCAAAATCCTAAGAGTCTTCTTGTGGTTATAGAGAATGAGTCTTACTTTGATTTTGAATTTGACTCTTTTGATTCTCAAGAGCTGCTTCCAAATGAGGTAATAATGCAATTAGATCAAATTATTGTTCAACTAGCACCACATGCAGCTGATGATATTTGGCATGGTGTAATCAGGTGAAAAAAATACCTTAATTTTAAATCTGATATTATTATTCAATTTGTTTACATTCTAAATCCGATAATTTTAAAAATACCTAAATTTTGTTTACATTCTAATAATACCTTAATTTTGTTTACATTCTAAAAATACCTTAATTTTAATACCTTAATTTTAAATCGGATAATCAGGTGAAAAAAATATCTTAAATTTTTAATTCCTTTTTACTTACAAGTATCCATAAGAGGTGTTAATTTCGCATCACAAAGCTTTTCGATACAAGAGGGAGGTGTTGATCCGTATTTGTATCTTATTTTAAACGGTTTGTAAAACTCATATATTTATCAAAATTAGTTATGAAAATTTCTATAAGTCACCCGTGATTTATCACGGGTTATAAGCTAGTAAAACATTTGTAAAACATAATATCGATAATGTTTGACCATGTTTGTCAATATAGTATTCCGTAATAGAGTTGCGTTCAAGGAGGTCCATCATTTCTACGAAGTCCCGATGAACAAATCTCAACCATTGATCATTAAGATCTAGTGGTCAAGATTAATCACATATTTTATACATTGAGGTGTATTTTAGTCATTTAAAAAATATATATATATATATATATATATATTTTTTATTTTAGAATTATTTTTTTTTTAAATTATTATTTTTTCATTAATAACACATAATGTGATTGCATACTGAATCACATGTGATTGCGTATTGAATCGAATGTGATTGTATACTTAATCACATGTTATTGAACTAAAACATCAAATTTGATTAAATATACAATCACGTGTGATTTTATACTAAAATCACATGTGATTAAGTATTACACGTAACTATCAAATAAATATTATTTTTTAAGAAAAAAAATAAAATAAATAATAAAATAAAATAATAAAAAAATTCGAAATTTTTTTAAGTGCCAAATGACCAAAATACCCTTCATGAATAAACTATGTGATTAATCTCGACCATTAGATTTTATAGATCAATGGTTGAGAGTTGTTCCTCGAAACATCATAAAAAAGATGGACCTCCTTGAACGTTTCATAATAGTAAGAGTGATAGGTGTGGTGGCTTAAGCCACTTCGCCACCTCTGCGCCACCTATGCGCCACATCACCATTTCACATTTCACATTCAAAACCCCCAAATACCCCCTCTACCATCACTTAAGCCATTTGGGCCCCACCACCCTTTTTTTCATTTTTCTTTTTTTAAAAACATAATACTTCATTAAAATAAATATTACAAAATACAAAATAAAAATACCTAAAAAATAAAAAAAAATTACCGAAAATAAAAAAAATACCGAAAAATAAAAAAAAAATACCGAAAAAAAAACAAAAAAAAACTACTCGTCATCATCGTCCACGTCAAAGTCATCTTCGTCGACGGGGTATTTTTCGCGGATCGCCTTTTTTTCTTTGATGATTCGCGTCTTATCTTCGCGCCCCAAACCGCGGGTGTTAGTGCTTAGGAATCGCAATTCTTCCAACCGCTCGAACCGGTCATCCCGCGCCTTTGCCCTTGCGTAAGCGGATTGAGCGGCTTCACTTTTCCGCCTAAACTCGGCCATCATAGCCTCGCCAAGGTCCGGCGGTGCGGCACTTCCGGCGGTGTTAGCGCCGGATGAAGTTTCCGACCTACTTTTTTTTGGCTTACGAGACTTCCCCGCCGGACGTGGTCTCGTATCTTCCCCGAAAAGTTCTTCGTTATCGGAGAGCGAAATGGGTTCGGGGGCGTCCCATTTCGGGCAATGGCGCAAAACTTCCCACGCACCTTCGTTGTTAAATGGTTTTTTTGCCGCCGACTCGTCACGGTACGCTTGTCGGACACGGGCCAAAAAGTCGACCTCATTTTCACCGCTTCGGCTTGTACGTTGTAGCCGTTTGTAGATACCGTTGAATTTTTGACAATTACCATTTAAGGTCGACCACTTCCCCGTCAACATGTCTTTGGTACGCGGCGTACCAACATCCTTGTTGAACTCAACAAGGATTTTGTTCCAAAAACATTCATCCGATTGGACGGCGCCCTTTTCGCGGTCCTCGGAAACGCAAACCCAACACTCCGCCAATAAAACTTCTTCCGCGGCGTCCCAACGCATGACCTTCCGACTTAAGTTAACGGCGGCGACTTTTTTCCCCTTTCGTCTCGCCTTTTCAGCGGCGTCGGTGTCTTGAGGGGGTTGTTGTGGTTGTGAAGATTGTGGTTGTGACCATTGGTGTTGTGACCACATTTGAGGAGGGGGTTGGTTTTGTTGAAATTGTAGTTGTTGTAGGTTTTGAAATTGTTGTTGAAGCATAAAGTGGTTGAATTGGTCTTGGGAAAATGTCGGCATCACGGTGTTTTGGGTGGACGATACCGATTGTTGGGACGAAGGGGTTGAAGGATTGGACGGCGATGAGCCGGAACCTCCCATTCCGAAAATACCGTTCATCCAATCGGGGTACGGTGGTTGAGACATTTTGGAGAATTTTTAAGAGTGAAATGGTAAGAAATTGTAGAGAGTTTTAGAGAGTGAAAGTGTAAGAGATGGTGTGAAAAAATGTAATGGTAAATGAGTTATTTATAATAGGTTTATTTAAAAAAAAAAAATTAAAAATTCTGGAAACTAGCCCGTTGCCAACGGCTAGTACACGTGGCACGCCGTGATTGGTCCGCTGGCTTCGTGGGTCGTCCGGCGCAAGAGCCCGCTCGCGTGGCGAGCGGTGTCGTGGCGTGGCCGGCGCGCCGAGGTGGCGTCCGGCGGACCACCCCTTTCGCCACTACACCGTATGCTCTAATATCATAACTTTGTAATATTTTAGACCCCTAACACTCTAACAGTTGATCATTAGACCAGTGGATAACTTGTAGGCCAAAAACTATTGAGATACAAACGTAATTCTGAAAATAAAATTTTGATAAAGTAGATTAAACAGAAAATATAAGAAACAGAAAAACAGTAACATAGTCGGAGCTTGTGTTGAAGGCAATTCTCTTGAAATAGTTTTAACAAAGATTATCCACAGCATTAATCAGATTTGATTATAGGAATCAAACTAGTAACCCTTTACTCGATCTGTTGTAACAACAGAAAGATAAATATACATATGGACTTTTTATATAGATGAATTTCATCATAATTATGTTTTGACATGTTATTGGATGCAACAAAAATTATACGAGTAAATGATAGATAAAATGAATTATTCAAATTATAATTTCGTCTCGATACTAAGCATGAGTAACTCAAATCCTCGTTTAGGTCAAAAGGGAAAGTCAATGAACAAGAAAAAACATCACTTGACAACTCTTTCAAATTCTTTAAGACTTTCATGTGCAAAAAGCATTGATGATTTATTCCTTTCGACTGGTGAATCATATAAAGTGAAATGTGCATTTTATTCATCGAATTAATCATTGTTAGTAGTATAATTATTTAGTTTAGGGTCCCTCTAAATCGACTCCTTAGTGGAAAAATAATTATGAAATAATGATTAGAATGATTGGAGAAAAATGATTGTTATCCTAATTATATTACACGAGTAATTAGTTTTTAATCATTTGTAATGATTACAAATTTTCATACCATTTTTCTTTTTTCTTTTCTATTGCATTTACTTTTTACTTTTTCAATTTAATATTTCTCACCCTTCAGAGCATATGTTTTTTGTTTTTTTCTTTTCCATTTCATTTTCTTTCTGTTTTTTCGATTTATTTTACTAAGTTAAATTTAAATGAAAATTTATCACTATAAATCTTCTACATACTTATAATAGAAAATTTTGGAATACTTAAATAAAAAAGATCTAGTCTATACGTAATTTGTAACTAGTTTGATTTATTATTTAATCAAACTTAAATATTTATAATAATAAATCAAATCTAAATGGCTCGTGATATATATGTTATGAGTTCAAGTTTCATCGTAACCAAATAGAGGTAAATTAAGTGTTCAAACTTGTTTTTTACTTTAAAGATAAAAGAAAAATAAATAATTCTGGATAGACTCAATCAAATTTAGTTTTGAGCTTTTCAAAGTCACAAATAATGTTTACAAATTTACAATCTCTCACAAAGTAAAATATATGTTAAAACATTTACAATTAACTAATTTTTTTACATCAACCACTTGTATCATAATTAGTATATAGTGAGAATATTGTTGGAGTGATCCATCAAGTTTAGCTAATTGACCGTAGGACGTGATTAGATGTCTACTAAGTTATGAGTTCAAGTTCCGGTGTAAAAAAAAATAATATAGATTAGGAAGTGTGTGTTTACCGTTAAAAAAAAGTTGAGCTAAATGATTTACAACATATTAAATATTTTTACACAAAATATTGAAAATTTTAAAATAAAATACAAATATTAAAATTTAGACCAACCACCGCCATCCTCTTAAAACTCTGTAGTATTAGATTCCTTAAATTTTCTATTTAATTTATTAAATAAAAAGAATATAATAGAAAGTAAAGAATTTTAGTGAAAATGGAAATTGTAAAAAGTGGGTGCAGTAATTCCTTTCTCACGGAAAACAAGACAACTTTATTATTTGAATGAGTGCTTTTAGTAAGACCCTTTAGTTTATTCAACTATGTAAGGGTTTCTTATGCATGAAATAGGTGCAAAAACTAAGGTGTAGGTTTTATGTTTTATGTCTTTTTAATTTTGTATAGTTGGTGTATTTGGTAATATGTTCTGGAGGTTGTTTTATTATATTGAAATTTTGGGTTGGTTGGGGTGGGTGATGGCAATACTGATGCTCGCCTGCGATTAATCCTTTTTGCGGTTAAAAAAAAGTTTATTCAACTATTAATCATGTAAACTAAATACATAAACAACGTTACATTGATTGGCGATGTTGATTTGGGGTAGAGTGGGGTTAGATTGTGGGTTCCTTTGTGTTAAATTCCAAGAGTGGTGGGAGATGGAGTTTAAAGAAAATGACAATATTGTATTCTGTTTTTTGTTTTTTGTTATAAAACCTACAATAAAATTATAATATTGCTATGTAGCCCCATACACGTTTGATTGTGGTGGCAATAACTTCCATTAGTGAAATCTACCGATGTAGGTTGTTTATTTATTAGAACCCCAAATAAATAAACTTCTACTATTTATACCATTTACATCTACCGTTTCCCAACCAAAAACAATTTTAATGTCGACTGACACGTCACTTGAATAAAAGCCCCCATCGCACAAAGTATTATCATCTAGAAAAAAACTAAATATCTCTTACATATGAACGAAACCTACAAACTTGATTCTTTACTGCACAATGTATTACATTGTATTCCGCCCAAAAGTTTTCTTTTAGTTCAAAACGATCAATATGGATATCTGCGTAATGCGGTGGCGAGTACGCTGTATGTATATTTTTCGGCGATTAAACGTTGAGTCATACGATATTTCTAACATGATAATTTAAAGGGAAATATTAACAAGTGCTCTTAATACAATGGTTAAAAAAAATTTAATGCTTAAAAAATGTGTACATTAATTACATAAAAAACCACCCCTAAATTTCACTAACCACCTAGTAGTGGTTATGCATAAAGATTTGTACATTAAGTACCTTAACGATTGCCCTTAGGACAATGGTTAACAAAACCCTAATTTAAATTAGGATAAGAATAAACAAATCATGAGTTTTTTTAGCAGTCGTGATTGAAGAAGGAAGTACGGCTAAAAGCCTAAAACAACGGACTAAAATTGAGGCTTTTTTTAAGAACTAAATTTGAGCCGGTTAAAAAAAGTAAAGATGGTGGTGGGTTGAAACAAACTTAAAGGTTATATTTATTAGGGGCTGCATTAAAGTATAGTAAGCAAGTAGCTGAAGTGGTTGAAACGCACGCCTAACTCTCAAATGGTCACGGGTTCAATTCTCGTATGCTGCGTTTTAGTATTTTTTCTTGTTTAAGACATTCCCGAAAGTAGAAATGGGAAATTAAGACCTTCTATTTGTGGTTGGTCTAAATACTTTATTATTAACTAGCAGGGTACCCGCGCAATGCGGCGGCGGGTACCCAGAAACCATATTTCGTGGCGAGCAAGTGTTGTTCGTTTACACGGTAATAATTGTTGCTAGAAATAAATAATTAAACGGAAATGTGGATTTTGGTAAGAGTTGATGATTTACAACGTCGTATATTTAATGTTATTGGGTAAAATGGTTTTCGAGTAACAGACTTTTGTTATTAAGTGTGAGTGGTGTTACCAAAGTGTAATGTATAGCAAGTGGTTAACACATAGTGATAAGTTAGGAGAGGTCTTGGGTTCGAATCTTATTAGCCGCGATTTATTTTTTTAAGGTAGAGAGGTAACTAACAAAAGTGGAAAGGTCCTTAAAATTAAGTTTAAGGAGCTCCTTAAACTTGCCTAATGGGGTAGGCCTAAATGCTTTATATAATAGTAAGATAAAGATTTGATTTTGGACTTATAAATTTACTCTTAAATGTTAAATTTCTAAATTACGTTAATGAAGACATAAATTAACGGAAGATATCTTTATTTTTTATTCCGTTTGTTCTGCAAAATACATAGACTTGTATAGTTGTATAGCATAAGCTAACACTTGCATAATATATATGCCGCTAACAACCTCATACACGTGACATCTCGTCATCAACACTATCAACACAACCTATATACTCCTATAACTAAAGAGAATTAATTTTAATACCATAATTTTTAATACATATACTATATAATACAAGTTTTACATCTAATTATACAAGCATACTAAGCAGTAGATGTGGTACATGTCATAAAAATCATGGTGTGAAAATTATCCCCTATAACTAAAAGTCAGCAACTTATCGTGAGTGTCTTGCAAACAAATTTTCATATCAATTTTTATGATAGTTGCGCTTAAAAAAGTGGCTTGTACACATCTTGAGCTTTCTAATTCTTGCGAAGTTTGAAATGTAATATAGATCGATCAAACGACAATGACCATTCAGTGAATTGTGCAAGAGAGGTAAACGAATCATGGAAGATCAATTACTTTTATTTAATCAAGAATTTACCTAGCATAATACATATGCTACAAGCATAACGGGCCTTAGTGATCGAATTAGTATAAGATTTCTCTTGACATATGTTCTGTACATGCATACGCGATAACATATATTTAATAAAGTGATTATTTTCTAAATATGCAAAAAATACTTTTAATAAACTTTAATTTCTATTATTTTAAAAGATAAGTTAAATATGATTTTTTTATATTGAAATAAAAATAAATGTTTCATTAAATACATATTATCATATCTCCCTAAAGCATATATTAAAAAACTCTTAAAGTGTTGATTGTTACATGAATGATTCTGATTGAATTCAATTCAGGAATGAATTGAAATCTGTCAAAATTATATTACAATTCTATATTTTATTTAGTTTGCATGATCATTTGAATAAAAATTCAATTTAATATGATGTTTAGTTTTTAGAAATTGGAATTTGAAATCTATAAAATGATGAATTTACTCTTATTCATGTAGTTGTGGTTGTGAGTGGCATGTGGTGGTGGTGGTGGTAGTTATGATGGTAATGGATGGTTGCGGGTGGTGGTTGATAGCGGTGAGTAGCGATGGTGAATAGTGAGTAGTGATAGTGGTAGGTGGTGATGGCGTTAGCGGTGGTGGTATGTTGGTGGTGGTTGCGGTTGCGACCGCAGTGGTTGATGATGGCAGTGGTCGTGATGGTAGCAGTAGGTGGTGATAATCGTAATGAAATTTATATTTTATTATCTTAAAGGGATTTTTTTTACAACATTAATTTCAATTCCATCTAACTAACTAAACAGAAATCCTTAATAATGTGTTCCGATTCTTTCAAATTACGTAGGATTTATCAACGAAACACCGTGTAATACATTTACATTGTTGAAGTAAACATTGTATTGTTGGAAACTGAAATGATGACAATGAGTATGCTAATACACGTAATAGAGTAATTAATAAATCCAGCCCAATCCATAATGTCCAAAACAGAAACCCACAATATTCGCTGCAGCCTACACCTGTTACATAAGTATGCCACGTGCATGAGACGTGGTACAACCCAGACACGTCAAACGCTTCCTATATAACTCAAATCCATTAATTATCACGGATTCTGAGACAGAGATAGAAACATGGATGAACAACAGCCGAATCAGAAAGATGAGAAATTAGAATCTTTGTTGCCGGTAAAAGAGAGTCCGTATACCAAGTACAAAGATTTAGAGGAGTACAAAGAGAAGGGGTACGGCGCTCATGGCCACCAAGAGGTGCAGATTGGCCGTGGAGGAGCTGCCTCCACCGATGCCCCTACTTCCGCCGGTGGTACCATTCCGCCGCAATCTAACAAGGGTAGTGATCCCGCCGCCACTACAGCCACCGATGCTGTTAACCAACACGGCGTACCTTAAAAGATTTTGGCTGTCCTCTGTCTTTGTACGGTGGAAATTTGGTACAAGTCCAAGTCCAAGTCCAAGTCTCATATATAGACAAGGTCATTGTTGCTTGTTAGTTTCGTGTTTTGACTATTTTACCGAATCTTAGGCTTTCTTGCAATTGATAATTTAATAATGTATGGTCAGCCCTTATCTTAGTTATTTTGGTTAGTCTGGTCGAGTTGTGCAATGGTTTAGGGAATGTTTGTTTTCCGAATAATGGGAATAGGTTTTGTAAACCCATCACCTTTGTTTGATTCCCATTTTTCAAAAGCATATCAACCAACTAAAATATACTTCTTCTGATTTAAAATAAATGATACTTCACAACACGAATTCAGTGCTTTTTGTCAATAAGGGTCTTTTAAGACATAAGGTTATAATGAGGTTATATTAATTAGATGGTTAGTTAAGAATGATAACATAACTACACAAGCGAGGTCAGTGCTTTTTGTCAATAAGATGTCAAGACACAATTATACGCATCAAACACTTGTACAATAATCAATAACCGTCCCTATATTTTAAGAATCAACTATCATTAATAAAAGTACAAACTACCATCAACAAAATTCATACATAAAATGTATCATTTATTTTGAATTGTAAGGAGTAGGACTGTCAAATCGTACTATCATTTTGTGGTTTTGGGTAACACGACACGACACGAATTCGTTCAACACGACACGAAGTCGTGTTTTATTTTGCTAACACGAACACGACACGATTAAAAAACGATAAACACGACAATACGAGATAAATAATAAATATATCAAATTTCTTACTTACTACATGCTAAAAACACGACAAACACGATAAAAATATAACATAAATTTCTAAATTTTCCCAAAGTCATAACTATCATGTCAATTTCGTGTTATTCTCTGAACACGACACGACTTCGTGTTTGTATTACACGACACGAATATGAATTCAAATTTCGATTTCATCCTAATTTCATTTCGTTTCGTATATTTTTGTCGTGTCGTGCTAAGTTTTAACAATCTAGTAAGAAGTATATTGGGATTGAAAGTCATTCTTTCATCTTCATACCTCCATCCGTTAGAGTCATATATGTGTAGCCTAAAAGTCTCTTATCTGGAATGCCAAGCCCAAAGACCCTTACTTTGTGGCCCAATACGGTTCGAAAAAGATGAGGCGTAATTGTGTAGGTTCTAAACATTAAAACACGTTTTGGTAAAAACAAATATGAAAAACATGAGGTGTAATTGTGTAGGTTCTAAACATTAAAACACGTTTTGGTAAAGACAAATATAAATTTAAAGATACTAGCAGGGTATCCGCGCAATGTGACGGCGGGTACCCTGGTGACTATATTTTGCGGCGAAAATTTCAATCCTGATTTTATATGGTTACATATTTATTCATTTTCAATTGTTGATGAAGGCTTGGATGTAATTGACGGCTAATATTTAGGTAGTAATTCTAGCATCTTAATCAAATTTGTGAGTTTGCCTAGTGGTAAGTCCTTTACCTTTGGACCTGTCCCACATAGGTTCGAACATTGTAAGCAGCTTTTTAAATATTTTTCAATCCGACAAATTGCACATTTCTAATTATGGCAGGTTTGAATTCAGACATGCCATAATTAAAAAAGTATTTTAGTTATGCAAGAGAATTAATTCGAAGAATTAACAAAGAAATTAAATCTATTTGAAGAATTAGCATAGAAATTAAATTCATATTTGGTAGGAAAAACTTAGAAATTAAGTGAATTATAGCTACATAATTTCTCATTTTATTTTATCTTTATTTTTATGTTTCTAAAGTTTTATATGATCCAAACGATCCAAATTGACAGATAAAATAAAAGAAATAATTACTAATTTAGATCGTGTGACTGGTTCAATTCCCATCTAAGACTAATATATTTCAATTTTCCCAAAATACTCCGTGCGACTGGGCGTCTCCATAGAGCAGCACTAACTTTGAGCAAACCTAAGTGTTGAGCAGTACTAACGAGCAGTAATAACAAGGTTGAACATTACTAATTAACGAGTAGTAATAATGTAACACCCTGAGACCCAGTCTAGTATTTTATTACTTTCGGTAAGTAATATTTTATTATTTATTATTTTATATAATTTTATTTGAATTAACTTTATTTTTAACCACGTGGTTAAAAATTAGTAAAACTGAGATAGATAGATATTAAAATGATTTTTGTAAATTCACTTTTGAACAAAAGTTCCAAAAAATATCTTTGTTGTCAAAATTAGAGTTCGTTAGGTATTCTAAATAATTTAACTGCGAACCAAATAATCAGTATTATATTATATTTTAAATGAAATTGGTCCATATATGTGTGAACACGTGTGAGTTGCTAGAAGGCTTAAAAGATTGACTAATGTTTTTCTTTTTACTCTTGTTTTTGCCTGCTTCGACACAAAAACGTTAACACATACACTTAAGGACTTTTTGGAAGTTTTGAAGATTTTACTCAAATCCTTGGACTTTTCTACCGTGATTTCGTTTTGAAGTAATTTTAAGGTAAGATTTCTTCTTTTCTAAGCTAGAGATTCTTAGTTCTTAAGTTAGAGAAATTAAGGTTTTGTGTTTTTGGTGGGTTTTGATGATTTATAGTTTGAAAATGAGATTGATAGATTGATTGGTGATTATGTGTAACACCCTAAAATTTACAAGATTTTTAAAATTTTTGAAAACAAAATTATAATCAAAAGGTCCCATAAATAAATCTCAAATATTAATATTTAACATTTAAAACATATTTATTGCGGAAATAGTTAAGATAAAGTAAAGTGTTTTAAAATATTAAATGATGTCCACATCAGTAATGAAAAGATACAGCGGTCAACCGTCCACCTTCTCCTTTCCTTTGCTGGTACCTGAAACAATGTGGGGGAAAGTTTGGGTCAGCTGGGGAAGCTGAGTGAATAATTCTCAAAATGCAAACAATCATAACATACAACACATGAGGGCACATCAGTGTACTCCTACTCAGAATCTACTCGATTAATTACTCAGATTTATTTCTCAGATTTTATTACTCAGATTTTAATTTATATAGCGCGCTTGTGTGACTTGGGCCGAGAGATCAACCTCGACCCGCCTCACACCACCTCAACACCTGTACTCTTCGGTGTTGAGTCAAAAAGGCCTGGCACCAGTACTCTTCGGTGCCAAGTCAAAACATCTGACACCAGTGCTCTTCGGTGTCAAGTCAGATATATTATGTTTAATGTTTAAATCAAAACTCAGAAACTCAGAACTCAGAAACTCAGAACACAAGATGCTAGATCACAGATAACTCAGATAACAGATAACTCAGATAGCAAATATGGTGCAAGTAATGTAACACGTAAGTCATGCATGTACAACGTTAAAACTGAATACACGGTGAGAATACTCACCTCGAGAAACGTAAGCTCCAAAGGGTTCCCGACAGTCAAAGGTACAGCATGTTATCTCCTAGACGGTCCTAAAACCAAAAAACGAAACTCTGAATTAAAATCCTACCCGAGGGCTTATTTCAGAAAACTGGCAGCACCCGTCAGTCTCACGGGAACTGCCATAACTCTTAAACGGCTCATTAGATTTTTCCCATCTTTTTACCACGACAACTAGACAATCAGAACTACAATTTACTGTGAGACGGTCACTGGCAAAAATAGACCCTAAGTGTCTCAAAACAGCATTGCAAGACAGACCTGCTGCACAGGTCATCTTCCTAACAGCAGCATACTAAATTGACTATAACTTTTAAACCGTAATTCGGATTGACGAGAGGGTTGCGGCGTTGAAAAGATAACTCAGAAATAAAGGTCTCATCACGGGCCAAAAACTTAAAATGTTATTCCAAGTAGATTAAAAACAATTTAGAACAGTAGGGCAGATTCCGTCTAAAAATTTGTTGATTTACAAAACTCGTTTTAGCAACCCGACATCTTCGTCCCGAATATCGAAACAGAATTAAATTGCATTAAGAGGCAGACCCGATTTAAACCATATGCTACCAAAATCTGCGAGGTAAACCCAAACGAATACGGTATAAATTAAAATGAAACGAGAGAAGTTACTACCTAAGAATCACCAAATTCCGCAACCTGCTTGTATTGAGATTTCCTCTGGTTCAATAACCTTGGCTACTGCTCGAGAACACACACAATCACCACTCGACAACCCTATAATCAGACCAGAATCAAAACTAGAATATAATATGAACTCGAGAACCAAAGGGAATGAGGGACTACCGAAATATTGCAGTCACAACCAACCACCGATCTGCTTAATCACCTTCCGATTGTCACTCAAAGTTCCGAATTGCTGCTCGATCCTCATGCCTCTGCTGGTTACTACAACTTCCAAAGAAAAGGAAACTGTTTATTGACACTCCATGTGCATGTGGAGCAACTTGTAGGTCGACGTCACAAAAGAAAAGAAACAATTAATTTTATCCTCCATGTGTGCTGACATAACCGACCATCACCAAGACACTACACCTATATAAATTCCTGGATGGATGAGTGTTTATCGTGAACTCCAAGAAAAGAAGACGAGATTTCATAAGCTTCTTGCGGCTGAAAATGTAGAGCGAGGGACGCCACTTTTAGATTAGGGTGCTTTTTCTGATTTAATCAATAACTCCAGAAGACTCTAAAGCCCTCCTTCTTCTTCTCGATCAAAAGAATAAATTGCCAGAGATTGGGAGCGTCTTGAGAAGCATCGGCTGAAGGAAAAAAAACGAATGGGGGAGTCTTAGGGTTTATGGCCTTAAGCACGTATTATTTGAGGGATTAAGGCCTAGCTAATCCTCGGGCCAAGTCCATCAGGCTCTCCTCTCTTATGCTGGACCGAATAGAGAGATAAAAGAATAGGCCCGATTGATTATACCTTTAGCCGAATAAATCAAAGCTAAGGGGGTTCGGCTTTGGGCCTTATGGCCGAATGAGATTATGATGATCCGAAAGACTCTTAGAAAACTCCAAAAATCTCGATTACTAGATAGAGGTTATTTGCGGGGTTAAGTGCCTAGGCTCGGTCTCACCCCAACACAGAAACTAAACAACACCCGATTAATAAGACTCAAGATTAAACTTCGCGATAATAAATGTCTCAGAAAAATACTAGAACGTCACGGTTAATTAGCTTGCGCAACGAAGCATCACACACCAAAGATACGAAATCGAACGTCACCTATTATTTCACTTAATAATATCAAATAAGCAATACAATAATGTTTTAGACAATAAAACATAATTAAATTAAATTATAAAATTTCAGGGCGTTACATTATGTGATGATATATAAGTTTTATGAGAACTTTGATTAGTTATAACTTTGAATTAGTGAGCTTTTAAGATAATTAATGGTAAATAGGGAAAGAAGATGAAGTTAGCCCTAAAATCTTGAAATTTGGTTTTGTAATTGAATTGTTATTTTAAATAGATGGTTATGAATTATGTGGTAGTTGAAATTGAAAACTGAATTTTGGTATGATTTTATAGAAATTTCAAAATAAAGATTGGTATTAGTTTAAATGAGAAGTTTTTGGTCAATTGGTTAGAATTTGACTTTAGTCAAATTCTGGGATTTGACCTTGGTCTTAAAAGAGTCAAACTTGTTATAAAATATCAAAGATGGTATAATTGATGTCGTAGTATCATTGAGTTAGTATTAGTTATGTAATACCGTTTTGACCCGTTTGAGTAATTTCGGTATAAAAGTGGTGAAACAGGCTTTGTTGAAATAAGATGTTTAGTAATTATTAGTTGAATTGGTTAAAAGTGTGTTTCAATAGATTTAACTTTGACTTAAAAGTTCTTGAAAGAATTGAAAATTACATTGTTAGTAAAATGCAAGTATTTGGTTATATCATGTTTTGACTAACTTAATTGGTTTTGACCATTTTTGGTCAAATATGTCATACATTGAATTTGTGATTAACGTCAAGTTAGACTTGTAAAAGTCTTAAATGGATTTGGTATGTGCATTGTGGTAAAATGAAAATCCAAGATTTTGTTTTAAGTGTCATATGAAGTTTTTGAACTTATATTAGTTATAATAGTCATTTGGTGAAATTAAGATATTTAATTCAGTTTATATTGTTTATTACAGGAAAAAGAAAGGGGACTCAGTAATATAAGATCTCTGAGTTTGAAGTGTAGAAGTGCTAAGGTGAGTGGTTTTAACCATCTTACTTGTGTTGTAATATCAATTTTGGAAAAATGCATTTAGGTTGGAAAAATTACAGCTATGACTTATAGTTTGGTTGCCTAATAGCGGTGCTATATAGATGTTTGTGCACATAGGAGATTTAGAGGTCAGCTATGGTGAATTCAGCTGGGCTACGGTTACTTTCGGTTACGATAGTTGGACCTTTAACTTATGCGTTATTTTAAAGGAGGTTCCACCGTAGCGTTTAGTAAACGAGCTATCGGTTATCATTGTTAGGCCGACAATGATTTAGGTTGCCGGTCCTCTGTTTTGCCAGTTCGTTCTTGTGGAAGTCGAACTGGAACTTACAAGTTCGTTCTTGTGGAAGTCGAACTAGAACTTGTTCGTTCTTGAGGAAGTCGAACAAGTGTAAATGCATTGTGTTGTTCCTTGGTTTATATTATCATACAGTATGGTTGTTAATTCTATTCACTTAGCTTTGTGCTAATCCTCACCTCGTTGAATATTTTCAGGTTGTTAATGAAAGCTTTTGGTGGTGTTTGGCTTGTTGGAAATGTATTGATCAAACTCTGATATTTTTGGTTGTCGAGCCGTATACAAGTTAACATCGTACTTTTAATTATTATAATCTTTTGAACAATTATGTAAATATAAAATATGTATATCGTTTTATGTTTATAAAAAAAATGCTTCCGTATTGTTTTTTAAAAAAAAATGGCTCAAATTTTACGGTGTTACAATTTGGTATCAGAGCATTGGTTTGGCAATGTGTGCACATTTAGGTGTACCATTATGAAATCTTGACTCGTGTGGATCAATCATTCTTGACAAGCAGGGATTAGTGTGAATAGACTTGTGGTTAGTAAGTAGAATACTAACGAGTTAATACTAAATTTTGGTGAGATGTTGTGATGTAACAGGTATGGCAAATAATGAAGATGCAAATATTTCGATCCCTCAACCCGAGAACCCTGATACAGTTGGTACATCTGGCAATGTTAATATGGAATCAAATAATCAAGCATATATCCGATTGTTGGAAAGTCAGTTGCAAGAAATGCGGGATAAATTGAGAGATTATCAACAAATCCCAACCACTCAAGCTACACAAATACCAACCCCTTCAGTTACTCAAATTCCAATACCAAATCCTACTACTTCAACATCTGGTATGCCACAACCTACATTTTATTTTCAATATCCATCACAAGAACCTCAACCAATACAATTTGGAGGATTTACTCCTCAAACTGGAACCAAACCTCCTTGTACCTATAAACAGTTTCTAGATTGTAAACGATGGAGTATGAAGGCAGTAATGACCCGAGTGTGACTCTAAACTGGCTGAGGCATATGGAAAAAGTTTTGGATGCTTGCAACTGTGATGACCATTTGAAAGTTTAGTATGCATCCCGTATGTTTCAAAAGGCTGCTTTAATATGGTGGGATTCAATAACAGTTCATCTCAGTAGGGAACAACAGGATAGTATGACTTGGGATCAGTTTTATGAAAAAGTATGTGCTCGATATTGTAGTTCGTTTGAGATGGATCGTATTAAACAAGAATTTTTGAGTTTAAAGATGACAAACCAGATGACATTTGGCGAGTTAATAGAACAGTTTAATAATAAGTTAAGGTTTGTGAAGCAATGGGTACCGGATGAGCCTTCACAAATACAACATTTTATCAGAGCCTTATTACCTGCTTATCGATCAACTACAAGGTTTGCTAATAACCTATCACAAGCTTTTACTTTGGCTAAATCAATTGAGGAAGATCTTCATGCTCAAGATGTTGAAAATAAAGACAAGCCGGTATTTCAAAGACCAAAACAAACACAAACACAATCCGGGTCTCAACAAAATAGGAGGTGGCAGGGAAACCAAAGTCATGGAAGTTTTAATCGTCGACCGATAAATAGCGGTTCACGTCAACGATTGCCTTGGTGTAGTAGTTGTAGATCACCACATCTGGGTCCGTGTACAAAACAAACCACTCGTTGTGTTCGTTGTGGCCAAGTTGGGCATGATATGGGTAGTTGTAGGTTCCTGAGGAGTGTGTGTTGGAATTGCCAGAAAGAGGGACACCGAGCGAGTGAATGTCCTTCGTACAAGAAAACAGGTTCAGTTTCGGGTTCTGGGTCAGCTGGGGGATCGACGGCATCAACTGCTCATAAAAGAAAGACTCACCCTCACCCTGAGGGTAGGGCATTCAGGATGTCGGTGGAAGATGCTACTGCCACCGATGATGTCATTACCGGTATGTTCTTGATTAATTCTGTACCTGCACGTATATTATTTGATTCACGGGCGAACCGTTCATTTATTTCTACGTGCTTTTGTGATAAATTAAAATTACCTAAATCTGTGGTGACTACTCCATTGGAAGTGGAGGTAGTCGATGGTCAAACAATTCCAGTCACAACATCTGTGTCTGGAGCTCAAGTTGATATTGATGGTACTTGTTTTCCTGCTTCTTTACTTTTAATGCCTATATCAGTCTTTGATGTGGTATTAGGAATGGATTGGTTAAGTCTAAACAAGGCTAGTATTAAATGTCATAAAAAGATTATTTCTTTTCCTTTAGCCGACGGGACACGTGTAATAGCCCGTGGTGAAAGACCCAGTTCTTCTTTTCCAATTATATCTTTTAAGAAGGCCAGGAAATCTTTGGCCAAAGGGTGTGAGTCTTATATCGCCTATGATATTGATGTTAAAAGGGAGAAACAGATAGTTCAAGATATCCGGGTGGTTTCGGAATACCCGGAGGTCTTTCCTGATGAATTACCTGGGTTACCTCCTATTCGGGAGGTAGAATTCAAAATAGAATTGATACCGGGAGCTAGTCCTGTAGCACGAGCACCGTATCGGTTAGCACCATCAGAGATTCGGGAAATTATGACACAAACTCAAGAATTGTTAGACAAAGGTTTTATTCGATCCAGTTCCTCACCTTGGGGAGCTCCTGTTTTATTTGTCAAAAAGAAGGATGGTACGATGCGGATGTGTATTGATTACCGGGAGCTGAATAAAAGAACCGTTAAAAACAAATATCCGTTACCGCGTATTGATGATTTATTCGATCAGTTTCAAGGGGCTTCGTATTTTTCTAAAATTGACTTGAGGTCCGGATACCATCAAGTTCGTGTTCATGAGGATGATATTCAAAAGACTGCGTTTCGAACAAGGTACGGTCATTATGAATTTCTAGTTATGCCGTTTGGATTAACAAACGCTCCGGCTATATTTATGGATTTAATGAACCGGGTATGTCGTCCTTTTCTTGATAAATCTGTTATTGTGTTTATTGATGATATACTAATCTATTCTAAAACTAAAATGGATCATGAGACACATTTGAGACAGGTCTTGGAAACGCTTAAACGGGAACAATTATATGCCAAATTCTCAAAATGTGAATTTTGGCTTCGGGAGGTGCAGTTTTTGGGTCATGTGATCTGTTTAGACGGTGTTAAAGTTGATCCATCTAAAATAACAGCGGTTATGAATTGGTCTGCACCAAAGACTCCATCAGAGATCAAAAGTTTTCTCGGGTTAGCGGGTTACTACCGGAGGTTTATCAAAGACTTTTCCAAAATTGCAGGTCCGTTAACGAAATTGACACGTAAAGATGCACCATACATATGGAGTGATGAACAAGAGAAGGCTTTTCAGACTTTGAAACAATTATTATGTCAAGCTCCTATACTTGCGTTACCTGACGGTTCCGAGGATTTCATTGTATATTGTGATGCTTCTTTTGCCGGTCTGGGTTGTGTTTTGATGCAGCGTGATCGAGTCATTGCTTATGCTTCACGACAATTAAAACCACACGAAAAGAACTATCCGACACATGATTTAGAATTAGCGGCGGTTATATTTGCGTTAAAACTTTGGAGACATTATCTATACGGGACAAAATGTGTTATTTGTACCGACCACAAAAATCTACAGTATGTATTTGCACAGAAAGATTTGAATATGAGACAACGACGATGGTTAGAACTTATTAAAGATTACGATTGTGAGATTAGATATCATCCCGGTTGTAACGACCCAAAATTTGTAAATAAATAAATTGAATAAAAATATGATAAATAAGGATAAATCGTTTAAAGAACGTAGGAATTGGTTTCGTGTTATTTGGACACCGTATGAGAAAGTTATGGGCGAAACCGGGTCGAGACAAAGAACGAAAAATGCAGCCTTGCTGCATAGGCAAGTTCGCGACGCGAACTATGGTTCCCGATTGGGAACATCAAACAGGGATTTTGGGCATTTTGGTTAATCGAGTTCGCGACTGGGTAGCGATCGGGAAAAGTTCACGTTGGGGAAAGTTAGCGACGCGAACTTAGTTCGCGCCGTGAACTTTGGTCGAGCAGCTTTAAATCGGGTTTTCAGCCATTTGTGCTATCTTAAAACCCTAGATACCTCTTTGGCGATTTTTGGAGCTCTAGTGCAGTTCTTGAGTGATTCCTCCACGAATCTTGATTGATTTCACTCCTAGTTGAAGATTAAAGGTATATCTTCACTCTTTGATCTTCGTAGCTTAAGATCTATGTATTTTGATGTATGGGTTTGAAACCCTAGTTCTTGGGGTTATGTATTATGGTGATATAAATGGTGTATACACTTGATAGATGATGTATTAACAAGGAAAACAAGTGTATGATAATGATTTGTAAGAATCTTACGGGTTGGTTAAACCTAGGGTTTGGTAAATCACCATAATTGGGGGAAATGAGTTAGTAAGTGTTATCTAGAGATAGATGGACACATTGGTAGTGGAATGTGATGTTAATAATCTTGTGATTATTGCATTAGGCTTTTGGTGAAGTCTTGAAAAGCTGATTGATTGTTGGAGCAAGGAAACTGACGTAAAGAATACGGTTGGAGCACTTATTTGCTAAGGTGAGTAC
Organism: Calendula officinalis; assembly: GCA_963853835.1. Classification (NCBI taxonomy): domain Eukaryota; kingdom Viridiplantae; phylum Streptophyta; class Magnoliopsida; order Asterales; family Asteraceae; genus Calendula; species Calendula officinalis. The sequence goes on from OY970827.1 coordinate 61,841,320, forward strand.
ATGAGACTTTTAAAACTGGGTACATAGCAATTAATTTTGAAAGTACATATGATATTGTATCAGTCTTTATTAACAAATATTTTGATAAAGATAGTAGTTGAAAATGTATGAAAGTATGTAGAATGTGATACTAGAATGTGTCTAGTATGATTGATGAATTTGAAGTAAATTATGATAGATCCAAGTAATTATGGAATCTATGTTAATGAACAATAATAATGTAGTAAGTGATTAAAAGAATGTATATGGAGCCTTTATTAATAAATATGTATTAGTAAAGCAATTGGGAATGATTTTATAGTAATGAGTACCTATTGGTAAAATATACTAATAAAAGTAAAGAACGAATATATATGAGAAAGAATATGATGTGACTAGTAATAATTGTCTATTATAGTCAAGGAAGAGATAAAAGTATTATGTTATCGATAGATAAGAAATGTATCTTATGTATAAAGTAAGCATGGACCTCATAGGGTTTATAGATGTAGAAGTAACTGTGGTTGCTTATGATCGGGTCCATGGGACCATACAGGTACGTTCACACTGTAATGAACTAATTATATGTCGTTAGTATTAGATGACTAACTTGTTTGATGTTGGATGTGATAGCCGAAGGCTTTGATTGTCATAACTGTTAGGTTATGGTAAGAGATAGATGGTGGTGACGCGGGGGACCCCCGGTCACTGGACGGTGGTATATATGTTTATACACCGAGTGTATATATGTTTATACACTAAGCACACGGGTGCTTCTAGTACGCATATGTTTGGTACTAGGTATGTTAGGTTCTAATACATATATGTTTATGTATTAGACATGTTGGTGCTTCTAGTACATATATGTTTATGTACTAGATATGGTTGTGCTTCTAGTACGCATATGTTTGGTACTAGGTATGCTAGGTTCTAATCCATATATGTTTATGTATTAGACAGGTTGATGCTTCTAGTACATATATGTTTATGTACTAGATATGATTGGGTTTCTGGTACCTATATGTCTAGGTACTAGATATGTTTGCTAGGAAAGCAAAGTAGCTAGAGTCACAAAAGAGTGACTAGACGGTATTTATGTAGTTTATATATATATGTTTATATAATTATGAAATGTCTATTATTGGGGTCTAAAACCCATGTATCTCACGAGACTATTTTGTCTCACGTACTACGTTTGTTTTGTGGCTATCTACTCAGGTACAGGTTTGAAGTGATAGAAGGTTGCACTAGAAGTGGCCTAGAGATGTTTAGCTCGGGAGCTAGTAGGTAGATCCCGTTGCCTATGGTTTTGATATACTCGGTGACACCTGATTTTTGTAAACTCTGATATAAGTTTTAAAGTTTTTGTTAAACTCTATTTTGGACAATATGTCAGATATTGGGAAAATGTATTTTAAATGGTTTAAACGATGTTTAAAAAAATACGGGTGTTACAACTTGGTATCAGAGCTATAGTTTAAGTGAATTAGGTTGGATGTCCATCCTAGTCTTAGACTGTAGCATTAGGAATGTAAGATTCCTTGAGATCATTAGGTTGACCTTGAGACTTTATGTTAAGTTTAGGGTTGAACCTAGGGGACCTATGAAAGTGATGTGATTATGGATAATCAGTATTATGAGACTTATGAATCGTACACGAGGTACTAATTGTTTAATGTCTTTCGTATAGTCAAGATCGAAAGAAATGGTTAACACTCGAAGAAGTGGGAAAGCCCCGGAGGGCCGGGAGGAGGATACACCTCATGTTGAGGCTGGGGTTGAACATGAAAGTCAACCGTCGATGCACCGGGTGGGTGAATCGGAGGTCGGAGCTAATAGAACTCCGGTTACCATGGCGGACCTCCAAACTATTATTGATCAATTCAAGGGAGTGGTGGCCGATGAGGTGCACCGCATAATTGGGGACCGTGAGAGGTCGGATGGAGATCGTGTATCCGAGGCTAGATCGGATGAGAAAACCAGGGGTGGTGGCACTCGAGTGGAGAAATCCTCCACAGGTGGTTGTAGTGATGCAAGGGCGAGGCCCGATGAAAATTATGGTTGTTCTTTTAAGACATTCATGGCTTGTAAGCCAAACATATATACGGGTAGTTCGGACCCGAAGGTATCTATGAGGTGGATCCGAGAGACCGAGCGGGTCATCGGAAGTAGCAAGTGCAAGAAAACCGATATGGTGTTGTATGCATCTCAATTGCTAAAAGAGGATGCTATGGTCTGGTGGGACATAGTTTATGAGACCCTCGGGAGGGAGGTGGTAGAGAGAATGTCATGGGATGAGTTTACCGTGAGGTTGAGGAAGAAATTTTGTCCCGACCGGGATTTGGAGAAAATGCATGAGAAGTTTGTGACCCTAAGGAAGGGTGAGATGTCGATCGAGGAGTACACGAGGGAATTCACGGGATTACTTCTGTTTGTTGCTAAGACCTACTCCGAGGAGAGGTTGAGGGTAGTTAGGTATGCTAGTGGGCTACCTTGGGATTATCAGTTGGAGGTAAAGAGAGCGGTCACGCTAGATGAGGCCATTAGTGCCGCCCGAGGCGTGGAAGAGGTGAACGTGGCAAAAGTTGCCGAGAGGGCGTATGTGGGAGATAAGAGGAATGCCGAGAGTGGATCGGGTACGGTTAAGAAGGGAAAGTTCACGTCGAACTTCTCTAGGCAAGGAAGTGTAGCCTCGTGCAAGAGGTGTGGGAAGAATCATACCGGCGAATGCCGTGGGGAACCAAAAATTTGCCATGATTGTGGAAAGACGGGACATTTGGCCCGAGATTGTAGATCCAAACCAATGGCCGAGGTTGAATGTTACTCGTGCCATGAGAAAGGGCATTATAGCCACGTGTGCCCGAAGAAGAAAACCGGAACGCTTGTGTCAGCGACTCAAAAGAAGGCGGAGCCGGCAAAGGTGAGAGGACGATCCTTCCTACTCACACGGGAGGAGGCGCGCGATGGGGCGTCGGGTTCGGGAGCTAAGGAATTAAGCGGCCCGTAATTGTAGCATTGGATGTTTAGGCTGGTGTGCCATTTGTTTCCCTAAGACTTTAGTTTTGGGTATTATTGTAATCCTTCCGAATGCGTTGGTTAAAAACATATTTTGAATGTTATGAATTTTATTGTTAATTTATTCACTTGAAAGATTTGATTTAGCAAGGTTGAATAATTGTCGATAAGAGTAGAGGCATTTGGTAGGACCATTGAGATGGACTGGATGATTATGCACCAAGCCAGTATGTTGTGTGGGTATAGCCATATTGTTGGATTGTTGCCCAATTTGGTGCTTACGGGAATTAGTAGATGAGTTGTATGACGTGAATAGTCATCGTGGGAATAATCTTCCGGGTTAAATGAATTCGTATTTTTGAGAATCATAGACCGGAGTCGGTTGGTTGACTCAAAGATGACCGGGATGACCGGCGAGTTATGGTTAATAGAATTGAGTGATAGTTCCTTCTGTAGCGACAAAAGATTTGGAAATATGGTAATAACGAAATGAACCGATTAATGACGGTTAATGTGTAAGTGGAACGGTAAATAACGAATAGAGAATGTTATTAGTTACCCGCGTGGTACGATGCATGTGCATCATATGATGACCTTGGAAGGCATATAATTGTGGAAAGATAATATTATATCATATGAAATGTGCTAAGTAATATGTCCTATGGAAGACATACGAATGGGAAGGAAAACAATAATGTGTTTTGTGGGAGAGGTGCTTGAATGCATGATAAATGATTTGATGATCGAATGGGTAAGATAGTAGCAAGGCTACACGATGCGAAAAGATGGATGTCAGATGGCATTGGTGTGACATATACATATGTTCGTATATGTGCATGATGATGATGTTTATTTGATATTGGTGCGATATATACATATGTTTGTATATGTGACATATACATATGTTCGTATATGTGCATGATGATGATGTTTATTTGATATTGGTGCGATATATACATATGTTTGTATATGTGCACAATAGAGATGTATAGATGGTATTGGTGACATATACATATGTTTGTATATGTGCACAATAGAGGTATTTAGATTGAATTGGCATGATATACGTGTGTATATCTATATGTGTGTATATGTTTATGTGTTTATTTGATGAATGTAGAACCATGTGGTTAATGAATATTACTATTATGTTATGGTAAATGAGAATTGGGCTTGAAATGCGGGTTGCATTTAAGTCATGTAAATGTAGGGGATGCCTACGATTTATAGAATAGAGGGAAAGAGAAACTCCTAGTGAGCAAATTACCATGTGGTAACCAAGACATAGTACACCGTATAAGGGTGCGGGACGTATTACGGTAGGGGGCCTAGTACCGATAATGTAAGTTGATCAATGTGATACAAAGATGGTTGAAAGAATACTAAGTGATAGTATGAGTGACCAAGCGAAGGTCAAGAAACGGTAAATGTTATTGTGACCTTATGTTAAGGTGTGACCCTTGGATTAACGGGGACGATTGTTGAGAAAGTAATAATGGGTAGAACCGATAGTGATGGGTTGGTAATGATACGCCGTGTGTACGAAAATTGCTAGTTTGGAAAAGGTATGGTTGACTTTATGTAAAAGTCAACGTCAGTCAACCCGTGATTGGTTGAATTGGTCTAAGATGGACCTTGACTCTCGTTTTGATTTACTAATGAATATTGATAGCATAATGTGTCGATTATGTGTTTGTGAAAAAGTTGATGAGATGGTTGATTGAATTGTAGTCAGTTTATACGACTTGACCCGTTTGGGTGATTTCGATGTTGAAATTGGGAATCAAGTGTAAGACTGTAGTTGAATCATAAATTAAAAGTAAATTGTAAAGGAAAGGAGGATTTATGAAACCTTTAACGAGAAGGGAAAATGTTAAGGTATAGTTGACTTTGTGCTTAAGTCAAAGGGTAGACAATGTGGGGATATACCAATGTCGGGATATATCGGCTTGGTCAAGGCTAGAGTTTGACATTCGTTTTAATCAATTAGTTAATGGTATGATTGTGTCATACCATTGTTATGAGAATGAAAGGATTGGTCGAGAAAATGACGGTGTTATGGTCAAATTGTGAAATTTTGACCCGTTTGAGTATTATGAGTTTTTAAAGTTGGGTCTTGACCGTTCGGACTTAACGAAGTTAAGTGAATGTTTGAATATGCAATGTTGAAGGAATAGGAATGAGGAAAGTTTGGTGGTAATGACCACAAGGAAATGAGGGCGTAATGCTCGGGTGAATATAGGTTGGAGATTTTAGTGATTCCGAGGACGGAATCCTTTTAAGGGGTGGATAGTTGTAACGACCCGAAATTTGTAAATAAATAAATTGAATAAAAATATGATAAATAAGGATAAATCGTTTAAAGAACATAGGAATTGGTTTCGTGTCATTTGGACACCGTATGAGAAAGTTATGGGCGAAACCGGGTCGAGACAAAGAACGAAAAATGCAGCCTTGCTGCATAGGCAAGTTCGCGACGCGAACTATGGTTCCCGATTGGGAACATCAAACAGGGATTTTGGGCATTTTGGTTAATCGAGTTCGCGACTGGGTAGCGATCGGGAAAAGTTCACGTTGGGGAAAGTTAGCGACGCGAACTTAGTTCGCGCCGTGAACTTTGGTCGAGCAGCTTTAAATCGGGTTTTCAGCCATTTGTGCTATCTTAAAACCCTAGATACCTCTTTGGCGATTTTTGGAGCTCTAGTGCAGTTCTTGAGTGATTCCTCCACGAATCTTGATTGATTTCACTCCTAGTTGAAGATTAAAGGTATATCTTCACTCTTTGATCTTCGTAGCTTAAGATCTATGTATTTTGATGTATGGGTTTGAAACCCTAGTTCTTGGGGTTATGGATTATGGTGATATAAATGGTGTATACACTTGATAGATGATGTATTAACAAGGAAAACAAGTGTATGATAATGATTTGTAAGAATCTTACGGGTTGGTTAAACCTAGGGTTTGGTAAATCACCATAATTGGGGGAAATGAGTTAGTAAGTGTTATCTAGAGATAGATGGACACATTGGTAGTGGAATGTGATGTTAATAATCTTGTGATTATTGCATTAGGCTTTTGGTGAAGTCTTGAAAAGCTGATTGATTGTTGGAGCAAGGAAACTGACGTAAAGAATACGGTTGGAGCACTTATTTGCTAAGGTGAGTACATGAGACTTTTAAAACTGGGTACATAGCAATTAATTTTGAAAGTCCATATGATATTGTATCAGTCTTTATTAACAAATATTTTGATAAAGATAGTAGTTGAAAATGTATGAAAGTATGTAGAATGTGATACTAGAATGTGTCTAGTATGATTGATGAATTTGAAGTAAATTATGATAGATCCAAGTAATTATGGAATCTATGTTAATGAACAATAATAATGTAGTAAGTGATTAAAAGAATGTATATGGAGCCTTTATTAATAAATATGTATTAGTAAAGCAATTGGGAATGATTTTATAGTAATGAGTACCTATTGGTAAAATATACTAATAAAAGTAAAGAACGAATATATATGAGAAAGAATATGATGTGACTAGTAATAATTGTCTATTATAGTCAAGGAAGAGGTAAAAGTATTATGTTATCGATAGATAAGAAATGTATCTTATGTATAAAGTAAGCATGGACCTCATAGGGTTCATAGATGTAGAAGTAACTGTGGTTGCTTATGATCGGGTCCATGGGACCATACAGGTACGTTCACACTGTGATGAATTAATTATATGTCGTTAGTATTAGATGACTAACTTGTTTGATGTTGGATGTGATAGCCGAAGGCTTTGACTGTCATAACTGTTAGGTTATGGTAAGAGATAGATGGTGGTGACGCGGGGGACCCCCGGTCACTGGACGGTGGTATATATGTTTATACACCGAGTGTATATATGTTTATACACTAAGCACACGGGTGCTTCTAGTACGCATATGTTTGGTACTAGGTATGTTAGGTTCTAATACATATATGTTTATGTATTAGACATGTTGGTGCTTCTAGTACATATATGTTTATGTACTAGATATGGTTGTGCTTCTAGTACGCATATGTTTGGTACTAGGTATGCTAGGTTCTAATTCATATATGTTTATGTATTAGACAGGTTGATGCTTCTAGTACATATATGTTTATGTACTAGATATGATTGGGTTTCTGGTACCTATATGTCTAGGTACTAGATATGTTTGCTAGGAAAGCAAAGTAGCTAGAGTCACAAAAGAGTGACTAGACGGTATTTATGTAGTTTATATATATGTTTATATAATTATGAAATGTCTATTATTGGGGTCTAAAACCCATGTATCTCACGAGACTATTTTGTCTCACGTACTACGTTTGTTTTGTGGCTATGTACTCAGGTACAGGTTTGAAGTGATAGAAGGTTGCACTAGAAGTGGCCTAGAGATGTTTAGCTCGGGAGCTAGTAGGTAGATCCCGTTGCCTATGGTTTTGATATACTCGGTGACACCGTATTTTTGTAAACTCTGATATAAGTTTTAAAGTTTTTGTTAAACTCTATTTTGGACAATATGTCAGATATTGGGAAAATGTATTTTAAATGGTTTAAACGATGTTTAAAAAAATACGGGTGTTACACCGGTAAAGCAAATGTAGTAGCCGATGCGTTGAGCCGAAAAGGTACTACAGAAATAGTTCGATTCATGAAAATTGAGATAGCTTCAGATTTGGTGGATAGACTTAAAATTTCTCAACTTGAGGCTTTGAAAGACGAGAACTTGAAAACCGAGATATTAGTTAAAAGAAAAGATGATTTAGTTGATGATTCTCGGGGATTAAAAACTTTTCAATCACGAGTTTGGGTACCATTAGTTGGGGGATTACGAGAATTGATATTATCAGAAGCACATAAATCTCGATTATCTATTCATCCGGGTAGTACGAAGATGTATAATGATTTAAAGATGTTGTATTGGTGGCCGACTTTGAAATCCGATGTTGCTCGATTTGTTTAAAAATGCCATATTTGTGCTCAGGTAAAAGCCGAACATCAGAAACCGTACGGGTCGTTGAAACAGTTAGAGATTACAGAATGGAAGTGAGAAAATATTACGATGGATTTTGTTACTAAACTGCCCCGAACACAAAATAATCACGACATGATATGGGTTATAGTGGATCGATTAACTAAAAGTGCCCATTTTCTAGCTACAAATGAGACGGCTTCACTTGGTAAGTTGGCACACTTGTATATAGATGAGATCGTTTCACGACACGGTGTACTGCTTTCTATTGTATCAGATCGAGATCCGAGATTTGTTTCAAACTTTTGGAACAGTTTACAACGAGAATTAGGTACACGGGTAAATTTGAGTACCGCCTACCATCCTCAGACAGACGGTCAAACCGAGAGAACTATTCAGACACTCGAGGATATGTTACGGGCGTGTGTTTTGGAATATGGTGGTTCTTGGGATTCGCACCTGCCATTGATTGAATTTGCGTATAACAACTCTTATCATTCAAGTATCGGAATGCCACCGTATGAGATGTTATACGGTAGACGATGTCGAACTCCTACATGTTGGTTAGAAGCTGGGGAGAAACAGTTTGCGGGGCCCGAGATTGTTCAGATGACCGCAGATAAAGTAGCAATTGGTCGGGAAAAGTTGAAAGCCGCTCGGTATAGACAGAAAATGTATGCAGATCCGAAACGTAGACCTGTGACTTTTGAAGTAGGTGAGATGGTGTATTTAAAAGTTTCGCCATGGAAGGCTATAATTCGATTCGGGAAACGGGGTAAATTAGCACCTCGTTATATTGGGCCGTTCCGTATTTGTAATGTTGTTAATGATCAGTCAGTTACTTTAGAATTGCCACCGGAGTTGTCGGGAATTCATGATACGTTCAATGTATGTTATTTACGAAAATGTAATCCCGAGAATTTAGATCAACTATTACCAGTTCAAGAATTAAAAGTTGATTCAAAGAAACGATTAATTGAAGAACCAATAGAAATTTTAGACCGAAAAGTCAAAAAGTTAAGAAAGAAACAGATTCCTATGGTATTGGTTAAGTGGAAACACAGTTTGGGTGCTGACATGATTTGGGAGACCGAGGCTGAGATGAGAGATCGCTACCCGGCTTTATTTGACCGAGTAGTGATTCCGGGGACGGAATCTTCCTAGAGGGGGAGATTTGTAACACCCTGAGACCCAGTCTAGTATTTTATTACTTTCGGTAAGTAATATTTTATTATTTATTATTTTATATAATTTTATTTGAATTAGCTTTATTTTTAACCACGGGGTTAAAAATTATTAAAACTGAGATAGATAGATATTAAAATGATTTTTGTATATTTGAGTTCACTTTTGAACCAAAGTTCCAAAAAATATCTTTGTTGTCAAAATTAGAGTTCGTTAGGTATTCTAAATAATTTAACTGCGAACCAAATAATCATTATTATATTATATTTTAAATGAAATTGGTCCATATATGTGTGAACACGTGTGAGTTGCTAGATGTAACACCTCAATTTTTAAAACACTTTCCAAATCATATTTTTGAATAAAAATATTATAAGTCCAACATTCCCAAAATACGGTTTAACAAAAACCTTTTAAAAGTTTATCAGAGTATTAAAACCGGTGTTACATAAACAATATCATAACCATAGGATAAACGGGATCTACCTACGAGCCCCCGAGCTAATCAACACTAGGCCACTTCTATCGCGACCCTCTAATCCATCGATCTCAAACCTGAGTACATAGCCAAAAACAAAGTAGTACGTGAGACAAAAATAGTCTCGTGAGATACATGGGTTTTCGACCCATTCTCAAATATAATAAAAGTCATTACTATTCATTTCTTTTCTTTAATCACTTATTAATTATTATCTTATATTCTTACCGCTTATTCGTATTTACTAGTAAGCTAACCGTAAGCTTACCCATCACGTAGTCACATACTTGTAAGCTATTCATAGCTTACTAAATCTTTATCACATACGCTACGGACCTCTCCGTAGCAAACTCCCCCGATGTGGGTTAACTAGGTAAACTCCCCCGTTTCCGGGTTAACTGAAACTCCCCCGTTTCCGGGTTAACTATTTCTCCCCCGATTTCCGGGTTGACTATTTCTCGACAGTCTACTCTTGCGCAGGGTGGTACCTCCCCAAGTAGGTGTCACTAACTCCCCCAACTTGTGTGGGTTAACTGTGATCCGGATCCTTTCCTCAACACATATTGAAATCATCAAATACGGGTCTATGCCCAAATAATACAAACTCAAACATATTTCTAATTATCATATTATTCTCATTTCTTATTCAATTTCACTATTGACTTTATCAAGTCCTTTATTAAATAAAACATGTTTATTATTTATCAAAATCATTTACTATAACTTCTCTTTGACTAGAATACAAATCTACTTCTAGTCACTTTATATTTATTCTCCTACAATTCAATCACTACTCTTATTAGTATAATATACTAAGTCAATACTTGATACTTGAAAATCATTGTTATTAGCCTTATTAATACATATTATTAATAAGTCAAATATCATACTTTCTTAATCATTACTCCTAGTCAAACATCATATAAATAAAGAATTATCAATTACTTTTCATTATCATAATCTCTTTAAAAATCATTAGTCATTTAGACATACTTAAATGATCTATTACTTGCATTCTCTTATTCTTTTGATCATATCTTTATTAAAAACATTTATTAATAAAGACTCATAAAAACATCATAGTTTTCAAAATCATTTGCTATGTACTCAGTAAAAGTCTCATGTACTCACCTTAGCCAAGCTAACTCCAAATCGTGTCTAACAACACGAATCCTTGCTTTCCAACTTGTGAAATGTCACCAAACTTTAGGTCTTCTTGACCTACCATCAATATCATCACAATAACTAGTTATTATCCATAACTAGCTACTAATTAATCCATCTAAACATTCCCAACCACCAAGTTCATACAACTTGGTGGAATCTCAAACCCTAGTTCAAGATTTTCCTTCATCAATCCCAAATCTAACTTGTACACATTGATTACAAGTCCACAAGAGTGTTTTACACTCATGAAAGTTCATCTTCCCGAAATATGATATGGTGGGTTCCCAAAACCACCATTGTTACCCATACCAAGCTCAAAATGAAGGTAACTAAGTGAAATAAGCAAGAATTCTTACCCTTGATGCTTAAATCCTTCAAGATGATGAAGATTTGAGCTCCTTAGCTCCAAAAACCGTCCAAATGCTCTCAAAAACGGCTGCACTAAGTCTAGGGTTCGTAGGTGTTATGAGCCCTAGCTTCTACACAACTTTATATAATCCAGACAGCCCTCGCGCCCCGCTCGCGTTTGCCTCGCGCCGCGAGGTGACGCGGGATGTCTTCTTGGTCAGCGCAGAAAAACAGACCTCGCGACTCGCTCGCGACTCGCTCTTGACTCGCTCGCGGCTCTTGTCTCAACACGAGCTTTCTCGCGTTTGGGTTCTGAACCCACTGTTCAACCTCGCGTTTCGCTCGCGACTGGCTCGCGCCGCGAGGGCTGTTTCGGCCAGATTCTTGGCCTTTAAACTTGTTCCATCCAAGTTTCGACCCATACTTGGTTACACCAAGTCCCAAACATTCAAACACTCGATAAAACCCAACGGAGACTCGATTAAATATTTTACCACCTTTATTCCTCAATATTTCCATTTAATTCATTAACCGAAAATTCCGGTCGTTACAACTATTCACCCCTTAAAAAGGATTCCGTCCTCGGAATCAACTCAAGGATTTCTAATCCTCATTCCACTTCCAAATTATGATCCAATAATACTTGTGCATTTAATTGCCCACTTGACTCCGTTATACCCAAACGGGTCAAAAACCCAAACTTGAGTTCCTAATACCCGAACGGGTCAAAATTTTACAATTTGATCTTAACATTCCCAATCACTTAACCAATCCCTTTATCCACATAGGGATGGTATGACCCAATCATTACTAATAGCCAATTGACCAAAACGATAGACAATGCCTAGCTTTGACCAAATTATCAACATTGTCAAATCTTTGACTTAAGCACAAAGTCAACCATATCTTGGTAATTTCTTTTCTCACTAGAGGTTCCATTAATCATCATTTCCTTTACAATCGACCTTACATTCATGATTCATCATTCATCATACTCGATTCCCAAATTCAATTCAATGCACCCAACGGTCAAAGTCGTACACTATAATTATTTCCATTAGTCAATTAACCATTATCATATACATGGAGACGATACATTATGATCTTATCATTGCCTAGCCATTCTAAGCAGAAGTCAAACCCAATTTTGACCCTAGTCAACAATCCACCAGTTGACCAACCTCGACTTATGAATAAAGTCAAACTTACTTTGCAAAATTCATGTATCCTTTACTAGTGAGACATCACTTCCCAAACTTTTCATTCCCGATTCCAATATCTATATTTCCTTTCTCATTTGTTCCTCTTTTCCTTGATTTTAATTTCACAATCGATTAACAATTTCTATTTAAAGCAATACCAATCAATATATATATATATATATATATATATATATATATATATATATATATATATATATATATATATATATATATATATATATATATATATATATATTATTTTTATTTTATTTTTTTAAATTTCCACCCAAATACTTGTACCATTTACAATTTCTTTCAAATATTCTCATACCATATTTGAAATTCCCGATTTCCGGCTTTAGAGCCTCGATCATATTCGTTTGTGGTCTAACCACCCATTATACATCTTTCGCCACTCATTGGCTACTAACAAGCTTTGCTTCCTAAAATCATTCCTTTTCATATACCATGAACTTGTAGGCATCCCCTACACATACTTCTACTTAAACACGACTCGTGTTTTCAACCCAAGTTCTCACTTGTCATAAAATTATAACGATAATTAACCATACGGTTCTAGATACGTCCGATACAAACATCATATCCCTTAAACAACAAATTATACTTTGACTATCCAATTGAGATGATCGGAAAGCCTCCAATCAAACAAGGCTCATACAACACTATTCCATCTTGCATACAATTCGCGTATGTATCACTACACTTAGCATCATGCTATCATTTTCTTTCATAATTGACCTTAAATTTTATTTATTTTATTTTATTTTATTTTATTTTATTTTATTTTATTTTTTTATCATACCACACGGTATACACATAATTATCTCTAGTGCTTTCCACCAACCTATCCTTTCACCAATCGTCTTTAGTCGATTCATTTTCTCGTTATCAAGTTTTGCAATCTTTCTTTCAACACCTAGGTAACTACCATTGCATCTAATCTTCCATATCTTGACCGAATCGCCCGGTCAACTCGAGTCAACCAATTGACTCCGATCCATAGTCTATACATAAGTTATCACACTTTTTCTATGTCCTTTCTCCAACAATTTATTGTCACCCTTGACTTAGCATAACATGTCTAGGACACTTTACCATTAACTAACCTATTACACTTAGCATTGCATCCATCATCCATGATACAACCTTTTGTCAACATTCAATCAATCACAACCAAAATCTAAGTTCCATTTCATATTTATATATTTTTCTTGTACTTCACAACTCTCACTAGCACTTAGTGCTTCATTGTACTACTATTCTCTTGTCGGAAACGTTTACCACTCTCGTGATTCGCCTTCAAATAATCCATGATAAGATAGTCCTTCTTATCCTTGTTTCTCGCGACATATCACTCGCTAAACCATTCTAATATACACATAATTACCCGAGGAGACTATCTGCCAACCTTATTTCTTTTCACATTATACATTTCATCCATAATTATTTTCATACTTAGACCACCTAAGCACCAATTTGAGCGACTTAAAAGCAATTAAATCCTAATCATATATTAAAAACTTCATAAACGAATTACCTGAAGCGGCTCCATGAGCTTCCTTCACCCAGTTCTCGTTGGCGGTTGATACTGACGTGCCGGTCCTTTTCCTCGGGCACACACTACTATAGTGCCCCTGCTCGTGACAAGTGAAGCATTCCACTTCCTTTAGGTTCCTTACTTTGCAATCTTTCGCCCTGTGCCCAAATCTTCCGCATTTGAAACATATCGCCGTGTTTGCTTTGCATTCCCCTTGGTGATTCTTACCACAACTTTGACAACTTCCAACACTAGTTCTCTTTGACGAACTCGATCCAAATCTCTCTCCCTTTGTCGATCCCAAGCTACTATTGAGATTCTTCTTTTCCCCTTCTGACGACAACTCTTGAGCTTTTCATCGGATACCCCTCTCGACACCACGAGTGGTACAAAACCTTTCCTTTAATCTACTTGTGAATTCCTTCCATGACATCTCATACAATGCTTTCCTACCCAAAGTATCATACATGGTATTCCACCATGTCAACGCTTCATCCTTCAACTGTCGGGATGCATAAGTGACCATGTCTTTCCTCGAACACTTGCTACTATCTAACACTTGCTTAGTCTCCCAAATCCAACGCATCGTGACCTTCGGTTCAGAACTTCCATAATACTCACCGGGGTTGCACGTCATGAATGCCTTGTATGTACATCTTTCTCTTCCTTCCGACCCCGAATCGTTGCTTTCCTCGGTCAATGGCTCCTCGGTACATGCCTTGCTACCCGAAGACCTACTTCCCCCATGGGACTTAGAATTATCATTCTTCTCCTTATTGAACCGGTTAGCCAAGATCCGGTTAACATCCTCATTCACCACTTCCCTAATTAGGGTAAACAATTTCTGGACAGTTTCCATGGTTATCGGGGATTGGTTTGCATCCAAACCGGAACCCTCTCCATTATTACTGGGATGAGTCGGGATTCGATTTGAATCCGTCTCATGATCTCGTGGGATTTCTCCACTTCTTGGGCTCACCATTTGCTATATCGACATATTAAACCATTAGAATTCAAAGGTTGACTTATTAGTCAAACATAACCCATAAGGCCCAAAACATTATCTTCCTTCTTAGGGTTTGACCCTAATATACCCATACTTTACGGTTTCAAAAGACTAATCATGGACATCCTATGGAAAACATATGGTCCTACTTAGCATAGCTTAAGACTAGGGAGGTCAAACCTACCTAATTCACTTAAACTATAGCTCTGATACCAAGTTGTAACACCTCAATTTTTAAAACACTTTCCAAATCATATTTTTGAATAAAAATATTACAAGTCCAACATTCTCAAAATACGGTTTAACAAAAACCTTTTAAAAGTTTATCAGAGTATTAAAACCGGTGTTACATAAACAATATCATAACCATAGGATAAACGGGATCTACCTACGAGCCCCCGAGCTAATCAACACTAGGCCACTTCTATCGCGACCCTCTAATCCATCGATCTCGAACCTGAGTACATAGCCAAAAACAAAGTAGTACGTGAGACAAAAATAGTCTCGTGAGATACATGGGTTTTCGACTCATTCTCAAATATAATAAAAGTCATTACTATTCATTTCTTTTCTTTAATCACTTATTAATTATTATCTTATATTCTTACCGCTTATTCGTATTTACTAGTAAGCTAACCGTAAGCTTACCCATCACGTAGTCACATACTTGTAAGCTATTCATAGCTTACTAAATCTTTATCACATACGCTACGGACCTCTCCGTAGCAAACTCCCCCGATGTGGGTTAACTAGGTAAACTCCCCCGTTTCCGGGTTAACTGAAACTCCCCCGTTTCCGGGTTAACTATTTCTCCCCCGATTTCCGGGTTGACTATTTCTCGACAGTCTACTCTTGCGCAGGGTGGTACCTCCCCAAGTAGGTGTCACTAACTCCCACAACTTGTGTGGGTTAACTGTGATCCGGATCCTTTCCTCAACACATATTGAAATCATCAAATACGGGTCTATGCCCAAATAATACAAACTCAAACATATTTCTAATTATCATATTATTCTCATTTCTTATTCAATTTCACTATTGACTTTATCAAGTCCTTTATTAAATAAAACATGTTTATTATTTATCAAAATCATTTACTCTAACTTCTCTTTGACTAGAATACAAATCTACTTCTAGTCACTTTATATTTATTCTCCTACAATTCAATCACTACTCTTATTAGTATAATATACTAAGTCAATACTTGATACTTGAAAATCATTGTTATTAGCCTTATTAATACATATTATTAATAAGTCAAATATCATACTTTCTTAATCATTACTCCTAGTCAAACATCATATAAATAAAGAATTATCAATTACTTTTCATTATCATAATCTCTTTAAAAATCATTAGTCATTTAGACATACTTAAATGATCTATTACTTGCATTCTCTTATTCTTTTGATCATATCTTTATTAAAAACATTTATTAATAAAGACTCATAAAAACATCATAGTTTTCAAAATCATTTGCTATGTACTCAGTAAAAGTCTCATGTACTCACCTTAGCCAAGCTAACTCCAAATCGTGTCTAACAACACGAATCCTTGCTTTCCAACTTGTGAAATGTCACCAAACTTTAGGTCTTCTTGACCTACCATCAATATCATCACAATAACTAGTTATTATCCATAACTAGCTACTAATTAATCCATCTAAACATTCCCAACCACCAAGTTCATACAACTTGGTGGAATCTCAAACCCTAGTTCAAGATTTTCCTTCATCAATCCCAAATCTAACTTGTACACATTGATTACAAGTCCACAAGAGTGTTTTACACTCATGAAAGTTCATCTTCCCGAAATATGATATGGTGGGTTCCCAAAACCACCATTGTTACCCATACCAAGCTCAAAATGAAGGTAACTAAGTGAAATAAGCAAGAATTCTTACCCTTGATGCTTAAATCCTTCAAGATGATGAAGATTTGAGCTCCTTAGCTCCAAAAACCGTCCAAATGCTCTCAAAAACGGCTGCACTAAGTCTAGGGTTCGTAGGTGTTATGAGCCCTAGCTTCTACACAACTTTATATAATCCAGACAGCCCTCGCGCCCCGCTCGCGTTTGCCTCGCGCCGCGAGGTGACGCGGGATGTCTTCTTGGTCAGCGCAGAAAAACAGACCTCGCGACTCGCTCGCGACTCGCTCTTGACTCGCTCGCGGCTCTTGTCTCAACACGAGCTTTCTCGCGTTTGGGTTCTGAACCCACTGTTCAACCTCGCGTTTCGCTCGCGACTGGCTCGCGCCGCGAGGGCTGTTTCGGCCAGATTCTTGGCCTTTAAACTTGTTCCATCCAAGTTTCGACCCATACTTGGTTACACCAAGTCCCAAACATTCAAACACTCGATAAAACCCAACGGAGACTCGATTAAATATTTTACCACCTTTATTCCTCAATATTTCCATTTAATTCATTAACCGAAAATTCCGGTCGTTACAACTATTCACCCCTTAAAAAGGATTCCGTCCTCGGAATCAACTCAAGGATTTCTAATCCTCATTCCACTTCCAAATTATGATCCAATAATACTTGTGCATTTAATTGCCCACTTGACTCCGTTATACCCAAACGGGTCAAAAACCCAAACTTGAGTTCCTAATACCCGAACGGGTCAAAATTTTACAATTTGATCTTAACATTCCCAATCACTTAACCAATCCCTTTATCCACATAGGGATGGTATGACCCAATCATTACTAATAGCCAATTGACCAAAACGATAGACAATGCCTAGCTTTGACCAAATTATCAACATTGTCAAATCTTTGACTTAAGCACAAAGTCAACCATATCTTGGTAATTTCTTTTCTCACTAGAGGTTCCATTAATCATCATTTCCTTTACAATCGACCTTACATTCATGATTCATCATTCATCATACTCGATTCCCAAATTCAATTCAATGCACCCAACGGTCAAAGTCGTACACTATAATTATTTCCATTAGTCAATTAACCATTATCATATACATGGAGACGATACATTATGATCTTATCATTGCCTAGCCATTCTAAGCAGAAGTCAAACCCAATTTTGACCCTAGTCAACAATCCACCAGTTGACCAACCTCGACTTATGAATAAAGTCAAACTTACTTTGCAAAATTCATGTATCCTTTACTAGTGAGACATCACTTCCCAAACTTTTCATTCCCGATTCCAATATCTATATTTCCTTTCTCAATTGTTCCTCTTTTCCTTGATTTTAATTTCACAATCGATTAACAATTTCTATTTAAAGCAATACCAATCAATATATATATATATATATATATATATATATATATATATATATATATATATATATATATATATTATTTTTATTTTATTTTTTTAAATTTCCACCCAAATACTTGTACCATTTACAATTTCTTTCAAATATTCTCATACCATATTTGAAATTCCCGATTTCCGGCTTTAGAGCCTCGATCATATTCGTTTGTGGTCTAACCACCCATTATACATCTTTCGCCACTCATTGGCTACTAACAAGCTTTGCTTCCTAAAATCATTCCTTTTCATATACCATGAACTTGTAGGCATCCCCTACACATACTTCTACTTAAACACGACTCGTGTTTTCAACCCAAGTTCTCACTTGTCATAAAATTATAACGATAATTAACCATACGGTTCTAGATACGTCCGATACAAACATCATATCCCTTAAACAACAAATTATACTTTGACTATCCAATTGAGATGATCGGAAAGCCTCCAATCAAACAAGGCTCATACAACACTATTCCATCTTGCATACAATTCGCGTATGTATCACTACACTTAGCATCATGCTATCATTTTCTTTCATAATTGACCTTAAATTTTATTTATTTTATTTTATTTTATTTTATTTTATTTTATTTTATTTTTTTATCATACCACACGGTATACACATAATTATCTCTAGTGCTTTCCACCAACCTATCCTTTCACCAATCGTCTTTAGTCGATTCATTTTCTCGTTATCAAGTTTTGCAATCTTTCTTTCAACACCTAGGTAACTACCATTGCATCTAATCTTCCATATCTTGACCGAATCGCCCGGTCAACTCGAGTCAACCAATTGACTCCGATCCATAGTCTATACATAAGTTATCACACTTTTTCTATGTCCTTTCTCCAACAATTTATTGTCACCCTTGACTTAGCATAACATGTCTAGGACACTTTACCATTAACTAACCTATTACACTTAGCATTGCATCCATCATCCATGATACAACCTTTTGTCAACATTCAATCAATCACAACCAAAATCTAAGTTCCATTTCATATTTATATATTTTTCTTGTACTTCACAATTCTCACTAGCACTTAGTGCTTCATTGTACTACTATTCTCTTGTCGGAAACGTTTACCACTCTCGTGATTCGCCTTCAAATAATCCATGATAACATAGTCCTTCTTATCCTTGTTTCTCGCGACATATCACTCGCTAAACCATTCTAATATACACATAATTACCCGAGGAGACTATCTGCCAACCTTATTTCTTTTCACATTATACATTTCATCCATAATTATTTTCATACTTAGACCACCTAAGCACCAATTTGAGCGACTTAAAAGCAATTAAATCCTAATCATATATTAAAAACTTCATAAACGAATTACCTGAAGCGGCTCCATGAGCTTCCTTCACCCAGTTCTCGTTGGCGGTTGATACTGACGTGCCGGTCCTTTTCCTCGGGCACACACTACTATAGTGCCCCTGCTCGTGACAAGTGAAGCATTCCACTTCCTTTAGGTTCCTTACTTTGCAATCTTTCGCCCTGTGCCCAAATCTTCCGCATTTGAAACATATCGCCGTGTTTGCTTTGCATTCCCCTTGGTGATTCTTACCACAACTTTGACAACTTCCAACACTAGTTCTCTTTGACGAACTCGATCCAAATCTCTCTCCCTTTGTCGATCCCAAGCTACTATTGAGATTCTTCTTTTCCCCTTCTGACGACAACTCTTGAGCTTTTCGTCGGATACCCCTCTCGACACCACGAGTGGTACAAAACCTTTCCTTTAATCTACTTGTGAATTCCTTCCATGACATCTCATACAATGCTTTCCTACCCAAAGTATCATACATGGTATTCCACCATGTCAACGCTTCATCCTTCAACTGTCGGGATGCATAAGTGACCATGTCTTTCCTCGAACACTTGCTACTATCTAACACTTGCTTAGTCTCCCAAATCCAACGCATCGTGACCTTCGGTTCAGAACTTCCATAATACTCACCGGGGTTGCACGTCATGAATGCCTTGTATGTACATCTTTCTCTTCCTTCCGACCCCGAATCGTTGCTTTCCTCGGTCAATGGCTCCTCGGTACATGCCTTGCTACCCGAAGACCTACTTCCCCCATGGGACTTAGAATTATCATTCTTCTCCTTATTGAACCGGTTAGCCAAGATCCGGTTAACATCCTCATTCACCACTTCCCTAATTAGGGTAAACAATTTCTGGACAGTTTCCATGGTTATCGGGGATTGGTTTGCATCCAAACCGGAACCCTCTCCATTATTACTGGGATGAGTCGGGATTCGATTTGAATCCGTCTCATGATCTCGTGGGATTTCTCCACTTCTTGGGCTCACCATTTGCTATATCGACATATTAAACCATTAGAATTCAAAGGTTGACTTATTAGTCAAACATAACCCATAAGGCCCAAAACATTATCTTCCTTCTTAGGGTTTGACCCTAATATACCCATACTTTACGGTTTCAAAAGACTAATCATGGACATCCTATGGAAAACATATGGTCCTACTTAGCATAGCTTAAGACTAGGGAGGTCAAACCTACCTAATTCACTTAAACTATAGCTCTGATACCAAGTTGTAACACCTCAATTTTTAAAACACTTTCCAAATCATATTTTTGAATAAAAATATTACAAGTCCAACATTCTCAAAATACGGTTTAACAAAAACCTTTTAAAAGTTTATCAGAGTATTAAAACCGGTGTTACATAAACAATATCATAACCATAGGATAAACGGGATCTACCTACGAGCCCCCGAGCTAATCAACACTAGGCCACTTCTATCGCGACCCTCTAATCCATCGATCTCGAACCTGAGTACATAGCCAAAAACAAAGTAGTACGTGAGACAAAAATAGTCTCGTGAGATACATGGGTTTTCGACTCATTCTCAAATATAATAAAAGTCATTACTATTCATTTCTTTTCTTTAATCACTTATTAATTATTATCTTATATTCTTACCGCTTATTCGTATTTACTAGTAAGCTAACCGTAAGCTTACCCATCACGTAGTCACATACTTGTAAGCTATTCATAGCTTACTAAATCTTTATCACATACGCTACGGACCTCTCCGTAGCAAACTCCCCCGATGTGGGTTAACTAGGTAAACTCCCCCGTTTCCGGGTTAACTGAAACTCCCCCGTTTCCGGGTTAACTATTTCTCCCCCGATTTCCGGGTTGACTATTTCTCGACAGTCTACTCTTGCGCAGGGTGGTACCTCCCCAAGTAGGTGTCACTAACTCCCACAACTTGTGTGGGTTAA
The DNA here is from genome assembly GCA_963853835.1 of Calendula officinalis. Taxonomy (NCBI): domain Eukaryota; kingdom Viridiplantae; phylum Streptophyta; class Magnoliopsida; order Asterales; family Asteraceae; genus Calendula; species Calendula officinalis. The sequence continues at coordinate 61,862,787 of OY970827.1, forward strand.
CTGTGATCCGGATCCTTTCCTCAACACATATTGAAATCATCAAATACGGGTCTATGCCCAAATAATACAAACTCAAACATATTTCTAATTATCATATTATTCTCATTTCTTATTCAATTTCACTATTGACTTTATCAAGTCCTTTATTAAATAAAACATGTTTATTATTTATCAAAATCATTTACTCTAACTTCTCTTTGACTAGAATACAAATCTACTTCTAGTCACTTTATATTTATTCTCCTACAATTCAATCACTACTCTTATTAGTATAATATACTAAGTCAATACTTGATACTTGAAAATCATTGTTATTAGCCTTATTAATACATATTATTAATAAGTCAAATATCATACTTTCTTAATCATTACTCCTAGTCAAACATCATATAAATAAAGAATTATCAATTACTTTTCATTATCATAATCTCTTTAAAAATCATTAGTCATTTAGACATACTTAAATGATCTATTACTTGCATTCTCTTATTCTTTTGATCATATCTTTATTAAAAACATTTATTAATAAAGACTCATAAAAACATCATAGTTTTCAAAATCATTTGCTATGTACTCAGTAAAAGTCTCATGTACTCACCTTAGCCAAGCTAACTCCAAATCGTGTCTAACAACACGAATCCTTGCTTTCCAACTTGTGAAATGTCACCAAACTTTAGGTCTTCTTGACCTACCATCAATATCATCACAATAACTAGTTATTATCCATAACTAGCTACTAATTAATCCATCTAAACATTCCCAACCACCAAGTTCATACAACTTGGTGGAATCTCAAACCCTAGTTCAAGATTTTCCCTCATCAATCCCAAATCTAACTTGTACACATTGATTACAAGTCCACAAGGAGTGTTTTACACTCATGAAAGTTCATCTTCCCGAAAGATGATATGGTGGGTTCCCAAAACCACCATTGTTACCCATATCAAGCTCAAAATGAAGGTAACTAAGTGAAATAAGCAAGAATTCTTACCCTTGATGCTTAAATCCTTCAAGATTATGAAGATTTGAGCTCCTTAGCTCCAAAAACCGTCCAAATGCTCTCAAAAACGGCTGCACTAAGTCTAGGGTTCGTAGGTGTTATGAGCCCTAGCTTCTACACAACTTTATATACTCCAGACAGCCCTCGCGCCCCGCTCGTGTTTGCCTCGCGCCGCGAGGTGACGCGGGATGTCTTCTTGGTCAGCGCAGAAAAACAGACCTCGCGACTCGCTCGCGACTCGCTCGCGGCTCTTGTCTCAACACGAGCTTTCTCGCGTTTGGGTTCTGAACCCACTGTTCAACCTCGCGTTTCGCTCGCGACTGGCTCGCGCCGCGAGGGCTGTTTCGGCCAGATTCTTGGCCTTTAAACTTGTTTCCATCCAAGTTTCGACCCATACTTGGTTACACCAAGTCCCAAACATTCAAACACTCGATAAAACCCAACGGAGACTCGATTAAATATTTTACCACCTTTATTCCTCAATATTTCCATTTAATTCATTAACCGAAAATTCCGGCCGTTACACTAGAAGGCTTAAAAGATTGACTAATGTTTTTCTTTTTACTCTTGTTTTTGCCTGCTTCGACACAAAAACGTTAACACATACACTTAAGGACTTTTTGGAAGTTTTGAAGATTTCACTCAAATCCTTGGACTTTTCTACCGTGATTTCGTTTTGAAGTAATTTTAAGGTAAGATTTCTTCTTTTCTAAGCTAGAGATTCTTAGTTCTTAAGTTAGAGAAATTAAGGTTTTGTGTTTTTGGTGGGTTTTGATGATTTATAGTTTGAAAATGAGATTGATAGATTGATTGGTGATTATGTGATGATATATAAGTTTTATGAGAACTTTGATTAGTTATAACTTTGAATTAGTGAGCTTTTAAGAAATCATCATTAATGGTAAATAGGGAAAGAAGATGAAGTTAGCCCTAAAATCTTGAAATTTGGTTTTGTAATTGAATTGTTATTTTAAATAGATGGTTATGAATTATGTGGTAGTTGAAATTGAAAACTGAATTTTGGTATGATTTTATAGAAATTTCAAAATAAAGATTGGTATTAGTTTAAATGAGAAGTTTTTGGTCAATTGGTTAGAATTTGACTTTAGTCAAATTCTGGGATTTGACCTTGGTCTTAAAAGAGTCAAACTTGTTCTAAAATATCAAAGAGGGTATAATTGTATGTCGTAGTATCATTGAGTTAGTATTAGTTATGTAATACCGTTTTGACCCGTTTGAGTAATTTCGGTATAAAAGTGGTGAAACAGGCTTTGTTGAAATAAGATGTTTAGTAATTATTAGTTGAATTGGTTAAAAGTGTGTTTCAATAGATTTAACTTTGACTTAAAAGTTCTTGAAAGAATTGAAAATTACATTGTTAGTAAAATGCAAGTATTTGGTTATATCATGTTTTGACTAACTTAATTGGTTTTGACCATTTTTGGTCAAATATGTCATACATTGAATTTGTGATTAACGTCAAGTTAGACTTGTAAAAGTCTTAAATGGATTTGGTATGTGCATTGTGGTAAAATGAAAATCCAAGATTTTGTTTTAAGTGTCATATGAAGTTTTTGAACTTATATTAGTTATAATAGTCATTTGGTGAAATTAAGATATTTAATTCGGTTTATATTGTTTATTACCGGAAAAAGAAAGGGGACTCAGTAATATAAGATCTCTGAGTTTGAAGTGTAGAAGTGCTAAGGTGAGTGGTTTTAACCATCTTACTTGTGTTGTAATATCAATTTTGGAAAAATGCATTTAGGTTGGAAAAATTACAGCTATGACTTATAGTTTGGTTGCCTAATAGCGGTGCTATATAGATGTTTGTGCACATAGGAGATTTAGAGGTCAGCTATGGTGAATTCAGCTGGGCTACGGTTACTTTCGGTTACGATAGTTGGACCTTTAACTTATGCGTTATTTTAAAGGAGGTTCCACCGTAGCGTTTAGTAAACGAGCTATCGGTTATCATTGTTAGGCCGACAATGATTTAGGTTGCCGGTCCTCTGTTTTGCCAGTTCGTTCTTGTGGAAGTCGAACTGGAACTTACAAGTTCGTTCTTGTGGAAGTCGAACTAGAACTTGTTCGTTCTTGTGGAAGTCGAACAAGTGTAAATGCATTGTGTTGTTCCTTGGTTTATATTATCATACAGTATGGTTGTTAATTCTATTCACTTAGATTTGTGCTAATCCTCACCTCGTTGAATATTTTCAGGTTGTTAATGAAAGCTTTTGGTGGTGTTTGGCTTGTTGGAAATGTATTGATCAAACTCTGATATTTTTGGTTGTCGAGCCGTATACAAGTTAACATCGTACTTTTAATTATTATAATCTTTTGAACAATTATGTAAATATAAAATATGTATATCGTTTTATGTTTATAAAAAAAACGCTTCCGTATTGTTTTTAAAAAAAAAAATGGCTCAAATTTTACGGTGTTACAAATAACAAGATTGAGAGCAGTAGTAACAATATTGAAAGCGTATTAACAAGGTTGAGCAGTACTAACGAGCAGTAGTAATAAGGTTGCGCAGTATTAACTCGAACATGTGACGGCTATTTAGTGGAGTATCACGAGGATCTTAGTCGCACGGTATATTTTGAGAAGAATTAAGAATAAAAGACTTTTATAGAGGAATTTTGATTTCATTTGATCTATATTACATTTACAATTAGATGTTTAATTACTTATTTGCCCTTGACCTTTTCTTTTCCTATATAACTTTTTTTCTTTTTATTATCGCGCCTAAAATTGTTGACTTTGTGAGTTTCTTTTGGCAATACTACTTTCAGACAATATTATAATCACATATCATATATCATATACAAATATATTATATTTAATTTCGAAGTATAATTTCACAATATTAATATTCTCAGTGCTTCTTTTTTTCCCTTCCACTTTTTCTAAGCAATTTCTTTTATTTGTTATTTTTTTATTATTTGATTATAATCAACAGTTCAATTAAACGTTAACCATCTTGTTTTAATAACTCCGTCTTCGAATCAAAACATGTTTAATAAATCCATCTTCAATCAAAACATGTTTTTCAAAAATGCATCTTAATGTTTGAAATTTTAGCTTAATGTTCAAAAATTCAAAGCTTAATCTCCTTGTGGATGTCACTGTCTAGGCTCGAACAACTAACTTACTAACTTGCCGTTCAAAAAAAATCTAAATTCAGTTAATCATGTTGACTTGCTGAGAGTATTCTTCAACAAATAAAAAAATTATGAGGTTTATTCCTCATAGAAAAAGAGATCGATTCAAAGAAGACATATTGTCCGCTTAAAAGTCATTGCATAATTTGAATTACTATCGTTGAAAAAAAAAAGTTAATAACTGAAGAAAATAATTAAATTGCATCAAATTGAAATACTGAATTTGAGATACAAACATGTACTAATTTGAGATATAAGTGGCATGCATCAAATGTATTCATGACGGAAAAGGCATTCAAATATATTAATACTCAAATTTTGATTATCAAAAAAAAAAATTGATCTGCTTTGTAATTATAATAATTATTTTTTCATGATGTGCATATACCCAAAGATGAAATACAAAGGAAATAATGATAAGAGGCATAGGAAACCACAAGTGTAGTAGTAATCACAAGCTTCCCATGATGAGAGTGGGAGATGCACCATCCATCACATGGATGCCCACCGCCGTTTATACTCCTTTTTAGATTTTGAAAAGAATACATTATTTACTTTTTTTATTATTATAGTTAAAATAAAATAACTTTATAAATGCAAGAACATGCAAGCATCTTCGTGTTTCAATCTTGATCTTAGGATAAATCACATTTTGAACAAACATAATAAATGTCATTTATTAATGTTGACAACTACTCGTAATGAAACATGCTAGGGGTGTATTTAGGAGGTGCAGCCGCACATGACTCATATTTTATAGGGGTCCAATTTTTATATATATCTTATATGTATAATATTGAAATATAAGCCAACTTAATAATTTAATAGAAGAAAAAATTAGAAAGTCTAAATTTTTGTATTCAGGGGGCCTATTTTCATATTTTTACACAGGGCCATCAAAATCTCGGAGACGCTCCTGTTACATGCTACACTAGATTTTGCAGTCTAGGCTCGTTGTATAAAAAGACGAATTGATTAGAGTTCAAGATCAAGAGTTGGTAATTTGATAACAATTTAGAGTGAGTTTGTTTACTTGTATGTAAAGAGATTATCAAATGAGGTACATCGAACTTACATGTGCTGCTTGAATATTTGAGACGATAACCATCACATGTATATATAATATTTACTAGGATGTTATTTGGGCCGTGCTAAGCACGGCCCCACGTCTATAGTAAAAGCTACGGATAAGAACATGATAATCGGAAAATTTTCAAAATACATTGATATGAGCCTATGATTGTGTGGATTTTTCATAGTACATTACATTATATTGGCTCAGATAACTTTATGTCTTCAACATCTGAACCGAAACGAAGTGGCGTATACCTTCAATAATCTGCAGTCTTATCATAAAACCAATAATATGTACTATTCAATAATCTGCAGTCTTATCATACAACTAATAATATGTAGTCTTATCATACAACGTATTCTACTATTCGTTCATTACGGATCCTGTTCTGATAAATTATAATTAATGTATTATAAAAGCATTAAAAATTTAGTTAAAACGATAATATTATTATACCTCATATTGTAGATCTTGTAATTCTCATTCGACATGATTTTGCAACTGCTCAATGACATGGATATACTAACATTAGATGTTTGCCCTGTTACAAAATATATATTATTATAAATAACCATCTGTTTTTTTAATGACTTAAGAGGTTTTAAGCATTAGAGTGACATGCCCAACCAACCTGACCCACTTCCATGATAAAAACATATTTTAACCATCTGATTAGTTATTAATAACTCGAACCTGAAATCGACCCATTTTCACATAAATGACCCTCTCTAGACTGGCACGTAAAATGAAAGTGAAAATGCTAATATTCTCAAATTAAAACCCACATGCATGTTTCCTTATCCTTTTAGCTTGATAATTAACTGATTGAGTTGTTGCTTCAATTTAATAACCTCCTCTTCCAGCAAAATAACTTATTTTCATTCATAAATATCGATTTTATATAAATAGGGCCTATAAAATGAAAATATTATATATCCTGTAAAAATTTATAGTAATACGTGTAATTGTACTTGTGCATTATGAACTCGAGCCTTTTTGGTTATTTCTTCAATTTGGTGGTTATCCACTAATGGCTACCATTAACAAACCACCAAAGATAAAAGATTATGGTTTATGGCTCTTTTGATTACAACGTAGAAAGTGATGTGAAACTGCTTTTAAAATTCACAAGTTGAGAGGGAGATTGAAGTTGGAGTTTTAGGATGCAAGTGTATCAACAACTAATAGCAGAATTATTAACCTCTAGCTAGCTTTTACAAAGATCACAACATTTATTAATATGATCACTACCATCTGCAAACATCATAGAAACTACCATTACAAAATTTGATGTGATTTCTGGGCAGGTTTTGGTTTGGCTTTTTTTCCCAACTTTTATCAATATAAATATTTGTATTGAGCAATTTAAAGGGTTATGTATGTTAAGATACATATAAGCAAGAGATATAACAAAATGGGTAGGGTGGGCTGAGCGGGGTGATTAATAATGAGCCAAAATGGGTAAAAACATTTCGACAATCTTTTTATAAATAAAAAAAATAGTCATAGAGATTGTATATAACATGATTATAAAAATTGTATGTTTACATAAATATAAACATTATTTCGATTTATGAAGTTGTGTGGATTAAAATACACTCCAGACAACTTCAATCCGTTTGAGATCAACATAACATAAATCGATCCATTTATAAACTTCAATCCGTTTGAGATCAACATAACATAAATCGATCCATTTATAAAAAAAAACGGATTAAAGGTACCACCTTGTTTCCCATGAAATTAAGGAAGCCTTCACCTCCAAATACCACTGTTATAAAATGAATCATCTGCGAAACAAGAACCTAAAATGAATTCATTTAGTTTCTATGTAAATAAATAAATGGTCTTTGATTTAAGAGGTCAAACATGCTTATTTCCAAATACAAAATTGATATTGGCTTTCATGTTCTCAAAATAATTTTGATGACAATAATAAATTACAAAAATAAATTGATATAAATGTCAACCTTTCAGCATAACTTCGATGAGTATAATGAAATATAAAAATAATTATAGACGAAGAACAAAAACCTTATGAAATGCAATCCCACCGGGTGAATCCTCAGTCAAACAAGACATCATTCCTTTCTGTGTCCATAAGATAAAATGCAATTGTTTTGTCTCCTACAATCAACTGCAACTCATGACAAGGGTGTCACATAAATTAATATTAGTGTTAATGTTTTTTGTAAAACAATTTTACCATTTTTCCTAATTTTTGTGGAACCCACAAACATATAAAACCTAATATATTATTTGTACCTGATGATGACTCTCAGCATAAGCAACACATTTCTCCGTGTATATTTGATGAGTCAAACTTCTCAATATATCAACCATTGACCACTCATCATCTTTCTTGTTCTTCAAGTAATCAATCCTGACCCGACAGAACGTTTGGGGAATGTCCAGTGCCAAAGTCACTGAATGGGTAAGTCGCCAATCAGTGTTGATTAAAATGAGTATTTTAGTGGTGGATAAGTGATGTTGATGCAGCTGTTCATACTTCATATTATGCTTGCAAATTGTTTAATTTATTCGTTGTTTTAGGATGCAACTGTTATTGCGGAAACATTCAAGGCATGTATGGCCTTGGTAGGCCTGCTGAGGAAGGTGGGACCGGGTTTGACTTTCGGTTGGCTATGGGGATTCCAGATAAATGGGGCCTCGTATATTTGTGGTGCATCGGGTTTTGCTGGACTGAGATATTTAGATTCACACCTGCATAAATGATTATTGATATATAAGATTATAAAACCTATATTGGTTATGTAGTTATATGTTTTCCTTAGAGGTTGAAAATTGGGCTGGTTAATAAACACCATCATAGGGGCAACTAAATTAGTAGAATCCACAGTGACATACTTTATAAAAGCAGGAATTTGATCAGCCCAAATTCCATTATCGTGTTTCAATCTAATTTTAACCCTAGGATTATGAAGAATTACTGAACTGCCAGTAGGAATGTTGATTGTCCATGCTCCAAACTGGGTTTTTTCATCTTGTGGTCCAATCCATCCCAGTCATTCAATCCCCGATTAATTGTGCGTCCCTGCGCATGCTCATGTATAAAACAAGCCCGTATCAAAATTTGAAAAAAACAAATTTCAGCTAAATTAGAGGTGGCGATCTTGACCCTTTATCATGTTATGATTTATATCTAACCACTTCAACAGAAATTTAGCTGAAAAGCATATGTGTCGAAGTTAAAAATAGCCCTCGGAGTTTATTTTTAATGCAGAAACCTCGTGGAAGATAACAGTTATTGAAATAATATAATTTGTTTGCACATTAATTATTTATTAAAAAAAAAAGAAGTTCCGGACATCAAGTGTTTCAGGTCAACCCGACCCCTAAGAAAAACACCCATTTGACATGTTACATTGTCATGTTATGTTTTATCTCTAACCTGTCAAACAGGTTGAATGTGTCCAAACTCCATAATCGCCCAAAGTTCCTCTTTAATGCATAACTCCTATTGAAATAATATAATTTGTAATCATATTTGACTCACGAACTGTTTCTGATAAAAAATTAAATGTTTTGGACAAATAGCTATGTTTCGTACTAATTGTTGAAATTATCAGTCAATTTACACATGAAACGGATAAAGTAATGCAGGAAAATAGTACATACATAATAAGTCTTTCGATTCATAACTAAAGAAATATCTTGACTAATATGGTCAAATCAGTGACTGTTATGATGTAAAATTTATAAAGAGTTGTTCTAATTTAGAGAAGGGTTCAACAAGAAGTTATTCAAGTTAGCCGAATAATAATGTTTTTAACTTTGAATTATGGGAAGAAAAAAAAGAACATGTTAATTTGAATTTGTGAAATAACCAGCTTAACTGCAACTGTCAAAGTATAAATTATCAGCTTTAGTTAGGTTTATAACCATTGTATTAAGGAATCTTAATCAATGAGGAATCTTGACTAAACTTTTGAATCAACTTTTTGTAAAAGAAACGCTTAGCCTAAAACACAGAATAATATATAGATGCCATCATAAAAGGCCCTTTTGACCAAAACATATTGAGTTTGTGAGAAAGCTAAGGTCTCTTACCAGTGGGAAGCATATTAACACTTACTCTTAATCCAATTTGATATTTGGTGTAGAACAGTTTTGCTACTTATTGTCCCCATCTCTTAACTATATTACATCAATATATACGCATTTTCAGAATACAATCTTCCAATGCTAAACTCAACTCTGAATGAAATATAATTTTCACCCATAGTTAACAATATATAGGGGAGAATTGCAAAGGTAAAATGTATGCTTTACCTGCTGCAGCGCCCTAGTGAGATTATAAACCATTACAATAGAACATAAAATAATTCTAAGTTTATAACTGATGCAATCTGCATCATATATGTAACCTTGTGTGTTTGGAATGTATTATAAAAAGACATAGCCCACTCGTACTCTTTACTCCCCCACCCCCAACCAAATCATGGCCCAACACAAGAACCATTTGTGTAATTACCCACTTAATGAAATTTGATATTTTCATCTCTTTTTTGGGCTTAAAACAACATCATATGATATCACTCTCTTTTGGTACAAAATTATATATAATGAAAAAGTAAAATAAAAGTTAATTACCTTGTCGGTTCCATATTTGTAATCAAAGTAAATGAAGACGGATGCAAAGTTGCTTCACTTCCATAGTCAGGTTCAGTCAAACCCTAAATTCAAAACAAATATTTTTTTTTTAAGTAACAACAAAGAGTTATTAGCTACAACAATTTAAGCTTGTTTCTCAACATGATAAAAATCGATACCAGCAGTATCAGGTAAATCAATCAATGAAACAAGCCCAAATTCCTTAATCTCAGAAACAATCTGAATCTGTAATTGCTCCTACCCCATACAAATCAAATAAATTATAAGCATTTGTCCAATTAAAGCAATTTATTCAAATTTAGACATGAATTAGTGAGATTACGTACCGGAGTGATTTATTCTTTGCCAGAAACAGTGTGCAGAAGATCGAGATCGATGATTCTGAAACGTTCTGATAAACGACTGCTTAACTTGTTGAGCAGATTCAAATTAACATTATAGTTCGAACATTTCTTCATCCATTTTATTCGGTCAATATAAGTTCTAAGATTCTGATTTTTGATTTTGTGAGGGTTTATGAGAGAAAAAGATATAACTATTGGAAGAGGAAGAAGAAGAAGGACGTGGAATCTTTTGTTGCAAGGCGGTGGACATGGGCAGTGGATGATCTCAAATATGCAGATTGATGATGGTGATTTTCTAACATTCAAATGATTCTCTGCTCTTAAAACTTAAATTACAAAATCAATAGAACATATAACTGCAAAAACAAAGATACCTTCTTGTTTGAGGAAGACCAATAATAGGTGGATACCCATTAAATTTATTAAATTTCTGAGAATTTAGATCACCAACAACAGATGCTCCAGCAACACAAGTTGTTGTGAAACAAGAAAAAGAGGCCAGGTCAAGTATCGTTACTTGCTGGTCGAAGGTCTTCGTTTGAACCCTAATCGTTTTCTATTGAGCACAAATACATCAATTACATATACATATACATAAATATACCGATTAACATAGTTGTAAGCCCTAGGCGGTGGATCATCAGTATGGCGGCAAGTAATTTCAATTGGAGAAGAAGCCCAGAGATGAAGGCGCAAAAATGAGAAGAATAGAATTTCTTTACCTTCTGAAGTAGCTGATGTGAGAAGATGATGTGAGAAGAGCAATTACAAAAACCCTAGATGATATTAGGGGCACTGAATATTTCATAAATCTAAATGGAGGCTGTGGCTGAAGAATAGAATTCAGGCATGAGTTCTTTAAATCGGAAAAGATACGAAGGCGGTGGAAGCAACCGGCGGCTGGCCATCTTCAATTGGACCTCATAAGCAGCTTATCGTGGGCAATGCAACTTTCAATTTGCATATAGATAAATGATATGCTCTTCAAACTTATGAATACTATTGGAGGTTGATTTTTATTATATTGCACAATTTATGGGAGAGGAGTGATATTCATACCACAATTTTTACTTCATCTATCACAACTCTTACTTTATATACTTGTACAATATGGCATAAAAAAAAAAGTTATGGTAGAAATGAATTCCCGGAGTATTGTCCACCATCAACTCTAAGTTTCATGTTCTAACGTACCATCCCGGTGTTTAGATGTATGAGAATTAGTTAAAGTGTTAAACTAATTGTAATAAATTAAGTACCCGAGCATTAAAAATGGTTAATGTGGTTATGAGGACACGTAACATCATATCTAAGGGATTACTACTTACTAGTACGCAGGGTGTCTTTGAAGAGGTGCAGGAGGTGCAATTGCACACGAAATAGGTAAAAAGAAAAACCCCTCGATGGTCATACAAATTAATCAATGAGTTGGAACAAGTTTTTAAAAAACGACGAAAAGAACAAGGCATGATACAAGGGCTGGAGCACCAGCTTCGAACAAGAAGATTTAGCAGTGTAGCTTTTTTAACTCGTTCCAAACGAAGTTTTAAGAACTCTCAGTTCAAGAATTATAATCTTTATAGACAATTTAATAGAGATTCAGGTTTTATATCTTATTTTGAGATACCAGATTTTCGTCGATCTATAATAAAAGGATCTCTGCGCATGCAAAGGCGTAAAATTGTTATTTGGGGACCGTCTCAAGTAAATCCCCATTCCCCGCTTTTTTTTTTTTTTTTGAAAAAATGGAAGACTTTCCTTTTCCTATATCCGCCCTAATAAAATCTTTTGTTAAGATTAGAGATCGGTTCGTTAAAAAGTCAGAATTCAGAATAAAAGTAAAAAAAAATAAAAATAAACCAGAGAAGCGCAATAGAAATCTGGCAGAAGATTCCACACGCACAAAAAACTAGGAGTATTCTGTATAGGGCCCAATTTTTATATATATCTTATATATATAATATTAAAATTTAAGCCAACTTAATAATTTAATAAAAAAAAATTTAGAAAGTCCAAAATTTTATAAAAATCTTGTATTCAGGTGGTCCATTTTCGTGTTTTTGCACAGAGCCTTTAAAATCTCGGAGACGCCCCTGCTAGTACGTGTCTAAGAACTATACCGGGCAAAATCATATACAGATACAACAACTTGATACGAACCTGACACGGAATTAGTGGGTACGGGTTACAAGTTTCAACATGTTTAAGTAAACAGGTTAACACGACAGAACGAAAGTTAAACGAGTTGGGTTAGTATCAATACTTTCAACTCGAAGATAACATGAATCACCTGTTTAAATGTGTATATATAACAATTTTATATTTTTAAATGTATTATGTATAAATATAATAGAAATTTATGACTTTATAGTTGTACTGATAAACGCTTGGCCTCTCATTTCATATTTGGCACAATATCTAATCAGATTTAGGCTTATCTAGATTCAGTATGTTTATGATTTGGTCATTTGTTTCCTCGTTATATGCTAATTTTTATGGGTTAAATGGGTCCATCTAATTAGTTGGGTTTCACATGTTTCATGGGTTCCACTGGCCATCGGGTTTACACAAATTAACCATGCCGTGTATGGGTTTATTAAACGTGACGAGTATGAGTTTGGGAGTCTCAACCAGTATTAGGACTCAACTAATTATTTTCACTCCATCAACATATACATAAAATGATTTTCATAAATACTCACTCCGTCCCACAAAAAAGTTTACATTTCTCCTTAAAATTTTGTTCCACAAAAAGTTTACATTCTCAAATTTGGGGGGCCATCTAATAAAATAATATTATTATCAATCATTCCACCAATAAAATACTTTTGCTCTCCAAGCTAACTTTATATTTTAATTAAAAGTATTACAAATGACCCCACCACTAAATATCTCCTAAAAGATTGTGCCCAAATGAAATGTAAATTTTTTTATGGGATGGAGGGAGTAATCTACTAATTTTATTCATTTTAATTTTATCTTTTGGTTTGTGTATTGATTGAAATAGTAGAAAAATAAGTAAAACAATAAAGAATGCCAATTCTACTTGTGTCAAACTTTCATTGGCTCAGCTCAGAACCTTCTTTTTTTTTATTTGACCATGTATTAAATTTTATTATTAGGAGCGAATTGTCAATATCGAATTCGACCAATAAAATACAATTTTAATGGGAAAAAATTTGTAGTAAGACTTTGAAAAGTAGATTATATAATTATTTCCATATATACTTTCTTGTTGGTCATTCCTTTGTCTTTTTCTCCCCACTTAATTTCAAATATATTTGCTTGATTGCTTCCATCACATGCCTATAAAACAAACCTCAACCTTCCGTCGTGCATTACCTCCACCCAATTCTACACATCAACCGTCAATGGAACCAACTTCACCGGCAAATTTATTAGTTCAAAATTGGGTTCGAATTCATTCTCATGAAGATCAAGAATTTGAACCTCAAAACGATGACGATGAAACTTTATCTCTGTGTGATCTTGCCACCAGCGGACACGATCACCCGGCAGCTAATTACCAAGAGCAACGATTCTCCGACGAACAGGAAGAAGACTTCGATTTCGCCGGCGGTAGCTCGAACTCACCGGGAAATAAAATGTGCACTGCCGATGAGCTTTTTTTCCGAGGTCAAATTATACCTTTAAAATCCGGATTCATGAACCGAACCCGGGGATTTACCCGCTCTGTCTCGTTTTCAAGATCCGAACCTGTGAGTGGTGCTAGCAGCAGAAGCAGTAGCACTCGTAGTCACAATTCAGGAACCAGTGGTAGCACGTCAGGATCCGAATTTACCGGGTACAAACCCGTTATACGAAATCGAAACCAGTTCCATTCCCACCCGAGTCCGACAGCACAGATCCGAACCCGAAGCTCCCGTCACTCCAACCCGAAAACACCATCAAAATTCGAATGGAGGTTTTTACAGTTGGGTCCGGTAAAACCACAAGAAATCGGATTGGTGGATCTGAAGAATCGGAGCCAGAGAAGCAGCTTAAAAGATCAAAATCAGAAGAAAAAGAGAAATCACATGTTGTTGTTTGGAGATTGTAAATGCTCTGCAAATGTGGTTGAAAGTACAGTTTTTTCAACGGTCAAACCAGCAATCTCGAGAAAAGAAGCAGAGACCACCAGATTGGGTATTTCAAAAGAAAGTAACGTTGACCAGAGGAAATATGCACACAACTATCATTTCATTGAACGTCTGAATGGTTAAAACATCTTTTCATGTAAGAAAATAAATACAAATTATTATCGTAAATTAAATTTCTAGTCTTTATTCATTCAGTATATTGGATTTATTTTAAAGTTAGAGAGGTGGTATGGTGACTTGAGTCAAATGCTCACCTCAGACTCAAATTATCATTTCATATACATCTCACTCATAAAGTACCTTAAAAAACACCTCAAATTACCACCCTTTCACGCCAGAGACGCTACTGAAGTGGCGCACACCCTCACTCACGTCACACCCGGTATGGTGGCGAGCTTAGGTGGCGCCAGACTGATGGCCACATGTTCACTTTTTGGTTTGGCGGTGAGGGTTTGCGCCACCACACCTCAAGCTCTTATGTAATTACGATTAGAGTTGTAAATGAACCGAGCATTCAATATCAGTGAATCTTTGGTTACGGCCTACGGGTTTGTTTGTTTTTTATTTTTTTGAACGACACTTAATTTACTCCATTTTTGTACGGCGTAACTTGAACTCATGACCAATAAGCTATAAGTAATACTTTATATCAAACTTTAATATCACTAAACTACAAGGCTCGTGTGTTTTTTAATTTTTTCTTTTAACATTTTTTTAACCGGCTGAAACACTCATAATTTTGTTTTACCATTACATTTTGTTCTCATTTCATGTACTCCGTATTTGAATAGTCCTGAAAATCAACTTTTAATTATGATTTTTACTAACATGACAAAATATTATACTTATGGAATCTAACCAAATTACATTCAAAATATGAGTGTCTAAGCTAATAATCATAATAAGTTCAAAAGATGAACTTTTTATACCTAGATCATTATAATCTCTGTTAAAAAATGGGATCAGGTTTTAGATTCCCCTACCTATTGTTTAAACATCAATAAGTACGCACACGGCTACAATCCTTGTTGCGTAAATCATGATTATGGACAACTACTGGACACCTACAAAACAATTTCAATACGTACACACAAATAGTAGTTCAAAAATGTTAAGTTATCCTATGTCCTTTAGTTGCTTATTTATAATGACAAGATGACACTTCACGATATCTAAACATATTACCTTTGGTAGTTCATATCTTCTCTTCATTTGTCAAGTATCATCTCTCGTTTGTAGTTATTGAGAGCGAATTGAATTGTATAATCTTTGATGGTAGTTAGTAATATATAATGGAAATGATAACTACTTCGTATGAAATCTCATGGTCACCTCAACCATAATTATTAGATCTTACACCTCAACAGGAACCGTGTATGATACATGCGAGTATACATGTATACAGGGCCTGAGTTTATCAGGGATCAAAGACTAATTTTGACCCCTATCTTAATCGTTTAAATAAATAGCAATGCAAAAACTATAGAAATATTTATCAAATTATTAGAATCTCCTATTTTATAATCATTATTGCCCAATTGATTATACCAAATTCTTGTCTCATTGGTGGTCCGTAATTGTTGATTGCCTTTTATTGTGTTTCCTTTTCTTAGTATTGTTTTTTTGTATTTATTGGACGGCTGTGTTCTTGTATGTACACAGAAAACAAACGAAACAAACATGAAACAAATGAGTATTTTTCATTATCAATTTTAACATGGTATTAGAGCGGTTCAAACAATAAGATACAAGGTTTGTAGCCACCACAATGACAGGCAACGATGGAGGCACGAAGAAGGAAGCCACGCCAGACATCAACTCGCCATTCTACATTCATGCTTCGGATTACCCGAAGCAGATGCATGTCAACGACACCCTCACCGATAATAACTACACCGATTGGTCACAAGAGATGATAAACTTTCTCTTTGCCAAGAACAAGGTCGGATTCGTAGATGGCACGTTGAAGAAACCCGATAAAATAGCCACCGATTACATGGCGTGGATGCGTTGTGACGCTATGGTAAAAGGTTGGCTCACGACGGCTATGGAGAGGGATATCAGGGGTAGCGTAAAATACGCCAATACCGCCTCTGAAATGTGGTCAGATTTACGTGAAAGGTTTGGGAAGGAAAGCACCCCTCGTGCTTACGAGTTGAAGCAAAGACTCTCCAATACACACCAAAATGGTGACTCGGTCTCCGCTTACTACACAAAGTTGCGTGGTCTGTGGGACGAGATTGGATCTATGCTACCAGCCCCTCATTTCACATGTGACAAGTGTTCATGTGGAGTTGGTAAAAAGATCAAGGAACTACGGGAAAAAGAAAAACTATATGAATTTCTTATGGGTTTAGACGTTGATTTTGCGGTAATTAAAACGCAAATTCTCGCCATGAATCCCATACCAACACTTGGAATTGCCTTTCACCTAGTTGCCGAGGATGAAAGACAAAGGATAATATCAGGTGAGAAGAAAACGACCCCCGAAAGCGTTGCATTCAAGGCCTCCAAACCATTCCGACGCGAGAACAATACGGGTCAAAATAAAGCCGCACCAAAGTATCAGAAACGTGGAGACACAGAAGAACAGTGCACTGAATGTGGAAGAAGTTGAAGGATTTATGTGCACAGTTAGTCAACCTATGATGATATATCCATGCCTACGAAACACTTAAGGGTCACACCGGTGAGTGCATGTTATTCGAGTAAGATATGTAATGATATTTGGAAGAGGATTGATTCATAATAGTCATTTATGAATCAAGTTAAGTATTAAGTCAGGTTTGACTTATTACTAGATTAGTTTATCTAACTAATTAATATAAGTATTTGTACATTTACTAGTTGAGTAAATATACAATGTGTTAATTATAGATTATCCATAATATGATTTAAAGTAATTAAATCATATGGTAATTGGATAATATTATTGTATAAATTATATAAAGGTTATTATATAATTAATTATTAAAAGTATTAATACAAAGTATATATTTCGTATATATATTTATGTATACACGAAATATATTAAGTGTATAATACTAGACATTTAATAGTTAAGTGCAATAATAAAAGAATAAATAAACTATAAGGAAATGAAACATAAAAAGGAAAGTTTAAATAAGGAATTGATCTTAATTAAACTAGAGGATCCTAAGTGCCACTTATTTATCTATATATAAGAGGCTTAGGGTAACCCTAATTTCCCCCTTGCAACCCCACGAATTCCTTCCCCCTCCTCTCCCTTGTTTCGGCCGAACATAGAGCAAGAACACAAGCATCGTGTTCTTCGTTCTTCGTGTTCTTCGTTCGTTCTTCGTATTCTTCAAGTCTTGAAGATCGAAGATCGTTACAAGGATCAACTAGAAGGTCGCTCGTTGTGTTCATCATCAGTGAACTTAAGCAAGATTAAAGTATGTTTTGAGAAAACCTTTTCTCCCTTCTCCCCTCTTGGCCGAATTCGAACCCAAGAACCCTAGGGTTATTGGTGTTAGTCAAATACACACAAGTATGTGTGTGTGTTCGAGCTTTTCGTACAAGGTTTCTTTCTTGCTAATCTAATCTAGATTTCCAAGATCCCAATCCTTTAGGGTTTAAGGATTAGGTTTAATCTCAGTTCAGCTTTAGAGATTAAATCAGCTAGTTGGTTTAACCGACAAGAGTCATGTTCTTGTCAGTATGGTCGAACCAAGCATACTAGGAGGTTGACCCAAGTGGTCAATCAGTGTCATTGAAACCCTTCAGAAGTGGACACAAACGAGATGGTTGTTTCAAGATAATCGCTTATTCGTATTGGTGGCAGGGAAAAGTGAAACCGAAAGCGGCTCATGTTGAGGCTGAAGCTAGCCCCAATCCCGGTCTCACAAATGAACAATATCGTTTGTTTTTGGAACATTTTTCAGAAAATGACATCAAAGACGGTAGTGTTCGGATGGCTAACATGGCAGGTAAAATGGGTTGGGATAGTGATTGGGTTGTAGATTCAGGGTCCACAGAACATATAACTCATGATGAAACAAATCTTAATAATAAAATTGTTTGTATAAATGAGGAACCAGTAGTTATTCCTAATGGAAATGCTATACACGTAAAGGGAAAGGGGGAATGTACTCTAGAAGGAGGGACTAAATTAAAGGCAGTCCTTTATATCCCTGAATTTAATTGCAACCTTTTATCGGTGAGTCGATTAACTAACAACCTTCAATGCTTCATTACGTTTTTTCCGGAATTTTTTATTATGCAGAAGCTTCACACGAGGAGCTTGATTGGTGTGGGTAAATGCAATAAAGGTTTATACCGAATGGGATCGTTCAATGGCGAAAGAAGAGCTATGATGACTACCGGGAATACTTGGCATAAAAGGTTGGGACATGCATCTGAAGAAAAACTTGTTTCAATTGATTTTCTTAAAAATATTACTTTAGACAAATTGTGTGATTCTTGTTCTAAGGCCAAACATACTAGGCTGCCTTTTTCAAATAGTTTTATAAAGACAAAAGCTTGCTTTGATTTGATACATTGCGACATCTGGGGTAAATATCGTACCCCGTCCTTCACGGGGGCAAACTATTTTTTGACTATTGTAGATGATTATAGTAGGGCTACATGGTTATTTCTTTTAAAGAAAAAACATGAAGCTAGTAAGTGGTTAAAGTTTTTTTGCAATATGGTTAAAACTCAATTTGAAAGACATGTTAAGAAAGTCAGATGTGACAATGAGGGGAATTCACGTCTAACGACATGACTGACTTTTATAATGAACGAGGGATTTTACTTGAAACCACTTGTCCGCATACACCCCAACAAAATGGAGTCGTCGAACGAAAACACCGACACATACTCGAAGTTGCTCGATCACTTAGATTTGAAGCAAGTTTACCGAAGGGGTTTTGGGGTGAATGTATTTTAACCGCCACCCACATCATTAACCGATTGCCATCTAAGTTATTAATGATAAAACTCCTATCGAGTTAGTTTTTAACCAAAAACCTGATTATGACGACATGCAGGTGTTAGGTTGCTTGACGTATCACCGAAACACTGATACAAGAGGAGATAAATTTGAAGAAAAGGGGAGGCCTGGAGTGTTCATGGGATATCCACAAGGAACAAAAGGCTATAAAATTTTTGATATTAAAACCGGAAAAATTATAATCTCTAGAGACACCAAATTTTTTGAAGAAAAATTCCCTTCCAAAGGTGGCGATTTGACTTATAAAGAGGTAGATGCCCTTGATTTCTTGAACAAACCAATTTGTGATGAAGTTATAAACCACGTGAAACCCACTGGAGATGAAACCCAAATTGATGAAAACACCTCAAGTGAGGATTTACATGAAAATAGTGTGACTAATGAGCCAAGTGAATATGATGGAAACAATAATGTTGATGATCCCAATATTAACCCAACATTGAGTGAAAATGAAGAGACCATTGAAAGTAATGAGGCGTAACCTGATATTTCTGAACCCACCCGTGTTAAAAGGAAAATGTCTCAACCGACTCGTTTAAGTGACTATCACGTGAAGCTTCCCCCATCGGTTGACCATGCAAAACCCACACCAAGTGAAGCATCCTCGACGGTACATCATTTATCTAACTTTGTGTCATATAAAATTTTTTCTGTATCTCACAAAGCGTTCTTAGCGGCCATTACTTCTAGTATTGAGCCAAGAAATTTTAATCAGGCTATTCAAGACGAACGATGGAAAGAGGCGATGAAGAAAGAAATACGAGCTCTTGAACAAAACGACACATGGAGCCTGGTTGATCTTCCAAATGGAAAACGTGCTATAGATTCAAAATGGGTTTATAGAATAAAATATAAACCAAACAGAGAAGTGGAGCGGTTCAAAGCTCGTCTCGTTGCAAAAGGGTTTACACAAATAGAAGGGGTTGATTACCACGACACATTCGCCCCGGTCGCAAAGTTGGTTACCGTTAGAACTCTTTTGGCCGTAGCTGTCAAGAAAGGATGGAGCATCAACCAACTAGACGTTAATAATGCATTTCTGCATGGCGATCTAAATGAAGAAGTTTACATGAGGTTGCCACAAGGTTTTGCTAAAGAAAATGACACGAGGGTTTGCAAATTGAACAAATCTCTTTATGGTTTAAAATAGGCATCCCGAAATTGGTACCAAAAATTTACATCATCTCTTATTGAGCTTGTTTTAAGCAATGCAAGGCAGATTACTCCCTTTTCATCTTCAAGAAAGATGAGTGTTTCGTGGCAGCCCTCATCTATGTAGATGATGTCATCATGGTGGGGAATAATGAAAAAAAATGCAAAACACTAAAGAAGAACTTGACAAACGTTTTAGCATTAAAGATTTGGGCGCTCTAAAATACTTTCTTGGTATAGAAGTTGCTCGCACTCCTGAAGGCCTCGTTTTAAGCCAAAGAAAGTACATCCTTGATATTCTTGAAGACTGTGGGCTTCAAGGGTGTAAACCGAGCCCGTTCCCCTTTGAGCAAAATTTAATATTAGACAAAAAAGATAAAGAACCCAAAGTTGATGCTAGTCGATACCGTCGTTTGGTAGGTCGTCTCTTCTACTTACAAGCCACCAGACCTGACATTGCGTACTCGGTAAATATGCTAAGCCAGTTTGTTGCAGACCCGAGAGAGAGTCACATGGGTGCAGCACACCGAGTATTAAGGTACCTAAAGGGAACAGCTGGGCAAGGAATTCTTTTACCTCGAGATGGTGGTTGTAATATTACCGCATATTGCGACTCTGATTGGCTTGGTTGCCCTATGACCAGGAGATCGAGAACGGGATATCTTCTCATTCTTGGAGGAGCATCCATTTCATGGAAGACAAAAAAAAATGTGGTATCACGTTCTTCTGCCGAAGCAGAATACAGGTCCATGGCGTCCACGGTTAGTGAAATTTTATGGATGCGGTGGCTTCTCAAAGAGCTAAACATCGACTCAACTGAACCAACTCCTCTTTTTTGTGACAATCAAGCGGCTAGACACATTGCTAATAACCCTGTTTTCCACGAACGGACCAAACATGTAGAAATGGATTGTTATTTCGTTCGGGAGAGAGTTGAGTCTCATGAAGTACAACCCCTGCGTATTCACACTAGCATGCAAATTGTGGACCTGCTCACAAAAGGATTGGGCACTCAACAACTTAAGTTCTTAATTGACAAGTTGGGCGTTAGAAACCTACACGCTCCAACTTGAAGGGGAGTATTAGAATCTCCTATTTTATAATCATTATTGCCCAATTGATTATACCAAATCCTTGCCTCATTGGTGGTCCGTAATTGTTGATTGCCTTTTATTGTGTTTCCTTTTCTTAGTATTGTTTTTTTGTATTTATTGGACGGCTGTGTTCTTGTATGTACACAGAAAACAAACGAAACAAACATGAAACAAATGAGTATTTTTCATTATCAATAATTAAACTCTAAAGATACAAAATTTATTAGTGGTTTAAAAATCAAACAATTACTATTCAATTAAAAAAAATTCAAACATGAAAAAGTAGAAGTAAAAAAAATTACATAAAAATAAATTTAATTCATAGCTTGTGACATCTTTTTGGAAACGGCTTTGTATTAAACTTAAAAAACTAGTAAGAAACTAGAAAAAAAAAACAATACATCAATTAATTACATGGGAGAATAAGCCATTCAGAATAGCTAACTCTAAATTTGCTATTCCTATTACAAATCCAATTAAAAGCTACCTCCTTAATCGAGTCAACCAACATGCATTTTCGAATTCCACCATTGTTAGACGACCGCATTCCTATACCGCCACAAAATCCACACCACCGTAAGACAAACTGCTTCTAGAATCTGCTATACATGGTTACTAAAATTCCCATAATCCACCGAATACATCAGGGAATCCAACTCTTCCACGTTAGTGTTCAAAATTTGCAACCAATTCCCCATTGCCCTCCACACTTCTTTAGCAACACTACAACTCCAGAAAATATGATCCACATCTTCTAACTCATCCCCACATTCACCACATGTGTTGTCCTCCAAATTGATCCCTCTAATACCGAGGTTATCTTTTGACGGAATCCGATTTAACTGGACCTTCCAAAACAAAATATTAACCTTCCGGGGAACAAGCGAATTCCACCTAATCTCGTGATACGAAGAATGTAACAATCTATTATCAAGCCAGCGTCTCGTGGTTTTAACCTCAAAAGAACCAATATTACCAACTATGTATATATATTTAAGTGTATGTATATTACTATTTGGATTTTTTCAACAATCCGGATTTTACATGGAAACAAAATCCAATCCAAAAACCAAACTATTAATTTGGTTCAAGTCTAAACCGATCCAAAAAACCAAAAAATCAATCCAAACGATCTAATCCAAATTGTACATTTGGACAATCCGGTTATATCCGAATAGTGAACACCCCTATGTTTACGTGCCAGAATCATGACACTGAATAATGGCCCAAAGTTAGAAGTATATTTTTTTTAACACCAAAAATTTGTATAAAAACAACATTATCAAGGAGTTAGAGAGATACGAAAAAGAAAAAATGGAAATGAACAAAAAGAGATAAAGTTACAACAACAAAAAAAAAATCAAATTCGAGCGTCTCCAATCTAACTTCAACTTATTTTTAATCCAAATAAACAATTGAGCTGAGCTTCCGAACGAATGAAACATTAGCACCATTATTATTGTTGAAGAGCTCATTCCTTTGTTTCCATTAACATCATAAATCCAAGCCCTGTAGCCTAATGGTATCCAAGGAGGATTTAAGGTGTTGCCTATGACCTATTGGTCATGGGTTCAAGTCACGTCGTGGATTAAAAGGTGGATGGTTCGAGGGAAGACATATTGCCCTTTGTGGATGTCACTGTCTAGGCTCAAACCACTAACTTACTAACTAGCCGTTTAAAAAAAAAAAAAAACATCATAAAACCGTATAGATCTGAATATTGTTGGTATATTGTTGGTATCTGCTTTCATACCATCATTTTGACTTTTGAGAGACACGTCACAACTCACAATCAATCGGGACCACAACCAACTATAACAAATACTTCAAACTTTTTGTTTTTTTAAGAGTAAATTACACAGATAGTCCATGTGGTTTGTTAAAAATTTGGATTTAATCCTTGAGTCCTATAAATTATACTGATAGTCACTAATTTCAAGTCTTCGTTTTGCTTTTAATCCCTAAGCACAACGCGTTAAAATAATCCGTTAAACTCTATGATGTACATTGCATATGAGGGTACATATGTCATTTTATATCTCTTTGTTCACTCCCTCCATTCTCTCCCATCCTTTTTCTTCGGTCTTCATCTCTAATCTAGACTTTGCCACTAAATCTAAAAAACAGGTTTAATTTAATGTTTGTGTCAGCCTTCAACGCCTCAGGCCACCGACACATTGCCGCTGACCTTCTCTACGCAGGAGCAATTAGCAACACACATTTGGGGGATCCCTCGGTTCAGTTTATCAAAACTAGAAAAAAAATCACTTTCGGGTTAAGTGTCCGTCGCAAAACCACTCACAGCTCGCTGGATTCACACTTTTCCGGCGAATAACAGTCGATATTAACCGGCTCGCCGGATTCGCGTTTTGGACCTCGATTTGGTGGTCGTCGGACTACTGCCATCGTCCAGCTTACTGCCGCCGACGATTGAGTGGTTGCCGGAGTTCTATTGTTCCCGCCCCGCTGTTGTTGCCCGTTGACAGCCTCTGCCACCACTTGGATATGAATCGCCATTACTGATTTTGTGTTTCTATTTTTGAAATCGTGATTGGGAGTTCCAAAATCACTGTTGGGGACGATGATGCTTTCAAGGAAAAAAAGAAAGTTAATACTTCCTCCGATTCAAAATAAGTGATATCATTTTCCTTTTTTAATGATTCAAAATAAGTGATATACTTTGAAAAATTACTTTAGGGGGCGTTTAGTTCAAAGTGAGGAATGAGAAAGGGAAAGATAATAGGAATACTAAGGAATACAATGGACATTCCTAAGTATTCCCTTCTTCATTAATGTTGTTTGGTTTATCGAGTATTTAATATGTACATGAATAAGATTACTATTAAAAGAAAATAAAAAATATATTCATAAATATATAATTTAAATACAATATATATACATAATAATATTAATTAATATAATAATATAATATATTAATATAATAATATAATATATTAATATAATAATATAGTATATTAATACAATAATATTATTAATTAATATATAATAATAATATTAATAAATATAATAATAATATTAATTGTTATAATAATACTATACATTAATATAATAATATATATCAATATAATACTCCCTCCGTCCCACAAAAAACTTCCCATTTGGCTTTTGCACATGTTTTTAGGTAATAGTTAGTGGTGGGGTAATTGATAATACTTTTGATTAAAATATAAGGTTAGATTGGAGAGAGAAAGATAGTTAGTGGATATTAATAGTGGGGTTTTTAATAATAATAGTTTTTTATTGGGTGGAGCCCACCAAATATGGGAAATGGGAAGTTTTTTGTGGGATAAAAGTTTAGAGTGAAATGGGAAGTTTTTTGTGGGACGGAGGGAGTAATAATATTAGTTAATATAATAATATTATATTATTTTATATATAATAGTAATTAATTTAAATATAATAACATATATAATTTAAATATATTTAAATATAATAATATACATAATTTAAATTTAATAATATATATTATTATCTAATAATATAATAATATTAATTAATATAATAATAATATTAATTAATATTATAACATTATATATTAATATAATAATATATATATCAATAGAATAATAAAATTTATTGATAGAATAATAATATTACTTTATATAATAATATTATATATTTATATATAATTGTAATATAATTTACTATAATAATAGCGGGTTAAAGTATTATAAAGTTCATTACCCCCAATTAGGTGGGGAATGATGTATTACTTAATAGTAAGTAATGATTGATTACCTTATAACAAACCAAACATCTATAATTGCAATCAATCTCATTACCCACCATTTAATACGTCCAACCAAGCACACCCTTATTTGGCAAAAAATAGTGGGACCCACATCCACTAACTATTGACTTTAACAAAATGAAATGACCAATTTACCCTTACTTTTTACTTTTAAACATTAACCCCACTTTATTCAAAAAATGTGAGACTCATTCCCCACTAATCATTTAATTAATTCAATTTTAATCATCATTATAATCTTTTAACTCGAAAAATCATAAAACCTAAATGTATCATTTTGAACAGAGGAAGTAAATACATTTAATTATTCCAAAGTGAGCTCCGTGGAATCTGGATTTTGAAGGGTATAAGTCAATGTGTTGGGGACAATGACACATCCAAGAAAAGAAAAAGTATTAATAAATACAATTGATTATATACACTTCCTCCGATTCAAAATAAGTGATATACTTTCCTTTTTGAGGTATATCAAAATAAGTGATACACTTTGAAAAATTACCTTATTTGGCAAAAAAATAGTGGACCCACACCACTAATTATCTACTTTAACAAAGTGAAAAGACTCATTTACCCTCACTTTTACTTTTAAACATCATTAACTCCACTTTATTCAAAAAATGTGGGACCAATTTCCCACTAACCATCCAATTAATCTAATTTAATCATCATTATAAACTTTTACCTCAAAATCCGTGAAATCTAA
Source organism: Calendula officinalis (assembly GCA_963853835.1). Lineage (NCBI taxonomy): Eukaryota > Viridiplantae > Streptophyta > Magnoliopsida > Asterales > Asteraceae > Calendula > Calendula officinalis. Next base: position 61,888,804 of record OY970827.1, read on the forward strand.
AGTGTATCACTTATTTTGAGTCGGAGGAAGTATAACAAATTAATAAAATGAACATGAAAATGTGTAACGCCCCGAAATTTCGGGTAAGTATATATTACTTTAAATTTAAATTCTAATTAATTTTGGGTTGGAGATTATTTTGGTTGTTTTGGCGCATGCATGAATTTTGGTTAATAGTGTGTGGGTCGGTTTGTTGTGTCAAGGTTTTGGGCTTGGAGTTAAATTGTTGGGGTTAAAATACCAATTGGCCATTAGGACCGATTGGGGTGTATATTCCACTTGTTTTTGTTTTATGTGATGGTAATATTTAAAGCCATTAATATCCAACCCTAGTTTTCCTCACAGCCGTCATAACCTTTATCCAACCTTCCCTTTTTGGCAATTCTCTTTCCCCAAGAAAAACCACTGTCGCCATCCTCCTCACTTCCGATCACCATTTTTATTTTCTTTTTAGTTTACCTCCTCCCCAAGAAGCCGTGAGTTTCTTTCTCCGGCCGTTTAACCATCGCCGCCGTTACTTTCTGTTTCTGGCAACCACCGTGACACCCCATCGTTTCCTTCTTCCATTTCTGTTTCGCCGGTGACCTCTATTCCGTTCCCATTTCGCCGGACAGCTATTGTTCCGCCGTGAGATTCCATTTCCGCCGTGAAGCTTACGTTTCCGTCGTAAGCTCTTGCTCCGCCGTGAGATTCCCGTTTTTATCCTGTTTTCCGGTGAACCTCATTTCGAGTTTGTCTCGTCTCCGGTGAGCTCTGTTGCGGGTCCTCCGAGCAACCATCCGAGTAGAGTGAATCTGTTCGAGCTTCGGTAAGCCATATACATCTCTTGTCGTTTTGTAAACCCTTTTTGATTCAGTTCTTAATCGGTGGACATTTCGGTTAAGCAGCTGAGAGCCTCGAAGATCGTAGCAAATCCGGCCAAAGGTGACGATAAAGAAGCAAACAAGTTCTCCAGTGGATTGTTGGTATTATTCTCGCTATTATCCATTAGCTAATCGTATGTTTTGGAAAGTTATTAGTCCTGGAACTTTTGTGTAGGGTTTGGTCGATGTTATTGAGGAAATGTTACTGTTTGTCCTTCATTCTTTACAGGGCGGAATTAGAAACTTCCACAAGCGGTGGCACCCTTGTGGTGAAAAAAAATGCGGTGTTAAGGGGACTGCGATCTTTAGTGGGATTCCAGTGGCAATGTCATGAAATATAACAAATTTAACACAAAAAAATTATATTACGAATCACCTTTTTTAATTACATACACCAACAAATCTTTAAGAATGAATTTCATAAACTTACGAAATAATTACTAATTTTTATAAACATATTACAAAATCTACAATACACATTTTATGTTTTTTTATTTGGTTCAAATGTTCGGGTTGTATTTAAGTGTGGACTATTAACTAATAGTTAGAAGTTTTTTTTAAGATTGATTTGAGATATTGAATAGGTTTTTAATCCATAATAATTTTGGTTTATAAAATTATATTATATTTTTTAAAATACCTCCTTTGATTTATAAAAAAAAATCAATTTAAAGTATTGAAAAAGGAAAATAAAAGAAAATGATTTGAAATGTTTGGACTAAAGATTTTTTTTTTTTTAAATATATAGGGTAAAAAAAGAAAACCCTTGTAATATAGAGGCTTAAAAAGGAAAAAAAATTGATTAAAAAAATAGCAACAACAAGATTCGAACTCATGACCTCTTATATACATGAAAGGAGTGATAGCCAGCTGCACTAGTAGATGGATGTGTCTTAATTCGTCATTTTGGATATATATTAATGTATTCAAAATACTATATCAATAAAAAAAGTCCCAAAAATTTACCGTACCGAAATTTTTTCGAGTAGTAGCACGTGCCACCGTGTGCACCATAACAATTCCGCCCCTGATTCTTTCCTTTCTTTTGTCTACTTGTGACCTAGAGTGTACGACTTCCATGAGGGATTGGTTTGATTTTAAAGATTTTGATGATGCATTTTTAGATTATTATCAAGAGAAATCTCATGTTTCACTTCCTTTTCATTTTTTTTTTACTAATTACAAGTTTTAAGAAAAATGGGTTTGTGGCCAATTAATGTAAAGGCTCTTTCCATGTGGGCGATGTTTTGATCATTTGTATAAGTCGTCATTTTGGTCAGAAAGTTTTCCTTGTGTTGTTTGTTTTGGGATTTATGATAGTAGTGTAAAAACGTGTCCTTAGAATGTTGTCTTCAATTTTTAGAGGCGGGTTTAATTAGGGTTATTTTTCGTGTTTTAGGACCGTCTAGACGCTAGCCGGGCAGTAAAGTAGAGTGCTGAGGGATCTTCGGAGCTTACGCCATCGAGGTGAGTATTCTCACCGTGTTTTCAGTTATAGTAATATACATGCATGACTTATGTGTTTTGAAATGCTTGAATTGTTTCTGTGACTGAACTGCTAACTGTGAATCTGAGTATCTAAGTTTATTTATTATTAATCTGAGACGTTAGTCCCCGGGTATCTGAGCTCAGCATAGGATTGTACTGTGCTGCTGTGAACTGAATTATCTGAGTTGTCTGTGATCTGAGTTATCTGTGATCTGGATTACCGATCTGAGTTATCTGGGTTATCTGAGTAATTATGTTAAAGAGATAAAAACATAATAATTAAACATCTTTTAAGCTATATGCCTATCTGGGATCTCCTCCCGTCTGAGTTATAGCCTGAGTGGCAAATCTAGCTTGAGTGGCAATCTGAGTTTTTAGCCTGAGTGGCAAGCTGAGTTTTAGCATGAGTGGCAATCTGAGTTTCTAGCCTGGGTGGCGATCTGAGTTTTAACCTGGGTGGCAATCTGATTTTTAGTAGGGGTGAACATGGTACGGTACCACGTATATTTTCTTCATACCGTGTACCGTACCAACTATAATTGGTACACTGATTTAGCTACTAATACCATTCCAAGTTTACTTGGTACCAATTTATTTGGCTACCAACAATCGTGGTTGGTATAAATTGGTAATGATATATACCAACATCACAAACTTATATGAAATGAAAAAATTAATAACAAAAGAACAATAATACTTTATCATTATCAACCACTTGAACATATTAACAAGTTTTCCGAGCACATAAAACAAATAAGCAAAATGAAATAATATGTTACGTACTATATAAACATAATCTAGTACGATAAGGTAAGAACAGATGTAGATATCTTGTCGTAACTGGAGTCTTGTGCAAAGAGGTTGGTAGTTTGGTACAATATATTTAACTAAGAATCATATAATATATATATCTTTGTTGGTACGGTATACCATGGTATCTAAAAATTTTATACCATTACCGTACCATGATTACACAATTGGTACGGTACTACCAACCAAACATGTTGGCTACCAACTATTCTTGGTACGCTTGGTAGCATGTTGGTTGATTTTATTCGGTACAAATTTGACACCCCTAAGTTTTAGCCTGGGTGGCAATTTCACACAAGCGCGCTATATGAATTTAAAATCTGAGTAATAAAATCTGAGAAATAAATATGAGTATATAACTGTGTAGATTCTAAGTAAAAGTACACCTATGTGCCCTCATATGTTGTATGTTATATATGATTGCATTTTATAAATATTCACTCAGCTTCCCCGCTGACCCAAAACTCCCCCCATTATTTCAGGTACCAACAAAGGAAGAGAGTAGGTGGACGGTTGACAGCCGTATCATTTCTGAGTGTCGATGGGGAACGTCGTTATTTATTAAACTTAATTTTTATTTAAAACCTTTTTTTCCGCATTAATTACATTTTTAAATGTTAAACATATATATTTGAGTTTTATTTATGGGACCTTTTTATTTAAATCTTATACTTTAAATTTTCATATTGAGAAAAAAAGGTGGGTGTTACAAGTTGGTATCAGAGCTCTAACTTGAGGGATTTGAATTCAGAAATGATGAATTTAAACTCAAGTTTGAGTTACGAGTTTTTAAAATGAGAAATGAATAAAATATTTTCTGAGTAAAGATTCCACATCAAGTATACAACATGTCACGTCGACCTCTCGCTTTTCCTGCTGCCGGTAATATTTAAGAGCTTTTATTTATTTGAGAATTTCGTTATATTCTGAGTATTGAGGAATGACAAACTATGAGAATTGTTGTTTTTATTTTGAGTATAATTCTGATTTAACTCTTAGAGTATTTCGCGACGATGATCGCTTTTATGAGTATATTTTTCGAGTGTAGTTCTAAGTGCATCTGCAAGATACACGCTAAAATTATAATTATATAAAATTTTATATAATCTGTGATATTTTATAATTCTGAGAAAGTTTAACCAAAAGGGGTAATAAATGGATATGAAATTATGATATAAATTCTACAACTTATTGAATGAGAACATGTTTTGGGTAAATAAGTAATGAGGAGTAATAAATTTTTCATATTGAGAAAATATTAAAATCTTTCGTTTTGAAAAAAAAAAACAATTTATAGAAAAAGTTTTTGAAACGAGTAAACTGTGAAACGAGTAAATGAAAAATATTTTTATTATCAACTGATTTAAAGAATATTTTTATGATGGTTTATCAAGTCGAGTAAAGCGAAAATATCGAGAACATAATTTTATAAAAAAAAAACTATTTAAAATTGATATTTATTTAAAATTATTTACATTTGAGCGAGAAGATAAATCTTAACTAGAGTTGGCTTTTATTTTAATCTGTTATTTCAGAGTCATTTTAGTTTTTAATTTTAAAACTTCAGTTGGATTAAACATGTTTCTAAATGTGGAATTATCATTTGAATTTTATTTAGTGGATCCTTTTCCTTTATTTGTCAAATTTAAAAATTTTAAATTGTTGAGAATTTCGAGTGTTATAAAATCTTTGGACAATTAAAAAAAGAAAATGCTTTTATAAAGAGATGAGACACGATGTATCGAGAAAAATTTTATGCTGGGAAAATAATAAATTGAGATTTATTAAATTGAGATCAAATAAGAAAACCTTTAAAGTTTGTGATTTAAAAAAAAAAGTGAGTATGAAAATCCTTCATTTTTTTTTTATTATTTTTTAATGTGATTAATGAGTTCAGTGAAGAACTATTAAATTAACGCAGATATTGAATAAACTATATAAGTTTGTTATACTAATTAATCGAGGAATTGCTGAGTCGAATTAAACAGAAATTATTCAAGTTTATCTTAAAGTGGAATTTATTAAATGTGAACTAAACGGATGGTCAATTAATTTGTTTAACTATATATATTTATCATTGACTCTTATTGATGATTATAGCAAAATAAAGAGCCGAGTAAAAATTGTTTTAAATGTCACATAACATATTTACAAAGTTGTCATTTGATGTAACATGTCATTTTCCTCCATGATAATGACAATTACATAACTTTCAAAAACTGTAACACACATGACCGTTACATTCCATTAAATTATCGTCAATATTTAATAATTCGACTATTTAAATGGTATGGTATAACATACGGAGTATTACTTACGAAAATTGAATTATTTTAACATGCCAAAATACCAAACACTGTACATAAGAAACTATCAATTACATCTTCAAAAATCAAACGTTTTACTTCTTTATAAATAGTATATTTATTGAAAATTTTGTACCTTTGGAATAATTCCTAATAGTTAAAAAAATATTTTTCATATATTTTCAGAACTATAGAAATTACAAAATCGGAATATAAATAAAAAGACATGGAATTGAATATTATGTTTACCCGCGACTTGCTAGTTGCTACTCACAATTCATTGGCATTGACTACTTGTTACTTAAGGTATATATCTCAGCTATTTCTTGTGAAAAGATACAGAATATTGAAACTGAAAAAAAAAAAAAGATTATAATTATTTGAAATCAATAGCTTTAAAGATGAAAAAAAAAGTCAACAATGAAACGGCTTTGTTGACTAAATCTAAGAGGAAAATGTTTACCGTTTGAAGTTCTTCTCATGCAACTTCTCTCATTTTTTCTAACAATCTCATTGAATAATTTGTTTGTTGAATATTGAGGATAATTTGGATTATACACAAGAACAACACTTTACGAATCCAACAAAATTGTAAGTTATCCTGAAAATTCTTTCATGATCTGAACTTTTATCATTAGTCTTGTACAATCAAATGGAAAAAAGATTGTATGATTACATGCATATACCAAAAACAATAAAACCTTGTAAAAAAAAGTTTACTTTATTAATCTTAGTTGACCTTACATATATCCCTTACTTTGGATAATTTTGATGCAATCATCAAATCAAGCATATCATAAAGTGTTTTCAATGGAGCTAAACTTAATTGTAATATCTTGATGCAATCCATAATTCCATATTATGTGGATTGTCTTCGACTGCTACACCTAATTTTCTTCAAAAATTTGGTTTTTAGCCATATTAGATTATAGTGTATAAACATAAGTTACAAAGTAAATGAATATATATGATCAGTGATTTACGTACTGAGTTTTGCAAACAGGTTGCTCATAGATGCCTGAGCCAGCAATTAGAAAATTTCAGAAGGGTACGTTGTTGAAAACTCTACCAGTTAGAGGCTGAGGCTGCTTGAAATTGTAGGGTATCGCACAAAAAATTACGTATGAATATAGTATGTCGGTATTAATGGGTTGTTTCTATATGTTAATTTAAGAAACCGAATTTCCTTTCAATTAAGTTTAATCTTGCCGAATTATTAGTAATGAAGACAATTGATCGCATATCAACCCAATCGTTCTAATTTTGTTCATGGATTGGTATTAATGGTGGATGTGAATTACATTGATGGGTTTATATGGAAGTCTCGTGGAAAAATGAATGTTAATTACTATTAGGTAAATTGTAGCTCGTTTACAGCATACTTGAATAGGCGGGAAAAATAAATCAATAGCCACTAAGAAAGGGACATGTGGCTTCTTAAATGTTTCTTTTATTATAATTATAGATTTGGGCCCTCATCCAGTCCACTCCGGTTCCCTTTAGCCATTTAAATATTTTGTTGGGCTTTTCTACGTAGGCTAATTTGAAAACGAATTATGGGCCCATGAAACTTTTGGGCTCAGGGCGGATGCCCTGGTGGCCCAGGCCCAGGGCCGGCCCTGCATGGAACCGCCCTAAAAGGTTCCGGTTCTCAAAATTATGGAACCTAAAACCAGTGGATAACCTGGAACCGGCGGTTACACGGTATATTTTTATTATAATATATAATATACTATATATTATACATAATTAAGTTAAATAGATATATGATTTATCTAAATGTAAAATACTAGTCCAAATAAAAATATAAAATTGACCTTACTCGTTATAATTGAGTCAGAAATTGGGCGAGAGTGAGACATTCACTCGTCGTGAGATCGTATCCTTGTGACTGACTTTCACAAGAATCACACATTTACTATGTTTTTGTCATTTTTATTCACTTATTTCTATTTTGAACAATATTCGTAATCGTTGAACTATATTGAAAATCGTTAAACGATATTTGTAATCGTTAGTTTGTGTGATTTATTGTCTTTTTTATTCAGTAAATAATGTTAAAAAATTTTGAACCGGAAACTGCCCTGGAACCAGTGGTTCCGTTTCCGGTTTTGAAAATTTAGGAACCTATCTTTCAGGTTCCGGTTCCGCTTCCTATATCTCAAGAAACCGTTCTGGTTCCAGTTCCAATCAGAACCGGTGGATACCCTGTTATGCTCACCCCTAGGTATGGATAGCCCAAACCAAATATGTTAGTGTATGCTCTTTTAACGTTTCTCGGTAATTTATATTCACTCCGTCCCACAAAAAAGTTTATATTTCTCCTTAAAATTTTGTCCCACAAAAAAGTTTACATTTATCAAATTTGGGGAGCCACATAATAAAATAATATTATTACCAATCATTCCACCAATAAAAAACTTTCTCTCTCCAATCTAACCTTATATTTTAATCAAAATATTATAAAGGACCCCACCACTAATTATCTCCTAAAAGATTGTGCCCAAATGAAATGTAAACTTTTTTATGAGACGGAGGGAGTATTTCTTATTAGCAGGACTGTGGTGTAAGTGAGCTGAGACGAATCCCATCAACCTGCTAGATAAAATGCATAGTAATAAATGCAACTTCAAAATTGAAATTCATTTTTTTATGTTATATAGTAGGGGTGATGTAACACCGCAAAATTTGAACCATTTTTTTTAACAACAAATACGGAAGCGTTTCAAAATTTACATATATATAACTTGTTATTCACAAGTTATAAAAACATAAGATGTATAATTTTACAAAAGTTAACTTTCCAAAATAGTGTTACTTAACATTACGGCTCGACATCAAAATCATTTCTTTAAGTCTTGGTCAATCATTCCTAATCTTAATATCCAAAAAACACATCCATCTACAACCTGTAAAAGATTCAACATAGTGAGGGATTAGCACGAAGCTAAGTGAATGAAAATATAACATTTTATATTGTCTAAGTACAACAATCTCGATTCACAATTTTCACGGATTCACAATCTTAACAGATTCACAATCTTCACAGATTCACAAATAACGAAAGGACCGGCGGTTTTGCAGAACCTTACAACTGTTGTGGGCCTAACAACAGCTTACTAAAAGCCCTTTACTCATTAGCAACGCTAAAGCTTCCTTCAAACACAACACATATGCCAAGGTACAATTACCGTTGTCTAACAGTAAACGAAAGCCCAGCCCCCCACGCAGACTGTCCTCTACTCTTTTCCATGTGCACATATCAGATTCCATGTGCACATATCATTCAATTAACACATAGCCAGTTAATTATCATTATACCATTAATACCGGTCTAGAAATAAGGGGCAGTATTAACAGATCAGCACTAACGGGGTCAGCACTAACGGGGTCAGCATTAACGGGATCAACACTAACTGATCAGCATTAACTCCAATCAATTGCAACCCAAACCATTGCAATTTAAACAATACAAAGGTTATAAATCCACTCACCTTTGCCAAATCTCTTTCCACTCAGTTGTCTAATATCACTGAGCCTCTTTTCCCTTTCCGGCAATCACAAGTAACACTCGAATTAGTAATCGTTTGACCCGAAATGTGTAAAACTGCACAATACACTATACAGACATAACAACAAGTGTACTAACTCAAAATCTGCACTACAATCCTGCAATTTGACACTTTGACTCATGAAAGTCAAATCTGATCAAAACTTACACAGTTGGTCCAATTTAACCAAAAATACCCAAACGGGTCAAAAGCCCATCTTATTACCTTACTATTACAACTAATTTACAATACAATTATCAAATCATAATTATCATCCAATTAATAATAAAATTCCAGGTTTGACCTAATACAAAGTCAACAACTTAAATTATGACCATAGATAAAAACCAGAATCTGCCAAACCCGCGACAGCTTACCGCAACTGCCATAACTTTCAAACCATTTATCCTTTTTTTACCAAATTTTCACAGCTTACTCTATACTCAAAATTCTACAACTAAAATTCAGAATGCTCAGCTCAAATCTGACCCGAAAGGCCTCGAAACTGCCTCACAACACTGCAGAAACGCACAGTGTTTTCAGCACTGCGACACTTCACGAAAATTGTCATAACTCACAGACCGTAAATCCTATTGACGAGCGGTCAGCGGCCACTGAAAGCTAACTCATCGGGCTACAATAGTCCAGAATACCCGGAGCCCGGATTCTGTCCCGAACAGAGTCGAAAACAGACCTGAATATAATGACAGCAAGCTGTCCTGAAATGCAACACTTTATGCAATTTATAATCATTTTGGCCCAAACGAGTCAAAATACGATTTTTATCTACTAGAATCCTAAATACCGACCAATTACTTTAAAACCTTCCAATTACCACTTTGACTTCATCAAAGTCAAAGTCTAACATCTTTAACAACATACTATTATTTTGACTAAAACGGGTCAAAATCTCATCTTTTATCCACAACCGTAAACAACCTTATATCATATCCTCATTTAACATCAAAACACTATTTTGAGATTAATTAAACAATCAAAGACTAAGTCAATTTACAATTTTAACTTTGTCAAACCAATTTCGACCAATTTCTTACCCTTTCACAATTAAGGTACCATTTTGACCCAACGGGTCAAATTTAACATTTAAACTATAATATTACAAACTTGAATCATATTTGTCATTCTTTTACATTTCTTACAAACACACATACAATTTTAAGACTTTGACCTATTTTAGGTCAAAAGTCCACAATTCAAGTTTACTAGTTTCTAATACTTATTCAATTCACCCAAACTTAACAATTAATCAAATTTATGTTATAACTAGTTTCTAATCATAATTATAACTCTAGTTATAACTATGTAACCTAACACAACTAAGATTATCACAGAAACCATCAATTCAAGAATTAGGGTTCTTGACCTTTTTCTTCTCTTAGATCACCTATAGTAATTTAATTCAATTTCAATGTATCAACTAACAAGAAATCATATAATATCTGCAATTAACTCATGGAAACCAAAAGAAATCATTAATTTCTGTTTTTCAGTCAAAATCCACAATCCTAGTTCATACCCTTAAACAAGAACTTCAAATTATAAACCCTAGACCAAGAAGAAGAGATTACCTACGAAATCCTTGCTGAATTTCGAGTTTAGGGCTGCAATCTACATAGATTTAACACTAGAATCTTTGTTTAAAGAAGAAAATTGAATATGTATGTGTATGTTTTGAGTTGGAACGAAATAGAGAACAAAAACTATAAAATTTTGCTTTTCTTTCTTTCTCCCTAGCTCCACACGTACACAACATGTATATTACCCATATTGGACCAAAATTTTATTTAATTTAATATTTCACTGTGCATCTGATTCGCAGTTAATTATTTTTAAATACCTAACTAACTCCATTTTCAACAACAAAAATATATTTGGAACTTTGGTTGAAAAATGAATCTAATGATATAAAAATTATTAAAATACCTACATATTTTAATTTCAACTAATTTTAACCCCTTGGTTACAATAACAATTAATTCAAATAAATTAATAAATAATATTTGTCACTTACCGAAAGTGATAAAACATTAGGCCGGGTTTCAGAGTGTTACAGGTGAGCTCGGTTCAAAAATCGAACCGAACCGAAACCGAAAATGATGAATTTTCAAAACCGAAACCGAACCAATAACATGTTATCGGTTTTGGTTCGGTTCATTTTTGGTCTGGTTCGGTTCATTTTTGGTCCGGTTCGGTTTTTTTATGCCAAATATTCATCATTTTCAGAAGACCGAACCGAAACCGAAAACGATGAATTGTCAAAACCGAAACCGAATCGATAACATGTTATCGGTTTTGGTTCGGTTCGGTTCGGTTTCGGTCGGTTTTCGGTTCGGGTTTTTCGGTCCAAATGCTCATCCCTATTATATAGATTATTCCACTATAGAGGTGAAAAAAAAAACCGGATTTTTCATCCGAACCGGTTTAAAATTGATTTAGAACCGGTTTTTGGTAAATGTGGGCCTCCACGTATAGTCTTCATGTGGACCTATTTGTTTCAATGATGGGCTTCCTGTTCCTATGGACGGTTGTCTAACTGCGGCCTAACTGCTATGATATTTATTATTTAAAGTGAAATACTAAAGAATGCTCTATGGTAATGGTTAAGAAAAAAATTTATTGTTTAAATTTAGTACACCTTAACCATAAAAAAAAATCACCCACTTTAAAAATCACTAACCACCTATGATAGTATGCTTTAATACTTATAAATTAATCATAAATTAATCAATTAACTAACCCTCAATTATTACTCTAAGGGATTTAAATTAATCAATTAACTAACCCTCAATTATTACTTTAAGGGCTATGGTTAACAAATTCCTTATTTAAAAACCGAAGAAATGAAGAAAAAAAAGGAAATTATTTCTATACTAAAATTAATATTGGAAGCGTGGGGCATGTTTGAGAAAGAAAGTTAATAGATTCAAGGTAGATTCAATAGTCTTTTAGTATTTACTATTTAACTAAAATATTAATCCTTTTAGGATTGTGACATTTGCGAATGCACATAATGTAGCACCAAGAACTTCTTCAAGAACAAGGAAAAATAAAGATTTTGACCATCGTGATGACAATGAATTGGGATTTGCAATAGATCGTACCATTAGGTTGTATGTCCTGTTCCCTCATTTAGAATTCATTTAATATATTATTAAAAAAATCAATTAACGGGTGAATCATGCATGGAATTAAGGGTCCGGTTTCCATAGCTGATCATATGTGTCGATTGTCAATTATGGCTTTAATTGTTGCTCATCTTCCTGGAATTAATATAGAATGGCAAGATATAATTACCGTCTGTAATCTTGTAATTAGGGCTAATTACATAAAGGTAAACAATGTAACAAACTTTCAAAAAGATCAATTTAAGATAAGAGTAAATTACACGAATAGTCCCTGTAGTTTGCTACAAATTTTAAATTTAGTCCCTAAGTTCTAGAAATTACATGGATAGTCCGTAAATATGAAGGTCTGTCACGCTTCTGATCCCTAACGTGGATGTCCGTTAAAAATAGTTGTTAAGTTTTTTTAATGGACTAAAATACCCTTTTGACTTTTATTTTTCACATTTTGTATTTAATTTGTATTTATTTAATGATTTCTCTCTTCTTTTCTCTCTCTCCCCCTCTCCCACTACACCACACATGCAACACCCAACTCCACCAAAAAAGGAAATTGGTTAGCCATGGGAACGTTGATTGGGTCCTAATAGAATGTTGATTGAAGATGATAATGATAATGAAGAAAGTGTTCTGTCATGGGAACGAGAACGATTTGAAGAAAGCAAATAAGGATGCATGTAAGGTAAGGAAACAAAAGGAGTAAAAAAGAGAACCATGAAAGCATCAGAATTAGCTAAATTAACACTTGAAGATTCAGAGTTAAGAAGATTAAGAACAGTTGGAACAACTTTACGCGAAAAGATTACCATCCCGAAAGCAGCGATTACCACTTCTGTACTTTACGCGGTGTGGTGTTGTTGGCGGAGATGACGAAGTGGGTGTCGCCGGAGATGGTGTCGGGGACGATGGTGGTGTTTCCGTGTTGGTGGAGATGACGAAGTGGGTGTTGCAAGTGGGTGTTGCAGCTGTGTAGTTGAATCGAGTGTTAATTTTATAAATGATGCTTTTTTGTGGAGTTGGGGGGTTTCTAAATGCTTTTTGAAGAACCCAATCAACATTTTCATTGTAACGACCCGTATTTTGTAAATAAATAAATTGTGTAAAAATATGATAAATGTGGATAAATCATTTATAAGACGTAATAACTGGTTTCGTGTCATTTGGACACCGTTTGATATGGTTAAGGTCGAAACCGGGACAAATTAGACAACAAAAAGTTGCAGCCTAGCTGCCTGGGGAGTTCACGACGCGAACTAGGGTTCGCGATCGCGAGGATGGGACAGAGAAGTTGGGTTTTTGGTGATCGGAGTTCACGACCCGTTCACGATCGCGAGGAGTTCCCGACGCGGGAACTTCGCGGCGCGAACTCGCTGAGCTGTATAAAAACGGGTTTTGGGGCTAGGTTTGGACACCTACACCCCTATAACCCTACCAGCCATTATTTTGAAGGAAGTGCACGGTTTTTGGTGTTCTTGAGCTCAAATCTTCATATTTCTTAGAGATTGTTGATCTAAGGTAAGAATCCTTATTAGTTTATGCATCTCTTTGATATTTCAAGCTTTATTTGGGCATGAATGGTGGTTTGGACAACTAACCATGTCATCTTTGGGGAAGATGACTAAACATGGGTGTTAAACACTCATTGTAGACTTGTATTCAATGTGTACAAGTTGGATCTGGGATTTATTGATGAGAATCTTGAACTAGGGTTTGAGATTCCACCAAGTTGGATGAACTTGGTGGTCATGAGTGTAGTTATGGATTGTTTATGACTAGTTATGGTTAATAACTAGATTATTTGTGTAAATGATGATTAGGTCTTAAAGGGTTAAGGATTTGGTGATACTCCTTCATTCAAGGAGTAAGGATTTGTGTTTGCTAACACAATTTTGGGATAACATTGCTAAGGTGAGTACATGTGATCTTTTCTGAGTACATAGTAAACGATTATTGAATTATTTAAAATGATTAAAAGAGTCTTTATTGAATGAATGATTGATAAAGATATTGATTGAAATGTTAGATGTTATGAAATGAAATGTGATCTTGATATGATGAAATGATGATTGAAATGGAGCAATGACTCATGTTTGTTGACCAATTATATGTTAGTCAAATTTCCGGAGACGATAACCCATTCGTGGGGGAGTTGACATTACTTGGGGTGGTACCTCCCTGCGCAAGGGTAGTATATCTACGTGAACGATAACCCGACATTAGGGGGACTATGATAACCCGATAAAAAAGGGGATTACGATAACCCGGGAGACGGGGGAGTGATGATCTCGGTAAGTTTGGGAGAACCACAATTACCATGAGATCTTTTGATGATAACCCACATCGGGGGAGTTTGCTTCGGGATGACTGTTGCGTATGTGTGAGCTTGGGATAAGCTCGAGACTATGTTTGACTTATGTGCAATGTGTTATTTATTTAATTATTATTTAATTTGCAAATGTTTAATAACGGGTCTAAAACCCATGTTTCTCACGAGACAATCTTGTCTCACGTACCACGTTTCTTTTATGTCTATGTACTCAGGTTCGGGAGCTAAAGACTAGGCGGCCCGTAGTTTTAACATTTGAATGATTAAGCTCGGTGTACTTATTTAATTCCCTAGACTATTGATTTGATATTATTGTAACACCGGTTTTTGGCACTTGATAATCATTCCAATGTTTTGTTTAAACTATATTTGGATGTTATGAATTTTGAATGTAAAACTTTAGACATTTAAAAGCGTAAATTGTTTTGAAAAATTGAGGTGTTACATTCATGGCAGAGCAATTTTCTTTTTTTGGTGGAGTTGGGTGTTGCAGTAATGGGTGTGGTGGGAGGAGGGGGGGGGGAGAGAAAAAGGGTAGATGAGAGATAAATCATTAAATAAATCAAAATTAAATACAAGTCCACTAAAAAAACTTAACTGTTACTTTTAACGAACATCCACGTTAGGGAGCCAAAGCGTTACAGACCTTCATATTTAATAGGGGTGGCAATTCAGTTCGGGTTCGCGGGTCAAAAACGTTCAACCCGAAGCCGATCTGTGTATATAAACGGGCCAGATATCTCAACCCTAACATGTTTAACTTCAACCCAAACCTAACCCATATATAACCCATTTAATAAAACGGGTTAAACAGGTTATCAGGTCAAACAAGTTAAACGGGCCAAACAAGTCAAAATGTTGTTATTATTACACAAATTCATAACAAAATACTAAACACCAAATTACTAAGTAACATTTTTAATTTTTATCTAACTATTAATTACGTTTTAACTAGTAAACTATAAATTAAGTATAAATATATATTTTTTTTAAAATATTTTAATAATTAAACGGTTGGCGGGTCGACCCATTTAGATTATCATTGACCCGAACCTAACATGTTTAATAAATGGGTCAGCTGACTCAACCCGAGACTGACCCAATTATTTTTTACCTCAACCCAAACCTGTTTATTTTCGTTTCGGTTTCAGGTCGGGTTTCGTGTCGGGTCAGAAATTGTCACCTCTAATATTTAAGGACTATCCCTATAATTTCTAGAACTTAGGGACCAAATCCAAAACCTGTAGCAACCCACAGGGACTATCCGTTTAATTTACTCTTAAGATAATCTTGTTTCGGCATCTGGTTGAAATAATGATGTGGCACGTGACACGTTGGTATCTTGTAACCATGTTGACTAATTTTCTTACATGGCGCTTGAAAATCAGTTACCTGTAAGTTTTTTTTTTTTTTTTTTTTTTTGTGTTTGATTAGATGTTTCAAAATTGCAATTGTTCATGACATTGCAGAAGGTACATGATTAAATATATTAATAATAAATACATAGAGATAAAAAAAATTGTTTTTAATAATTGGAGCTTAAGATATAATCTAAGTTTTTTATAGCTATTGTTGGAGATATAACACCATCTGATGGTGTACCTGAAGACTTTATATGCTATTTTTAAATCGAATGCTACACTTTGACTCTTGAGAGTCAACATCTTTGACCATTTATGAAATTTACAAAAATGAAAAACTTATATCCAAACCCCATTTGTGAATACAACCCATTTTTCTTCATCTTAAATAGCAAAAAAATGTCACGATGTTGTGTTGTTTATACTTGGCTATTATGTCAAATGTACAGTTTTGACCCATTAAAGTCAACATGTTGACCATTTGTAATTTTTGGAATACAATAAAAAATAATTACGGATCAATTTGTGGATATAACTGGTATTTCTTTATCTACATATACATACGTCAAATACATGGATATATAGTACATTATTTTCAATTATATTTTTTTTTTCTCTTTTAGCATCTTAAACGTATTAACAGTTAACATACATATGCAAAAAAACCTTCATTCATAGACACAGACTTGGAGATTAACAACTATAAACATAAAATCTAAAGATTACATTGTCAACAAATCAATAGTTATTGTTTCTCGGTGAATTTATAACAACAAGAAGTATTTTGTTTCATCAACATTACAAAATGCTTACCACAGGAGCAAGCCACATCGAATTTTAAATCACCATCCTTAATTCGCTCCACATTAACACACTCTTCTTGCGGTTGCTTCTCCTGCAATCATTTTCATAATTTATTAATTAATCTTCCTAAATCCTAATAGTAGTATATAGAAACATTACTTAATAAATTCAATTTACAGAAAATAATTATATTCACTGAAACAGATTTAGTTTCATACCTGAGGGGGATCACGGTTGCCAGCTTCCTCTTGTTCTTCACACCTAATCTCCGAACACTTCCGTTGAATCTCCTTCACTACATCCTGTATTTTCCTTGTCCTTGATCGCTGTTTAAAAAGGTTAACTCATTAATTTAAATCCCTCGAGAAACTATAACTATAAAATTAGATACGAACCTCCGATTGGGGCTGCGTTCTCGTTTTCTTGGGTACTTGATAATCAGGGGCATGAACCCATCGCACTTGTTTTTTCTTCTTTCGGGTTTCGGTTATGACCGTACCTGAAAGTGTACGGTCAATTGGGTTGTTGTTGGGCACAATCGGAGGAGGCGATGTAATGGTTACAGGATGGTCGATAGATAAATCAGCCAGAAGTGGTTTGTGTCTGATGGCCGTTGCTGCCTCTTGGAAAGAAGTAGCCAGAATCTTCAAGATTGCACCGCCACTAGCAGCGGCGAGCCCTGATTCAGGTGTCGGAGATTTAATCGGATGTCTTGTGTTGGTTATAGGACGGTCGATAGATAAATCAGTTGTTATGGCCGCTTCTGCGTCTTGGAAAGATGTCGCCGGGATTTTTAAGATTGCACGGCCAATAGCAGCGGCCAGCCGCTTCTGCGGCCATAACAGCGGCCAGCCGTGATTCAGGTGTCGGCGACATGTTTCCAAGACGTAGAAGCGGCCATAACAACTGATTTATCTATCGACCGTCCTATAACCAACACAAGACATCCGATTGAATCTCCGACACCTGAATCAGGGCTCGCCGCTGCTAGTTGCGGTGCAATCTTGAAGATTCTGGCTACTTCTTTCCAAGAGGCAGCAACGACCATCAGACACAAACCACTTCTGGTTGATTTATCTATCGACCATCCTGTAACCATCACATCGCCTCCTCCGATTGTGCCCAACAACAACCCAATTGACCGTACACTTTCAGGTACAGTCATAACCGAAACCCGAAAGAAGAAAAAACAAGTGCGATGGGCTGATGCCCCTGATTATCAAGTACCCAAGAAAACGAGAACGCAGCCCCAATCGGAGGTTCGTATCTAATTTTATATTTATAGTTTCTCGAGGGATTTAAATTAGTGAGTTAACCTTTTTAAACAGCGATCAAGGACAAGGAAAATACATGATGTAATGAAGGAGATTCAACGGAAGTGTTCGGAGATTAGGTGTGAAGACAAGAGGAAGCTGGCAACCGTGATCCCCCTCAGGTATGAAACTAAACCTGTTTCAGTGAATATAATTATTTTCAGTAATTGAATTTATTAAGTAATGTTTCTATATACTACTATTAGGATTTAGGAAGATTAATTAATAAATTATGAAAATGATTGCAGGAGAAGCAACCGCAAGAAGAGTGTGTTAATGTGGAGCGAATTAAGGATGGTGATTTAAAATTCGATGTGGCTTGCTCCTGTGGTAAGCATTTTGTAATGTTGATGAAACAAAATACTTCTTGTTGTTATAAATTCACCTAGAAACAATTACTATTGATTTGTTGACAATGTAATCTTTAGATTTTATGTTTATAGTTGTTAATCTCCAAGATTGTGTCTATGAATGAAGGTTTTTTTTGCATTTGTATGTTAACTGTTAATACGTTTAAGATGCTAAAAGAGAAAAAAATATATAATTGAAAATAATGTACTATATACCCATGTATTTGATGTATGTATATGTAGATAAAGAAATACCAGTTATATCCACAAATTGATCTGTAATTATTTTTTATTGTATTCCAAAAATTACAAATGGTCAACATGTTGACTTTAATGGGTCAAAACTGTACATTTGACATAATAGCCAAGTACAAACAACACAACAGCGTGACATTTTTTTGCTATTTAAGATGAAGAAAAATGGGCTGTATTCACAAATGGGGTTTGGATATAAGTTTTTCATTTTTGTAAATTTCATAAATGGTCAAAGATGTTGACTCTCAAGAGTCAAAGTGTAGCATTCGATTAAAAAATAGCGTATAAATTCTTCAGGTACACCATCAGATGGTGTTATATCTCCAACAATTGCTATAAAAAACTTAGATTATATCTTAAGCTCCAATTTAAAAACAATTTTTTTTATCTCTATGTATATATTATTAATATTTAATCATGTACCTTCTGCAATGTCATGAACAATTGCAATTTTGAAACATCTAATCAAACACAAAAAAAAAAAAAAAAAAAAAAAAAAAAAAAAAAAAAACTTACAGATAACTGATTTTCAGACGCCATGTAAGAAAATTAGTCAACATGGTTACAAGATACCAACGTGTCACCTGCCACATCATTATTTCAACCCGATGCCGAATCAAGATTATCTTAAATTGATCTTTTTGAAGGTTTATTATTTTGTTTACCTTTATGTAATTAGCCCTAGTTACAAGATCAGATAAAAATCTTACAGATGGTAATTGAGATTTAAATTTTGAGTTGAGTTCTTCATGTGGTAAGCATTTGGATATGTTAATCAAACAAAACACGTATTGTTTCTACAAATTCACCTAGAAAAATTAAACATGTATCAATTTTAAACATTTAAGATGCTAAAAGAGGAAAAAGGAAATATTGTAAATAACGTGTTGTCCATGTATTTGATTTATGCTAAAGGATGCAAATACCGTTCATAGAATATATAATTATCACAAAAAGATAATGATTAAGGGTAATTATCAATATAATCCTAAAGATAAACCTTATATTGATGTTTGTTTGTTTCACAGACATATGAAAACTGTTGAGATGTCCCACATTGGACAAGAAATGAACCTGTAATGTGCTTATAAGAGTCATGGACTACTCCTCTTATAACCAATTGGTTTTAAGATGGAACCCCACAAACTGACATGGTATCAGAGCAAGGTTTACCCGTAGTTGGTCAAACGGCCACACGGACCCCACGTAACCCATAAATATCCACGTGTTAGGCGCGAAAAAAAAAGGACGTCACACGTGAGGGGGCGTGTTGAGATGTCCCACATTGGACAAGAAATGAACATGTAATGTGCTTATAAGGGTCCTGGGCTACTCCTCTTACAACCAATTAGTTTTAAGATGGAACCCCACAAACTGACAAGGTTAAGTTTTTCTTCATGCATTCATATATTAGCGTAGGTTATTGATATATTGATTCTATTAGAATTTAGAATATTAGTTTATAAACTAAGTGGATTGTTCAAGGAGGTCTACTAATATTTTAAAGTCTCAAGGAACAAGTATGGGCCCTTAGATTAAAAAGATCAATGGTCCAGATTATATCCTCATTTTGAATGGTTTTATGCGCATAGGGGCATTTTTGTCAGATGGCTTGTAACCTTGAAATGACCTTCTAAATTATCCATCATTGTTCCTGCTCTCTCTCTCTCACACGTTTCCTCCTCTAAACTCTGCGTTCTCCCAAAACTTCATGCAAATCCTTTCTTCTCTCTAGATTTTTCTGTGATTTCTTCTTGATTTTCGGTAAAATTGTTTGTTCTTCACTTATTCAACATTTTTTTCTACTTATAATGGCGGAATCTACATCTTCTGGTTCGACTGACTCGATTCCTAGAAACATCTGTAAGTCCGATCAATTATTTGTAGTTATTGTTAGTTTTTATCCTTTTTAAGTTAAAAAATTTGTTCATTTCTTATTTTTTTTATATTTCGAACTTTTCTAGGGTTTTTATTTGATAAGCCGTCGATCATATGTTGTTTTTTGATAATCCGTTTAGTTAATCACATGTGATTTAGATATTTTGAACCGGATCTACTTATTTTTAAGTTTTTATGTTTTGTATTTATGTAATTTTAGTACAATCACATGTGATTTTCGAGTTCATATGGTTTTTTTTTATTTATTCTCTGTTTTGTTGTGTTCTATTTAAATCACAAGTGATTTTCGAGTCATTTTCAGCTTTCTAGTGTTTTTTTAGTAAATCACGCGTGATTTATAGTTTATTATAGATTTTCAAGTGATTTCAGCTTTCTAGTTAATTTTACTAGAAATCACATGTGTTTCGTAGAGTGTTCACATGTGATTTGTACTAAACATGTTCCCCTTTATTTTGAAAACCGTTGTTTTTAGTAAAACACGAGTGATTCATTGTGTGTTCAAATATGATTTGTAGTAAACATGCTCTGTTGTCTTTAGAATCACATGTGATTGTTATTTATTTTAAGTTTGTTTGTACTTATGTGATTTGAGTACAATCACATGTGATTTGATTAACAATCACATGTGATTTTTATGTAAAATAAAGTTTTTTCATAAAACAGAAGAGTCTATATACATAACAATATCACACGTAATTTGATTAATAATCACATGTGATTGTTATGTAAAACAAAGTCTTTTTTCTTCATAAAACAGGGAAGTCTATATACATTATAAAATCACATGTGATTTGATTAACAATCAGATGTGATTCTTATGTAAAAAAAGAGTTTTTTCATAAAACAAGATTTTCTATATAAATAACAATATCACATGTGATTTCATAAACAATCAAATGTGATTCTTATGTAAAACAGAGTTATTTCATAAAACAAATGAGTCTGTATACATAACGAAATCACATGTGATTAAATATAAAGACTTTTTATTTTTATTTTAAAATTTACCTTGTTTTAGTTGGTTTTAGACATTTAAATCTATTGCAGGTTTTCTTCCCTATTATTCATGCAGGACATTTCTATGTGTTTGTTTTCTTCTTTATTCTATATGTTGCACATGGAGTTATTTACTGTTCAATTTGACAAGTCATGGAACACAAGGATGCCCACAGATCCTTCTCAATAGCAGATGATTCTTAACAAGCTAAGAATGCGTTTTGCGTCCAAAATTTTGACTCATGAGGTTAACTTTCATGTCAAAAAGATTACTGACAAGGCTACAATGTTCTACAATGAAAATTCCAAGGAAGAAATCCAAAAGATGATACTTGCAGCATGTTCAAACAGATCAAGTCGTGATAAAGTTCCACGTAAAGCTTGATAAAATTATGCAAAAACAATGTTTATTTTAAAACATTTTGTACTTGATGCATTTGATCTTTTGCCACAATGTGTTTGTTTTGTATGTTTTTAACAATGTTGTACTTAATGCATCGTAAATAAAAATCACATGTGATTTAATTAATGCTCACTATTGATGTTTTTTTTGTATTAATGTATAGAATGCTAAAATCACTTGTGATTGTTAATAAAATCACATGTGATTCAATACTAAGTAACATGCTCTGTTTTTTATACTTGATGTTTACTTTCCCATCACATGTGATTTTGTTATGTATATATACTCATCTGTTTAATGAAATAACTTTGTTTTGCTTTACAGAATCACATGTGATTGCTAACGGAATCACAAGTGAAAGTTAATAAAATCACATGTGATTTAATACTAAGTAACATGTTCTGTTTTTGTGCACTTGATGTTTACTTTCCAATCACATGTGATTTTGTTATGTGTATATACTCCTCTGTTTTATGAAATAACTTTGTTTACTTACCTAAATCACATGTGATTGGGAACAGCATCACCAGTGATTTAATACTAAGTAACATGTTCCGTTTTTGTGCAATTGATGTTTACTTTCCAATTACTTGTGATTTTTTTTATTAATAATCACATGTTATTGTTTCTATGTACATGTCACTGTTTTTTGTGCACTTGATATTTACTTTCCAATCACATGTGATTTTGTTATGTATATGGACTCCTCTGTTTTATAATAAAAACTCTGTTTTACATAACAAAATCACATGTGATTTTTAATGAAATCAAAAGTGATATAATAAAATCACATTAATGAAATCAAAAGTGATATAATAAAATCACATGTGATTTAATAATTAACAACAAGACTAATAATTTAATTTGTGAATTAAACATAAATATTTATAATGACAAAATAGTCATCCAAATAATATTCTACAACTAATAATTAACCATCATTAATTATCAAAAAAAATGTAAGTTGAAATAATACATCATTTAATAGTACAAATACCCACTTATACTAAATACATAAAATTAATACTCTTCCTTATTTTTCTCAAAAGTCAAATGGCTTTTGGCTTGACTCTTCCTCCTGTCAAGATTCCATTTCTCATCCCCTAGATTTTCATATTTTGGTTATTAGCTCAATTTCTCATGCATACATGCATTCCCAAAGTTGTTCAACTTTCCTCACAAGACACATGACACAACACTACTTTTCCACTTTTCAAGTTAATCACCAAAATGGAAATTCCTTTTTGCTTTTTCTTTTCTTCTCAAACCAAGGTCATTGACCATCCAAATATGTTTGAAAATCCATCTTTTTAAGTCTTGAAAGACTTGTTACTTCTCTGCACACTCTCATCCTACTAGCAAAGTTGTGCTCATACAATCACAAGTGATTTTTAAAGGGAATCACATGTGATTTGTTTCTTAACAACCTCCCATGTTTTTAAGCAAAGAAATCACATGTGATTCGCTCAACAACCTCATCTCAACGCAGTCAAATAACGTAAAACAAACAATCACATGTGATTTGTAAACCGAATCACTTGTGATTTGTTTCTTAACAACCTCCCCTGTTTTTAAGCAAATAAATCACACGTGATTCACTCAACAACCTCATCTTAACGCATTCAACTAATGCATAGCACACAATCACATGTGATTTGTAAAGCGAATCACTTGTGATTTGTTTCTTAACAATCCCCCCTGTTGTTAAGCAAATAAATCACATGTGATCGTAGAAGCAAATCACATGTGATTTTGTTATGTAATAACTCCCCTGTTTTTTTTTCTTCAAAAAACCACATGTGTTTTGCTTATGAATCTCACCCGATCGAATTCAAACAAAGCACAGCTTACGATCACATGTGATTTGCAAAAGCGAATCACATGTGATTTTGTTATGTAGTAAACTCCATTGATTTTACCTGAATCATAAATTATTTTTTACCTGAATCATTGATTTCTTTTTCTGATTCATTGCTATTGACATATTTTGGATCTAGACTCATTGATAACGTTGTATATTTTGATTTTGTGATTCAGATCCGCGTTTGATTACGGTGATTTTATCCAATCGCGATTTTGATTTCATGATTTCGTGATTCAGATCTGACCGAATTCAACAAAAACGTGATTAGTTGTTTGTGATTCAGTCGATTCGATGAATGCCGCCTTATAGATCGCCGGAAAGTGAGGAGGCGAGATTCCGGCGTTCGTTTGGAAGATCGACGGAAGAAGAAGAAGAAGGAGGAGGAGGAGGAGGAGGAGGAGGAGGAGGAGGAGGAGGAGGAGGAGGAGGAGGAGGAGGAGGAGTAGGAGGAGGAGGAGGAGTAGGAGGAGGAGGAGGAGGAGGAGGAGGAGGAGGAGGAGGAGGAGGAGGAGGAGGAGGAGGAGGAGGAGGAGGAGGAGAAGGAGAAGGAGAAGGAGCAATTCCAGCGTAAGTTCCAGCGTAAGTTCAATTGAAGAAGGAAGAAGGTCTGACGTAATATTTTGGACGACAATACCCCTCCGTGTGTAATTTATGGATTGATCTTGATCATTGATTAGGGCTGATCTGATGGCTGTAAGTTGTTCCTTGGGACTTTATAATATTAGGGTACTTCCCTGAACACAACTCTATAAACTAATAAACCCTTTCACAGAATGTAAACGTTGATACTAGTATTCTTTATTTTGCTGGAACGATCATCTTAATGTGATTAAAATGGTTAAATTTAAATATTATTAGCCATTGAAATCATTCAATTTATTCCTTGTATCTATTTTTGTGAATGATGATTACTCAAAATAATGATATTGGGGTTCTTAAACAATATAGATATGTTTATCCCCCAATCAGATTATCAAAGTATTATTTTGTCATTTAATTTAATTGAGGTTTAACGTAAATCTCTTGTCATTTTTTATGTTTGTTTCTCAATATATTTTGTTCTTGATTTTTAAAACCCGTTGCATGTCATCGATGAATGTTTAATATAGATTAATTCTATACATGACCACGTATAAATTTTATAGTACCAGCTTAAAACTTAATTAATTATATCGCCTATTGATTTAACATTTATGCATGAAGTCTTGAAATTAATAGTCAAACTTTAACCTTCAAATATGTATGTTTAAATTTTTAAGTTTCACTATTATAAAATTACCAATGCAGCCCGGGTAACTATGGTAATACACAATGGTTAGATATTTTTTTATGTCTTTCTTTATGTTCTTTTTAAAATTATTTACTGTTAATATGTTTTTAACAATTTATTTTTAAGAAATTAAATTTTTTAATTTTAAATGCAGCTGCTTAAAATTATACTCCTTGATTTGAAAGGTTGACTATCTCAGGTCTAATTCTACCCAAAAAATTAGGTTACTTTTATATCAAATAAATAATTTAGTCTGTAATAGTTAAAATCACATTTATTATAATATATCATACATCATTTTATTATAATGTATGCTTTAGGTTACTTTTTTGTAGTCAAGTTAATATTTAACTTATCATACAACAGATTCACTAACACTAAAATTGATATTTTACTTTGACCCTAATTTTCGGGTTGCTAACATATCAGGGTTACTGTGTTAAACTTAACCCTAATTAACGATATTAAAATTTTAGGTTTTTGAAATAATTTCTAATTTTTTAATTGTGGCCCGAAAGCACATCATACAAAAACTTTATTCTCATATTTGATTGTGACTCTATTTATATGAGCATTATATATTTTTCATATCATATACGAGTATGTAATAATTAAGCAATTAACAATTAATTTTTGTATTTTATAAACATTACGTTTAGTAAAATTATTGACAGCCCGTGATTTTTCACGGGTTATAACCTAGTCTATTAATTATAATAAAACAAAGTTTTAAGGTGCCACGTGGCACCTACTTAGGCACCCTCAATTTTATTTTCCCGCCTATTAGAACCCCGTTTCTTATAAACAAACCCTAATTTCCTCATCCTTCTATCGCTAAGTTTTCGACATCCTCATCAATTGCGCTACCACGGCTACAGTCGAAGAAGCCTTAATTTCACCTTCTCCATCATCGTCATAATCTGACACCGCTCCCCTATTGAACCCGTATTGCTCTATTGGGTTGTAAGTGTACACGACAAATTGAAGATTAGGGTTTACGTGAAAACATTGAAGGGGACTCACTTTGAAATCGAAGTGAAACTCGAATATACGGGTCGTTTTGTTTTTAGATTTTCTTTTATCGATTCCACATGTTTTTTATTTGTGATTGATTGGAATTTAGGGTTTTTTGTTATAACCGATTAGATATTGTACATGCAGGTATGCGATACTTAAACTTCAGTGTTAAAATTGGTACTTTTCTACTTCTAAATGTTGTTAATTTAATTTTAAATTACAATATAGTGCTCAGTTGATGACCATTTACTAACTCACTGCAAATTTAATAATTTAGGTTTTGTTACAACAAATTTTGTGTGACTTTTTGCTTGCGAACTCCAGTTTTTAAGAAAGGTGAAATTGCTTAAACTTCATCTGTTGGTGCTATTAATACATCATCAATATGGTACATGCAGGTATGCTCCGGGTCGAGGATTGCAGTTTTAATTAGGAGACTTTGAGAAATCAACTAAAATCATGTTCTATTATCCTTGTGAGAAATCATGGCTGAGTTCTGCTACCAATGGAGTTAGCTTGTATTTACAGGCATTTTTTTTCTTCTTAACTTAACTGACCGAAAAGGGACCTTTACGGGGGTAGCTTTAACATTGATTTACATGTGAAATGAAATGAATCTTGAGTTTATTTTGGATTAGCCCGCTCAGTTGATTTTACGAGCTGGTTCAAGTTTAAACAGTCCATTATTTTCCATAATCACATTAACAAAATTATAAGTTTAATTAATCAAAACATTCATAAGACACAAATATTTAGTAGTCCAAAAAGACATGGAATTTATATGTACTGAGCAGAGCAAGATGCAGAAAGCAAAAGCAAAAGACACAATGCCTAACCATACAACAACAATGCATCGGCACGAATTAGCACGTGAAGAAGATTTTTATAAAGCGTTTCAGCATTTTGATACAGATGGCAGTGTGTATGTGTCTAAACTATAGAGGCAAAATGTGCGGGGTTAGGTAATGGGTCAAATTGGGTTTGGGTCAAATTTCTTTTTATTATGGATCAAATGGGTCGAGTCGGGTTAATGGACCGAACAAACACTATTTAAACAAATTATAAATAATAATTACTTTAATCATGACTACAAATTTAAATATTAACAAATTTTCAACTAAGCACGGTGGATGTTACTCCTGTTTGGTGCCTGATGAGGTAATTTTTCTTTAAAAAAATTTATATTTATTTTAGTGCTGGTATTGTGTTGGTATTGGTACTCAATGTAGATTGGAGGATTTCACTTTTATATGAAATTTTATGTGATAAATATTAAATCTCAATTTAGCTTGGAAATGAATTTATTTTTTATGTATTATAACGACTGACAAACTGGACGAATTTGCAAGAATAATGCACTATCCATCTAAATTGTACAAATAATGCTGTTTTTTAGGCTTTTTAAAAAATAATGCTATTCCCTAGTAAGAGACCCGGATCCACTTCTTTCCCCTAGTACCACACCCGGATCCCACTTTGAACCTGCAACTCGTCTGAACTCGTTCTGACCGGTGGTACTTTCACTCAGTATCCCCTAGTAGTGCACCCGGATCCCCTTGGGGTATCCCCGAGCCGTACGCCCGGATCCCCTTGGGGTATCCCCGAGCCGTACGCCCGGATCCCCTTGGGGTGTCCCCGAGCCGTACGCCCGGAGATAACTTCATTTTTTATTATTACACACACATTACATAAAAACATTTCCTACACATTTACCCTATTTCATAAACATTTCCCTTCGCTACCCCATTTCATTTAAAAAATAATCTCTCCTTAATAACAAAAAATCATGAGTTCATCGAATAATGAGTCTCCTCCGTATCACTACGTGCATGATTCGCCTCGTAATTATGTAGATGAGATTGAGTTCGAGAATTTGATAGTCGAAGATTATGCCGATCTACATGCAGAAGAATTTAATGACGAGATGCAAGTATATTTTCAAAATTACGAGCAGGCTGATTATGATAAACATATTGAAAAGCTGGCTGAAATAGGACCAGATGTTTTGCATCTCTGGCAATTTAAAATAAAGTTCGCGAAACATGTAGTAAAAAATCAAAGGATGGTATGCTAAAATCATATATTTTTTTTTATATTTTTAATATTTGCTCAATTAACTAAAATCATATACTTCCTCCGATTCAAAATAAGTGATACACTTTCCTTTTTTGGGTGATTCAAAATAAGTGATACACTTTAAAAAGTTTCCTTATTTGGCAAAAAAAATGGGACCCACATCCACTAACTATCTACTTTAACAAAGTGAAATGACCCCTTTACCCTTACTTTTTACTTTTAAACATCATTAACTTTACTTTATTCAAAAGGTGTGGGACCCATTCCCCACTAACCATCAAATTAATCTAATTTAACCATCATTATAATCTTTTGCCTCAAAAACCGTGAAACCCCAAGTGTATCACTTATTTTGAATCGGAGGAAGTAATTTTGTTGTATTTTTAGACTATACCTGCTTGGTTTGTCAGGCAGCATAACTACCTCTTTCAGGACAAACATTGTATGATAGAAAGAGGCGATTCTCATGAAGTAATGAAGTTGCATGGTTATCCTGGGCAAGTTAAAATGATTGGTGACTTCAAGAGATTTAAGAATGAAAACGGAATTCTGACTAACGAAGTTTGTACTTTTACCATAAATGCAGACTATCAGACTAATGGTAGAAATTTGATTTTTAGTGTTAAACGTGAGAATGAATGATTTGTAATTTCAGTTTTAATGTATCACTTGAAATAAGAAACTTTTATTATATTTAAAATTATATTAGTTAAGTACCAATAAGAAACTTTTATTATATTTTAAATTCTACAATAATTGAGGAGGATTTGTTGTTTGAGGAGGATTTGTTGTCGGGCATTTCAGTCTGTTATGGCCTGGATTTCTACAAATCCCACAAAGTTTTGCCTTTCGTTGGGTTTGGTGGCTTGTACTAGGCTGATCCATCTCGTTGCGTCGTCTAACATGCTGCCTTCTCCCTCTCTTTGTTGATATTCTTCCTTCACTGGCTAACATTCACCATTTAGCATCCTTCCAGAGGGCCACATGAGGTAGTGGTTTAAAGGCAGTACTATATTGTTGTCTGTACGCCTCTGTTGTATACGCTATGTTCACAAGTGTTAGCGGGTCGACACCCATATGACCACAAACAGCAATAACATGTGAACATGGAAAGCGCAACGTCTGCCACTTCCCACACGTACACCCACACCTGTTCCCTTTTGTACTTATGAAATTGACTGTGTAATCGTTCCCACCACTCTCACCGGTTTGAATCATTGACTTCACACTGAAAATCTGTTTCACGTAATCAAAGGGCATTACTTCATGAGTAGGATATGTCATTCCCAACTCCCGAATAGTCTCTCTATAGCAATTTTCCTAGCACGCAAAGCTTTGGAGTAGGATATGTCATTCCCATTGTATTGTTTCATCTAACAGGGTACTCCAAAACTCCCTAGGTACCTGGGTACGACCTAAGAATACAATATAGCAAAAGGTTTCATTCCCGCGCCTATCCCCGTTCAAGTAAAATTCCTCCACACTCCTGGCCCAACCATACTCCTCAACCAAGTCAATTGTGTCTGGTTGTTCAATACCTATTGAGGAGTTTTGAGTTTGCTGCTCCACAACATGTAATGTCGGTGGAGGCATTTCCCCCGTACGTCGCATCTCCGACTCCTCCTCCATCGCCCCTTCATAAGCCAGGTTATCCATTTCATGAAGGGTACGTTGCATCTCTTCCATGATAAGTCGAAGCTCACGGGCTCGAGCTTGTTCACGCATTAGGTCAACTCTCTCGTCTAACATCTCAAGCTGTAGGTTAAGTTCATAGATTAAGGCTTTTTGACTTCGCCACATCGTAATAAAAAATGCTACTTTCTTTAAGAAATGGGGTAAATGTGTGGGAAGTGTTTTTATGTGGTAAATGCGTGTAATAATAAAAAGTGAAGTACGTAGAATATATAGGCAGTGTAGGTGCGATCCGGGAGTGTGGCTTGGGGATACCCCAAGGGGATCCGGGCGTGTGGCTCGGGGATACCCCAAGGGGATCCGGGCCTACGACTCGGGGAAACTGCATGAAAGTACGACAAGGTGGGATCCGGGTGTGGTACTAGGGGAAAGAAGGGGATCCGGGTGTGGTACTAGGGGATAGCATTATTTTTGCAAAGGCTCCAAAAACAGCATTATTTGTACAATTTGGATGTATACTGCATCATTCTTGCAAATTTCTCGACAAACTGAGATTGTAGGTTCTGCAAAGCATCTTCTTGATACTTTCATTAGCAAAAATCTTCAATTTTAAAGATCCATGTGTAACAATTGGAATTGGTTTTTCATATATAGCTTATACATGTAATATTAAATATGTGATAAGCTTTTCAGTCTTGATCTTTGCTATTTTAGGTTATAAGCTTACAAAATGCATCAATCAATCTATGGTATTCTGAAGATTACAGTATAAAAATGTATTTATAGTATTTTGATGGCGATTGAAGCCATGTAGACGTCAAGAGAAAGAGGTTTCCTTATGTAGCCATTGCTTTTTCAAACAGTAAGTTGGTAACATTTTAGTTGGACCGTAGAACAGTGGTTGATATACATTGTTAAATGATTTTGTTGGCATTGTTACAGTTAAGGTTTGTGTAGTACAAACTACAATGTGTTCTTTTGTTAAATAGGTACTTGTGTTTTTTCCGTTCCAATGTTACTCTATAACATATTGACAGTGACACTGTATGTATGGTGTCAATTCAATCTTTTATGCTAACAATTTGTATGCCAATTTTTTTTTTTTTAAAAAAGGTGATATTAATGATATTTAAAAGTAGGGTTTGGCTAACTCATGCCCTAAAGGCATGAGATAAGCCGGTTTAATGAACTCAAACTTACCGTTTTTAGTTTAAAAAACCTTTAATACATGCAAAAAATAGACATAATTAATAAGTAATTAATGCATTTATTTATTATAAACGGAAATGTCAAGTTCATTCAATGCTTCTAATCTCATGCCCTTAGGGCATGAGTTAGAAAAACCCTTAAAAGTAAAATTAATGATAAAAGAGTAATCTCACTATATTATGTCGGATAGTTAATGGAGGATGTCGTCCTCTATTTTACCAAATCAGGTAAATTTTAAAGTGTATCACTTATTTTGAAAGACCTCTAAAAAAAGTGTATTACTTATTGTGATACTAAGGTATTATATAGGTTCCAATTTCTCTTATCTTTCGAAATTGTAAGTTAATAACATCTCGGTTGGTTGATAAGTAAAACATTCTCATGCATGAAAAAATGTTTTAAATATTGCATTATTTAAACATTGATAAATAAAATACATATTTTTATACTACATAAAATTACATTTAATAAAATTACTTACCATTCCGTGAATTTCACGGATTATAACCTAGTTTAATAATAAAACAAAGCCTTTTATGGCCACCAAATAACACGTGGCAATGTGGCATCATTATAGACACCCTATTTTTTAGTTTCCCGCCCATTCTTAATTAAAGCTTAATTATCGGGTGATAAGTAAATTTTAGAAAATTAATGACATTATATCCATTCTTGATTGGATCATGATAAGGAAACTGCATAGTGTTTATTATATTAAATCACATAATTATCGGGTGGTTCAAATCAATTCCCATTTAAAAACTAGTCATAATAAGGAAACTTCCATCATCGAGTGATTTTTTTATGCATACTTCATTACAGGGGAGTTTCCGATATTTTAAGTGCCCTGTACGAAAACATGAAAATGGACTCCTAAATACAAGATTTTTATAAAAATTTAGAACTTTTCTAATTTTTTCTATTAAATTATTAAGTTAATTTAAAATTTAATATTATATAGTAGTATATAAGATATATACTTCGTATAAAAATTGGGCCCCCTATAAAATAAGGGTCTTGTGCGACTACACCTCGTGCGCCTTCTCAAAGACACTCATACCTCATTATCAATATGCACAGAAGAGTGATTATCGGGTTTTAACAAATTTAAATTTTAACATTACCTTAACTATCCTCCATAATTATAGAATTCAAATTTCAAACCAAATTATATACAAATAAATTTCCAACTAACATAACGTAAATTAAGGTAACACTCGAATATTTTTTATTTTTTTCTATATAAACATTTGTGAAGTTAATGTTTTTTTTCTCACAAATCTCCAGCCGGTTTTCTATCGGAACTTCTTTTGTTTTAGGCACAGATTTTAAAATTCTTCAAACAGGTAAAATTTAAGTCATCATTTTATGTTGATACAATACGTGTATATTTAAATCGCCATATTTTTACTGTAAACACGAATATATGGGGATTATGACTTATGAGATCATATTGACTAGGGGTGCCCAACGGGCCAACCCGACCCGACCCGGCTCTTATCGGGTCGATTTCGTCGGGTTTGGAATTTAAAAAATTCTAAACCGAAACCTGACCCGATAAGGATTCGGTTTTGTCGGGTTGACTCGGTCGGGTTGGTCGGGTTACACTTGAGTTAGGAATTTTTTGTAAAAATTAAAGAAATTATTTAATATATTAAATTTTATGAGTTTTTATTTAACACTTATAATTATTAATTGGTATTTATTGAATACTTTATCATATAATTTGTTAATTAATTGATTTAATAGTAAAAATTTCTTAATTTTTATAGGAAATATAATACTTAAAGTTTAATCGGGTCAACCCGAACCCGACAAAGTTAAGAAAATCTAACCCGAAATCCGACCCGATAACGAATCGGGTTGATCGGGTCGGGTTTAAAAAACCCGATAATAACATGGAACCCGAATAGACCCGACCCAATTAGCATAATCGGGTTCGGATTCGGGTTTAAATCGAGTCGGGTCAACTCTTTGGGCACCCCTAATTATTGACTGTCAAAAAAAGTGGTGCCAACGTGTATATTTTGACTATAAATGTCATAATTCAAATTAATTCTCTTATTACATTTGAACTTTGAATTATAATCATCTTCGAATATTCACATAATTAAAATTGTTACTATAAATATAATCGTATTTTAAGATTGTATATTCTATTTTTCAAAAATAAATAATTCGCCTACAAATTATGCATTATATTCCATTTCTAAAATAAATGATATAATAGTAACAAACTCAATCACTTAAAAAACAACAACATAATTTTAAAAATAAAAATAATTTTTAAAGAAATTTAATCAATACCAATAAGTTGGGTTGAATATAAAATTTAATGCTATCCGTGTAATTTCCAGAACTTAGGGACCAAATTCAAAACCTGTAGCAAACCACATGGACTATCCGTGTAATTTATTCTTAAGATAATCTTGATTCGGTATCTGGTTGAAATAATGATGTGGCACGTGACACGTTGGTATCTTGTAACCATGTTCACTAATTTTCTTACATGGCGCCTGAAGATCAATTATCTGTAAGTTTTTTTTTTTTTTTTTTTGTGTTTGATTAGATGTTTCAAAATTGCAATTTTTCATGACATTGCATAAGGTACATGATTAAATATTAATAATAAATACATAGAGCTAAAAAAAAATTGTTTTTAATAATTGGAGCTTAAGATATAATCTAAGTTTTTATAGCTAATGTTGGAGATATAACACCATCTGATGGTGTACCTGAAGACTTTATACGCTATTTTTTAATCTAATGCTACACTTTGACTCTTAAGAGTCAACATCTTTGACCATTTATGAAATTTACAAAAATGAAAACTTAGATCCAAACCCCATTTGTGAATACAACCCATTTTTCTTCATTTTAAATAGCAAAAAAATGTCACGCTGTTGTGTTGTTTGTACTTGGCTATTATGTCAAATGCACAGTTTTGACCCATTAAAGTCAACATGTTGACCGTTTGTAATTTTTGGAATACAATAAAAAATAATTACGGATCAATTTGTGATATAACTGGTATTTCTTTATCTACATATACATACATCAAATACATGGATATATAGTACATTATTTTCAATTATATTTTTTTTTTCTCTTTTAGCATCTTAAACGTATTAACAGTTAACATACAAATGCAAAAAAAAACCTTCATTCATAGACACAATCTTGGAGATTAACAACTATAAACATAAAATCTAAAGATTACATTGTCAACAAATCAATAGTTATTGTTTCTAGGTGAATTTATAACAACAAGAAGTATTTTGTTTCATCAACATTACAAAATGCTTATCACAGAAGCAAGCCACATCGAATTTTAAATCACCATCCTTAATTCGCTCCACATTAACACACTCTTCTTGCGGTTGCTTCTCCTGCAATCATTTTCATAATTTATTAATTAATCTTCCTAAATCCTAATAGTAGTATATAGAAACATTACTTAATAAATTCAATTTACTGAAAATAATTATATTCACTTAAACAGGTTTAGTTTCATACCTGAGGGGGATCACGGTTGCCAGCTTCCTCTTGTTCTTCACACCTAATCTCCGAACACTTCCGTTGAATCTCCTTCATTACATCCTGTATTTTCCTTGTCATTGATCGCTGTTTAAAAAGGTTAACTCATTAATTTAAATCCCTCGAGAAACTATAACTATAAAATTAGATACGAACCTCCGATTGGGGCTGCGTTCTCGTTTTCTTGGGTACTTGATAATCAGGGGCATGAACCCATCGCACTTGTTTTTTCTTCTTTCGGGTTTCGGTTATGACCGTACCTGAAAGTGTACGGTCAATTAGGTTGTTGTTGGGCACAATCGGAGGAGGCGATGTGATGGTTACAGGATGGTCGATAGATAAATCAGCCAGAAGTGGTTTGTGTCTGATGGCCGTTGCTGCCTCTTGGAAAGAAGTAGCCAGAATCTTCAAGATTGCACCGCCACTAGCAGCGGCGAGCCCTGATTCAGGTGTCGGAGATTTAATCGGATGTCTTGTGTTGGTTATAGGACGGTCGATAGATAAATCAGTTGTTATGGCCGCTTCTGCGTCTTGGAAAGATGTCGCCGGGATTTTTAAGATTGCACGGCCAATAGCAGCGGCCAGCCGCTTCTGCGGCCATAACAGCGGCCAGCCGTGATTCAGGTGTCGGCGACATGTTTCCAAGACGTAGAAGCGGCCATAACAACTGATTTATCTATCGACCGTCCTATAACCAACACAAGACATCCGATTGAATCTCCGACACCTGAATCAGGGCTCGCCGCTGCTAGTTGCGGTGCAATCTTGAAGATTCTGGCTACTTCTTTCCAAGAGGCAGCAACGACCATCAGACACAAACCACTTCTGGTTGATTTATCTATCGACCATCCTGTAACCATCACATCGCCTCCTCCGATTGTGCCCAACAACAACCCAATTGACCGTACACTTTCAGGTACGGTCATAACCGAAACCCGAAAGAAGAAAAAACAAGTGCGATGGGCTGATGCCCCTGATTATCAAGTACCCAAGAAAACGAGAACGCAGCCCCAATCGGAGGTTCGTATCTAATTTTATATTTATAGTTTCTCGAGGGATTTAAATTAGTGAGTTAACCTTTTTAAACAGCGATCAAGGACAAGGAAAATACATGATGTAATGAAGGAGATTCAACGGAAGTGTTCGGAGATTAGGTGTGAAGACAAGAGGAAGCTGGCAACCGTGATCCCCCTCAGGTATGAAACTAAACCTGTTTCAGTGAATATAATTATTTTCAGTAATTGAATTTATTAAGTAATGTTTCTATATACTACTATTAGGATTTAGGAAGATTAATTAATAAATTATGAAAATGATTGCAGGAGAAGCAACCGCAAGAAGAGTGTGTTAATGTGGAGCGAATTAAGGATGGTGATTTAAAATTCGATGTGGCTTGCTCCTGTGGTAAGCATTTTGTAATGTTGATGAAACAAAATACTTCTTGTTGTTATAAATTCACCTAGAAACAATTACTATTGATTTGTTGACAATGTAATCTTTAGATTTTATGTTTATAGTTGTTAATCTCCAAGATTGTGTCTATGAATGAAGGTTTTTTTTGCATTTGTATGTTAACTGTTAATACGTTTAAGATGCTAAAAGAGAAAAAAATATATAATTGAAAATAATGTACTATATACCCATGTATTTGATGTATGTATATGTAGATAAAGAAATACCAGTTATATCCACAAATTGATCTGTAATTATTTTTTATTGTATTCCAAAAATTACAAATGGTCAACATGTTGACTTTAATGGGTCAAAACTGTACATTTGACATAATAGCCAAGTACAAACAACACAACAGCGTGACATTTTTTTGCTATTTAAGATGAAGAAAAATGGGCTGTATTCACAAATGTGGTTTGGATATAAGTTTTTCATTTTTGTAAATTTCATAAATGGTCAAAGATGTTGACTCTCAAGAGTCAAAGTGTAGCATTCGATTAAAAAATAGCGTATAAATTCTTCAGGTACACCATCAGATGGTGTTATATCTCCAACAATTGCTATAAAAAACTTAGATTATATCTTAAGCTCCAATTTAAAAACAATTTTTTTATCTCTATGTATATATTATTAATATTTAATCATGTACCTTCTGCAATGTCATGAACAATTGCAATTTTGAAACATCTAATCAAACACAAAAAAAAAAAAAAAAAAAAAAAAAAAAAAAAAAAAAAACTTACAGATAACTGATTTTCAGACGCCATGTAAGAAAATTAGTCAACATGGTTACAAGATACCAACGTGTCACCTGCCACATCATTATTTCAACCCGATGCCGAATCAAGATTATCTTAAATTGATCTTTTTGAAGGTTTATTATTTTGTTTACCTTTATGTAATTAGCCCTAGTTACAAGATCAGATAAAAATCTTACAGATGGTAATTGAGATTTAAATTTTGAGTTGAGTTCTTCATGTGGTAAGCATATGGCTATGTTAATTAAACAAAACACGTATTGTTTCTACAAATTCACCTAGAAAAATTAAACATGTATCAATTTTAAACATTTAAGATGCTAAAAGAGGAAAAAGGAAATATTGTAAATAACGTGTTGTCCATGTATTTGATTTATGCTAAAGGATGCAAATACCGTTCATAGAATATATAATTATCACAAAAAGATAATGATTAAGGGTAATTATCAATATAATCCTAAAGATAAACCTTATATTGATGTTTGTTTGTTTCACAGACATATGAAAACTGTTGAGATGTCCCACATTGGACAAGAAATGAACCTGTAATGTGCTTATAAGGGTCATGGACTGCTCCTCTTACAACCAATTGGTTTTAAAATGGAACCCCACAAACTGACATGGTATCAGAGCAAGGTTTACCCGTAGTTGGTCAAACGGCCACACGGACCCCACGTAACCCATAAATATCCACGTCTTAGGCGCGAAAAAAAAGGACGCCACACGTGAGGGGGCGTGTTGAGATGTCCCACATTGGACAAGAAATGAACCTGTAATGTGCTTATAAGGGTCCTGGGCTACTCCTCTTACAACCAATTGGTTTTAAGATGAAACCCCACAAACTGACAAGGTTAAGTTTTTCTTCATGCATTCATATATTAGCGTAGGTTATTGATATATTGATTCTATTAGAATTTAGAATATTAGTTTATAAACTAATAAACCCTTTCACAGAATGTAAACGTTGATACTAGTATTCTTTATTTTGCTGGAACGATCATCTTAATGTGATTAAAATGGTTAAATTTAAATATTATTAGCCATTGAAATCATTCAATTTATTCCTTGTATCTATTTTTGTGAATGATGATTACTCAAAATAATGATATTGGGGTTCTTAAACAATATAGATATGTTTATCCCCCAATCAGATTATCAAAGTATTATTTTGTCATTTAATTTAATTGAGGTTTAACGTAAATCTCTTGTCATTTTTTATGTTTGTTTCTCAATATATTTTGTTCTTGATTTTTAAAACCCGTTGCATGTCATCGATGAATGTTTAATATAGATTAATTTTATACATGACCACGTATAAATTTTATAGTACCAGCTTAAAACTTAATTAATTATATCGCCTATTGATTTAACATTTATGCATGAAGTCTTGAAATTAATAGTCAAACTTTAACCTTCAAATATGTATGTTTAAATTTTTAAGTTTCACTATTATAAAATTACCAATGCAGCCCGGTAACTATGGTAATACACAATGGTTAGATATTTTTTTATGTCTTTCTTTATGTTCTTTTTAAAATTTTTTACTGTTAATATGTTTTTAACAATTTATTTTTAAGAAATTAAATTTTTTAATTTTAAATGCAGCTGCTTAAAATTATACTCCTTGATTTGAAAGGTTGACTATCTCAGGTCTAATTCTACCCAAAAAATTAGGTTACTTTTATATCAAATTAATAATTTAGTCTGTAATAGTTAAAATCGCATTTATTATAATATATCATACATCATTTTATTATAATGTATGCTTTAGGTTACTTTTTTGTAGTCAAGTTAATATTTAACTTATCATACAACAGATTCACTAACACTAAAATTGATATTTTACTTTGACCCTAATTTTCGGGTTGCTAACATATCAGGGTTACTGTGTTAAACTTAACCCTAATTAACGATATTAAAATTTTAGTTTTTTGAAATAATTTCTAATTTTTTAATTGTGGCCCGAAAGCACATCATACAAAAACTTTATTCTCATATTTGATTGTGACTCTATTTATATGAGCATTATATATTTTTCATATCATATACGAGTATGTAATAATTAAGCAATTAACAATTAATTTTTGTATTTTATAAACATTACGTTTAGTAAAATTATTGACAGCCCGTGATTTTTCACGGGTTATAACCTAGTCTATTAATTATAATAAAACAAAGTTTTAAGGTGCCACGTGGCACCTACTTAGGCACCCTCAATTTTATTTTCCCGCCTATTAGAACCCCGTTTCTTATAAACAAACCCTAATTTCCTCATCCTTCTATCGCTAAGTTTTCGACATCCTCATCAATTGCGCTACCACGGCTACAGTCGAAGAAGCCTTAATTTCACCTTCTCCATCATCGTCATAATCTGACACCGCTCCCCTATTGAACCCGTATTGCTCTATTGGGTTGTAAGTGTACACGACAAATTGAAGATTAGGGTTTACGTGAAAACATTGAAGGGGACTCACTTTGAAATCGAAGTGAAACTCGAAAATACGGGTCGTTTTGTTTTTAGATTTTCTTTTATCGATTCCACATGTTTTTTATTTGTGATTGATTGGAATTTAGGGTTTTTTGTTATAACCGATTAGATATTGTACATGCAGGTATGCGATACTTAAACTTCAGTGTTAAAATTGGTACTTTTCTACTTCTAAATGTTGTTAATTTAATTTTAAATTACAATATAGTGCTCAGTTGATGACCATTTACTAACTCACTGCAAATTTAATAATTTAGGTTTTGTTACAACAAATTTTGTGTGACTTTTTGCTTGCGAACTCCAGTTTTTAAGAAAGGTGAAATTGCTTAAACTTCATCTGTTGGTGCTATTAATACATCATCAATATGGTACATGCAGGTATGCTCCGGGTCGAGGATTGCAGTTTTAATTAGGAGACTTTGAGAAATCAACTAAAATCATGTTCTATTATCCTTGTGAGAAATCATGGCTGAGTTCTGCTACCAATGGAGTTAGCTTGTATTTACAGGCATTTTTTTTCTTCTTAACTTAACTGACCGAAAAGGGACCTTTACGGGGGTAGCTTTAACATTGATTTACATGTGAAATGAAATGAATCTTGAGTTTATTTTGGATTAGCCCGCTCAGTTGATTTTACGAGCTGGTTCAAGTTTAAACAGTCCATTATTTTCCATAATCACATTAACAAAATTATAAGTTTAATTAATCAAAACATTCATAAGACACAAATATTTAGTAGTCCAAAAAGACATGGAATTTATATGTACTGAGCAGAGCAAGATGCAGAAAGCAAAAGCAAAAGACACAATGCCTAACCATACAACAACAATGCATCGGCACGAATTAGCACGTGAAGAAGATTTTTATAAAGCGTTTCAGCATTTTGATACAGATGGCAGTGTGTATGTGTCTAAACTATAGAGGCAAAATGTGCGGGGTTAGGTAATGGGTCAAATTGGGTTTGGGTCAAATTTCTTTTTATTATGGATCAAATGGGTCGAGTCGGGTTAATGGACCGAACAAACACTATTTAAACAAATTATAAATAATAATTACTTTAATCATGACTACAAATTTAAATATTTACAAATTTTCAACTAAGCACAGTGGATGTTACTCCTGTTTGGTGCCTGATGAGGTAATTTTTCTTTAAAAAAATTTATATTTATTTTAGTGCTGGTATTGTGTTGGTATTGGTACTCAATGTAGATTGGAGGATTTCACTTTTATATGAAATTTTATGTGATAAATATTAAATCTCAATTTAGCTTGGAAATGAATTTATTTTTTATGTATTATAACGACTGACAAACTGGACGAATTTGCAAGAATAATGCACTATCCATCTAAATTGTACAAATAATGCTGTTTTTTAGGCTTTTTAAAAAATAATGCTATCCCCCTAGTAAGAGACCCGGATCCACTTCTTTCCCCTAGTACCACACCCGGATCCCACTTTGAACCTGCAACTCGTCTGAACTCGTTCTGACCGGTGGTACTTTCACGCAGTATCCCCTAGTAGTGCACCCGGATCCCCTTGGGGTATCCCCGAGCCGTACGCCCGGATCCCCTTGGGGTATCCCCGAGCCGTACGCCCGGATCCCCTTGGGGTGTCCCCGAGCCGTACGCCCGGATCCCACTCGACGCAGTCCTATATATAACTTCATTTTTTATTATTACACACACATTACATAAAAACATTTCCTACACATTTACCCTATTTCATAAACCTTTCCCTTCGCTACCCCATTTCATTTAAAAAATAATCTCTCCTTAATAACAAAAAATATGAGTTCATCGAATAATGAGTCTCCTCCGTATCACTACGTGCATGATTCGCCTCGTAATTATGTAGATGAGATTGAGTTCGAGAATTTGATAGTCGAAGATTATGCCGATCTACATGCAGAAGAATTTAATGACGAGATGCAAGTATATTTTCAAAATTACGAGCAGGCTGATTATGATAAACATATTGAAAAGCTGGCTGAAATAGGACCAGATGTTTTGCATCTCTGGCAATTTAAAATAAAGTTCGCGAAACATGTAGTAAAAAATCAAAAGATGGTATGCTAAAATCATATATTTTTTTTATATTTTTAATATTTGCTCAATTAACTAAAATCATATACTTCCTCCGATTCAAAATAAGTGATACACTTTCCTTTTTTGGGTGATTCAAAATAAGTGATACACTTTGAAAAGTTTCCTTATTTGGCAAAAAAAATGGGACCCACATCCACTAACTATCTACTTTAACAAAGTGAAATGACCCCTTTACCCTTACTTTTTACTTTTAAACATCATTAACTTTACTTTATTCAAAAGGTGTGGGACCCATTCCCCACTAACCGTCAAATTAATCTAATTTAACCATCATTATAATCTTTTTCCTCAAAAACCGTGAAACCCCAAGTGTATCACTTATTTTGAATCGGAGGAAGTAATTTTGTTGTATTTTTAGACTATACCTGCTTGGTTTGTCAGGCAGCATAACTACCTCTTTCAGGACAAACATTGTATGATAGAAAGAGGCGATTCTCATGAAGTAATGAAGTTGCATGGTTATCCTGGGCAAGTTAAAATGATTGGTGACTTCAAGAGATTTAAGAATGAAAACGGAATTCTGACTAACGAAGTTTGTACTTTTACCATAAATGCAGACTATCAGACTAATGGTAAAAATTTGATTTTTAGTGTTAAACGTGAGAATGAATGATTTGTAATTTCAGTTTTAATGTATCACTTGAAATAAGAAACTTTTATTATATTTAAAATTATATTAGTTAAGTACCAATAAGAAACTTTTATTATATTTAATATTAAAAAACACACAACATTTTAAATTCTACAATCATTGAGGAGGAGTTGTTGTTTGAGGAGGATTTGTTGTCGGGCATTTCAGTCTGTTATGGCCTGGATTTCTACAAATCCCACAAAGTTTTGCCTTTCGTTGGGTTTGGTGGCTTGTACTAGGCTGGTCCATCTCGTTGCGTCGTCTAACATGCTGCCTTCTCCCTCTCTTTGTTGATATTCTTCCTTCACTGGCTAACATTCTCCATTTAGCATCCTTTCAGAGGGCCACATGAGGTAGTGGTTTAAAGGCAGTACTATATTGTTGTCTGTACGCCTCTGTTGTATACGCTATGTTCACAAGTGTTAGCGGG
Organism: Calendula officinalis; assembly: GCA_963853835.1. Lineage (NCBI taxonomy): Eukaryota > Viridiplantae > Streptophyta > Magnoliopsida > Asterales > Asteraceae > Calendula > Calendula officinalis. The sequence goes on from OY970827.1 coordinate 61,931,142, forward strand.
TCGACACCCATATGACCACAAACAGCAATAACATGTGAACATGGAAAGCGCAACGTCTGCCACTTCCCACACGTACACCCACGCCTGTTCCCTTTTGTACTTATGAAATTGACTGTGTAATCGTTCCCACCACTCTCACCGGTTTGAATCCTTGACTTCACACTGAAAATCTGTTTCACGTAATCAAAGGGCATTACTTCATGAGTAGGATATGTCATTCCCAACTCCCGAATAGTCTCTCTATAGCAATTTTCCTAGCACGCCAAGCTTTGGAGTAGGATATGTCATTTCCATTGTATTGTTTCATCTAACAGGGTACTCCAAAACTCCCTAGGTACCTGGGTACGACCTAAGAATACAATATAGCAAAAGGTTTCATTCCCGCGCCTATCCCCGTTCAAGTAAAATTCCTCCACACTCCTGGCCCAACCATACTCCTCAACCAAGTCAATTGTGTCTGGTTGTTCAATACCTATTGAGGAGTTTTGAGTTTGCTGCTCCACAACATGTAATGTCGGTGGAGGCATTTCCCTCGTACGTCGCATCTCCGACTCCTCCTCCATCGCCCCTTCATAAGCCAGGTTATCCATTGTCATGAAGGGTACGTTGCATCTCTTCCATGATAAGTCGAAGCTCACGGGCTCGAGCTTGTTCACGAATTAGGTCAACTCTCTCGTCTAACATCTCAAGCTGTAGGTTAAGTTCATAGATTAAGGCTTTTTGACTTCGCCACATCGTAATAAAAAATGCTACTTTCTTTAAGAAATGGGGTAAATGTGTAGGAAGTGTTTTTATGTGGTAAATGCGTGTAATAATAAAAAGTGAAGTACGTAGAATATATAGGCAGTGTAGGTGCGATCCGGGAGTGTGGCTCGGGGATACCCCAAGGGGATCCGGGCGTGTGGCTCGGGGATACCCCAAGGGGATCCGGGCGTGTGGCTCGGGGATACCCCAAGGGGATCCGGGCCTACGACTCGGGGAAACTGCATGAAAGTACGACAAGGTGGGATCCGGGTGTGGTACTAGGGGAAAGAAGGGGATCCGGGTGTGGTACTAGGGGATAGCATTATTTTTGCAAAGGCTCCAAAAACAGCATTATTTGTACAATTTGGATGTATACTGCATCATTCTTGCAAATTTCTCGACAAACTAAGATTGTAGGTTCTGCAAAGCATCTTCTTGATACTTTCATTAGCAAAAATCTTCAATTTTAAAGATCCATGTGTAACAATTGGAATTGGTTTTTCATATATAGCTTATACATGTAATATTAAATATGTGATAAGCTTTTCAGTCTTGATCTTTGCTATTTTAGGTTATAAGCTTACAAAATGCATCAATCAATCTATGGTATTCTGAAGATTACAGTATAAAAATGGATTTATAGTATTTTGATGGCGATTGAAGCCATGTAGATGTCAAGAGAAAGAGGTTTCCTTATGTAGCCATTGCTTTTTCAAACAGTAAGTTGGTAACATTTTAGTTGGACCGTAGAACAGTGGTTGATATACATTGTTAAATGATTTTGTTGGCATTGTTACAGTTAAGGTTTGTGTAGTACAAACTACAATGTGTTCTTTTGTTAAATAGGTACTTGTGTTTTTTCCGTTCCAATGTTACTCTATAACATATTGACAGTGACACTATATGTATGGTGTCAATTCAATCTTTTATGCTAACAATTTGTATGCCAATTTTTTTTTTTAAAAGGTGCTATTAATGATATTTAAAAGTAGGGTTTGGCTAACTCATGTCCTAAAGGCATGAGATAAGCCGGTTTAATGAACTCAAACTTACCGTTTTTAGTTTAAAAAACCTTTAATACATGCAAAAAATAGACATAATTAATAAGTAATTAATGCATTTATTTATTATAAACGGAAATGTCAAGTTCATTCAATGCTTCTAATCTCATGCCCTTAGGGCATGAGTTAGAAAAACCTTTAAAAGTAAAATTAATGATAAAAGAGTAATCTCACTATATTATGTCGGATAGTTAATGGAGGATGTCGTCCTCTATTTTACCAAATCAGGTAAATTTTAAAGTGTATCACTTATTTTGAAAGACCTCTAAAAAAAGTGTATTACTTATTGTGATACTAAGGTATTATATAGGTTCCAATTTCTCTTATCTTTCGAAATTGTAAGTTAATAACATCTCGGTTGGTTGATAAGTAAAACATTCTCATGCATGAAAAAATATTTTAAATATTGCATTATTTAAACATTGATAAATAAAATACATATTTTTATACTACATAAAATTACATTTAATAAAATTACTTACCATTCCGTGAATTTCACGGATTATAACCTAGTTTTATAATAAAACAAAGCCTTTTATGGCCACCAAATAACACGTGGCAATGTGGCATCATTATAGACACCCTATTTTTTAGTTTCCCGCCCATTCTTAATTAAAGCTTAATTATCGGGTGATAAGTAAATTTTAGAAAATTAATGACATTATATCCATTCTTGATTGGATCATGATAAGGAAACTGCATAGTGTTTATTATATTAAATCACATAATTATCGGGTGGTTCAAATCAATTCCCATTTAAAAACTTCAAACAGTCATAATAAGGAAACTTCCATCATCGAGTGATTTTTTTATGCATACTTCATTACAGGGGAGTCTCCAAGATTTTAAGTCCCCTGTACGAAAACATGAAAATGGACTCCTAAATACAAGATTTTTATAAAAATTTAGAATTTTTCTAATTTTTTCTATTAAATTATTAAGTTAATTTAAAATTTAATATTATATAGTAGTATATAAGATATATACTTCGTATAAAAATTGGGCCCCCTATAAAATAAGGGTCTTGTACGACTACACCTCGCGCCTTCTCAAAGACACTCATACCTCATTATCAATATGCACAGAAGAGTGATTATCGGTTAATAAATTTAAATTTTAACATTACCTTAACTATCCTCCATAATTATAGAATTCAAATTTCAAACCAAATTATATACAAATAAATTTCCAACTAACATAACGTAAATTAAGGTAACACTCGAATATTTTTTATTTTTTTCTATATAAACATTTGTGAAGTTAATGTTTTTTTTTTTCACAAATCTCCAGCCGGTTTTCTATCGGAACTTCTTTTGTTTTCGGCACAGATTTTAAAATTCTTCAAACAGGTAAAATTTAAGTCATCATTTTATGTTGATACAATACGTGTATATTTAAATCGCCATATTTTTACTGTAAACACGAATATATGGGGATTATGACTTATGAGATCATATTGACTAGGGGTGCCCAACGGGCCAACCCGACCCGACCCGGCTCTTATCGGGTCGATTCCGTCGGGTTTGAAATTTAAAAAATTCTAAACCGAAACCTGACCCGATAAGGATTCGGTTTTGTCGGGTTGACTCGGTCGGGTTGGTCGGGTTACACTTGAGTTAGGAATTTTTTGTAAAAATTAAAGAAATTATTTAATATATTAAATTTTATGAGTTTTTATTGAACACTTATAATTATTAATTGGTATTTATTGAATACTTTATCATATAATTTGTTAATTAATTGATTTAATAGTAAAAATTTCTTAATTTTTATAGGAAATATAATACTTAAAGTTTAATCGGGTCAACCCGAACCCGACAAAGTTAAGAAAATCTAATCCGAAATCCGACCCGATAACGAATCGGGTTGATCGGGTCGGGTTTAAAAAACCCGATAATAACATGGAACCCGAATAGACCCGACCCAATTAGCATAATCGGGTTCGGATTCGGGTTTAAATCGGGTCGGGTCAACTCTTTGGGCACCCCTAATTATTGACTGTCAAAAAAAGTGGTGCCAACGTGTATATTTTGACTATAAATGTCATAATTCAAATTAATTCTCTTATTACATTTGAACTTTGAACTATAATCATCTTCGAATATTCACATAATTAAAATTGTTACTATAAATATAATCGTATTTTAAGATTGTATATTCTATTTTTCAAAAATAAATAATTCACCTACAAATTATGCATTATATTCCATTTCTAAAATAAATGATATAATTGTAACAAACTCAATCACTTAAAAAACAACAACATAATTTTAAAAATAAAAATAATTTTTAAAGAAATTTAATCAATACCAATAAGTTGGGTTGAATATAAAATTTAATGCTATCCGTGTAATTTCCAGAACTTAGGGACCAAATCCAAAACCTGTAGCAAACCACATGGACTATCCGTGTAATTTACTCTTAAGATAATCTTGATTCGGTATCTGGTTGAAATATTGATGTGGCACGTGACACGTTGGTATCTTGTAACCATGTTGACTAATTTTCTTACATGGCGCCTGAAGATCAATTATCTGTAAGTTTTTTTTTTTTTTTTTTTTTTTTTTTTTTTGTGTTTGATTAGATGTTTCAAAATTGCAATTGTTCATGACATTGCATAAGGTACATGATTAAATATTAATAATAAATACATAGAGCTAAAAAAAAATTGTTTTTAATAATTGGAGCTTAAGATATAATCTAAGTTTTTATAGCTAATGTTGGAGATATAACACCATCTGATGGTGTACCTGAAGACTTTATACGCTATTTTTTAATCTAATGCTACACTTTGACTCTTAAGAGTCAACATCTTTGACCATTTATGAAATTTACAAAAATGAAAACTTAGATCCAAACCCCATTTGTGAATACAACCCATTTTTCTTCATTTTAAATAGCAAAAAAATGTCACGCTGTTGTGTTGTTTGTACTTGGCTATTATGTCAAATGTACAGTTTTGACCCATTAAAGTCAACATGTTGACCATTTGTAATTTTTGGAATACAATAAAAAATAATTACGGATCAATTTGTGATATAACTGGTATTTCTTTATCTACATATACATACATCAAATACATGGATATATAGTACATTATTTTCAATTATATTTTTTTTTTCTCTTTTAGCATATTAAACGTATTAACAGTTAACATACAAATGCAAAAAAAAACCTTCATTCATAGACACAATCTTGGAGATTAAAAACTATAAACATAAAATCTAAAGATTACATTGTCAACAAATCAATAGTTATTGTTTCTAGGTGAATTTATAACAACAAGAAGTATTTTGTTTCATCAACATTACAAAATGCTTATCACAGAAGCAAGCCACATCGAATTTTAAATCACTATCCTTAATTCGCTCCACATTAACATACTCTTCTTGCGGTTGCTTCTCCTGCAATCATTTTCATAATTTATTAATTAATCTTCCTAAATCCTAATAGTAGTATATAGAAACATTACTTCATAAATTCTATTTACTGAAAATAATTATATTCACTTAAACAGGTTTAGTTTCATACCTGAGGGGGATCACGGTTGCCAGCTTCCTCTTGTTCTTCACACCTAATCTCCGAACACTTCCGTTGAATCTCCTTCATTACATCCTGTATTTTCCTTGTCATTGATCGCTGTTTAAAAAGGTTAACTCATTAATTTAAATCCCTCGAGAAACTATAACTATAAAATTAGATACGAACCTCCGATTGGGGCTGCGTTCTCGTTTTCTTGGGTACTTGATAATCAGGGGCATGAACCCATCGCACTTGTTTTTTCTTCTTTCGGGTTTCGGTTATGACCGTACCTGAAAGTGTACGGTCAATTGGGTTGTTGTTGGGCACAATCGGAGGAGGCGATGTAATGGTTACAGGATGGTCGATAGATAAATCAGCCAGAAGTGGTTTGTGTCTGATGGCCGTTGCTGCCTCTTGGAAAGAAGTAGCCAGAATCTTCAAGATTGCACCGCCACTAGCAGCGGCGAGCCCTGATTCAGGTGTCGGAGATTTAATCGGATGTCTTGTGTTGGTTATAGGACGGTCGATAGATAAATCAGTTGTTATGGCCGCTTCTGCGTCTTGGAAAGATGTCGCCGGGATTTTTAAGATTGCACGGCCAATAGCAGCGGCCAGCCGCTTCTGCGGCCATAACAGCGGCCAGCCGTGATTCAGGTGTCGGCGACATGTTTCCAAGACGTAGAAGCGGCCATAACAACTGATTTATCTATCGACCGTCCTATAACCAACACAAGACATCCGATTGAATCTCCGACACCTGAATCAGGGCTCGCCGCTGCTAGTTGCGGTGCAATCTTGAAGATTCTGGCTACTTCTTTCCAAGAGGCAGCAACGACCATCAGACACAAACCACTTCTGGTTGATTTATCTATCGACCATCCTGTAACCATCACATCGCCTCCTCCGATTGTGCCCAACAACAACCCAATTGACCGTACACTTTCAGGTACGGTCATAACCGAAACCCGAAAGAAGAAAAAACAAGTGCGATGGGCTGATGCCCCTGATTATCAAGTACCCAAGAAAACGAGAACGCAGCCCCAATCGGAGGTTCGTATCTAATTTTATATTTATAGTTTCTCGAGGGATTTAAATTAGTGAGTTAACCTTTTTAAACAGCGATCAAGGACAAGGAAAATACATGATGTAATGAAGGAGATTCAACGGAAGTGTTCGGAGATTAGGTGTGAAGACAAGAGGAAGCTGGCAACCGTGATCCCCCTCAGGTATGAAACTAAACCTGTTTCAGTGAATATAATTATTTTCAGTAATTGAATTTATTAAGTAATGTTTCTATATACTACTATTAGGATTTAGGAAGATTAATTAATAAATTATGAAAATGATTGCAGGAGAAGCAACCGCAAGAAGAGTGTGTTAATGTGGAGCGAATTAAGGATGGTGATTTAAAATTCGATGTGGCTTGCTCCTGTGGTAAGCATTTTGTAATGTTGATGAAACAAAATACTTCTTGTTGTTATAAATTCACCTAGAAACAATTACTATTGATTTGTTGACAATGTAATCTTTAGATTTTATGTTTATAGTTGTTAATCTCCAAGATTGTGTCTATGAATGAAGGTTTTTTTTTTTGCATTTGTATGTTAACTGTTAATACGTTTAATATGCTAAAAGAGAAAAAAAAATATAATTGAAAATAATGTACTATATATCCATGTATTTGATGTATGTATATGTAGATAAAGAAATACCAGTTATATCACAAATTGATCCGTAATTATTTTTTATTGTATTCCAAAAATTACAAATGGTCAACATGTTGACTTTAATGGGTCAAAACTGTACATTTGACATAATAGCCAAGTACAAACAACACAACAGCGTGACATTTTTTTGCTATTTAAGATGAAGAAAAATGGGCTGTATTCACAAATGGGGTTTGGATATAAGTTTTTCATTTTTGTAAATTTCATAAATGGTCAAAGATGTTGACTCTCAAGAGTCAAAGTGTAGCATTCGATTAAAAAATAGCGTATAAATTCTTCAGGTACACCATCAGATGGTGTTATATCTCCAACAATAGCTATAAAAAACTTAGATTATATCTTAAGCTCCAATTTAAAAACAAATTTTTTTTATCTCTATGTATATATTATTAATATTTAATCATGTACCTTCTGCAATGTCATGAACAATTGCAATTTTGAAACATCTAATCAAACACACAAAAAAAAAAAAAAAAAAAAAAAAAACTTACAGATAACTGATTTTCAGACGCCATGTAAGAAAATTAGTCAACATGGTTACAAGATACCAACGTGTCACGTGCCACATCATTATTTCAACCCGATGCCGAATCAAGATTATCTTAAATTGATCTTTTTGAAGGTTTATTATTTTGTTTACCTTTATGTAATTAGCCCTAGTTACAAGATCAGATAAAAATCTTACAGATGGTAATTGAGATTTAAATTTTGAGTTGAGTTCTTCATGTGGTAAGCATTTGGATATGTTAATTAAACAAAACACGTATTGTTTCTACAAATTCACCTAGAAAAATTAAACATGTATCAATTTTAAACATTTAAGATGCTAAAAGAGGAAAAAGGAAATATTGTAAATAACGTGTTGTCCATGTATTTGATTTATGCTAAAAGATGCAAATACCGTTCATAGAATATATAATTATCACAAAAAGATAATGATTAAGCGTAATTATCAATATAATCCTAAAGATAAACCTTATATTGATGTTTGTTTGTTTCACAGACATATGAAAACAGGTTAAGTTTTTCTTCATGCATTCATATATTAGCGTAGGTGATTGATATATTGATTCTATTAGAATTTAAAATATTAGTTTATAAACTAATAAACCCTTTCACATAATATAAACGTTGATCTTAGTATTCTTTATTTTGGTGGAACGATCATCTTAATGTGATTAAAATGGTTAGATTTAAATATTATTAACCATTAAAATCATTCAATTTATTCCTTGTATCTATTTTTGTGAATGATGATTACTCAAAATAATGATATTGGGGTTCTTAAACAATATAGATAGGTTTATCCCCCAATTAGATTATCAAAGTTTTATTTTGTCATTTAATTTAATTGAGGTTTAACGTAAATCTCTTGTCATTTTTTATGTTTGTTTCTCAATATATTTTGTTCTTGATTTTTAAAACCCATTGCATGTCATCGATGAATGTTTAATATTGATTACTTTTAAATATCAGTTGATAATATCATCTAAACAACAACTAATTATAAACACAAGTACGATTCGAAGTTTGTTTATGCATATTACCTTCATTCTTCATGTAATTCGAATTCGTATTCTTTGTTGAATGCCACTATGAACGGTTTTTGCCTTGTATTTAATTATTTATAGTTAAACTAAATAACAAATTTCCCGTGTATGTTGCGATATGGCCGTCATTCTAGAGCCAAATCGCCAACTAAAAAAGCGCAAATGTCGTAACTAATTAATTTTCTTTCATGAATTTTCCATAACTTGGCAAATTGGGTCTTTTTACTTTCTGTTTTATGATTTTGAATTTTTATTTAAAATAGAGTTAATTACACAAATGGTCCTTTAAGATAATACTAGATTGCAAGTTTGGTCCTAATCTTTTAATTTCGACAAGTGTAGTCCTTTATGTTTACCAATTTTGCACGTTTGGTCCTTTAGCCCAAATGGTGTTAACTTTTTCTGTTAAGTGACTTCATGTGCAATGCACATGAGGGGTATTTTCGTCTTTGCACATTTATCTTTTACAAAAAATTAAAAAACCAAATAAAGTACAAGTCTCCAAGCATTGTGTACAGACCAAACATATGTACAAGTTTACATTTACGTCTTTTATCTTCCTCCTCCCTGAAAGTCTTCACTTCTCACAAATCAAACACACGTACAAGATTTCATCTTCCCCAAAATTCACTTTTCACCTGCAAATCCAAAAGATGCTTCGTCTGGCCGGAGATTCACCGTAAAAAAATGCTTCGTCTGGCCGGATTTGCAGGTTTTGATTTCTCTGTTCATCTTCTCCGGTGAAATGTCTCGCCGGATCTCTCTCCCTCTTACTCCCATCTGCTCTCTCTCTCTCTCTATCTTCGGTGTGTGGTTGCAAGACGAGGACGAGAAAGACCGCCACCTCTGCCATTGAACCACCTCCACCTCCGCTACTGGCGGCGGCGGCGCACGGTTGTTGTGGCTTATGGTGGAGATGGCGTACGATTGTGGCGGTTTATGGTTTTCTTCGATTGAGACAGAGATGTAGACAAGAGAGAGATTTAGAAAGGGAAGAAAACAGAAAACCAATTTCAAGAACTTAGGGTTTTCAAACTTTTTGTGCTCTGGATTTTCAACGGATGGACTACTGCAAATTGGTAAGTTGTGTAATTATTTGAAAAAAAGATGGTCAATGGTTACATGAACTAGCTTTGCATAACACAGTTATGGAATCATTAAACTTCTATACGGCAGATCTTGGTAAAAGGTTAGTGATTTAGGGGATTTAAGAAGATGCCTGTGGATATCCCCAAAATCAAAACCCTAAAATACTTTTTGATTGTGAGAGGAGGCAAAGATCGATGGTCGGGATGAAGTCTAGCCAGAGAGGAGTAAGATGAAGGAGCAAGAAACAAAAAATAATGAGAAAAGACAATAATGCCCTCATGTGCATTGCACATGAGGGGCTTTAATAGAAAAAGTTAACACCATTTGACCTAAAGGACCAAACGTGCAAAATTGGTAAACATAAAGGTCTACACTTGTCGAAATTAAAAGATTAGGACCAAACTTGCAATCTAGTATCATCTTAAAGGACCATTTGTGTAATTAACTCTTTAAAATAACATTGAATGTTTCCTTAATTATAAACTTAAATTGAGGAATTAATGCATATGATGAGAAACAGAATCTCAAAATTAAGGTATCATTATGCAGATTCAATAATTATCAACTTATTTTTAGGAAATAATTAAACAGACTAAGCAACAGAATTTCAAATTTTTGGTATGATTATGCCGGATTTAAGGCTTTTTTTATTCGTAATTCTAACTATATGTAACTTAAGGTTTTTATATGAATTTGTTTAAGGGTTTGGCTAACTCATGCCTAAGGGTATTATGTAAGAAGTATTAATTGAACACATTTTTTCCTAATATATCGATAAATGTATTAAATGAAGTATTAATTTTACCAAGGGACTTTCTATTAGAACACACCTTATATCTATTAGAACACATCATAACTCATTAAATTAGCTAATGGTTACTAATACCCCTAATTTATTATAAACTAATCATAGTTAATATGATAATTATTATTAACTAATCATAGTTAATAATAATTACTTATTTTATTATTTTATAAACCATATCATATTAACTTACGAGGCAGCATGCCTCGTGCGATGCACATGCTTTATTCACGATAAAGCGTTGTTGGTGTAAACCACAAAGTACGAACAAAGTAACGTGTGTCGGAGGATAATGTAAAGTAAATAAACATGAGTTCTTAAATTAGCATAACATAAAACATGTTAATGGTTACTGTTAATGTCACATTTTCAACTGAAACAACAATGTCCGTGCTTAGGTATTACACTTAATGGTTTTAAAATTATAACATGTTTGGTGTTTAAACTGAATACATGAATTTGGTGAGGATTTTTCTATTTCCATCATGAGTTTCTATTACAAATATGTTTCCAAGTGTACTTAAATAAATTTGTTATGGATTTTGAAATGAAAATATATGAATTCATGCATATATAGGTGTTCCATTACATTGATATGCTCAAGGAAAATTTTTATTCATTTAAGGAAATTTAGTAATGCCCTTTTTATTTTCATCAAGATTTTTATTTCTCTTTTGATTAGAAGACAAATGACTGAAATTTTCACCAAATCCCTTTCTTCTTTCGGACACTGAATATCAACACTGCTAGTATTATCGACTGACTGTATGTTCCATATCCCTTTGATAAGTTGCGTGTTTGCAAAAGCAGCCCCCGAGTTTGACGACTTGTGGTCTGACGCGATTATGTAAAAAGTCATCGTCAGCCAGCAAAGCATGAAGCTTTCTAAATTGTGGGAAAGTTCCAGATTTCATTGTTTCTTAAATGATAGAGAAATTAGAAATTACGGGACTGTAAGTAAAAATGATTTTTCAATCAAGATAGATTGATTGTCTTAGTCTACTTTTAATTGCTAACATTAGTTAATTGGATTATTGGAATTATTAAAAAGTCAATATACATAGCCAATGAATAGCTACTGTTTATATAAATAGCTATTGTTTATACACATATGCATATATCTGCATATAAACGTCAAAACTTGATCAAATATATGAATATGCATATATAGAGCAAATATGTTGCACGTGGCATGTATCTGCATATATAGATCAAATGTTAATCAAACCTTCAGCAAAAATATTTAGCCTAAATATTAATAAACAAATATTAACTACTAATCTAACCCTAACTGAACTATTGTAATCTGAAAATCATATATGTAATCAAGTATGTAAAAAGGGTAAAAAAGTTAAGTAAATTTTGTAAATATTTAAAGAATAAAGAAAAATTCCAAATATACACTTCACCAGTTCTTAGGTGTAGTAACCCTAATATGCATATGATTTATAAATTGTTAAATAAATTGTAAATTCTGTTTATGCTTTAAAGGTTAAGTGAGTTTTACTTGAACATACCCTAAATTCAAGTTTAAATGCTGCTTGTTCGGAATAAAATAAATGTAATTTGTTGGGCTGCACCAACATAAGGCTCATTTCAAAATCTCAAACTGAAGAGTAGTTTAATAAAAGAATCTGGAAATTGAGTTTAAATGGGCTGCACCAACCTGAACATCATATGTATAATACTAAATTGAGCCTTCTGGAATCATGGGTTTAGAGTAAGTGTGGGAATAAATAAATAAAAAAAACTAAACGTACATTTAAAACATAATAATTTAATTAATAATTTAACTTAGTTGCTGATTCTGGAGGATTGTATCAAACGCAGACTTCGATTTCCCGCATCGTTTAAAAACACATACTATATAATGCTAATACAAAACAGGTCAAAAAAAATGTTGCTCTATATGATAATGGTTGTGCATTATATTATGTAGGAAATCATTTATCTACGACTTAAAATGAGAAAGATAACCCAATATACATGTTGTTATCAGACCAAAATATACCTAGTGCAGAGGAAGGATTCAGTTTTTTTTTTGTGATCGAAGGACTCAACACGTTTATAACATGAATCTTCGGTGACCCATAGGTACATATAGCATATGATAATGTCAATCCTAATTAATGTTTAGTAACTCCCTTTATGTATTTATATGTTTTTATTGTGAATGAATACAACTTACAATGTGAATGAAATACAACTTACAAATTAATGATTGGTAAAATTCAAAGGCCTGGAGTTATAAAATTTAATAGAGCAGCCGATTGAGTTATAAAGTAGAGAATGAGTTACATACCTGTTCAGTAACTCCCTTTATGTATTTATATGTTTTTAATATTTTTTAATGTAATACAGAAATAGGTGCCATGCTGCATGCACGAATGAATTAGTATTGAAAGGTCACACTGCATTGTAAGAATTAGTATTAAATACATGGTTTCAAATAAGAATTTAATGCAACTTTAGTTTTGGAACTCAATTTTTATGTTAACGAGACAGCATGGCCCGTTGCACGGGCTTCGTTCACAATAATGAGTTATTTTGAGTGCATATCGTGTACAATTTACTGGTATCACCTGGAAAATGTACGAAAAACGTGATCGGTTACATGTTTACTTTGATTGCGGGTATTCTACTAACTGAGCGAAGCTATTCCTTATGTATATTGATGTTTAGGGTTTGTTGTTCTTTATTGAGTCATATGGATTGTGTATGTTAATTGTAATTATTTCTTTAGCTTGAAATAGATTTCGTATGCGTAAGTAGGCATATGCAAACTCGACCAAGAACCGATCGGGATCGCAGAACCGGATCCGACCGAACCGAGCTCCATCGGTTCGGTTCTCGGTTCTAATTTTTAAGAAAAATCAGTTCTCGGTTCCGAGCGGTCCGATTCGGTCGAAAACCGAGAAAAAACTGAAAAGAGTCGAAGAAATTGCCTCGGTTCCCGGTTTAGTTCGGTTCCGACTAATTCTGGGTCCGGTTCGGTTCGGTTCTGAGCATCATTTGTTCGGTCCTCGATCCGTCCAAAACCATTTTTTCGTTCATTCTGGTTTATTTTTTAATAAATATCGATGACATTTTTTTATATTGATTGATTTTAATAAATCTATAAAGTTTTTTGCTATGTAATTAATATTTAACCATAATCTAGATATTCAACTATTTTTATGATTCAGAAATACATGGACATTATTTTGTTGTGTTTATTAAATATTATTTATGGTAAAACTTTTGATCTTACAATTGATTAATTTATTATTTTTATAAATGGATTTATATATTATTATTATTATTATTATTATTAAATGCATGATATTAATTACAAATTCAAAGTTGGAACTCACTTTTTATAAAAATGGATGTTCGGGTAAAAGATAATATCATTTGAAAACTCAACATTATTTGCATCATGATTGTGTGCTTATAATATGTAACTTCTAGTTATATGAATAAACTATTATTTAATTAAATTTACTACTATTATTTTTCTGTTAAATTCTTTGTCTTATTTAATTAATATGTAACTTCTAGTTAAATGAAAAGGCTATTATTTAATTGAACTTACTACTATTATTTATGTTAAACACTTTGTATAATCTATTACATTTATTCATAAGCATCATTTATAACAAAAACTTAATTTTTTAATATAGAATTCAATACAACATAAACCATGAAACTCAATTTTTTCAGAATCTATATATAGAGATATAGATATTGATGTTAAGATATCAATAAGTTATACAAATCATTTAAATAAATTAATAGCGAGGAGAAAGAACAAAATCGCTAAATGTCATTGTTGTTTACTCCACTTGTTAGATGTTTCTTTTGGATGCACATTTAGAGTGTTGAATTTTTTGCGATATGAGAATGACTATTTATAGATGCTAATGTGTGAAATTCATAAAAACTTGAAAACTCTCTTATTTATTGAACTTTTTATTATTATAATTATTTATATTTATTACAAAACTATTGGTCTTACAATTTAATGATTTTATTTTTAAAATTGAATTTCTATAATATTATTATTAATACTAAATGCATGATATTAATTACAACTAAAAATTGAAACTCAATTTTTATAGATACATAGAATATAGATATAGATAATTTATTTAATATTATAATAAATATAACATCAAAATGGAACTAAATTTTTATATTTTAACGAGACAGCATGGCTCGTGCGGTGCACGGGCTTCGTTCACAATAATGAGTTATTTTGAGTGCATATCGTGTACAATTTACTGGTATCACCTGGAAAATGTACGAAAAACGTGATCGGTTACATGTTTACTTTGATTGCGGGTATTCTACTAACTGAGCGAAGCTATTCCTTATGTATATTGTTGTTTAGGGTTTGTTGTTCTTTATTGAGTCATATGGATTGTGTATGTTAATTGCAATTATTTCTTTAGCTTGAAATAGATTTTGTATGCGTAAGTAGGCATATGCAAACTGGACCAAGAACCGATCGGGATCGCAGAACCAGATCCGACCGAACCGAGCTCCATCGGTTTGGTTCTCGGTTCTGATTTTTAAGAAAAATCAGTTCTCGGTTCCGAGCGGTCCGATTCGGTCGAAAACCGAGAAAAAACTGAAAAGAGTCGAAGAAATTGCCTCGGTTCCCGGTTTAGTTCGGTTCCGACTAATTCTGGGTCCGGTTCGGTTCGGTTCGGTTCTGAGCATCATTTGTTCGGTCCTCGATCCGTCCAAAACCATTTTTTCGTTCGGTTCTGGTTTATTTTTTAATAAATATCTGTCATCGTGCATTTTTTTATATTGATTGATTTTAATAAATCTATAAAGTTTGTTGCTATGTAATTAATATTTAACCATAATCTAGATATTCAACTATTTTTATGATTCAGAAATACATGGACATTATTTTGTTGTGTTTATTAAATATTATTTATGGTAAAACTTTTGATCTTACAATTGATTAATTTATTATTTTTATAAATGGATTTATATAATAATATTATTATTATTAAATGCATGATAGTAATTACAACTTCAAAATTGGAACTCAATTTTTATAAAAATGGATGTTCGGGTAAAAGATAATATCATTTGAAAACTCAACATTATTTGCATCATGATTGCATGCTTATAATATGTAACTTCTAGTTATATGAATAAACTATTATTTAATTAATTTAATACTATTATTTTTCTGTTAAATTCTTTGTCTTATTTAATTAATATGTAATTTCTAGTTAAATGAAAAGGCTATTATTTAATTTAATTTACTACTATTATTTATGTTAAAGACTTTTTATAATCTATTACATTTATTCATAAGCATCATTTATAACAAAAACTTAATTTTTTAACATAGAATTCAATACAACATAAACCATGAAACTCAATTTTTTCAGAATCTATATATAGAGATATAGATATAGATGTTAAGATATCAATAAGTTATACAAATCAATTAAATAAATTAATAGCGAGGAGAAAGAACAAAATCACTAAATGTCATTGTTGTTTACTCCACTTGTTAGATGTTTCTTTTGGATGCACATTTAGAGTGTTGAATTTTTTGCAATATGAGAATGACTATTTATAGATGCTAATGTGTGAGATTCATAAAAAACTTGTAAAGTCTCTTATTTATTGAACTTTTTATTATTATAATTATTTATATATTACAAAACTATTGGTCTTACAATTTAATGATTTTATTTTTAAAATTGAGTTTATATAATATTATTATTAATACTAAATGCATGATATTAATTACAACTAAAAATTGAAACTCAATTTTTATAGATATATAGAATATAGATATAGATGATTTATTTAATATTATAATAAATATAACATCAAAATGGAACTCAATTTTTATATTTTAATACATATACAAAAGAAGTAAGCATAAAATTTAACAACTATCAAATAAACAATAATTTGTGACAATTAACATGATAAGATATCCATCTTATATAATTGTGATAATATCATACACAATCTCATATACTATAATGATAACTATTAGATCATTATATAATATATTTTTATATACATAATGTAGATAAACAACCAATATAACATCAAAACGGGACTCAATTTTTATATTTTATACATATACAAAAGAAGTAAGCATAAATCTAACAACCATCAAATGAACAACAATTTATGACCATTAACATGATAAGATATCCATCTTAAATAATTGTGATAATATCATATACAATCTCATATACTATAATGATAATTATTAGATCATTATATAATATATTTTTTATACAAAATGTACATAAACAACGAATAATAATTTTGTACATATATACAAAAGAGTTTGTGTAATTTGAAACCAAAACAGCTAACATACTCTCTATAAGACAAAACCATAAAGAGTTCATCTCTATGATTTTTTTTCTTCAAAACATACAAATAATAAACATTATGTTTGATTACCAATTAATAGCGACGATAAATAAAAAAAAGCCCTATAGATATTTTCTTTTGACTCCATTTGCTAGATATTTTTCTTTTGGATGCACCTTTAGAGTGTTAAAATTTTTCAATATGAGAATGGCTATTTATAGATGCTAATGTGTAAGATTCATGTAATTTAAAAAGTCTCTTATTTATTGAACTTTTTATTATTACAATTATTTATATTTATTTCAAAACTCTTGGTATTACAATTGTGATAATATCATACACAATCTCATATACTATAATGATAACTATTAGATCATTATACAAAATGTACATAAACAACGTATAATAATTTTGTACATATATACAAAAGAGTTTGTGTAATTTGAAACAAAAACAGCTAACATACTCTCTATAAGACAAAACCATAAAGAGTTCATCTCTATGATTTTTTTCTTCAAAACATACAAATAATAAACATTATGTTTGATTACCAATTAATAGCGACGATAAATAAAAAAAAAAGCCCTATAGATATTTTCTTTTGACTCCATTTGCTAGATATTTTTCTTTTGGATGCACCTTTAGAGTGTTAAAATTTTTCAATATGAGAATGGCTATTTATAGATGCTAATGTGTAAGATTCATGTAATTTAAAAAGTCTCTTATTTATTGAACTTTTTATTATTATAATTATTTATATTTATTTCAAAACTCTTGGTATTACAATTGTGATAATATCATACACAATCTCATATACTATAATGATAACTATTAGATCATTATACAAAATGTACATAAACAACGTATAATAATTTTGTACATATATACAAAAAGTTTCTGTAATTTTAAACGAAAACAACTAACATACTCTCTATAAGACAAAATCATAAAGAGTTCATCTCTATGATTTTTTTTCTTCAAAAAATACAAAAAAATAAACATTATGTTTGATTACCAATTAATAGCGACGATAAATAAAAAAAAGCCCTATAGATCTTTGTTGTTGACTCCACTTGTTAGATATTTGTTTTGGATGCACCTTTAGAGTGTTAAAATTTTTGCATATGAGAATGACTATTTATAGATGCTAATGTATAAGATTCATGTAATTTGAAAAGTCTCTTATTTATTGAACTTTTTATTATTATAATTATTTGTATTTATTTCAAAACTCTTATGAATTTTTTCCTCAAAAAATACAAAAAAATAAACATTATGTTTGATTACCAATTAATAGCGACGATAAATAAACAAAAGGCCTATAGATCTTTGTTGTTGACTCCACTTGTTAGATATTTGTTTTGGATGCACCTTTAGAGTGTTAAAATTTTTGCATATGAGAATTACTATTTATAGATGCTAATGTATAAGATTCATGTAATTTGAAAAGTCTCTTATTTATTGAAAATTTTATTATTATAATTATTTGTATATATTTCAAAACTCTTGGTATTACAATTTAATGATTTTATTTTTAAAATTGAGTTTATATATTAATTATTATTAATATTAAATGCATGATATTAATTACAACTTCAAAATTGGAACACAATTTTTATATATACGAGGCAACATGGCCCGTGCGATTCACGGGCTTTGTTCATGATAAAACGTTATTTGAAATTAGAATTATGTTAGTGGAATTGTTACATTTAAACTTAGAATTATTTACGGACGGTTTCGAATTACATTTACGCATGTAATTAATTGCGCTTCAAATTATAAAAATATTTGACTCTACAATGAGGCATAGGAAAAAAAAGTACTTTTCCTAATGCCTTTTAAAAAGTTGTACCATTTCTAAAACAAAAGTCCTTAGCGAGTCGAGTTGTAAACTTCATAACCTACAAATAATCACTAAATAATGAGTATATTATTACGCCAACCAAAATATAAACATTGTCATAAATCCAAAGGGACCAACTAATGAATTCAAAGGTTACGAAGTTGATGAGCTTTGCCTATTTATTAGTGCAACAATATGCCCATCGGTTAAATCTATAACATGAATATAATCACGTACCTCATTATTTCAAATAAAAAGAAATTAATTTTAATTATCTATATATGCAACTTAAAGTTACAATATTATGTTTTTTATGCTTAGATCTACTCCTAATTAATTCATGATAAAACCATGAGTTCCCTATCATAAACTTGATTACAACATACCAATAAATCTGATAGCAACATCACTATTAGATTATTTGAGAAAAATAATATTTATATTTAAAACATAAACTTAAACAATAAAGATTTACATAAGCTTACTATTTTATTAGATGAAGATTTCAATCCATTGCAAGAAAAAATCTGTGTTGGCCTTCTCAAGGCGTGACCTTTACTTTGTTGTTGTTTATACTACATGTTAGAAAAAACCATTAAATAGTTATTACATGAATACATATATATAATAAACATTTTTGGATATCCAAAAATGCAGTCCATAATATGAAACAACAGAAATTGGATTGAACAATAAAGATAATACATAAGCTTACTACTTTATTAGATGGAGATTTCAATCCATTGCAAGAAAAAATCTTTGTTGGCCTTCTCGAGTCATGACCTTTACTTTGTTGCTGTTTATACTACCATGTTAGAAAACCATTAAATAGTTATTACATGAATATATATATATAAATATTTTTGGATATAATATGAAATAACAGAAATTGGATTGAACATGTATTACGTATGCTTCTAGAAAGTTGAGTAAATACATAAATTAAATTCATAAATTCATAAATCTCACCTCATATGGAAACGTGCACCCGTTCAACCATATATTTTCACTGGGATGACCAAATTATGTTACACTTGTTGAAATATAATCCACAAAAATCATGAATTCAAAGGTTTTGATGAGCTTAATAGGTAAAGATAAATATTACGGGACCAACACATATGTACACTGAAATTATATGAATTCACCATGTAACTGATTAGGCGGTTTTGAGTTATTAATTGCGGATGATTCAAATACACTACCGGCATGTAATTAATTGGACGTTTCCAATTATATTAATCACCGAGTCACCGAATAAATACATGCAAATTTAATACACGCATTTAAAACTATATGGGTTTTAATTTTAATAGGACGGTTGATTTCAATTTACCCTTTTTCTTTCCTTTCCGTTCAAAGAGCCACCATTTAAAACAATAATGACTATTTAATAGATGGTATTTCAATTTGCAACCAAGCCACCATTTCTTGTTTTCTTTCCGTTAAAAAAAGCGATTAAATAAATACATTGCATTTAGAACAATAATTGCTATTTATATATAGAGAATAGAGATTTAAGCCATGTAATTAATGCAACTTTGGTTTTGAAACTCATTTTTATGTTAATATAGATACATATACAAAAGAAGTAAGCATAAAATTTAACAACTATCAAATAAACAATAATTTGTAACAATTAACATGATAAGATATCCATCTTATATAATTGTGATAATATCATACACAACCTCATATACTATAATGATAACTATTAGATCATTATGTAATATATTTTTATATACATAATGTACATAAACAACCAATATAACATCAAAACGGAACTCAATTTTTATACTATATACATATACAAAAGAAGTAAGCATAAATCTAACAACCATCAAATGAACAACAATTTGTGACCATTAACATGATAAGATATCCATCTTAAATAATTGTGATAATATCATATACAATCTCATATATACTATAATGATAACTATTAGATCATTATATAATAAAATTTTTATACAAAATGTACATAAACAACGAATAATAATTTTGTACATATATACAAAAGAGTTTGTGTAATTTGAAACAAAAACAGCTAACATACTCTCTATAAGACAAAACCATAAAGAGTTCATCTCTATGATTTTTTTCTTCAAAACATACAAATAATAAACATTATGTTTGATTACCAATTAATAGCGACGATAAATAAAAAAAAACCATATAGATCTTTGTTGTTGACTCCACTTGTTAGATATTTGTTTTGGATGCACCTTTAGAGTATTAAAATTTTTGCAATATGAGAATGGCTATTTATAGATGCTAATGTGTAATATTCATGTAATTTGAAAAGTCTCTTATTTATTGAACTTTTTATTATTATAATTATTTGTATTTATTTCAAAACTCTTGGTATTACAATTTAATGATTTTATTTTTAAAATTGAGTTTATATATTAATTATTATTAATATTAAGTGCATGATATTAATTACAACTTTAAAATTGAAACTCAATTTATATATATATATAGATATAGATATAGATGAGTGCCAACAATCGGTGTTACCAAAGGAAGAAGAGATGGAAATCTGAGGTTAATTTGAATAAAAGTGGTATTTTTATGTAAGCACATAGTATTTTGTGTTTATGTGCATTTTATAGGGTTAATGCACAAGTGTTATCGTACCTTTCCAAAATCTTACCATGATCATTCTTTTTATTTACTTAATAATGAAGCCGAATAATCTGGATAATCAAGCGCGCTTGTGAAATAGTAATAACTAAGGGGCCGAATATTATTATTTTTTGCATATATATTACACTGGGTTATTGATCAAAACAATATTTTTCACATACATCATATTTTAACAAATATTATAGGTGAAAAAAATTATATTATTATGAGTTAAAGTTTATGCTAATATATAGCAATTAAAAATGTAAATTTAGATTATTTTTATTTAGAATTTCAATAATTTAAGTTTTTGGGTTTAATCTTTTAGAAAATGTATTGGGCTTCCAAAAGCCCTACACCAGCCCTGTTTTTGATCGAGTATTGTGAGATAAGTTTGGTCCATTTCCTAAGTTATCATTTAAAAAAATTCCGAAGTCCAAGGGAGTAGAATGTAGTTTTATGAAAGTTAGTTGAATAGAAAAAGTACTAAATTGGCATTTAAAAAAATTTCAAAGTTCAGGGGAGTAGAATGTAATTCTATGAAAGCTAGTTGTTGAATAGAAAAAAGAAAAAGGTTAAGGATGATTCGAAAATGAGACCTGTTGTAACACCGCAATTTAAACCTGATTTTTTTTTTAAACTAACGGAAGCGCATAAGTATCATCACAAAATAGCTAATATATAATTAACAGGCCTTTTACATCATTAACCAAAATATTAAAGTAGTTTTGCAGTGTTAAAACACCCGGCGGCTCGGTTACAACTATATCAAAATCAGAGTGTTGGTCAACCATTCCTAAACACCCCTTGACCCGCCCAAAAGCTAAACCTGCAAAAGAGTCAACGAGGTGGGGATTAGCTAACAGCTAAGTGAATGAACTCAAGCCGACAATAAATTAGAACAATCGAATGATAAACTAAATTATCCCAAATTTATTTTGAAGAGTAACGGGGTTCTGCCGAAGCCTTAAATCATTGTTGGCCGAACAATGATAACCGATGGCCCTTTACTCAAAGACAGTGTACCCCCTTAGAACAACCAGTGCTTCTAAGAGCGGTACACCTTGTCAATAGTAAACTTATGCCCAGTAGAATGTTCCAATTACTGACCTCTTCCCCAAATGTGTACTTAATTAATTAACTTATTAATTATACCGAAGTGTGACCCTACAAAAATGATTGCAGCCAAGAAGAACAAACCTGAGAGAGTTCGTGTCGTCAACTAAGAGTTCGCGTCGCGAATTCGAGTTCACGACCCGCGAACTTTCTCACGTTCCAGACCTCAACTCACTGTCTCAAGTTCGCGTTCGCGAACCCAAGTTCGCGACGCGAACTTCCCCAGGTACCAAATCCTGCATCTTTTCTTACCAAAGCAACCCAATTTCCTACCAAATTTTACACCTATTAATGAAGGCTAAATCCACTCATCTGAGCTAGCAATCCAGTCCCCAAAACTCAGTATTCTAACTACTGAGTTCCCTTGCCTTTGCCTGTAATAATAGTACAACCGAATTAGTAATCAATTTAACCGAAATACTTAAAAGTAGAAGTTCATACATAACCCAAAACTTGCACAATTCATTTAACCATTTCACCACAACTCTAAGTATGACAATAATCATGAATTAAACTTCTCAAACTAAGTATGTCATCAAAAACATGCTTCACTAGTCATTTCTAGTCAATTAGACCCAAACGGGTCAAACTTAACAATTCACCAAAATTCCATACCAATCACCTATGTTTAACATCAATTAGTAGTTACACATCATTTCAAATATAATTTTGACTTCTTGGAAATAAAGTCAAACTCCAGCTTTGACTTTTTCTATAATTGACCCAAATAGCTAGATAATCTTTAAAATGCCAAATTAGCCAAACACCATCCAATTTTTAACATCAACACACATACAATTCAGTCAATTTACATCTACTTATGATTCTACACTAGTTAAAATATCAAGAACCCAATTTACACAATTTATCAAATTTGGTGGGTTTTGGTCATCTTCTCCAAAACTCCATTGATGGAGCTTGGTGACAAGAACATCATTTAAGAATTCAACTGCAATAGCATATTAGCACAAGGAAATCCACATATAAACATCATCTAACCCTAAAAGTTCAACAATCCAACACAAACTTGAAGAAAAACTCATAAAAACTCAAGAACCCTAATTTTTGCTTGCAAGACTAAGAACCCTAGCAATCCAAGAAGCATTTCTAACCTTGATCTTGACTGGAATTCGGAAATGCAGAGAAAGAGAGGAAGATTTCAGCAACAAACACTCAAAATTGAGAAAAACCAAAAACCCCTCTTGAGTGTGTGTGTGTGTGTGTGTGTGTCGATGTGCAGGGAAAAGTGGTTTTGACACCACTTCGACACGTGCCCTCACACCCAAATCAGCCCAAAATCATTTAACACAGTGTAATACTGAAAGTCTAGATTTCGTTTGATTTAATTAAAAATACCTATCTAACTCAGATTTTAATAACGAAGATATTTTTGGAACTGTAATTCAAAGTTTAATAAGAAATACAATTTACCCTTTTTTTGTGCTTGATCAAAATCAGATAATACATATTTTAATCCCTTGATTAAAATATAATAAAATCCAAATAAATCACATAATTTATAATAAAAATAATAAACATATAGAATTACTTACCGAAAGTAATTTAAAATTCTAGGCCGGGTCTCGGGATGTTACAATTCTCTCCCCCTTAAAGAGATTCCGTCCCCAGAATCTCATTCCGCTCGAATAATCTTGGATAACGGTCTTTCATCTCGGCCTCGGTCTCCCATGTCAGATTAGAACCTAGACTGTGTTTCCATTTCACCAATACCATAGGAATTTGCTTCTTCCTCAACTTTGTCACTTTTCGATCCAATAACTCAACCGGTTCTTCTATCAATCTTTTCTTAGTATCAACTTTCAATTCCCGCACCGGTAAAATTTGAGATTCATCTTCCACTTTGCATTTTCTCAAATAACATACATTAAAAGTGTCATGAATACCGGATAATTCTGGGGGTAAATCTAGAGTCACCGACTGATCATTAACAACCCGACTGATACGAAACGGGCCAATATACCTTGGAGCCAATTTACCTCGTTTTCCAAACCGAATAATCCCCTTCCAAGGTGAGACCTTCAAATACACCATTTCATTTTCGACAAATGTTACCGGTCTACGTTTCAGATCTGCATACATTTTCTGACGATCCCGGGCCGCTTTCAATTTCTCCCGGGCAATAGCCACTTTTTCAGCAGTCATCTGAACTATATCGGGGCCCGCAAACTGCTTTTCACCTGCTTCTAACCAACAAGTGGGGGTTCGACACCGCCGACCATACAACATTTCATAAGGAGGCATATCGATACTTGAGTGGTACGAATTGTTGTAAGAAATTCGATTAACGGTAAATGAGAATCCCAAGAACCACCATATTCTAACACACACGCCCGAAGCATGTCTTCTAAGGTCTGAATTGTTCTTTCCGATTGACCATCTGTCTGTGGATGATAAGCAATGCTTAAATTAACTCGTGTACCCAATTCCCTTTGCAAACTTTTCCAAAAATTCGAAACAAACGAGGATCTCGATCAGACACAATCGATAACGGAACACCATGACGAGAAACTATCTCATCTATATATAATTTTGCTAGTTGATCGAGCGAAGCGGTTTCTCTGGTAGCTAAGAGATGGGCACTTTTAGTCAATCGGTCAACTATAACCCAAATCATATCGTGATTTTTCTGTGTACGGGGAAGTTTCGTGACAAAATCCATGGTTATATTTTCCCATTTCCACTCGGGTATTTCTAACTATTTCAATGACCCACACGGCTTCTGATGTTCGGCTTTAACTTGAGCACAAATTTGACATTTTTCAACAAATTGTGCCACATCGGTTTTCATAGTAGGCCACTAATATAACACCTTCAAATCATTATACATCTTAGTACAACCCGGATGGAACGATAATCGGGACTTATGTGCCTCTGTCAAAATTAGTTCCCGCAAACCCCCGAGTAGGGGTACCCAAACACGAGACCGATACAACTTTAACCCCCGAGTGTCGTCAACCAATTCATCCTTTCTTTTGCTCATAACTTCTGATTTTAAGTGCTCATTATTCATCGCCTCGAGTTGACATATTCGGATTCGGTTCACCAAATCCGAGACAATTTCCATACGCATAAATTGAATCTTTTCTGAAATACCCTTTCGACTCAAAGCATCGGCTACTACGTTTGCCTTACCCGGATGATAACGAATCTCACAATCATAATCCTTAATTAACTCTAACCATCTTCGCTGCCTCATATTCAATTATTTTTGTGTAAAAACATACTGAAGACTCTTGTGATCGGTACGTATAACACATTTGGTGCCATAGAGATAATGTCTCCATAGCTTCAATTTAAAAACAACGGCTGCCAATTCCAAATCGTGAGTCGGGTAATTCTTTTCATGAGGTTTTAACTGTCTTGAGGCATAAGCGATAACCCGATCCCGTTGCATTAACACACAACCCAAGCCCGCCAGTGAAGCATCACAATAAACAATGAAATCATCGGACCCATCAGGTAAGGTAAGTATCGGGGCTTGACACAATAGTTGTTTTAACGTTTGAAATGCCACTTCTTGTTCATTACCCCATCGGTAGAGTACATCTTTACGTGTCACTTTTGTCAAAGGACTAGCAATCTTTGAAAAATCTTTAATGAACCTGCGATAATAGCCTGCCAAACCCAGAAAACTCTTGATTTCTGACGGTGTTTTCGGTGAACCCCAATTCATTACCGCAATTATCTTAACCGGATCGACTTTAACCCCGTCTGAACAGATAACATGCCCCAAAAACTGTACTTCTCGGAGCCAAAATTCTCATTTGGAGAACTTGGCATACAACTGTTCTCATTTCAAAGTCTCCAAAACCTGTCTTAAATTGTGCTCATGATCCAATTCGGTTTTTGAATAGATCAGAATATCATCAATAAACACAATAACGAATTGATCAAGATAGGGTCTACATACCCGGTTCATTAAATCCATAAATACTGCAGGAGCATTTGTCAGCCCGAATGGCATAACCAGAAACTCATAATGACCGTATCGAGTTCTAAAAGCGGTCTTTGGAATGTCATTTTCATGTACCCGGACTTGGTGGTAGCCGGATCTCAAATCAATTTTAGAAAAAAATGAAGCCCCTTGCAACTGATCGAATAAATCATCTATTCTTGGAAGTGGATACTTGTTCTTTAAGGTCCTTTTATTTAACTCATGATAATCTATACACATACGGAGAGTACCATCTTTCTTTTTCACAAATAATACCGGGGCTCCCCATGGAGAGGAACTCGATCGAATAAAACCCTTATCTAATAACTCTTGAATCTGAGACATCATTTCACGGATTTCTGAAGGAGCTAAACGGTAGGGGGCTCGGGCCACGGGACTGGCTCCCAGAACCAAGTCAATTTTGAATTCTACCTCCCGAATTGGAGGTAACCCAGGTAATTCATCGGGAAAGACCTCCGGGTATTCCGATACCACCCGGATGTCACCAACTGATTTCTTTTCTTTTCGAACATCAATAGCATAAGCGAGAAAAGATTCACATCCCTTGACCAAAGATTTTCTAGCCTTCATATAAGATATAATAGGAAAAGAAGAATTCACACGGTCACCACGGGCCACAACGTGTGTCCCGTCGGGTAAAGGAAAAGTTATTATCTTTTTATCACATTTAAAGTTAGCCTTATTCCTACTAAACCAATCCATACCAAGAACAACATCGAAGCCAGATATTGGCATTAACAATAAAAAGGTCACAAATTGCACACCATCAATGTCAATGCGTGCTCCGGACACAGACGTTGTGACCGGAACCGAATTTCCATTTGCTACTTTTATTTCTAATGGGGTAGTTATCACAGTCGTAGGCAAATTTAATCTACCACAAAAATTCATGGAAATAAAAGAGCGATTCGCCCCAGAATCAAATAATACACGTGCAGGAACCGAATTGATTAGAAACATACCAGTAATGACATCATCAGTGGTAGTGACTTCCTCCACTGTCATCCGAAATGCTCGACCCTCAGGTGGAGGGTGAGTCTTCCTTTTATGGCTTGTAGTTGATAACGATACCCCACCCGATCCAGAACTCGCCCCCGTCTTCCTTGCTGAAGGACATTCTCCCGCTCGGTGCCCCTCCTTATGACAATTCCAGCATACATTCCTGGGGAAACTACAATCTTTTGAATCATGTTTGAATATTGACCACATCGAGTACACCTTAAGGTTTGAAGTGTACATGGTCCAGAATGTGATGATCTGCACCGCGAGCACCATGTAGTTCTTTGATCGGACCCCGAACTCGATTGTTTCCGACTAGAATTCCCCTGTTTTTTATTACCTTTCCCCTTTTTGTGTTGTTGAAAGTTGGAATGTGTCGAATTTGACCTATAAAACCCTGTTCTTTCCCTACCCATTAGTTCACTTGCTTTATAATCACTTTCTGCAGACTTAGCCAAGGTAAATGCTTGAGTAAGGGTATTTGCATATCTGACCGATCCTCGGTACTGTGGTAGTAATGCATCGATAAAGTGTTGTAGTTGGGCTTGTTCATCGGGTACCCATTGTTTAACAAAACGTAACTTCCCATTAAATTGTCTTATTAATTCATCCACACTCATTCTTTCATCCATCTTCAAACCCATAAAGTCTCTTCTTATCTTGTTCATTTCGAAAGTATTGCAATACTGAGCACATACCTGTTCATGGAATTGGTTCCATGTAATTCCATTTAAATGAGATTGTGTGAAATTTGCAGTTAACGTACCCCACCATTGCATTGCATCACCTATCAATCTTCGGGAGGCATACATTACCCGCAGTTCATCTTCACATCTACATGCGTCAAGAGCCCTAGACATTTCCAATAACCAATTCAAAGTGACACTGGGATCAGTACTTCCACCATATTCTGAAGGCTTACAATCAAGGAACTGTTTATATGAGCAAGGTTGTTTCTGAGGTGGTGGTGGATAACCAGGGTAAGGGTATGGATAAAATCCTTATGATGGATATTGATAGTTAAACATTGGTGGTGGCATAGTGGATTGAGGTTGTGTGATTGCATTAGTAGGTGGAGTCGGTATTGAGTAAGTGTTGTTTTGTTCATAATCCCGTGCTACATTTCTGAGATCTTGTACTTGACTTTCTAACATTTGAATATACTCTTCGGTGCTCGCTGGATTACTTCCTGAAGGTTGATCATTCCCCATGTTACCGCTTGGTGGGTCCGGGTGGTTTGAATTATCGTTATCTGCCATACCTGATCAATCACAACATCTCACGAACAATTAGTGTAATTCGTTAGTACCTATCTACTAACTACTAACACTCCAAATATTCATTCACCATCCCAAATCCACTACTAGGAACGTTTGACCAAACTCGAGCCGACATTTGGGAATGTTACACCTAAATGTGCACACATCGCCAAACCAAGGCTCTAATACCAAATTGTAACACCGCAATTTAAACCCGATTTTTTTTAAAACTAATGGAAGCGCATAAGTATAATCACAAAATAGCTAATATATAATTAACAGGCCTTTTACATCATTAACCAAAATATTAAAGTAGTTTTGCAGTGTTAAAACACCCGGCGGCTCGGTTACAACTATATCAAAATCAGAGTGTTGGTCAACCATTCCTAAACACCCCTTGACCCGCCCAAAAGCTAAACCTCCAAAAGAGTCAACGAGGTGGGGATTAGCTAACAGCTAAGTGAATGAACTCAAGCCGACAATAAATTAGAACAACCGAATGATAAACCAAATTATCCCAAATTTATTTTGAAGAGTAACGGGGTTCTGCCGAAGCCTTAAATCATTGTTGGCCGAACAACGATAACCGATGGCCCTTTACTCAAAGACAGTGTGTACCCCCTTAGAACAACCAGTGCTTCTAAGAGCGATACACCTTGTCAATAGTAAATTTATGCCCAGTAGAATGTTCCAATTACTGACCTCTTCCCCAAATGTGCACTTAATTAATTAACTTATTAATTATACCGAAGTGTGACCCTACAAAAACGATTGCAGCTAAGAAGAACAAACCTGAGAGAGTTCGCGTCGTGAACTAAGAGTTCGCGTCGCGAATTCAAGTTCACGACCCGCGAACTTTCTCACGTTCCAGACCTCAACTCACTGTCTCAAGTTCGCGTTCGATAACCCAAGTTCGCGACGCGAACTTCCCCAGGTACCAAATCCTGCATCTTTTCTTACCAAAGCAACCCAATTTCCTACCAAATTTTACACCTATTATTGAAGGCTAAATCCACACACCTGAGCTAGCAATCCATTCCCAAAAACTCAGTATTCTAACTACTGAGTTCCCTTGCCTTTGCCTGAATAATAGTACAACCGAATTAGTAATCAATTTAACCGAAATACTTAAAAGTAGAAGTTCATACATAACCCAAAACTTGCACAATTCATTTAACCATTTCACCACAACTCTAAGTATGATAATAATCATGAATTAAACTTCTCAAACTAAGTATGTCATCAAAAACATGTTTCACTAGTCATTTCTAGTCAATTAGACCCAAACGAGTCAAACTTAACAATTCACCAAAATTCCATACCAATCACCTATGTTTAACATCAATTAGTAGTTACACATCATTTCAAACATAATTTTGACTTCTTGGAAATAAAGTCAAACTCCAGCTTTGACTTTTTCTATAATTGACCCAAATAGCTAGATAATCTTTAAAATGCCAAATTAGCCAAACACCATCCAATTTTTAACATCAACACACATACAATTAAGTCAATTTACATCTAATTATGATTCTACACTAGTTAAAACATCAAGAACCCAATTTACATAATTTATCAAATTTGGTGGGTTTTGGTCATCTTCTCCAAAACTCCATTGATGGAGCTTGGTGAGAAGAACATCATTTAAGAATTCAACTGCAGTAGCATATTAGCACAAGGAAATCCACATATAAGCATCATCTAACCCTAAAAGTTCAACAATCCAACACAGACTTGAAGAAAAACTCATATAAACTCAAGAACCCTAATTTTTACTTGCAAGACTAAGAACCCTAGCAATCCAAGAAGCATTTCTAACCTTGATCTTGACTGGAATTCGGAAATGCAGAGAAAGAGAGGAAGATTTCAGCAACAAACACTCAAAATTGAGAAAAACCAAAAACCCCTCTTGAGTGTGTGTGTGTGTGTGTGTGTGTGTGTGTGTGTGTGTGTGCAGGGAAAAGTGGTTTTGACACCACTTAGACACGTGCCCTCACACCCAAAACAGCCCAAAATCATTTAACACAGTGTAATACACAGTGTAATACTGAAAGTCTACATTATATTATCGGATTTGAATGTTGATTTCATAGTACATTATGAAATCATTACGAATTGAAGTGGACATTTGTTTAATCCATTTGACCTGTTTTTTATTTTTATGGTAGTGATATTTATTAGTACATTATGTTATCGGATTTGAATGTTGATTTCATCTTTATTTTAGAGAACATGTATTTACAATCATGTTTAACTATATTTGGTGAAATGGGTTTATTTTGCATTTACACGTTGTAATATTTTATGTATATTTCATAATATTAGTGCCAATTAATTTATAAAATTGTACAAACTGTGCCAAATACATTTAGATGGGGGTGCCAAATATTTTAGGACACGTTAACTAAACCGTGCCAAAAGTCTAATTGACACCTCTTATTCAAATCGTTCCAAATACGTATTTGGGACGGCTACTCTAAAACGGTGCCAACTAATTTTGGCAAGGGAGAAGAAGCGTGCCAAATACTTTTGACACACATTAGCTAAGTTGTCCCAAATGTCAAATTGGGACGTCTTTTATGAACCGTTCCAAATAGTCATTTGGGACCATTACTCTCAATTAGTGCCAAATACCCTTTTGGCACGTCGATTTATCAACAGTGCCAAATACGCTTTTGGCACAACTGCTAAACTATCGTGCCAAATGCGCATTTGGCACGCTTTATAAATAGTCGTTCCAATTGCACATTTGGCACACACAAATCACTAATCGTGCCAATTACTCGTTTGATGGCACAAAAGTGTAAACCGTCCCAAACAACGTGCCAAATACTATTTGGCACCGTGTTGCACTGACCCAAATACATTTGGCACCCTCATATTTAGGACGGAGTAAAACCGTCGACGTATTTGGGACCGTTTTGCGCCTTCACAAATACCCATTTTTCTTGTAGTATATTGACCACATCGAGTACACCTTAAGGTTTGAGTGTACATGGTCCAGAATGTGATGATCTACACCGCGAGCATCATGTAGTTCTTTGATCGGACCCCGAACTCGATTGTTTCCGACTAGAATTCCCCTGTTTTTGATTACCTTTCCCCTTTTGTGTTGTTGAAAGTTGGAATGTGTCGAATTTGACCTATGAAACCCTGTTCTTTCCCTACCCATTAGTTCACTTGCTTTATAATCACTTTCTGCAGACTTAGCCAAGGTAAATGCTTGAGTAAGGGTATTTGCATATCTGACCGATCCTCGGTACTGTGGTAATAATGCATCGATAAAGTGTTGTAGTTGGGCTTGTTCATCGGGTACCTATTGTTTAACAAAACGTAACTTCCCATTAAATTGTCTTATTAATTCATCCACACTCATTCTTTCATCCATCTTCAAACCCATAAAGTCTCTTCTTATCTTGTTCATTTCGAAAGTATTGCAATACTGAGCACATACATGTTCATGGAATTGGTTCCATGTAATTCCATTTAATTGAAATTGTGTGAAATTTGCAGTTAACGTACCCCACCATTGCATTGCATCACCTATCAATCTTCGGGAGGCATACATTACCCGCAGTTCATCTTCACATCTACATGCGTCAAGAGCCCTAGACATTTCCATTAACCAATTCAAAGTGACACTGGGATCAGTACTTCCACCATATTCTGAAGGCTTACAATCAAGGAACTATTTAATGAGCAAGGTTGTTTCTGAGGTGGTGGTGGTGGATAACCAGGGTAAGGGTATGGATAAAATCCTTGTGATGGATATTGATAGTTAAACATTGGTGGTGGCATAGTGGATTGAGGTTGTGTGGTTGCATTAGTAGGTGGAGTCGGTATTGAGTAAGTGTTGTTTTGTTCATAATCCCGTACTACATTTCTGAGATCTTGTACTTGACTTTCTAACATTTGAATATACTCTTCGGTGCTCGCTGGATTACTTCCTGAAGGTTGATCATTCCCCATGTTACCGCTTGGTGGGTCCGGGTGGTTTGAATTATCGTTATCTGCCATACCTGTTCAATCACAACATCTCACGAACAATTAGTGTAATTCGTTAGTACCTATCTACTAACTACTAACACTCCAAAGATTCATTCACCATCCCAAACCCACTACTAGGAACGTTTGACCAAACTCGAGCCGAGATTTGGGAATGTTACACCTAAATGTGCACACATCGCCAAACCAAGGCTCTGATACCAAATTGTAACACCGCAATTTAAACCCGATTTTTTTTAAACTAACGGAAGCGCATAAGTATAATCACAAAATAGCTAATATATAATTAACAGGCCTTTTACATCATTAACCAAAATATTAAAGTAGTTTTGCAGTGTTAAAACACCCGGCGGCTCGGTTACAACTATATCAAAATCAGAGTGTTGGTCAACCATTCCTAAACACCCCTTGACCCGCCCAAAAGCTAAACCTGCAAAAGAGTCAACGAGGTGGGGATTAGCTAACAGCTAAGTGAATGAACTCAAGCCGACAATAAATTAGAACAACCGAATGATAAACCAAATTATCCCAAATTTATTTTGAAGAGTAACGGGGTTCTGCTGAAGCCTTAAATCATTGTTGGCCGAACAATGATAACCGATGGCCCTTCACTCAAAGATAGTGTGTACCCCCTTAGAACAACCAGTGCTTCTAAGAGCGGTACACCTATTCAATAGTAAACTTATGCCCAGTAGAATGTTCCAATTACTGACCTCTTCCCCAAATGTGCACTTAATTAATTAACTTATTAATTATACCGAAGTGTGACCCTACAAAAACGATTGCAGCCAAGAAGAACAAACCTGAGAGAGTTCGCGTCGTGAACTAAAAGTTCGCGTCGCGAATTCAAGTTCACGACCCGCGAACTTTCTCACGTTCCAGACCTCAACTCACTGTCTCAAGTTCGCGTTCGCGAACCCAAGTTCGCGACGCGAACTTCCCCAGGTACCAAATCCTGCATCTTTTCTTACCAAAGCAACCCAATTTCCTACCAAATTTTACACCTATTATTGAAGGCTACATCCACTCACCTGAGCTAGCAATCCAGTCCCAAAAACTCAGTATTCTAACTACTGAGTTCCCTTGCCTTTGCCTGTAATAATAGTACAACCGAATTAGTAATCAATTTAACCGAAATACTTAAAAGTAGAAGTTCATACATAACCTAAAACTTGCACAATTCATTTAACCATTTCACCACAACTCTAAGTATGATAATAATCATGAATTAAACTTCTCAAACTAAGTATGTCATCAAAAACATGCTTCACTAGTCATTTCTAGTCAATTAGACCCAAACGGGTCAAACTTAACAATTCACCAAAATTCCATACCAATCACCTATGTTTAACATCAATTAGTAGTTACACATCATTTCAAACACAATTTTGACTTCTTGGAAATAAAGTCAAACTCAAGCTTTGACTTTTTCTATAATTGACCCAAATAGCTAGATAATCTTTAAAATGCCAAAATAGCCAAACACCATCCAATTTTTAACATCAACACACATACAATTAAGTCAATTTACATCTAATTATGATTCTACACTAGTTAAAACATCAAGAACCCAATTTACACAATTTATCAAATTTGGTGGGTTTTGGTCATCTTCTCCAAAACTCCATTGATGGAGCTTGGTGAGAAGAACATCATTTAAGAATTCAACTGCAATAGCATATTAGCACAAGGAAATCCACATATAAACATCATCTAACCCTAAAATTTCAACAATCCAACACAGACTTGAAGAAAAACTCACAAAAACTCAAGAACCTTAATTTTTGCTTGCAAGACTAAGAACCCTAGCAATCCAAGAAGCATTTCTAACCTTGATCTTGACTGGAATTCGGAAATGCAGAGAAAGAGAGGAAGATTTCAGCAACAAACACTCAAAATTGAGAAAAACCAAAAACCCCTCTTAAGTGTGTGTGTGTGTGTGTGTGTGTGTGTGTGTGTGTGTGTGTGTGTCGATGTGCATGGAAAAGTGGTTTTGACACCACTTAGACACGTGCCCTCACACCCAAATCAGCCCAAAATCATTTAACACAGTGTAATACACAGTGTAATACTGAAAGTCTACATTATGTTATCGGATTTGAATGTTGATTTCATAGTACATTATGAAATCATTACGAATTGAAGTGGACATTTGTTTAATCCATTTGACCTGTTTTTTTATTTTTATGGTAGTGATATTTCTTAGTACATTATGTTATCGGATTTGAATGTTGATTTCATCTTTATTTTAGATAACATGTATTTACAATCATGTTTAACTATATTTGGTGAAATGGGTTTATTTTGCATTTACACGTTGTAATATTTTATGTATATTTCATAATATTAGTGCCAATTAATTTATAAAATTGTACAAACTGTGCCAAATACATTTAGATGGGGGTGCCAAATATTTTAGGACACGTTAACTAAACCGTGCCAAAAGTCTAATTGACACCTCTTATTCAAATCGTTCCAAATACGTATTTGGGATGGCTACTCTAAAACGGTGCCAACTAATTTTGGCAAGGGAGAAGAAGCGTGCCAAATACTTTTGACACACATTAGCTAAGTTGTCCCAAATGTCAAATTGGGACGTCTTTTATGAACCGTTCCAAATAGTCATTTGGGACCATTACTCTCAATTAGTGCCAAATACCATTTTGGCACGTCGATTTATCAACAGTGCCAAATACGCTTTTGGCACAACTGCTAAACTATCGTGCCAAATGCGCATTTGGCACGCTTTATAAATAGTCGTTCCAATTGCACATTTTGCACACACAAATCACTAATCGTGCCAATTACTCGTTTGATGGCACAAAAGTGTAAACCGTCCCAAACAACGTGCCAAATACTATTTGGCACCGTTTTGCACTGACCCAAATACATTTGGCACCCTCATATTTAGGACGGAGTAAAACCGTCCCAATCCCGTGCCAAATGCTATTTGGCACAGTTTTTGACGTATTTGGGACCGTTTTGCGACTTCACAAATACCCATTTTTCTTGTAGTTTATTGACCACATCGAGTACACCTTAAGGTTTGAAGTGTACATGGTCCAGAATGTGATGATCTGCACCGCGAGCACCATGTAGTTCTTTGATCGGACCCCGAACTCGATTGTTTCCGACTAGAATTCCCCTGTTTTTGATTACCTTTCCCCTTTTTGTGTTGTTGAAAGTTGGAATGTGTCGAATTTGACCTATGAAACCCTGTCGAATTTGATTACCCTTTTTGTGTTGTTAAAATTCTAGGCCGGGTCTCGGGATGTTACACCTGTCAGAAGCAAGCAAAGGCCACGTACCACTAAGATACCACTAGGGATGGCAATGATCATCCGATCCGATGATCATCCACCCGATCCGATCCACCAGTAGTGGATATGGATGAAGTTAATGGGTGAATATCGGATGTGAAGCGGATATGGATGTTTATTGGAGTGGATATGGATGATGATTTTCAATCCATGGATGAATCCACTTAACCCGAAATTAACTTTTTTTATATTACAATTTCACATAGTTAATTATATATGTCTACACATCTTTGATTCAATAAAATTTATACATAACATAACATTGAAAATAACTAAATATGTAAACATTACAAATCATACTCTAGGCTTTTATATATATTAAGTTACGTTTTTGTTTGTATCTATCAGTATTTGGGGATTGGTTACAAACTATGTTCAATGCCTTAATGCATCAAATGTATATTCGTAATTATGTTTTCGTTTGTATATTCTTTTTGGAAGAAACTATGAACATATTCAAGAAAAATTGCAAATTTATTTATAAAACTATCGTACTTTCTTTAGAAATAATTTTTTTTTGACATCCAACGGATACCCATTTACCCGTTATAATCCAATGGATATGGATGGATGAAATGATTTTAAATGGATATGGATATGGATATGGACGACGTAAATTTAAATGGATATGGATGTGGACATCGCATCATCCGGTCCACATCCGATCCATTGCCATCCCTAGATACAACGTCAGTTGTTTCTAGCTAAAGCCTACAATTTTAAATAGAAAACAAATATTTATTGCTGGGAACATTTCATTGGCTACGCCATTATTCATGCGATGTCTATTGTATTATACTTCCTCCGTATCAAAATAAGTGAATCAATTTGAGGTTCGTGTTTTTTGAGGTAAAATAAGGTAATAAGTGATTAGTGAAATTAAATGGGGTAATTAGAATGGATGGCCTCAAATATAGGAAGATGACAAAAATGGATGAGGTCTCACACCTTTAATGATGTTTAAAGAGGGTTAAGTAAGGGTAAGTGTGTAATTTTAAATATAAAACTTACCAAATAAGGAAAGTGAATCACTTATTTTGATACACCATAAAAAGAAAGTGATTCACTTATTTTGATACGGAGGAAGTATATAATAATCCATTCATGTTAAGATAAACTAAAATTATTGATTAATTACCCAATTATTGATAGAAAAGCAAGTTTAGTTTTTTCACCATTTGATTTGAAATAAGGATATCAGACAAAAATTTATCTTGTGAAAAATGAAGGTAACGCTGATCAATAAACTTAACACGCCAAACAACACAATTTCCAACCATGATAGTTTTAGATGCATTACATTAACCCTTCTAGTATCAAACAAATTGGTGATAGAATAAACAGTTTACTTAGCTTATATGTAAGCACGATATAAACTACACGTCAATAAATTTCTTTTTGGTCACATGTAATTATACTTGATTCAAAGTTCCTTCTCAAGTTCAGAGATACAATTCCAATACATATCTTACATTACAACTCGAGAGTGTAGTTTTTTGGTAATTTTAGTGTGTCATGATTGATCGACTCAATTATTTAATGTGATTATATAAAAAGAAATAAATAATCAAAAGGGTAAATACATCAGAATGGACATCTGATCAACTGGAAATAGATTGAAGACGTTATATTTGGGCCATATAGTAACGACCCACATAAAAGAGGGCTACTAAGGCTTCAAAAATACCCAGACACGTGTCCTTATCGCCGTTTTACAACCTCTGCAAATTGGGATTTAGGATTTCTTAAATGTCGATGAGATCGCTGTTTCCGGTACCTTCTCGAGGGTTTTCTGTTCGAGCATCCATGGACAACACGCCCCAAAAAATCGACACATCTAAGAAACGAGTAGTTGTCTGCGGCGGCGGAGTAATCGGCGTTTGCACCGCATATTTCCTTTCCAAAAAAGGGGCCGCCGTCACTCTCATCGAGCAATCATCAATCGCCTGTGCAGCATCGGGAAAAGCCGGTGGATTCTTAGCCCTTGATTGGTGTGACGGTGGTCCCGTCTCCTCCCTCGCACGTGCCAGCTTCGCACTCCATCGTTCTCTCGCTGAAGAGCTAAACGGCACCGAATTATACGGCTACCGTCCACTCAACACCCTCAGCCTCTCCGTTACCGAATCGGAAAACTCAAATCGGGGACGGAAATCCACACTTCCGGCATGGATCGACGGCCCAACTAAGAGCCCAAGATGTATCGGCACGCCGGACACCACCGCCCAAGTTCACCCACAGCTATTTACTCGGACGTTGATCGAGAAAGCAAAGGTGGAGTATGGTGTAGAAGTCGTTATCGGAAAAGTAAAAAGCGTGGAGACGAGTGACGGGAAGGTAACGGCGGTGGTGGAGGGTGGTGGTGTAATTGACGGTGATGCGGTGGTTCTGGCTCTTGGGCCGTGGACAAGTAGGTTTTCACTATTGTCGTCAATAATTCTTGTTCATGGGCTTAAGGCCCATAGCGTTGTTTTAGAGCCCAAAGAAATGGACGCCATTTCAGCCCATGCTTTGTTTCTTAGTTATCACCCGGCCCAAGGTGGAGCACCCATGGATCCCGAAATTTATCCTCGTCCCACAGGTAAAATTAGGCCTGTAAACGAACACGAACGGGGTATTGTTCGTGTTCGTTTGTAAAGGAAAAAATGTGTTCGTGAATTTCACGAACACTTATCGAACGGAACTTTGTGTTCATGTTCGTTTGTTAAGAAAATTTAGTGTTCACGAACAGTTCGTGAACGAGGGTAACAAACATAAACAAACACAAACGAACATAAACAAACATAAACGAACACAAACGAACATAAACAAACACAAACATACACGAAACATATACAAACGAACATAAACAAACACAAACATACACAAACGAACATAAACAAACACAAACGAACACTAACAAACGAACGAACGTAAACAAACGAACACGAACGGATGTTCACGAACGTAAACGAACGAATGGCCCTTTGTTCGTGTTCGTTTGTTTAACTAAACGAACACAAAATCTTGTTCGTATTCGTTTGTTTAGCTAAACGAACGAACATAAACGAACTCCCGCCGAACGGTTCGCGAACGGTTCGTTGAACGTTCGGTTCGTTTACATGCCTAGGTAAAATGATTTATCATCCAAAATATTTTACTGCTTTACAGTAAAATATTATATTATGTGAATTTAACTTAATTTAATTATATTTAGGGGAGGTGTACATATGCGGAATGTCATCTCGGGAAGAGGTACCGGATGACCCGGAGCAAATCGAACCGAACCCGGATTCAATTCAAGTATTAAAGCGGGTGGGTAGGACCGTGTCAAGCCATTTAGGGGAAGAAGCTAGAGTGACAGCAGAGCAAGCATGTTTCTTGCCTTGTACGGATGACAGCATCCCTGTAATTGGTCAGATTCCGGGGATGGATGGTTGTTACGTGGCAACAGGTCACAGTTGTTGGGGGATTCTTAATGGTCCGGCCACCGGAGCTGCCATGGCTGAGCTTGTCTTGGATGGTTGTTCCTCCATTGTCGATCTTAGTAAATTTTCTCCTGCTAGATTTGTTGGAAGGAAGCCCTAAATAGTTGATATTGATCAAATGTATGTGAATTGTATCTGTGTTATTTCCATACTATTAATGAATAAATTTGACTCCCGGAATATAATCTTTATTAGTAACCATTAGCCCTTAATTTTTGTAATTGATATCTGTAGATGCCATTTTGGAACCAAAATCAGTTACCGAACCGACCTAATTTCATATGTAAAATTGGAAGTATATTCTGTAACTTGTAAAGGTTAAATTGTCAAATAAACTAATTTCATATGTAAATGTTAATACCATTTGCAAATTTGTAGTTTCTGTAACACCATGCTGTTAAAAAAAAATCTATAACACACCGTCATATAGTGGCTAATCCATTTAAAAATTAATCATTATTGTTTTTATCAGGTTATTAACATTTAAGGTATAACTATCTCATTTACGTGTGTGTGAAAAAATTAAAATTTGATGTTTTGGCTATATTGACTATTGAGGATGAAGATAACCTGGACTTTACGGAGTAAGTTTATTTGATTTATTGCAGGTAAACTATTACGGACTACGGAGTACGTTATTTTACTTTACTCGTAATTTATGGACACTTGATGAAAATGTCAGTGTAATGTTTGTACCTCACCAATTAAATACTTGGTCAATGGTGTCTAATATTGACCTTTGAAACTGTAACTCCACTCCTTCCCAATTTCTGCATAACGTACTGACAACGACAAATATTTAAACCGATATATTAAACTGCCATTATTATGATTTATCCTTTTGTTGGGTTATTATTAAAAAAAACATTTGGCTTAACAGTAAGATATTTGTTTCACATTTTTATGATCGTGGTTCAAATTTCACAATAGATATAAGTAATATTTAGAAGTAAATTAGTATTATTTTTTTATTTTAACACTTATCTTATCGAAAGAGTAGACACGTAAATAAATACAAATAATAATATAATATCATTTCATTTTTGTTTTTATAAGACCGGTGCCAACCCTGCGTCAGGGGGCACGTCGAGGGGCGTCGAGGCACATCACCATTGGCACCACCGCGTCGTGGGGCGTCCTGGGCAGTCGTCGTGGAGTTGCGTCCGGGTGGCAACGGTGGGAGAACGGGCGTCGTTGCAGTATGTGAGGGGGAGGGGTTGTATTTTAATATTTTAAAATTAAAATAAAGGTGGGGATGGGTTAGTGATGGGTTAGTGATGTGTTGCTGTTGGCACGACCTCGTCAGTAACCCGTCAGTAAGGATGTGTTTAGTGATGTGTTTAGTGATGCGTCACGGTTGGGAGAGGCCTAAGGAATACTAAAGCCTAATCACGTGGTGTTACAGCTGGGACAAAGCTTTTTGACTAAATTAAGATTTTGGAATTTAATCATTTGCACAACTCTCTTCAAAAAGGTGGCTTTTGAGTAGTGGAAGTGAGTGAAAGCTTCCACTACTTCCCCATGCCCTACACTTTCCCTTGCTACAAACTTTCATGCACAACGTACATCCCGAGTTTTTACTAACCCTTATACCATTTCTAACCGCTCGTCGGTATCACTCGTCCTTCTCATTGGTCCACTGATGTTGTTGGCACGGTCTCATCAGTAGACCTCGCTGCTTTGTCTCATCAGAGATCTAAAGAGGAAATGGAAGAAGAGAAAGGGGAGAGAGAGGTGGGGGCATAGGGGGTTAGGGTCAATAATAGGGGTGAATATTTGGATCGAAAAAACCAAAACCAAACCGAAATCGAAACCAAAAACACGTAATATGTTCGGGTTTGAAAATTCATCATAATCGGTTTTGGTCCTCAGATAGGATGAACATTTAGGCTAAAAAAAACCGAACTGAACCAAAACCAAAACATATAATCAGTTCGGTTTTGAAAATTTATCATTTTCGGTTTTAATTCTATTGATTTCAGTTCGGTCGATTTCTACACCGTGCTCACCCCTAGTTAATAATCAATTTTTAAACTTTAAATTTTCGTTTTTTAATAGTTATTAAAATATTAGAATAACCATTTTCTTTTCTATTTTCTTTTAATCCTTTTACCCAAAATCCATGTTTGGCCACTCGGACTCCACAAAATCCATAAATATCCACGTGTAATGCGCGGAAATAAATGATGCGACACATGAGGGAGCATGTTGAATAATGTTTCACATCTATGAATTTATATTATGTTTATAAGGTCCTAAGCTACCATTCTCATTTTTTTTTTTTGAACAGCAAAAGAAGACAACGGGAAGAGCTTCGGCAAAGCCATCACCCCCCGAAGACCTCCCCACTAACATTAAAAACGAGAGTCTAGCAAAATGCTAGACAAAAATTTAATACAACGGGTTTTT
The DNA here is from genome assembly GCA_963853835.1 of Calendula officinalis. NCBI lineage: Eukaryota > Viridiplantae > Streptophyta > Magnoliopsida > Asterales > Asteraceae > Calendula > Calendula officinalis. The sequence goes on from OY970827.1 coordinate 61,973,013, forward strand.
CAACCAATCATCCCACGAAATCTTTATTTTACGATTTCTTTGAGAGATCCACGAAAAAGAAAAAACACGAATGTTATCAAATAACTCGGACTTTTTAATCCTACCACTATAAAAAAGAAACGAGTTCCTAAATCTCCAAATCATCCAACACGTGGTAAAACCGATCACTTGAAACTTCATCTTCCTGCTATTAACATTTGAGATATTGTCGCAAAAAACGGACCAATCATGAACATTTCCGCCAACACCCGTAGTCCCCAAATCACACCAGTTACACACCTTCTTCCAAATAAGAACCGCAAGGCTGCATCCAAAGAACAAATGTGCCGAGGACTCCACCCCACCTTGACAAGAAGGGCACGAAATAGCCTCAATCTCCAAACCCCTTTTAGAAAGGTTAAGTCTAGTCGGGAGGCGGTCCAAAAAAAGACGCCAAATAAAAATACTCACCTTTATTGGAACAGATTTGCACCATCTCGGGTTAAAAACACAACCCGGAAAAAGAATCTTGTCAATCTCTCGACGTGCCCCAGCAACGGAGAACACCGAATCAGAATCAAGAGACCAAATCAGCTTGTCACTTCCCACACCAATAATGGTGCGATTAAGCATCGAGTTTAATCTTTCAAACTGAACCGATTCCAATCCGCCTCTCAAGTCTCTTCTCCAATTCCATGACCAAAAACCGTCCCTCCATTTTTGATTCACGAAGCAACCATTCTCCAAATCAAGACGGAATAACCGGTTAAATCTCTCAGACAAAGGAATGCAGTCTAACCAAATATCTGACCAAAACTTGATCTTATCGCCGCTAACAATATCATATCGAATGGAGTTGAAATTGATAATATTATGATCATGTAAATACTTTACCGCACCGATAATTCGAGACCACGTACCTTTAAAGGTAGTGTTCAAATCAGTAGAGTAAAAACCTCCGTTATCACCGTAAATAGCTTTAATAATTTGACACCAAAGAGCGCGAGGTTCGCTAAAAAATCTCCACTTCCATTTAAGAAGGAGAGCAAGGTTCAAACCCTTGAGGCTTGCGATATCAAGACCACCTCTTTCTCTAGAAGCCATAACATTGTACCATGCAATCCAACTAAGCTTCTTTTCTTGATCATTACCTCCCCAAAAGAACCGGGCACGCATACTCTCCAATTTTGTAAGAACGGATTCAGGGACACGAAAAAGGGACATCCAACAAATACCCACACTTCCAAGGACCGACTTAATAAGAGTTAAACGACCCCCAATTGAAAGCATCGTCGCTTTCCAAGATGACAATCTCTTACGGAAAGCCTCAATAATACTATCCCAACTCGATTTCCTCGACAAATTACCCGCCATTAACAAACCAAGATAACGACACGGTAAGGAGCCAGCAGCACAACCTGTCCTCAACGCCATGACCTCGATAGCATCACTGCTTAAACCCACCCCATATAGGTTGGATTTATGGACGTTTATTTTAAGCCCAGAGACGCTATAAAACTCTTCAAGAATATTAATAATACCATCCATGGCTTCTGTACTCCATTCCGTGACTATAATTACATCGTCGGCATAAAAAAAATGGGAAATATTTAACCTTGAATCACCAATAAAAGCACCTATGATACGGGAGTTTTCTACCGCTTTATCAATCAAAATATGAAGACCCTCCATAGCAATAATGAATAAAAAAGGTGAGAGAGGGTCACCTTGACGTAAGCCTCTACACATATAAAATTCATCTGACGGGCTTCCATTAACTAAAACTGAAAGGGATGCCGAAGAAAGACAAGAATTGATCCATTTTCTCCACTTCACCCCAAAACCCATTTTAGACATAATAAAATCTAAATACTCCCAGCTTAACGAATCGAAGGCCTTCTCAAAATCAACTTTAAACAAAAGTAATTTCTTCTTTTTCTTCTTATACCACTCGATAATTTCGTTGACCATAAGAGGGTCGTCTAAAATTTGCCTTCCTTTTATGAAAGCAGATTGTTCAATACTCACCACCGAATCGACAACCTTTGCCAAACGAAGAGCCAAAAGCTTCCCAATAATCTTATATTGAAGTCCAATAAGTGAAATAGGCCGATAATCTTTCATCAACAACGGATTACTAACTTTTGGAATTAGAGTGATGAAAGAAGCATTACACCCTTTTGGAATTCGGCCGGTAGACAAGAACTCATTCACCGAGAAGCATAGATCATCTTTTAGAATGTCCCAGAAGTTTTTAACAAACCTGAAATTCAGCCCATCCGGACCCGGGGTTTTGTCATTACCGCAACTCCAAACCACCAGCTTAAGCTCATCCAAAGTGCCTGCCTGTTCTAAACTCAAGCATTGAGATGAGTCCAGTTTTTTAAACCGGTTATCTTCTAAATCAGGGGCCGAAGTAGTAAAAGGCTCAAATTTAGACCGAAAGTAATTGAGAAAAATGGATTTGACCGTAGCCGGATCCGTATGCCATTCCCCGTCTTCCATAACACCTTGCACCATTTGTCCACGTCTTCTTTGTTTTAAAAGACCGTGAAAAAAAGAGGAATTTTTATCCCCCTCAACATCCCATTTTAATTTAAGCTTTTGAATAGAATCCAAATTCTCTAGCCGATCCAAATCTTTTATGGTTTTTATAAGCAACAAACGTAATTCTTGTTCCTCATCAGTCGCAATCCCCTGCTCCATACGTTCTTCAATGAACGTCAATTTGGACTGATTTTCAATTTGCTCTCGTTTGCGGGAAATAATCAAATTTTTGGACCACTCTTTGCTTTTAGATTTAACACGTTTAAGCTTCTCTTTCATCTTCACCATGGCCGACTCACTCTTTGGATTTGTCCCGGCATAAGTAGACATCACCACCTCTTTAAAGTCATCCATCTCCAACCACGAATTATAAACTCTAAAAGGAGTAGGACCATAATCCTCCTTTTTAGAGGAAATAAAAATCGGAGCATGATCCGAATACATCCTTTCCAAAGCTTTGACTTTCAAATTCGGATCCATATTAATAAGATTTTCAGAAATTAAAAATCGGTCTAATTTGCTCATCTTAGACCCCGATTTATTCATCCACGTGAATTTTCTACCCCCTGTATCAAGGTCAATAAGCCCACAAACATCAATAAAACAATTAAACTTTGTAGCACCCACGGAGTTAAAAACCGAGCCTAATCTTTCCGACTCAAATCGAACTTCATTAAAATCACCAAATACCACAAACTTGTTGTCTTTCCCATTCATATAATCACGAATCTCATCCCAAATAACACTCCGGGACTCGATATCTTGAGGCGCATATATGTTTATAAAAGAAATCTTACCGGCAATGCCAATCCATGACCCTTCCACAATAACATAATACCTTCCGCAAATAATATCATCCTTCTTGAAAACTGTCGTATCCCAAATTGACACAATACCACCTGAGTGGCCACGAGCTGAGCTGCACGCAAAATCAAATTGGTAGTTTCCCCAAATAGATTTAAACCGAAATATACTCGGTTTCGTCATCAAAGTCTCCTGAACACCCAAAAACGATACACTATTTTGATAACACATATTCTTTATCCATTTACGTTTATCTGTCGACCCCAACCCCCGAGCATTTAATGAAAGGACGTTCAACATTGATAATTTGTGTCCTCACTTATCCTGCTTTCAATGACAACATCGTTTTTTGCAACTTTATCACTTCTAAATAAAATACCACAAGAAGGAGTATGACCACGATGATCGACTTTAATCAGACCTTCTTTAAATTTTTTTTAATCAGCTCGAAGCCCGGAGGGCAGCCGACGGACTCTGCTTCGTTATCGCTTTGTTGGCTTTCCTCATCTACAATAGCAATTCCTTTTGCAACCGGATCCGATGTCACAGGCACCGGTGTCTCATTAACCAAATCACCTACTAATTCCGAGGTCACAGGTACCGGTGAATCTTTCACCACATCACCTACTGACTCCGACTTGTCATTTATGTCTAACGGATTGTCAGACTGAATAAAGAATTGTTCAAGATTTTCTCCTTCTGAACCCGATTCGTCATCACTCCCCATCTCATCATCCTCATCAAAATGGTGATCAGATTCAACATCCTCATCACGTTGTCTCTGAATATTAATCTTCCAAGAATCTTTTTCTCTTACTCTAACTTCGTATATAATTTCCGCCACCTCGACATGAATAAGCTCATTAATTAGGTTCCTCTCTTTTGTATTGATGCATAACCTCCCGCAGCTAGGGTCATCGGTCGACTCATCATCAAAGAACATGAACAGTCCCCAAAGACTTCCAATTTTTTTGTACACTTCGGAGTTCCAAGCACATAAAGGCAAACCATCTACTTCAATCCATACCATTCTTTCATCGATAACAAAATTACTGAGAACATGGCGAACCTCGACAAACATATGGGATAAATCGAGGTTTTTGAATCGCATACAAGACTTTTGAGATTTAAACCCGATCCAAACCCAAAGACCTCCAATATGATGGATCTCGACCTCTGCAAAACCCTCACAATCCAAATGAGCATAAAGGTTTTCCATAAGACCAACCTCTCTAACTTTTGCAAGGACAATTAAGGAAGAATCATCAATTTTAATGAGATCTTTATCTTCCAAAGTAATTTTCTTCACGTCTTCAGCATTTTTTATATTCTGGAAACCCATTTTTTTACTTCCCCTTTATCAATTAAATTGTTGATCTTCTTCCCCATCACCACCGATGCATAAGAGGATCCGTTATGCATGGTGTTATGGAAAACCTTAGGGTTCGATGTAGCTGGGAACTCCATGGGTTTTTTCTTTTCCGGCATATCATTGGACTTAGAAGATTTTTACCTGTTAAAACGTGCCACAGAAACATAAACATGGAAGGACCCCATCCATTGCAGCGACAACTTACGGGCAAACCCTATTTCATCATCAATCCCCAAGAAACGGATAAAACCGAACCTTTTCCCGAATTTCGACACCTTCTTGGCAATAAACACGTCTACTACCCTCCCATGCAACATGCACCACTTCCACAACTCCTTTGAATTTAACGAATTCGGGAAATTTGTAATGAAAAAGGACGAAGCGATCTTACCAATATCTTTCTGAAAAGGGTTGTGGATATTTTTTTCACCACGCGAAATATCGTTCTTGTTTCCTACCCTCCACGTCCAGCCTTCAGAATCCATTCTCTGCTTATACCCCATTGAACGACGAACACAAACGCCAATTTACCCAGCCCCCCACCCCTCAGATCACCGGAGGAGATGCAAAATATCGCCGTCGCCGTCGTTAGGTTTAGGTTTTTTTTTTGTAGAGTTAGTAATCCTCTCTCGCTACGATTCTCATGGTTTTGAGTTGGAACTTTAAAAACTTACACAAAGACGTTCGGGAAGCCCTTTAACGGATGAAACCATATGCTTTAATATGGAAAATGTTTGGCGTTCTTCACACTGACAAGATGCCATTTCACATGTAAAGAAAAAACTACTTATATGTAAGTAGGAGTGATACTTTAGTGTAGGAAGTACAAACATAAATGAAAAAAGGTCAATTGTATGATGAAGAGGTTTTGTAACATATCTAACACTACATGTGTTGTCACCTACCAAATATGCTATCCCTACAATCCAGGATTCGAATGGTATATAGAATAGGATATGTTTAGTTTGTAACAGGGTTTGTGAATAGAAACAAGAATAAGGATGAATATAAGTTTAACAAGGTACAAAATAATTTAGATAAAGTATAAATATCTCAAATTATACGGTGTAACACCTCAATTTTCAAAACACTTTTTAAAACATGTTTTTAAATAAAAACATTACAATTCCGATATTCCCCAATTATACGGTTTAACAAAACCATCAAAGTTTATCAGAGTATTAAAGCCGGTGTTACAAAAACAATATCATAGTCATAGGATAAACGAGAACTACCTACGAGCTCTCGAGCTAATCAACACAAGGCCACTTCTAACGCGACCCTCTAATCCATCGATCCTGAATCCTGAGTACATAGCCAAAAACAAAGTAATACGTGAGACAAAATAGTCTCGTGAGTTACATGGGTTTAGACCCGATATTAAAGTATATAAATAATCACATTTATTAATAATCACATTTATTAGATATATAAATATATATATATATATATATATATATCTATATACTTTAGTTACCTCCGTGGTAACCCTATCTCATTCATATACATCAATCACCTCTTCGGTGATTCTATCACATTCATTCATAGCCTATTCGACCCGTCAAGTTGTTCGGAATGCCTCCAAACCAACGAGACCCCATTTTGCCCTACTAACCGGAATGCCTCCGATTCAGTAGAACCCCCATTGCCACAGTGTTCAGCCAAAGTGACCTATCGTCATCTTACTAACCAGAATGTCTCCAGTTCAGTAAGATCCAACATCTTGTTGGGTGATCGGAATGCCTCCGACTCATCAGTTTTATTCAAGATACCATGATAATCCAGAATGCCTCCAAATCTATCATCTACCCGTCCTATTTCAATCTACCCGTCATAACTATTTCATGTGACTATGTGTCACATCTAACATCAATGCCATAAGGCCATCTTACAAACTATCCATGTACTAATCTCACTTAGTATTCACACAATCAAGCAACTAGTTAATATAAAGAAATTAAATAACTAGTTTATCATTAATAGTCACATATCAAAAATATCTCTTTACCGCTATGTACCCAGTTTTAAAGTTCACATGTACTCACCTTAGCCAAGCTAACTCCAAATCGTGTCTATCAACACGAATCCTTGCTACCCAATTTGTGAAATGTCGCCAATCTTTAGGTCTTCTTGACCTATCATCCATATCATCATAAAATCTAGTTATTATCCACAAATAGTTACCAATAACTCCATAACATCATTCTTAACACCAAGTTCATCCAACTTGGTGAAACCCCAAAACCCTAGCTCAAGATTTCTATCAACAAAACCCAGATCCAAGAAGAACACAAGGTTCTTAAGCTTACAAAGAGTGTTCTACACTCATCTTAGTCATCTTCTCCAAAGATGACTTGGTAGGTTACCCAAACCACCAAATTTCCCCAAATAAAGTTCATAACTAGCTAGATAACATCAACAATCAAGAAATCTTACATTTGATGTTTAGATCCTTCAAGATGGTGAAGATCTGAGCTCAAGAACACCAAAATCGCCTCTTTCTCTCTTTAGGATCGGCTGCACCACAATTGGGGGTGAAAATGAGCAAACCCTAGCTCAAACCCGATTTATTGCTGCCCGACCAGTCTTCGCGGCGCGAACAAAGTTCGCGTCGCTAACTCTGCATATCGTACGCATACTTAGCGATCGCTAACTCAACGCGAACTACTTCGCGACCCAAAGCCAAACTACCTGGCCCGACTTCCCGATCGCTACCACTAGTTCGCGTCGCAAACTTTCCAAAGCAGCAGGGCTGCACTTTTCAACTTTATCTCGACCCGGTTTCGCCCATAACTTCCTCGTACGATGTCCAAATGACATGAAACCAATTCCTACGTGTTTTAAACGATTTATCCTTATTTATCATATTTTTCCCATAATTTATTTTATTCAAATTTCGGGTCGTTACATACGGAGTATCTATTTTAAGGTAGGAATCAATATTTTGGAATGAGGAAGTATGATGATCAAATAAATGGTTTAAATTAGGCAGTGTGTGTCTAACGTTAATAAAAATGATAATCAATTTTTTATAAGGCTGCTAATATATGCTCAAAGACATATAACAGCAAATCTTAATGATCTGTTTCGCTTTTGTATAAATTAATAAAAAATCATTTTTAATTATAAAAAGAGTAAATTTTGATTAACATCAAAGAATTAACGAGTTATTAATATCAATTAACTAATTAAATAAATTTTGCTTCCCTTATTGGTTAATATCATGTGTCTTTAGGCATATTTTAGAAAAAAATACCAATTTTATAATCAATTTCTACTATATGAGTTAAACAACTTATTAAAATGTTTATATACCAGCAATATTTGATATTCAGTTGTCGTGTAAGATCACAAGTTCAAGTTATGTTGTTAAAGAAAAGGATTTTGATAATGATAGCTCTTAAGGCTGTCATTAGACGCATAAAAATTGTACATTAATTCATAAAGAGAAATAATTCCTAAGATTCAGGGGTGGTTATAGATTGATGTACAAGTATTTAATACATATCTACATACAGTCATTATCTAAAACCCTGTTAAAAATGTAGATTAGAAGAGATTTTAGATATTAAAAAGAAAAAAGGTAAACATCTTTGTTCAATAACTAAAAATGTGTACTTTTTAAAGTATATTTTGTGTAATTACTTTTTTTTCATTTTTACATTAATTTCCCCAATATCACTCATTCACATGGCATCTGCTTGTACTCATCATAATTCTCACACCACCCCAACCTCCATTCTTCAACAACAATTGGAGAATGTGTGATTCCTCCTCTCAAACATCATGACCGCCATTACCAACTTCAAGAACCTTCCATTTCTTCTTTTACTCATCATCCATCCATCTTTTGGTCTCACCATTGATGGAATTCTCTTACTCTCGTTCAAATACTCTGTTATGAACGATCCTTTAGGTGTTCTAGACACCTGGAATTACTCCGATGAAACACCATGCTCATGGAACGGCGTCGTTTGTCAGACTTTCCCCGCCGACGCAAACCGTGTCACCGGATTATCACTCCCCAATTCGGAGCTCACAGCCTCCATTCCCGCCAACCTGGGTTTAATAGATCACCTTCGAGAATTAAATTTATCGAATAATAAAATCAATGGGTCAATTCCGTTGTCTTTGTACAGTGCACATGAGCTTCAGTCTCTTGATTTGTCAAATAATTTGATCTCCGGCGAGATTTTTGTGTTTGCCGGAGGATGGCGAAGTCTTCAAATTCTTAACCTTTCCGGCAACTTGTTAACGGGAAAGCTGCCGGAAGGTCTTGGCTTATTGTCCAACCTAACAGTGGTTTCGTTGAGGGGAAATTATTTTTACGGTGAGTTCTCCGGTGGGTTTGATTCCGTTACAGTTTTAGATCTATCAAGTAATTTCTTCAACGGTTCGTTACCGGAAGATTTTGGTAATGGTGATTTTGATTATTTCAACATTTCACACAACAATATTTCCGGCGAGATCCCGCCAGATTTTGCGAATAAATTTCAAGCAAATGCGACAATTGATCTGTCATTCAACAATTTGACCGGAGCAATTCCGGAATCTAGTATCTTCTTCAAACAAAACGAACAATCATTCGCAGGAAATCCGGAGCTTTGCGGGAAGCCATTGACAAACCTATGTGTAGTCCCTTCATCGGTTTCCGCTCCCCCCAACATCTCTTCCGATCCCATAACGTTACCACCGGCTATTGCCGGTATCCCAGAAACAATCCCGTCATCTCGTTCAGACAATTCGTCGAACACTTCAAAATCCAAGTTTAAAACAAGCACAATTGTCGGAATCGTAGTCGGAGACATCGCCATCATAGCAATTCTAGCCATGATTTTCATTTACATAATGAAAAAACGCAATAAAGCTCCATCAGACACTCATCAAAATACCGAAAAAGATTCAAATAATAATTTCGATTGGGCGTCAGCATCAGATGAAGAACACAAAAGCTTACGTACATGGGGTTGTTTGATGAAAAGAAAAAGCACAGAAAACGAAGAATTGAGCGAAAATTCAAGCTCCAACAGCTCCGAAACCGAAATGGCGATACCGGAAACCGATAAAATCGGTAATTCGACAAGAAGAGGAGTGGAAAAAAAGGGATTAGTGACGGTTGACGGCGGTGAAAAGGAATTAGAACTCGAGACACTGTTAAAAGCGTCGGCGTATATACTCGGCGCCACCGGGTCAAGTATTATATACAAGGCGGTTTTGGAGGACGGTACGGCGTTAGCGGTTAGACGGATCGGCGAAAACGGGTTGGACCGGTTCAGGGATTTTGAGAATCAAGTTCGGGTCATTGCGAAACTGGTACACCCGAATTTGGTTCGGATCCGTGGGTTTTATTGGGGTGCGGATGAGAAGCTTGTTATCTACGACTACGTTCCCTATGGCAGCTTAGCCAATGCACGTTATAGTGAGTCTTCTTTTTCTTGTTATAAACTAATCGTCGTTTTTATAAATGCATTGAAACTAAACGAGGTGTGATTGATATAAGAATATGATACAAGTGAAATTAAGTTTGTACTACGTTGTACGTGAATAGTTAATATTTTAATAAATAAGTCACATATAATTAATTATAAAATTGTTAGAGTATTAGAATAGTGGTTTTCTTGTAGCTATTTTTATTAATTTGGTATAAACATGTCGTTAAGAATCGTTTTGATTAAATGAATTCAAATGGCCAATATAACATTAGATTACAAGTTATCAAGTTGCATTATTTTTAGTAGGACTGGAATTTTATTGATGATTAGTTTATGCAAATCAAGATTCTGAGAATATTAATCCTTGTCATTGTATATTTCCACTATATTCTCCAGCACACAAAAATACAAAATCAATATGCATATGTGTAATATAGTTTTCCAACACGGTTATTGCTAAAATGCGCTGTTGACGGGGACCGAGGTGGAGTAGTTGTAACTGTAACCTTTGTTTAATGCACTGCCTCCACAGTCCTCATGCATCAAAAGTCAATTGTCACATAGCGAACGTTCTCATTATTTACTTTTGGTCCATAGCGTATGATAGCATTTAAAGGTTCTTGTGCCCATAAGATATACTTCCTCCGTATGAAAATAAGTGACACACCTTCCATTTTGGGGTTTATCAAAATAAGTGACACACTTTGAAAATTTTCCTTATTTGGTAAAAATAATGGGACCCATACCCACTAACTATCTACTTTAATAAAGTGAAATTACCCTTATACCCTTACTTTTACCTTTAAAACTCATTAATATCACTTTATTCAAGAAAAGTGGGACCCATTCTCCACTAAATATTACTTTAATCTATTTTAACCTCTACTTTAATCTTTTACCTCAAAAAACATGTAAGTCAATTTGTGTCACTTATTTTGATACGGAGGAAGTATTAAAAGAAAAACGATATACTCTCTCGGTCCCTAAATAAAGTTCTCATTTCTCTTGGGCACAATCTTTTAGGAGATAAAAAGTGGTGGGGTATTTGAATTTGATATTACTTTTGATTAAAATATAAGGTTTGATTGGAGAGAGAAAGTATTTTAAGAGATAGTTAGTGGTGAATATATTAGAAATAATATTATTATATTAAGCGCGTCCCTTAAGTTTGATAAATGGGAACTTTATTTAGGGACAAAACTTGAAGGTGAAATGGGAACTTTATTTAGGGACGGAGGGAGTAATATTTTAGACCTCAAATCAAATTTGATAAATGTTATTACGGTAACAAATCATTGACATGCTTTTTCGACTTGTACTTTTGACAGAAAAAGTTGGGTCGTCGCCTTGTCCGCTACCGTGGGAATTCAGGCTCAAGATAGCAACGGGTACAGCTCGTGGGCTATTGTACATCCATGATAAGAAGCAAGTGCACGGAAACCTTAAACCTAGCAACATTTTATTAGGATCCGATATGGAGCCAAAAATAGGAGATTTCGGGCTCGAAAGACTCATGTTAGGCGATCAAAGTTGCAAAGTGGGTGGATCCACTCGAAACTTCGGTAGCATGAGGTCAACTGCTTCTCGAGATGGTTTTATGGACATTGTGATTGGGTCAAACCCGAGCCCAAGCCCGAGTTCAATGGGCTGCATTTCTCCATATTATGCACCAGAGTCTCTCAGAAATCTAAAACCTAGCCCGAAATGGGATGTGTATTCATATGGTGTGGTGTTGCTTGAACTATTAACGGGAAAGGTTATTGTATCGGATGAGTTTGGACCAGGTAGTCTGACGTGGGGCGCCACGTTGGCGGTTGAAGAGAAGAAAAAGGTGTTGCGAATGGTTGACGTGGCGATTCGTGCTGACATGGAAGGCAAAGAGGAGGCTTTGTTGGCATTGTTGAGAGTGGCTTATAGTTGTATAGCATTGGTCCCACAGAAGAGACCAAATATGAAAGAGGTGTTGCACGCTCTTGACAAATTTCCAACTGCTACCTTTTCGTATTATTGAAAAAAGTGGGGAATTGTAGAAAGATGTGTATTTATGATTGGGAAATATCATAATTGGTTGTTTTAGTCTAATTTATTTAATTGTCTAACGTCTATATGTGGATTTGGTTCCTACAAATTTTTCTTAATTATCTTTCTATTTATTTAATTAACACAAATTTTCAAATAAAATTATGAGATTGAGAAAGAGAATGAGTGGATTCCACATTTCAATCATTTTATGGGTAGCATGATGAGGTATGAAGATTTAGTAAAAATAAATATAATTTTTCTTTGGGAAAAAGATACCGATATGACAATTGCAAATTATGCATATAAAATTATGTGTATAAAATTGCTTACCTTTAGCTGTATGTTCTTGATCAAGATGGTTTAAATAAGTAGCATAGAAAAGGTTAATTAACAATGGAATGATTTAAACATGTTTGTAGCCATCCAAATAGTTTCCAAGTGCGTCAATCAAAAGTCCTAAATGTTAAAATCAGCTCCCACAGATAATGCTATATTCTGAAATTTAGTACCATTTTATTAAGTCACAGACTCATAGGAACGAGGAACTACACTGGCTTGAAGTAATTACTCTTTGTGAGTTTATGGGTTACATCTTAAAATCAACTAGTTGTAAAAGTAGTAGTGCATAACCATTAAAATACATTACAAGTTCATTATTTGTCTGTGAGACATTACTCAACACTTTTCAAATAAGAGATTGGTTAATAATAATCCTTAACCTATGGTTAAGATATAAAAATATACTTCAATCACTTATATGAGTTATATATTTGACCATAAAAAATGTTCTAACTTAAAAATATTAACCACTGTAAGATGATTATGTAGTAAAGATTGTATTTTAATCACTTAAGAACTCAATTTACATTTCCTTAAGAACGAGGAACTACACTGGCTTGAAGTAATTACTCTTTGTGAGTTTATGGGTTACATCTTAAAATCAACTAGTTGTAAAAGTAGTAGTGCATAACCATTAAAATACATTACAAGTTCATTATTTGTCTATGAGACATTACTCAACACTTTTCAAATAAGAGATTGGTTAATAATAATCCTTAACCTATGGTTAAGATATAAAAATATACTTCAATCACTTATATGAGTTATATATTTGACCATAAAAAATGGTCTAACTTAAAAATATTAACCACTGTAAGATGATTATGTAGTAAAGATTGTATTTTAATCACTTAAGAACTCAATTTACATTATTGTTATAAACCTTATAACAATATTTACATTTCCTTCAAATAAATATTAAATGGAGGAGATGCATGTAAAATGTAGGTGGAAAATGTATAGGAGGTCAATAACCTCTTTTCACGTTTTTCTAAGTGTTCACACTTGTTTGGTCAATTTAATATACTAATTTCATGTAGTGTTTTGTATAAAGTTTCAGTAACTTTATTTAGATTTAGTTAATCCATACCGGTAGTACTTCAAGTCAGACGGATATCTTTTGGGTCTGATGACATTGTCATCCCTATTACAATTACACACAATCATCTATGCATACATGATACATGTTTGTATGGGTGAAACTGGAAATTTATATAAGTAGTAGCATGATAAAATTTTCAGATTACAATATAATAAGATTAAAAAAAAATTATGATTGTCATATATAGCAAAAATAGTGTAAGATCCTACATTTTAAAGTTGATATCTGCGTATAGACATTTTTTGACCTTTATCTTACATCTTCAATCTTAACTTCTATAAGGGCTTCTAACAAATCAATGCATCATTCATATATCATCACCCATTTTATTACACAATTCGGTCTTCAATAACTTCATACAGGAAAAACATTTTTCCACCATTACACTCGCGACGGGTAAAACCAAAGCCAACTTTAATAATTTGTAAACCCAGGGATAAAACGATGTTTCCCAATTATCACCATCATACGAAAAAGGTAGGCAATTCCCTTCAAACTAGCGAATCGGTCATCATTACGCAAAGAGTGATGATATATCTCAAGTTCACTATCAAGTTACATCCTATCCAAATCATTACAATTATTTTTGTACAACTCACTTAACATCAACAACTTTGTTTTGGAAGAGGAAACAACCAAACAAAAACCATGACAACCTTGTGTGTGAGCGAGGGATAAACAAAAGTTTTTTTTTGAATTAAATTTAGGTTTTGAGTTGGGCTATAGGGTTGAACTATCTATATCTATCTATAATTATAATAAAACAAGGTTTTTAGTGCCACATGGTATTTTCGTAGAGCAATTATTTTTCATGTGGCAGCTTCCTATTGGAAAGTTCTATTTTTTCCCGCCCATATGAATTCTTCGTTTGTATATGGCTGATTTTAATATGCAATAAATTATACCTATTAAACCTAATTAATAGCAGATTTAATTAGTTTCTAAAATTATATGTAGAAAGACACCGGCCTCCCTAATCATCTCCCTACATTTCTCATCTAATCATCTCTCAGCCGCCGACCTACCATCTGCCATTGACCGCCTCTCTTGCTCCACCATCAGCCTTTTCTCGGTAATTTCTCTCTCTCAAATTACTGATTGTTTGCGTAATTCGGTTTGTGATTAGTCGTTGATTGGTGCTATGATCAGTTAACAAATTGTTTCTTTAGTCATAGGCCGGGTTTCATGCGGTAGCTTTTGATCATTTGATTTAAATAGTTTTGCCTCAATGGAAGTTGAAATTATATATTTTGATGCCTGTTTATCCGATTTGATCAAAATGATCTGATTTCACCTACACTTTTAACCTAATTTTGTATACTGTTATTGAGAAACCGTTGTTCTTTGCTTGCAACCAGTGATAACTGGAGTTACCTCATGGAAGGCATGCCATTTGTTTGATGGAATGCTTCAATGAATTTTTAATTTTTTATGGAATTGTGGTAAATGGTATACAAAATATATGAATATGCAAATAATAATAATGAAATATAAATAATCTTCATACACATTTATGCTCACCTGCAAGAAAGCCTTTTGTAGCAGCCATTGATGATCATGCATTTGGTGGTTTATTCATTGTGTAAATTTTATAAAATATGTTACTGAATTTTAGGATGTATAAAGATATATGATTTGATTTGGTAAGAGTATACAACATTCCAATTTCCAATTATGAACAATAATATTATTATAATATATTTACAATAATTTGGAATAAATACTAAAAATTAAAAACGAGATATTTTGATGTTTTGTGATAGTTTCCAAAATTGCAAAAAAAAATGATTACGAGTTTGGTGGTCATTTTGAATATACTCGAAACTATAAAAAAAAAATGAGGCAGGTTCAGCCTAAAATGGTCACTTTTTAATTACACTTATTATAGATCATGCATATTATCAAAACTTATAATTATGTAACTAACGGAAGTGATTATTATTCTTGTGTTTTTTTGTAGTCAGAGAAATGGGTTCTTACACAAGTTGAAAAATCTAAAAGTGAATTAAATTAGGACAAGGAAAAGAAGCATAAAAACACAAGAATAAAAACAGGGGGTAAAATAAAAACATAAGAAGCATAAACATCGTAGAGATCAAATTAAAGATAAAGAAAAAAAAAAGAATGATCAAATTAGTTATAACGATTTTCCTGGTGAAAACTTGAAGAAAGCCCATGAAAAGGTTTGATTTTATTGTCATCTTTCGTGGCAAAATAAACGCGTTGGGTAACGTGTCAAAAAAAAGGAACATGTACGGTTTGAAACGGGTATCTTTGCAGTAGGTTGAATTGATTCATGTAATGTTAACCTCAAATATATTTTCTCCAAATTTTTAGAAGTGTTTTAACAAAAAATTGTAGTTCGATATGATTAGAAAAACTTTGTAATTACACTAATAATTATATGATTACAAAAGCTTTATAATTACACTAATAATTAGTGTTAAATATGTATATTTTTCTGACTGAAGTGTTTTATAATTTTTTTTTTAACAGCAAAAAGAAGGCAACAGGTAGAGCTTCGGCATTGCCATCACCCGCCCGAGGACCTCCACACTAAATTTTATTAATAAACTGGAGTCTAGCAAAATGCTAGACTAAAAAACCACACAATTACAAAGGGAGTCTCAACCAATCGACCCATAAGTCTTAAACTTATGACTTCTATGAGATATCCAAGAAAATGAAAATAAACGAATGCTATCGAACAACTCCGACTTCTTAATTCTACTCTTATCAAATAACAAAGCATTCCTATATCTCCATAAAAACCAGCACGTAGTGAAGCCAATCATGCGAAATTTTGTTCTCCTGTCATTAGCATTTGACATCCTTTCACCCCAATCCCACCACTCTCGAAAAGAAGCCACCGGATCCATCACAATGTCGCACCATCTATAAATTAAATCCCAAACTTGCCTAGCAACCGTACAAGTAAACATAACGTGTGCACTTGATTCCACCTGTTCATTGCAAATTGGACACATAATGGATTCAATTTCCATTCCCCTTCTAGAAAGATTAAATCTTGTAGGTAACCGGTCTAAATTCAACCACCACATGAATATATTAACTTTGATAGGGATATAACTGTACCAACAAAATACGGTTTGAGATCCGGGATACAAAACTGAATTTATATGCCTTCTAGCATCACCGACCGTAAACGCACATTGGTCTCCCAAATGCCAAGTAATTTTATCGACGCCTTGTCTAACCGACATCCCTCTAATTAAATCCATAAGGTTGTCATATTGCTCTTTTTCAACTCCGCCTCTAATATTCCTCCTCCAATTAAAATACCAATCACCATTTCTCCACCTATCGGAAATTTTACAATATGTATTCAAATCCAACCGAAAAAGATGGTTAAACATTTGAGCTAACGGAACCGGACCAACCCATCGATCAAGGACTAACCAATAACTCATTTTTAGAAGTATTTAATAATTGGCTCATTGGTCTGAGATTCTTAAAATTATTGGCCACCCGTGAATTTTCACAGGTTATAACCTACTTGCTAATATTTAGGTTCTTTTTAAATATTATTTGGGATACTGTGTAGTTTTTTAATCCGAGTAAAAAAAGTTCTTAAAATTTTATACTACGGCGTAGTATAAAGTTTTAATACTTTTTTTTAGTATTAAAATATTACAATCAGATTAAAAGACTACTCAAAAATTTAAATTATTGTCAAAAAAGAAAGCTATTTATTTCAATAATAAAAAGTTACTCAAATAATAAGAAGCTTTGAAAATCTATAATGTCTACAATGGTAAATTATTTAAGTGGAATTAATGAAAAAAGAAGCCGTTGGCGCATATAAATATACGCCTTTTGAATTATGCCAGACCCTGCTTTCCTCCCTCATTTCAAATAACACCACTCCACTTTCTCTCTCTACAGGAGCGTCGCGATTATCCCCATTTTACTTTCTCTCTCTAGAAGTTTCAGATTCAGAGTCATCAGAAATGGCGACAAATATCGGAATGATGGATTCTGCTTACTTCGTTGGGCGATCTGAGATCTTAGCGTGGATTAACACTACTCTGCGACTAAGTGTCTCTAAAGTCGAAGAGGTACGTTTTCACCCTAAATTTATCTATTCTTTAATTAATCTTAAATTTATGGTGAAATAGGCTTTACTTCTGCTAATTATGTTGATATCATTAAGTATCTGTGTAATCGAACGATTTCAGTGGATCAGATTGAATGTAGGCATCTTCTGGTGCTTTTCACCATAAATTTAACTGTTCTTTCATTGATGTTTCATTTTTTGATGAAATTTGCTTCACTTCAGCTAGTTATATCGATAGCATTTAGTTTATGTATAAAATTCGAATTTATTGAGTGATTCAGTGGATCTGACTGAATGTTAGGCATGTTCCGATGCTATTCCTCCTAAATATATCTGTTCTCTGATTGATGTTTTATTTTGGTGAAATCACCTTCACTTCAGCTCGCTATATCGATAGCATTGAGTGTATGTATAAAGTTTGACTTAACTGAATGATTTCAGTGCTCCTCACCTAAATTTATCTGTTTTTTCTTTGATGTTTAATTTTCAGTGAAATTTGCTTCACTTCAGCTAGTTATATCGATATCATTGAGTTTGTGTATAAAATTTGAATTAATTGAGTGATTTCAGTGGATCTGTTTGAATGTTAGGGATTTCCGGTGCTGTAAGTTTATCTGTTCTCTCTTTGATGATTATTTATTTTGGTGAAATCGCCTTCACTTCAGCTCACTATATCGATAGCATTTAGTATATGCATAAAATTTGACTTAACTGGATAATTTCAAAGCTCCTCACCCAAATTTATCTGTTCTTTCTTTGATGTTTGATTTTTGGTGAAATTGGCCTCACTTCAGCTTATTATGTCGATGGTATTGAGTATATTTAGATAATTCAGTTTAATTGAACGATTCCTTTGAATGTAGGCATGTTCCGGTGCTGTTCACTGTCAGATGATGGATGTGGCTCATCCTGGTATGGTGCCAATGCACAAAGTCAACTTTGATGCAAAGACAGAATACGATATGATTCAGAATTACAAGGTTCTTCAGGATGTTTTCAACAAACTCAAGATCACCAAGGTTTTATAATTTCTGATGATCTTATTATTTTATATTTTGTTTATTTGAATTTTTCCTACTGAAGTTATGCATTTGAGTATGTGTATTAGTGAACAACATAATACATGTACCTGTTATTGTGTTTGTTTGCTTAAGATGGCTATAAAACTTATTTATTTAGATATTAAATTATTTGTTATCTATGGTTACAGCACATTGAGGTGAACAAGCTGGTGAAAGGAAGACCACTGGATAATCTTGAATTCATGCAGTGGATGAAACGATATTGTGATTCTGTCAGTGGTGGCGCAAATCAAAAGTAACTTCTTCACCTCTCTTTATTAGTTGTTGTGTTTCCTTTAAGTTAGCAAGTCATATGATAACTAAATGATCTCTTTTTCACTTTATGGAAATGACACCATGTGCAGTTTTCAAATGCACCTTCTATATTTTTTTATTAGTCGGTTTTAATTAAATCTCTCGGTTTGCCATGATCGAACAGTTAATTATGGGGTAGTTATTGCTACTGATATTAGGTCCATTGCATTGGATATTGCAACATTTTTTATTGATAAATTTACAACCATTTGCCCATAATTGTGGTCACAACTTGAAGACCTCTAGCTAACTGGACTAAAAGCTAGTTATTAGTACTGATTTTTTTTTTTCCATTAGCTTCTTCATTTATGTCATTATGGGAGGGTGGGTATTTTAGACTCTTGATTAATAGATAATGTGTCTTATATAAAAAATTTCATTGAAACCATAGTTTGATTTTTTTTGGGTTACTAAACTTCTCTTGCATATTCCCTTTACATAAATTGTCAATTTTCTTATCATGGAAAATAAACTATTTGTGATATATACGCAATATGAATTCTTATGCTTCATTAATCTTTGATTAACTTGTAATATTTGATTACAGTTACAATCCTCAAGAACGCAGAGAAGCTTGCAAAGGTGGGAAAGACATGACGAAAAGATCAGCCCCATTACAACCTACTGGGGCCCCCACAGCTGCATCCAAATCCCATAATTCTCGTAAAACTGATGCCAGCTCAGCAGCCCATCAAGTCAAGAACAGCAAACCACCACCACCCTCTTTAAGCGTAGACACTTCTGCATATGAAAAGCAGGTACCACAATCACCAAAAATTAAATAACAAACAAAAACTTATATTTGTTACACAACACAGATCACTGAACTGAAACTAACAATGGATAGCCTGGAGAAAGAGAGAGATTTCTACTTTGCAAAGCTCAGAGACGTTGAAATCCTTTGTCAACTTCCCACCATCTCAAATCTGCCTGTAAATTATTATTATTCAACTGGCTGTAAATATGAAAAAATAAACATATAAATGTGTTTTTTTATAATAGGCAATTGATGCGATAAAGAGGATATTGTATGCTGCTGAAGAGGATGCATCAATTGTGGAAGAAGCTCAAGCTATGATTCTTAACCAAACCCAAGGGGTGGGTTTGAGTCCAGTATCTGATTCACAAAAGAGGAAAAGTATTATTAATGTAGAAGTTGAAGCAGCTGCAAACAGTGTGTTGTCTCCTAGGTTAAGGCTTTCTGATGCTGCTGATGTTCATTCCCCTCTTATCTCCTTCTCATCATAATCATCATCATCTTCATTCATACTTTTACAATATGCTATATAAGATACTTTAGATAAAACGCAAAGTTTTATTATGTTGTGATACAATATGCTTAATATTTCTTAGGTTTTTTAATGGAAAACCCAAGGGAGAATAAAGATCATAACATATTGTGATGGTTATTCAAGTTCATATATTCTAAACTACCATTTCGACTCTCGGTTTGGGAGGATTGTCATATTTTGATGACATAAAATGCTTGGTTTGGTTTATTTAGCTTCTCTTTCTTTTTTAATGTTATGAGGTTTAACTTTAAATGAGTTTTTTTTTGTCATCAATTTGAGTTTTTTTTTTTTTTTTTGTTATAACCTTTGATAACTAACTAGAAAATAATCATTTCCCTGAAATGTTTAAAATAAATAACAAAGACCTAAACAGTTTTAACTAATTTATCTAATTGATTTAGGTCCAATTAAATTGGTACTAATTATCCCCCCTACATTTTAAGGACCAATTTGACCACCTCACAAACCTATAACTAACTAATTACGAACATTTCTCCAAAACTAAATTTCTATTTACAAATTACATACATTCGTGTACGAAATTTATGGTCTTAAATCCTAGAAAGAAAAAAACTATGAATGCATCAGCATCGGATACGGTAAACATTTTCTTACAATTTTCCAATTTGTGCTCGTTTTTAGATGATTAATTTTGGGTTTTGGATATCAGAAACAAAATGGAGATGTGGCACAAGGACAAGCAAAACCGCAACCTCCACCACCCAACACCGCCGCCCCTGTTGCCGCTGCCAAAAGCGGTAACACTAGCGGCGCTATTTTAGAAAATGCCGCTGCCTCTGTCTCATCCGCCCTTGAATCGGCAAGGGAGGTTATTTCCAAGGATTAGCCACATGCCTCGACACCATTTTTTGTTTTTTTTTTTTCTTCTATATTTTTGTATGGAAATGTACAGTTTTTCATGCAATGGATAGCCTTTTATTTAATGGAAGTTATTTTAAAATTGCGGAAAAAAGCTTCGGGTCAAGTTTTGTAGTTTAATTTTCAAGCACTTGAGGTTGAATAATTTAGGAAGACAAACATACGCCACACGTGCCTCTAATGAAATTTGAACTTATTCATATATCGTTAGGCCAAAGGCCTTTTAATATTCGACGTTGAATTTTACTTTTTCTATATAAGATAATAATATGAAGCAGTTGAATGGTGATTGTTCGTGTTACCATTCAGCGCCTGTGGGATCCCATATTGATTCATTGCTCTAATCATAACGAGACAATTAGGGTGTTGTGAACATGTTTTATTCGATTTAGTTATTAACTTTGTGAATGTATGGGGATGTAGGTTTACTGTAAAACATAGGCTAAAAGATATGATTATAGATTTCATTTAAGAAAAAACAAAGATCTGGTCTTGAAATATAAATAAAGATTATAAAAAATGTGTTAACTGTATGTAGGATTGATTGGTTTAGGATCTCTATGGTGATGTGATCTTGCGAATGGTTGCATTAATTTGGTGACACTTTTAAAGCTACAAACGCTATAAGTCGAGCTCGGTTCGAGAGCTACACTCAAGCTCGGGTCGATACCTCGATAAGCTTCCAAAATACAAGCACGAAAGAATTTAAATTGCGTAAGCTATTCAATAAAAATTCTGACTTGTTTATAAATAGATATCCTTAACATTTTCCACATTTAATTAATTTTACTTTATATACATTTAATTAATATATATTGATTTTTTTTTCTAAAAAATGTAATGTACAAATTAGTAATACTTCGTATAACATTTACAAACTTGATTTTACAGCTCAAATATTTATGGTATTCAAATTATTAAGAATATAAATTTATGATTTTACGAATAATAATAAATATTAATTTAGATATCATATAAAAATCATTAAAGAAAACCTATTAATTTTTCACATGTGAGACATTATTGTAGTAAGACAATCAATGTCAACCCAAACTTGAATGCAAGCGGAAAAGTAATACTCCGTAGCAAGCAACCCCACAAATTCAGTAAAACTTGCTTTCATACTCAAAATGACATTGACGTTTTTATCGATATTTTAAACATTTTTTTTGAACGGCAACAAGAAACTTGAGACAGACTGAGCTTCGGCATTGCCATCACCCAGACTGCCACAAGCAAATATATAAAAAAGGCTAGCGAGTAGCTAGAGGAAACATACAAAAATTAAAAACACGAAAAAGGCAAATTACACCAATCTCCCCACCTATTTGCTAGATTACATTTTGATCTGTTTTTTATCCAAAAATATGAGAGAGCTTGCACCTGACTAATTATAAAAACATCCCGACTTTTACCGTTACTTGATGACGGGAACACTTTCTCATTACGAGCTTTCCATATCGTCCAAAGGAAAGTATAAATAACTGTCATGAAAGCTTTATAGGTATCACCTTTAAAGTTTGCTGTTTTGCCCCAATCAAATAGATCTTTTAGATGCTTGATGCCGGAAACATCTAATCCCCACCATCTCCCTATTTCTTTAATATTGTGAGCAGCCATAGGACACTCGATAAATAAGTGATCTTCTTTTTCTTCTGCTCCACCAAAAATTGGGCAGTCAGTGGATAGGAGAACAACACCTCTTTTAACCAAATTCTCCTTTGTAGGCAGCCTGCAATGCCCCACCCTCCATGCATGAATGTTAATTTTTGACGGGACCCATTTTGAAGAAAATAATTTTAAACCGGGTTCATTCTTTAGATGCAAGTTATCATAGGCTTTCCTGATCGAGGCAACTGTAAAAGAACCCGAAGACTCAAGTGGCCAGATTACCCGCTGAAATGAAGAGCCCGACGATAATTGAGTCTGAAACCAGTTCTGAATCGGTATGTTCACTTTGTCAAAATCAACCGCTACTCTTAAGATATTCCTCCATAAACCAGCGAATTTACCCGTCGGTTTTTTAGCTTCCAAACCACCATCTGCTCCGTGTAATGAGCAAATGACTTGTCTCCATAACCCATCCGTCTCTGATTTAAATCGCCACCACCATTTGGTGAGAAGAGCCAGATTAAGAGCTTTTAAGCTCCCAATCCCCAAACCACCCGACTCCTTCTCATTTAGAACCGTCTTCCACGAAATCCATGAAATCTTCCTTTCTTTATCATTAGATCCCCAAAAAAAACGCATATGAAAGCTTTCTAAGATTTTAAAGATTTTCTCTGGTGCTTTAAAGAGAGAGAAAAAGAATAAACCCAAACTGCCCAATATTGTTTTGATGGTGACAAGTCGCCCCCCGGTAGACATACTATTCGCCTTCCACTTAGAGAGTTTGGAAGAGAATTTGTTAATAATATATTCCCAGTTTTCACACCTGTTCATAGACCCGCCAATTGGGAGGCCGAGGTATTTAAATGGAAAAGAGCCGGACTTACAGTGGAATTTAGCAGCAAACGAATCAATTTCTGAATCGGCAACACCAACTCCCATTAAGCTACATTTCTGAATATTGATCTTAAGGCCCGACGAGAGGTAAAAACACCTAAGAATTCTGATTAGGTTTGAAACATTCATGCTTGACCATTCACCAATAAAGATAACATCGTCTGCAAACTGCATGTGAGAGATTACCGGGCCATTATTGGGCAGTTTAATACCATGAAAAATACCAGACGAGCACGCACTATGCATAGCAATATTCAGGCCTTCAGAAGCTAATATGAATAAGAATGGGGCCAATGGGTCCCCCTGCCTTACCCCTCTACCCATTTGAAATTCATCTGAAGGAGAACCATTGATGAGAACAGAGACCGAAGCCGATATTAGGCAGCCTTGAATCCACTTTCTCCATTTAATACCAAAATTCATTTGAAGAAGAACATCATCTAAAAATTGCCAACTAATTGTATCAAATGCCTTCTCAAAGTCCACCTTAAAAACCATAGATTTCTTTTTAGTTTTCTTAGACCAGGAAATAATCTCGCTTATAATCAGTGGCCCATCGAGAATGTTTCTACCTTGCAAAAAGGCTGTTTGCTCAGGACCAATAACTGACCCAATTACTGATTTTAATCGGTTTGCAAGGATTTTCGCAATGATTTTGTATAAGCTGCCAAGAAGACTAATTGGCCTAAAATCATTAAAATTTATCGGAGAATCAATTTTAGGAATTAGGGCAAGAAAGGACGCGTTACAGCCCCTGTCAAAAGTGGCCGAAGATTCAAACTGATTAATTGCCAAAAAAAAGATCAGGTTTCACCAACTCCCAGAATTTTTTGAAGAAGGCAAAAGTAAATCCATCCGGCCCAGGTGCTTTCTCTGAACCGATATCCCAAACGGCTGATTTGATCTCCTCAATAGAAATAGCAGCCTCAATATTCCGAGCCTGAGCATCATCAATCTACATAAAATTAATTTATATAATTTGTCCACCTGTGTCGTTTTTTTTTGAACAGCAACAACAAACTTGAGACAGAAAGAACTACTAGTATATTATACTACTAGTATATTATTATTATATTAAACAAATTTAAATTTAAAAAAAAAAAATAATAATATCTATACTAAACAGAAAACATTTAGGATGTTTTTTTTTTTGAAACAACAAATGAAACAACGGAAGCCTACTCGTAATATTCCAGCGAGCACCCCGGACTTGAACGACTTAAAAGCAAATTTCGACTCATAAAACCGTAAGCTATATTCTTATTAGGCAGGAAACCAAACCAAATCACACGGGACCGAAACCGCTTGAAACAAAGAATTGATTTTGCATGAAAATTAGAACCGAGAACTGAACTGATATTGCTTCATACTTAATACTGAAGATGTTACTTCTGTTTGTTCTATCAATACTATACTTGTAATATAAATGAGAAAACATGTCCTTTAGAAACTCAAGTAAAAAAATAAAGACCAATGCATACATTGATACATATTAGCCAAAAATCGTTATATCAAGGAACCGGTCTAGTACACAAGAATGTTACTAAACATTGTTCCATAGCTTTAAAATCCCAAATAAATAGACCTGGTGAACCATCAAAACCAGTTTGGAACATTTTGATAAGATAAGCTGACTGAGGCCCTGTTTGATTTCAAGTTCTGGTTCCGACTCAGACTGGAATTTCCGACTTGGTCCGAAACCGGATGTTTGTTATGCAGAAATGTCGTCTGATTCGGTCGGGAGTTTGGACTCGGTCCAACCCAATAGCTGATTGGGTCCGATTGAAAAAAGTAACAAACTCGGTCCTTTTCTTCTTGCCCTAATCGTCTGACTCAATTAGCTTCTAACTT
This sequence comes from Calendula officinalis, assembly GCA_963853835.1. NCBI lineage: Eukaryota > Viridiplantae > Streptophyta > Magnoliopsida > Asterales > Asteraceae > Calendula > Calendula officinalis. The sequence continues at coordinate 61,998,591 of OY970827.1, forward strand.
AATTAGCTTAGCAACTAATTCAATCAGAACTAACTCAGTTAGCAACTATCAAACGACCCCTAACTCCATTCAAACACTCAAAAAATGTTTGTTAGTTTTAACAAAACACGTGTGTTAGTGTTAATAAGGTTGTCTAAACCTAAATAAACTTTACCCAAACACCCCCTGAAAGCATCCAAAAATCTTGAAAATCTGATAATCATAAACTTGTTTTTTAAGTTCAACAAAGTAAAACCTACCAAAAAAGTCAACATTGCAAGATCCAGAATATGATGATAATCCATGAATCCTGAAAATCTAGTACCTTAGATCATCTATAAACTGTAATTCTTACTTGAACAAAAGTCAACAAAGCAAGACTCAACCTCCTACCTCATAAAACAGAATTACATGGTTTAATCCACAAATACTTATTAAATAGTCATGTAAATGCACCTTAACAGCATAATTTGGCAAATAAATAAGCAAAACTAATACCATAATACTAATTAACTAACTCAAATTCAATGAGCATTGTTAAGAATCTCTGCCACCTGTCTCATTTTCTTGCAAACTGGTTCTGGTGATGACGAAACAGAAGATGCAACTGCCCATGAATCATTTGAGTTATCACTACTGAAATAGGAATCAATTACACCATTTGGACTTCCAGGGGTAGAATGGTACTTTCGCTTCTGAGTTATGAAGTAGTTAGTTTCATGGCTTTCTGATACTTCCATGATGAATTTAGAACAGTCGTCCAATTTTTCCTGTGATAAATTTATAGAAAGTTTACATTTTAGTGAATAATCGGATTTTTTATGTAAACACACACACACATGACACATATACATATATATCCCCTATATTAGTTGTAACATCCCGAGACCCGGCCTAGCAATTTTAAGGCTGTCGGTAAGTTTATTTTATTATTTATAATTTTATAGAATTTTATTAGATTTATTAGAATTTTTAACCACGGGGTTAAAAATTAGCAAAACTGAGATAGATATATATTAGTATGATTTTTATATATCTAGGTCCACTTTTGAACCAGATTTCTAGTGGTATTTTTAGTTTTAAAAATAGAGTTCGTTTAGGGTTCCAAATTAAACATCGTATTTTCGTATTATACTGTATTTAAGTGAAATTTGGTTTAATTTTAAAAAGGGACACGTGTGAGTGATGTGTCATTAAAAAAAAAGAAAGTTGTTTCAATCTCAAAATCTCAGTCTCACTCTCGTCTCTGTCTCTCGCACATAACACAAACACACACAAATATAGAAAACTTTGATTTGAAGCTTAAATCTTTGTAGTTTTTATCCAAATTCCGAAATTGAAGCCTTCAATTAGTAAGTAATCTTCTATTTTGATTAGGGTTAGAAGTTCTTGAGTACTCTTGCTTATTTGAAGAACTAGGGTTTGGTGTTCTTGGTGGGTTTGATGTAAAAACCGAAAATTGATGATTTCTATTGATTAGATTTTAGAAGTGAAGTGTTTTAGATGTTATTTGAATGATTAAAAGACCCAAATTAAACCTAATTCATAAATTATGATTATGGGTCAAGAACCCTAATTTTTGAAGATGATGAAATCTGTGAATTTGTGATTGTTTAGGATTGTAATTAGTGTTATAATTGTGTTAGAAACTAGTTATAACTTTAAATAAATTTTTTGGTAATAATTAGATAAAAATTAGTAAGTTGTGAATTTTGATTAGTTTGACTTTTGTAAAGTCAAATCTGATTTGATGAAGATGAAATTTGATTGTATGCATTTCTTAAATTACTTGTGATGTTGTGATGTTATGGATTCATATGTTAAGATGTTTTAGTTAAGAGTTGAGTTTTGACCCGTTTGGACCAAATTAGTATCTTAGATATACCTTTATAAGTTTGATGTTGAATTTGACTTTGGTGGAGTCAAAGCACTTGTTTGTGCAGAATTTGTGTCATGTATATTGGTTTAAAATTGAGTTTATGTTATGTATATTTTGGACTTGAAATGGTACTAATTCGGGTATTGTTTCGGTTAGCAGGAAAAGGAAAGGCGAAGACTCAGTGATATAAGACAACTGAGTGTGGATTCGTGTACGTAAAGGTGAGTGGATTTATAACCCTTGTACTGTTTAATTGCAATGATTTAGGTTGCAATTTGTTATGTTTGGTTTTGGAAGTTTTTTAGCTAAAATGGGCATAAATTTTTGAGTTGAAAATGGGCAGAAATTTTTAGTTGAAAGCGGGCAGAAATTTTTGATGGCTTGTTTCCGAGAAACCAAACAGAAACCCGAAATACCGAACTCGAAACTTTTCGCGACGCGAATTTTTGGCGTGGGCAGAAATTTTTGTCGTGGGCAGAAATTTTTGTGACGGACTGTTTTTTGACTGCAAAACTTTGTGTTGTGATTTTCACAGTATAGTTTAATGTTAATTAACTGGCTATGTGTTAATTAATCGATATGTGCACATGGAAAAAGTATAGAGGCAGCTTGACTGGGGGGCTGGGCTTTCGTTTACTGTTAGATAACGGTAATTGTACCTTGGCATATTCGTTGTGTCTTAAGGAAGCTTTACCATTGCTAATGAGTAAAGGGCTATCGGTAAACTGTTGTTAGGCCCACAACAGTTGTAAGGTTCCGCAAAACCGCCGTACCTCTCGTTATTTGTGATTAAATGAAAGAGATTGTGAATCGAGATTGTTGAATTTAGACATTACAATGTGTTATAATTTCAATCACTTAGCTTTGTGCTAACCCCCCACTGTGTTGATTCTTTTGCAGGTTTTTTGGGAAGTTTGTGATTAGGAATGGATGACCAAATCATAAAGATAGTTTTTTTGAAGTCGAGCCCGAAAGTTTATAACACCGTTTTGTAAATATTAAATTACTTTACTTTTACATCGTCTGTAAATTAATTAGTTTAAACGCTTCCGTGTTTTCTAAAAAAAGAAAAAAAAAAATAATGGCATAAAAATTACGGTGTTACAATTTGGTATCAGAGCATTGGTTTGGCAATGTGTATACATTTAGGTGTACATTGCCAAATCATGGCTCGAGTTTGGTCAATCATTCCTAGAGTGTGGGGATTAGGAAAGATTAGATAAGGCGGGGAAGTTAGTATGTTAGGTACTAACGAATTTAAAACTAATGTTTTGTGAGATGATGTGTTGATTACAGATATGGCCGATAACGAGCAGAATATTCATGTGACCCTATCAACGACTGAACCGGGTAATGTTGGAACTTCGGGTAATACAAATGAGAATCGGGAGGATTACATTGTTAGAATGGAAAATGAATTACAACATCTTCATAATTATATTGAAGAATTGCAACGAAACCAAGCTAATCAAATACCAATCCCAACAACAATGCCTACATTTTCAATACCGATCCATACTATGCCAACCCCAATTATGTCAACCATTTCTATGCCACCACCCACACTACCCGAATCATTTCGATTCCAACCTCCGATCCAATCACAAGGAGTTCCTCAATATACTTTTATACCATATCCTATTTCTACCGGGGTCAAACCTCAATGTACTTATAAGCAATTTCTTGACTGTAAACCACCAGAGTATAAAGGTAGTAATGATCCAACTGTGACTTTAAATTGGTTGAGGGAAATGGAAAGAACTTTAGATGCAGCAAATTGTGAAGATCGAATGAAGGTGAAATATGCTTCGAGAATGTTAAAAGAAAGGGCTATGGAATGGTGGGATGTTTGGACGAAACAAATGTCCCCTGCCGAAGAAGATGCAATTACTTGGAAAGAATTTTATGATAGAATGTGTGATTACTTTTGTAATGAATTCGAGATGAACAAAATTAGGAAGGAGTTTATGAATTTACAAATGGGAGATAGGATGTCGGTTGATGAGTTAATCAAGCAGTTCAATGATAAGCTTAGATTTGTGAAGCAATGGGTGCCCGATGAAAAGTCACAATTACAACATTTTGTGGAGGCCTTGTTGCCTGATTATAGAGGTATAGTTCGAACAGCAAGTTCATTAACTCAAGCTTTTAATTTGGCAAGATCTGCTGAGGGTGATCATAAAGCAAAGGAAAGAATGAATCGGGAAAGAGGAGGTTCACAAAGGTCCAGATTCGATCAGTCGGGTTCTCAACAAAATAGAAGGTGGCAAGGGAACCAGAGACAGGGTTCTCAAGGGTCAAATGTTAGAAGACCGAGTGAAAGTGTGTCAAGTCAAAAGTCACAATGGTGTAATCGATGCAAGTCTTATCATTCTGGGTCGTGTACGGCTCAGACGATGAAGTGTATTCGGTGTGGGCAGATGGGGCATGAGAGTAAGGATTGTAGGTTTCCTCGGAACGTGTGTTGGAATTGTCATAAGGAGGGACATCGGGTTGGTGATTGTCCAACGGGAAAGAGGTTTGGGTCCGGTTCAGGGTCAGGGTCGGCGGGTGGTTCGTTATCTTCAACGGGCCAAAAGAGAAAGAACCCTCCTACACCCGAGGGTAGAGCCTTTCAGATGACGGTAGATGATGCTATATCTACCGATGACGTTATCACCGGTATGTTCTTGATTAATAATATACCTGCACGTGTACTTTTTGATTCCGGTGCTAATCGTTCTTTTATTTCGATAAAATTTTGTGATAAATTGAATTTACCTGTTAAAAATGTGACAACACCATTAGAGATTGAAATAGCAGATGGTAAGGCGGTTCCGGTCACAACATCTGTGTCCGGGGCACGTATAGATATTGATGGTGTTTATTTTGACGTATTTCTTTTAGTAATGCCGATATCCGGCTTTGATGTGGTACTTGGTATGGATTGGCTAAGTACTAATAGAGCAAATATTAAGTGTCATAAGAAGTTAATTTCTTTTCCTTTATCTGACGGGACACGTGTAGTGGCCCGTGGGGAACGTGCCAACTCATTTATTCCATTAATATCTCTTATGAAAGCTAGAAAGGCATTAGTCAAGGGGTGTGAATTATTTTTGGCATATGCAATTGATGCCCGGAAAGAAAAGAAGACGGTTAATGATATCCGGGTGGTATCGGAATACCCGGAAGTGTTTCCCGATGAGTTGCCTGGGTTACCTCCCATTCGAGAGGTAGAATTCAAAATTGATCTTATTCCCGGAACTAGTCCAATTGCTCGGGCTCCGTATCGATTGGCGCCGTCAGAAATTCGAGAAATGATGACTCAAATTCAAGAACTTCTTGATAAGGGTTTTATCCGGTCAAGTTCCTCACCTTGGGGAGCTCCGGTTTTGTTCGTGGAGAAGAAAGACGGTACGTTTCGTATGTGTATAGATTACCGGGAATTAAATAAGAGAACCGTGAAGAATAAATATCCGTTGCCTCGAATAGATGATTTATTTGATCAACTACAAGGTGCTTCTTGTTTTTCGAAAATTGATTTACGGTCCGGTTACCATCAAGTGCGTGTACATGAAGATGATGTTCACAAAACCGCTTTTCGTACCAGATACGGTCATTATGAGTTCCTAGTTATGCCTTTCGGGCTAACAAACGCACCCGCGATATTTATGGATCTTATGAATCGGGTATGTCGACCTTTCTTAGATAAATTTGTCATTGTATTTATAGATGACATATTGATCTATTCTAAAACCGAATCGGATCACGAGGATCATTTGAGGCAAGTTTTAAGTACTTTGAAACGTGAACAATTGTATGCTAAATTTTCTAAATGTGAGTTTTGGTTACGAGAAGTGCAGTTTTTGGGTCATGTTATTTGTGCAGACGGGGTGAAAGTTGATCCAGCAAAGATAACAGCGGTTATGAACTGGAGTGCACCGAAAACACCGTCAGAGATCAAAAGTTTTCTTGGATTAGCGGGTTATTACCGAAGATTTATTAAAGACTTTTCGAAAATTGCGGGTCCATTAACCAAGTTAACACGAAAAGATGTACCGTACCGGTGGAATGAAGAACAAGAGAAGGCGTTCCAAACTTTGAAAGAATTATTATGCCAAGCACCAATTCTCGCGCTACCCGAAGGTTCAGAAGATTTTGTAGTTTATTGTGATGCTTCATATTCGGGATTAGGGTGTGTATTAATGCAAAGAGATCGGGTGATTGCTTATGCTTCTCGGCAGTTAAAGAACCACGAAAGGAATTATCCTACTCATGATTTAGAGTTAGCGGCGGTGATTTTTGCATTAAAACTGTGGAGACACTACTTGTATGGCACCAAATGTATTATTTGTACCGATCACAAAAGCTTACAATACGTGTTCTCGCAAAAAGAATTAAATATGAGACAAAGACGGTGGCTAGAACTTATAAAAGATTACGATTGTGAGATTAAATATCATCCGGGGAAGGCAAATGTAGTTGCGGATGCATTAAGCCGAAAAGGATCGTCAGATAATGTTCGGTTTATGAGAATAGAAATTGTATCCGAATTGATAGATCGATTAAAGATTTGTCAACAAGAAGCCTTATTAGATAATAATTTAAAAACCGAGATCATGACAAAGCGGAAAGATGAATTAGAAGTTGATTCCCGAGGGTTAAAAACCTTCCATACACGTGTCTGGGTGCCTTTGATTGGTGGATTACGTGATCTTATTATGACGGAGGCGCACAAGTCACGGTTATCTATTCATCCGGGTAGTACAAAGATGTATAATGATTTGAAAGTGTTTTATTGGTGGCCGACAATGAAGACCGATGTGGCGCAATTTGTAGAAAAATGCCATATATGTGCTCAAGTAAAAGCCGAACATCAAAAGCCATACGGGTCTTTGAAACAATTAGAAATTCCCGAGTGGAAATGGGAAAATATAACTATGGATTTTGTTACTAAACTTCCTCGTACCCAAAGAAATCATGATATGATTTGGGTGATAGTAGATCGATTGACAAAAAGTGCCCATTTCTTAGCTACTAGTGAAACCGCATCACTTGATAAACTAGCTAAATTGTACATTGATGAAATCGTGTCCCGACATGGTATTCCTTTATCGATTGTATCCGATCGAGATCCTCGATTTGTTTCTAACTTTTGGAAAGGATTACAACGGGAATTGGGGACTAGAGTTAATTTGAGTACCGCATATCACCCGCAAACTGATGGGCAAACCGAGAGGATGATACAAACTCTCGAAGATATGCTACGAGCATGTGTTTTGGAATATGGTGGATCTTGGGATACACATTTACCGTTGGTGGAATTTGCTTATAATAACTCATATCATTCGAGTATTAAAATGCCACCGTATGAAATGTTATATGGTCGACGTTGTAGAACTCCTACTTGTTGGTTAGAAGCCGGGGAAAAACAATATGCCGGACCCGATATTGTTGAAATGACCGCCGAGAAAGTGAAGATAGCCCGAGAGAAGTTGAAAGCGGCTCGAGATAGACAAAAGATGTATGCGGATCCCCGACGTCGACCGGTTACGTTTGAACAAGGTGAGTTAGTATATTTGAAAGTGTCACCGTGGAAAGGGGTTATACGGTTCGGGAAACGTGGAAAGTTAGCACCACGTTATATTGGACCGTTTCCGATTCGCCGAGTACTTAATGATCAAACGGTTGCATTAGATCTTCCTCCGGAATTAACGGGTATTCATGACACATTTAATGTATGTTATTTGAGAAAGTGTCACGTTGAAGATGAAAATCAAGTGTTACCGATACGAGATTTAAAAGTTGATATGAAAAAGAGGTTAGTCGAAGAACCGGTTGAGTTATTAGATCGAAAAGTTACTAAGTTACGAAAGAAGCAGATTCCGATGGTATTAGTAAAGTGGAAACATAGTTTAGGTTCAAATTTAACGTGGGAGACGGAAGAAGATATGAAGAATCGTTATCCGGGTTTATTTGAACGTGTTGAGATTCCGAGGACGGAATCTCTTTAAGGAGGGGAGATTTGTAACATCCCGAGACCCGGCCTAGCAATTTTAAGGCTGTCGGTAAGTTTATTTTATTATTTATAATTTTATAGAATTTTATTAGATTTATTAGAATTTTTAACCACGGGGTTAAAAATTAGCAAAACTGAGATAGATATATATTAGTATGATTTTTATATATCTAGGTCCACTTTTGAACCAGATTTCTAGTGGTATTTTTAGTTTTAAAAATAGAGTTCGTTTAGGGTTCCAAATTAAACATCGTATTTTCGTATTATACTGTATTTAAGTGAAATTTGGTTTAATTTTAAAAAGGGACACGTGTGAGTGATGTGTCATTAAAAAAAAAAGAAAGTTGTTTCAATCTCAAAATCTCAGTCTCACTCTCGTCTCTGTCTCTCGCACATAACACAAACACACACAAATATAGAAAACTTTGATTTGAAGCTTAAATCTTTGTAGTTTTTATCCAAATTCCGAAATTGAAGCCTTCAATTAGTAAGTAATCTTCTATTTTGATTAGGGTTAGAAGTTCTTGAGTACTCTTGCTTATTTGAAGAACTAGGGTTTGGTGTTCTTGGTGGGTTTGATGTAAAAACCGAAAATTGATGATTTCTATTGATTAGATTTTAGAAGTGAAGTGTTTTAGATGTTATTTGAATGATTAAAAGACCCAAATTAAACCTAATTCATAAATTATGATTATGGGTCAAGAACCCTAATTTTTGAAGATGATGAAATCTGTGAATTTGTGATTGTTTAGGATTGTAATTAGTGTTATAATTGTGTTAGAAACTAGTTATAACTTTAAATAAATTTTTTGGTAATAATTAGATAAAAATTAGTAAGTTGTGAATTTTGATTAGTTTGACTTTTGTAAAGTCAAATCTGATTTGATGAAGATGAAATTTGATTGTATGCATTTCTTAAATTACTTGTGATGTTGTGATGTTATGGATTCATATGTTAAGATGTTTTAGTTAAGAGTTGAGTTTTGACCCGTTTGGACCAAATTAGTATCTTAGATATACCTTTATAAGTTTGATGTTGAATTTGACTTTGGTGGAGTCAAAGCACTTGTTTGTGCAGAATTTGTGTCATGTATATTGGTTTAAAATTGAGTTTATGTTATGTATATTTTGGACTTGAAATGGTACTAATTCGGGTATTGTTTCGGTTAGCAGGAAAAGGAAAGGCGAAGACTCAGTGATATAAGACAACTGAGTGTGGATTCGTGTACGTAAAGGTGAGTGGATTTATAACCCTTGTACTGTTTAATTGCAATGATTTAGGTTGCAATTTGTTATGTTTGGTTTTGGAAGTTTTTTAGCTAAAATGGGCATAAATTTTTGAGTTGAAAATGGGCAGAAATTTTTAGTTGAAAGCGGGCAGAAATTTTTGATGGCTTGTTTCCGAGAAACCAAACAGAAACCCGAAATACCGAACTCGAAACTTTTCGCGACGCGAATTTTTGGCGTGGGCAGAAATTTTTGTCGTGGGCAGAAATTTTTGTGACGGACTGTTGTTTGACTGCAAAACTTTGTGTTGTGATTTTCACAGTATAGTTTAATGTTAATTAACTGGCTATGTGTTAATTAATCGATATGTGCACATGGAAAAAGTATAGAGGCAGCTTGACTGGGGGGCTGGGCTTTCGTTTACTGTTAGATAACGGTAATTGTACCTTGGCATATTCGTTGTGTCTTAAGGAAGCTTTACCATTGCTAATGAGTAAAGGGCTATCGGTAAACTGTTGTTAGGCCCACAACAGTTGTAAGGTTCCGCAAAACCGCCGTACCTCTCGTTATTTGTGATTAAATGAAAGAGATTGTGAATCGAGATTGTTGAATTTAGACATTACAATGTGTTATAATTTCAATCACTTAGCTTTGTGCTAACCCCCCACTGTGTTGATTCTTTTGCAGGTTTTTTGGGAAGTTTGTGATTAGGAATGGATGACCAAATCATAAAGATAGTTTTTTGAAGTCGAGCCCGAAAGTTTATAACACCGTTTTGTAAATATTAAATTACTTTACTTTTACATCGTCTGTAAATTAATTAGTTTAAACGCTTCCGTGTTTTCTAAAAAAAGAAAAAAAAAAAAATAATGGCATAAAAATTACGGTGTTACATTAGTGGTCAACAATCGCATGATATGGTCAATGTTACTACCAATTGACCTTCGAGTTTTATCATTTGATTCCTATTCTCATATCAAATTTGTTCATTTATCTAACTACTTGTTCAAGCTTAATAACATGTAATTTAAATTAAAAAAATGTTGAAATAAAACAAACCTCACTAATTTCAAGAAAACTGTTGAGTCGACTTTCATAATCAAATGCATTATCAGGATCAACCTCCTTGATCACAAGGACCACTGTAGCAGCAGCTATAATAGATGGAAGATAAACCAAACACCTTGAATCTGCATTCATAGAAAAATTGAAATAAATTCACTTCATTTTGGACTTTAAAAATCATTATTAAAACTGTATGCGAAATTTGGATGGTTTTTAATTTTTTATAATAGTTTTAATGAGTAATTGTTGATCCTAACACATTTCAATGGCTGTATAATGTACACAAAGTTACCATTAATGACAGCAAGAATGATTTTTTCACATTTCCTAATAATCTTTGAATGTTGATGATGAGTGATTAAACCGAGCCGACGCATAATGTGATCCAAAAATGAAAATGGTGTTACTGGATTCATCTTCCATTGAAGAGAAGAGAGCACAAAAAGTTCCATTTTCATTATAGTCTTTGATTCAAACACAAATTTTGATCCTTCAACCTGCAAAAAAAACTACATTGATTACAAAAAATATTCGCATAGACATTTTCACAAACACTTGGTGTGCATTCTTAAATGTAACAATAAGCACATACTTGTAAGTCCATAAGATGAGGTGTTTGTATTTCTTCAACTTTAGAAGCTAGAGAAATACAAGCGACAGCAGCTAACTGATTCATCCATGGTTTATCCTTTTGAAAATTAGGGCTCAACAAGAATCTATCGAAGTAATTAACAGCTAAAATGGTGGTCATAGCAACAAACCCAAAATGATTACTAACCCTAATCATCCAATCAACAGATTCTTTCCTTAAAACCAATAAATCTTCATTACCAATCAAACCTTCTTCTCCTAAAACAGCATTTTTCTCTTTAGACAAAAGGGAAAAAAGCTCATCTTCTTCCCATAAAAGATCGTGTTCAAAATGGGTAAAAATGTGATCTTTTTGTTTCAAGGTTTGAATTTTTTCTTCAAAGAAAGTAAACCCAGTTCCAAAGTCCGAATTCGAATCTAAATCAAAATCATTTTCTTGTTCATCACAAAAAAGACCATCATCAAAAGCAAATGCAGGGTTTTGGGGAGACACATTTTGGGTTTCCATCTTCTTGTGATGATAATAAAAAGTGAGTGTAACAAGCTCTATTCATTATCTTCAAGAAATAAACAGAGGTTTTGTAACATTTTTCTGTGAAGGTTTCTCTCACTAGACTACCCTAATCTCTGCAATTTCTAGAGCGAGAGTAATCGATAGCCCAAAATGAACAAGCAAAGAAAGGGGATTTTATCTGCAAACCCTTTCACGCCTGTCTTTGTTCCATCTCTACCTGCTTTTTCATCTTTCTCTCTCTGCTTTCCATAAGGTTTTTATTTATTAATTAATTTGAAATTATAATAATAGTAATTGTTTAATGATCGTATTTTGGGAGGTTTAGGGTGGGGTTGTTTGACTATTCGAGAAAATGGAATGTAACGGCAACATCCGATCGTATATAGGGGGAAGACGGGGTGCAGCTTTTTCTTCATTTATGTCCTTGTGCTCTTTGCTTTTTCACACTTTACCCTTTTAACTTTTTAAATTCTCAAAAATGCTCCCTTGAAGTCTTGAACCAATATTTAAGGGTTGCCTTTTTCTAAGTTGATTTTACTATCATAATCAGAAACATAATAATGACAAAGGGTGTTTGCTCACTCGTTATTAAGATAATACAGTTTATGCAGGTATGAAATGTTATTAGGGACGATTTAATTTTCTTAATTTGTTATTATCTAGATAAAATTTGGTGGTATTTAGTTATATTCATTAACGTGTATGACCAATAGTAATTTTTTTTATAAAGACAATCCTAAAATTTGGTCATGATTATATTGGGACAATCTTCATAAACTTGTTGGTGGGAAAACTCATTAATTATAATTATTTAATTAGAGGTGTATATATTTCTTTTGAGAAATGATATATATTTTTATTATTTGCTTCTTATTTTTCTTTTTACTCACTATATAAAGATAAGTGTCAAAATCAAATAATAATATAACGAAAGATAATATTACACATATTATTTTGTGTTAAGCCGGAATATAAAGAAGGAACAAATGGTAGCTAACAATATATTTTGAGGAATGATATATATTTTTTAAAATTTGTTACAATATTATTTATCTTCCTACTCACTTATTAAAATAAGTCTCTAAATTAATGAATGTTCTTAGAAAAAATAATTAATAGATTCCTATTTTATGAGTAATGGTATTTCGTTCTATCATATTCCTACCCATTTTGATCATGATAAGAGTAAAAATCATTTGATGATATAAGAAAAGAGAATTAGTGGATGACATATGTCAAACTTAGAATTGAGTAGACTTATAGATATGAAGAAAAGATATAAAGAAATATTATTTTATAATGAATATCAAGATGAAGTATGACCAATAGTAATTTTTTTTCCTTTTCAAAACCCATAGTATACGGTCCATGTAAATATACATGTACGTAAGAAGCAGAGGATGATGTATGTATTTTTTTTTTTTTTTTTTTTTGAACGGCTAATTAGTTAGTTAGTGGTTCGAGCCTAGACAGTGACATTCACAAGGGGTAGTATGCCTTCCCTTGAACCTTCCACCTTTTTGTCCACGACGGGACTTGAACCCATGACCAATAGGTCATGGGCAACACCTTAAATCCTCCTTGGATACCACTAGACTACAAGCCTTGGGTAGAGGATGATGTACGTATAATCCGTATGTTTAGTGGCATCGTACCATTCCACGCGCCAGACGTGGCTGATTACCACACCCTGCGATTTCTATAAAAAGGGGCTGATGAAGGGAAGGTGTTATGCACGCGCCATAAAGGAAGTGGTTGTTTAAGTGGTCGATGTAGAAGTAGGTGCTAAAAGACTTTGACTGTTTTTGTCTTCATTTAGGACCGGGCAGGGGAATGGGGTACACCGAGATTTGGTTTTTATTTTTTAAATCACTTCACCGAAAGGAAAAAGTAATAAAAAATAGAGTAATACTCCCTCCGTCTCAAAAAAAATTTATATTTCTCCTTAAAATTTTGTCTTATAAAAAAGTTTACATTTCTCAAATTTAGGAGTCCATCTAATAAAATAATATTATTAACCATTTCACCAATAAAACACTTTCTCTCTCCAATTTAACCTTATATTTTCATCAAAAGTATTACAAAGGACGCCACCACTAACTATCTCCTAAAATTTTGTGCCCAAATGAAATGTAAACTTTTTTATAGGACGGAGGGAGTAGTATTTAGTCCTATCATTTAGTTCTACATAGTCTTATTCATTAGATGAAGACATGTTTCAAAATCAAGTAATAACATTAAGAGAGATAAATAATGTAATACACATATCATCCTATCAAGTGGTTATGACTATAAGTAGGATCAAATAGTGAGACTAAATATCATTTCTCTAATAATAGAAGATTGAGAATTTTTTTCAGAAATAATGCTGATTCTCCACGAATTTTCACAAATGATGCTGTTTTTTGGAGTTTTTCAAAAATAATGTTTCCGGACTCTAGGAGTCCGGAATTGAGCTGAATTAGTTGTCCCGGAGTCCGGAAATCTCTTTTTACATCGTACCAGCAAATGGGAAAGTACAGTTTGGGTGCAGAAGTACGGTTTGGAATCTTCGAGTCCGGAAATCCTGAGTTTGGTACTCCGTGAGTCCGGAAATGGTCACCATGACTCCTAGAGTCCGGATTTGGGTTTTCATACTCCCCGAGTCCGGAAATGGTACCATGAACCTAATCCCTCAACCGGCTATATATGTACAATTTATATCACAACACTTCTATCTCTCAACACTTCTATCTCTCAACTTAAGCTATTCACAACTGTATTTCTCCCAACAAAATAACAATGAGTTCGTCGAATAACGAGTCACCTCCATATCACCCCGTGTATGATTCGCCTCCTTTAGATGAGGCTGAGTTAGAATGTTTGATAGCTATGGATTACAATGAGGTGCATGCAGAAGAACTTGCAGACGAGGAGCAACTTCTTTGGCTTGATGCAGAGCAAGCTCAATATGAGCGACATACTCAAATGTTGCGTGAAATAGGACCACCGGTTATTCATCTCTGGCAGTTAAAAGGGAGGTTTAAGAATTTTGACACGAGAAAGCAAAAAATGGTACGTTTAAAATTACAAGATAATATTTGTTCAATTAACTAAAATCATAATTTTTTGGTATTTTCAGCTTTTACCGCCTCGGTTTGTGAGGCAGCATAACCACCTCCTTCAGAAAAGACATTGCGTGATACGAAGAGGTGATTCTGTTGAAGTCATGGACCTCCATGCTACTCGATTTGGGGAAGTTAAAATGAGTGGTGATTTCAAGCATTTCATGCATGAAAACGGAATTCTACCTGATGAACTTTGTACTTTTATCATAAATGAAGACTATCAGACTAATGGTAGAAATGTGATTTTTACTGTTAAACGTGAGAATGAATGATATGTAATATAGTTTGATATATCATGTGAAATAAGACCGGTCTTATCATATTAAAAAGTGCATTAAAAAACTTATCGAAATTTAATAATACATTAATTTAAGTACCAAAAATAAAAAACTAAAAACTAAAAAACTAAAAAGAACATAATGCTTCTACAATCAATCTCTACTAATAGTTGGGCATCTGGTTCTGGTATGCCCTATCTCGGTGCAAATTCCATAACGTTTTCTGTATCCTTGCCTTGGATTAGCCTGGTCCATCTCGGTAGTGATCCTATTCTGCTGTCGCCTCCCTCTTCTTGTTGAAATTCTTCCAGTTGCGGCTTTCAATCCCCAATTTGGGTCGTGCCAGTAAGCGACATGGGGTAGCGGTGTAAAAGCTCCCCTATATTGACGTTTGTACATATCTATTTTATAGACCCGACTCACAAGTTCTTTCGGGTCACCCCCCTATGACGACAAACTGCAATAGCATGTGAACACGGAAAGCGCATCATTTGCCACTTCCCACATGTACAATCACCGTTTCCGTTGTTGTAAGTCACCGTCTGATCGTTCCCACCATGGCCGAATTGAACCCTTGTCCTCACCCTGTACACGCCCTCCTCGTAGTCAAAGTTCAGAATATCGTGCTGCCGGGCATATCTGTCTCGCGTGGTGAAAAGACCCCACATACGCGGGGTTAGTGTCGTCTTACAATTAGACGCATTTTCCGCGCGGTCCCTGAAAAGGATGACAGTTTTTGTGAAGGTGAAGTCAATCATCGCCTTAATTGGAAGAAGTCTAGCTCCACGCAATACGTTGTTGTAACTCTCGGCAATATTTGACGTCGTGTTCCCCCAACGTCTATGGTCTTCGTCTCCCAAAAGACTCCACTTATCAACCCCGATTTCCTCCAGATACGCCCACCCGGCCGGGTTGATAGATATGAGTTCGTCTTTGGCTACGTCAAACTTACGTTGTTCAGTCGTGGCACCCATCACCCAACATAGTTGCTTCATTCGGTGGTTCTTGAAACGTTTGTTGAGGTTGGTTCTGACGTGCCTCAGACAATATCTATGATACGCACGTGGCTCTTGCCACTCTTGTAGATTGTTCATTGCATATAGAAGCCCATGGTGCCTGTCAGAAATGACACATAACCGTCTATCACTGTGATTTGCAATGTATCGCCGTAGGTGATTGAAGAACCATACCCAATTTTCGTTAGACTCCTCGTCAACAATAGCATACGCGAGAGGTAAAATTTGATTATTTGCGTCTTTTGTGACGGCAGTCAAGAGCTTCGCTCTGTAGGAGCCTTTTAAAAATGTCCCGTCTACACAAATAACAGGCATGCAATATCGAAAGGCTGCGATAGCAGGTCCAAAAGCCCAAAAAATAGACTTGAAAACTTGTCGGGTGTCATTAGGACTCTCCCTCCCCCTAAGTAACCACTGAACGATTGTGTAAGGGTTTGACTGAATTAAAGCATTAATGTACTTTGGCAACTCTTCAAAGTTGCTTTCCCAACTCCCAAATATCCTCTCTATAGCAATATGCCTAGCACGCCAAGCCTTGATGTAAGATATGGTAACGTGAATATGTTCACTGACATGAGCCATAATGTGTTTTACCGGGTATGCGATATTGACACGTACGTGGTGGAGGATTTGGGTGGCTATGAACGCGGACGTCAAACATTTGTTTTTGTTTCCAACAACCGTACCTTTTTCACAATTGTGCATGGATACCCATCTTCTTAGTTGCCACAACCCTTCCTTCCGCTTCTTAATTGAACGAACATACCAAGTACATGGTTTTTCCGCCTCTTCATCATCTGAACTACATGGTATTTCCTCTTCTTCATTATCTGAGTTGCTGGTAAATGGGATGATATCAGATGCGTTGCTACGGGTAGATGGGTTTCTGGTAGATTGGTTGCTCGTGGATGGGAGGTTGTCATCTGGGTTGTCATCTGGGTTGTTCTCAATTTTTTGCGGTCTAAGAGTAGAGCACCTAGCAACCCACTTTTTAGATGTGCTTTCGATAACCCAAATCTCCATATTTTGGCCTATATTCCAAGACCTAACTGCATCAATCATCTCTTGCTTGTTAGAGAAATACATATTAATGTGAAGGTGATCAGGCCTGTCTGATCTCCAAAAAAATATTTCATCGTGTTCATCAAGCATGGGGCCATTATCAGCCTCATTGTATGCATTTGTTTCAAATTGGGAAAAGTCATACAAAGGTTGTTGAGGACGTTGATCAACATGTTGAGGACGTTGATCAACATGTTGAGGCTGTTGATCAACATGCTGATTTGGTTGATCATCAAAACGATCCGCCTCACCGTTGTCATAAAATTCGTCTCTCGTATCATCAGATTGTGGTTCGTCTTCCGATCTGTCTAAGCCGTCATCTTCATTGTTATCAACGGTGAGATTCAAGTCAGGTAATGGATCATCTAACGAGCGGGCAGATGCCGATGGACCAGTCATAACTGCGGACTGATAACGAGTTGGAGGTTCCGGTACAGTAAGTACTTCTGCACCTGAGCAATGTTGGTGCAATTCCACAAACCCGGTTCATATGGGCTCCCTATGATAATTATGGGCATCTTCTAGCACCGGTGTGTGTAGAGCAGCCTGAGAACTGGCTCTGTGTAACATATGTGATTTTCTGGGGAATAGTTGAGCAGTACTTACCCAACAGGGTAATGAGACAATTTAATCTCTTTCAAGATATTCCTATTCCCCCCTTCAGACGCAAATCAACACATATGGTTACAAAAAATTGGCCGGAGAGAAGCCGGAAAAGATTGGGAGAGGGTTCTAGACCAATTTCTAGCACATTGGAACAACCGCCATATGAATTACGTCACCGCAGAGGTGACGAACACTCCCAGTACTTCACATGATTATAGGACTTGGTACTACCAACGTACCATAATCCATATTAAAAATCCAGCATTTGGTCCAGACAACTTGCGTGGCCATAATTTGGGAGGGAATTTAAATTTTACGGTAATATATCATAACAAAATTTACACATCGGTAAAATATCATAATAATAATAATATTTATTGGTATGTAGGTTGATGGGTTAACCCACGTTCAACAAATGATGCAACCTTTGGTGGGACAAGAGGCGTATGAGCCTTTATTAGGCAACATCTTGCAAATGTCCCAGTCAGTCTTGCAGACAGCACATGCAGATGAGCGTCCAATAGATTGGAATTCTCTTGTGTCACAGGATCACCGTCAACCGTTTGACAGACAACTGACCCAGGAGGAAAGAAGGGGAATTCCTAGATGGATGCGGCGGCGGGGGTCACGTAACTCCCAACAAACTGAAACTGGACATGTGGGCACTTCGAACCGGGATAATACTGGTGGTGCCAGTTCATCACAACAGATGGAGATGGGCACATCGAACCAGGATAATACTGATGCCTACATTCCAACTTTCAACTTTGAACCGGGGAATTCAAGTATGCATTATCAAAATGAGGATTCTAGTATGGCATACAATGAAAATTTTCTTAATATTCCTGAAATGCCTCAAAACAACGAACTCCCAAATTGGGGGTTTAATACCCCTTATGCCGCTGCACCCCCATTTTTTTCTCAGGCAGGTAATTTGTCTGATTGCCCTGAAAATTATTGGCCGGGCGGATCTTCTTTCCAACCTCCAGATAGACATGTTACTCCGGTCCATATGTTTGACATTAATCGGGACCCTGATTACGAAAACGAACAACGAGGTAAGCCGCGCAGAATTATAAGACCGCCGGATTGTGGTACGGGAGGTAGAATGGGCCACAATCATTAAATTATTTTATTATTATTTTTTATTTTTTAGTTATGCAAGTATTTATTTTGAAGTGAATTGCACATGTAAATAATGTCATATATTCATTTTTATCACTTTGCAATCATCATTAGATTTTTATCATTTTTATCACTTTTGCCATTTTGAATTTATCATAACTCTTTCATTTCTAATCTATTTTGTCTGATTCTCTTTCACATGTTTAAATTCTCAGGAATACTACAACTAGTATTTAAAAAGTTATATCGGAATAATTAAAGAGCGTACTCTATTAAGCTCCAAAGTTAGACGAATATTATTTTTTGGAAGACAAATTATTCATAGATAAATAACAAATACAATTTACATTTATGTCCAGAACCTTGTAGATTTGAAGTTATCAATCCATAAATTTAGCATTTTGAAAGTTTTGGCATTACAAATAATTTTTTTTGCCATTTTGAAATTATCATAACTCTTTCATTTCTCATCTATTTTGTCTGATTCTTTTTCAGATGTTTAAATTCTCATGAATATTACAACTAGTATTTAAAAAGTTGTATCGGAATAATTAAAGAGCGTACTCTACTAAGCTCCAAAGTTAGACGAATAATTTTTTTGGAACACAAATTATTACTACATAAATAACAAATACAATTTAAACTTTATTCCAATTCTTCAAATAACATCGTAGGTCTAAAAGGAAATATTTTGGGCTGTGATTCTAAAATACGATAGCTATAAAATTCACGAGCCATAAGCCGTCGGTAATCCGTAGCCACCTGATTATAATCGATGCCTTCATCTTTCAAGATTGATTTCCCTGTTACCAAATAATGCATAAACTTATAAATAAACACTGAAGAGTCTTCTGCACTTCCTTGAGGTATGCCTTTGGCGAAATAAATAGACGATTTAGGTTGGTCGGGTCTTCCTTCGTACGAAATCGCCATACGTAAAGCGGACAAGTTTTCGTTCCAACGTCTAACCATTGACAAAAACAACTCTTTTTTTAAGGACTTCTTACAACTACAGATAAAACATGTCTCATTTGTAACGAGATTCATCTGCGCAAGTGACCAAATGTTATCATTTAAACAAAAAGGAATGTATACAACATCTACGTCCCCCCAAGCTGGATAAGGTGTCAAACTGCCATCCGCATATTTAGCTGCCTCTGATATGTGAAGTGGTGATAAAAGAGGCTCAAATCCGGTGGATATTATTGTCCATCGCGTATATTCTCCGGTTTTATACCCAACGTACCACCGGTAACGCATCCATCTTTTAATCCAAGCCTCTATATGCTATAAAAAATATATAATTAGTTAAATTTGAGATTTGATTACATAAAACTCATAATAACAAAATTAAATTACTTACCATAGGCCACAAAGAAGAGCTTGCATTCTCACCTACTAGGACACTCCAAAACTCTCTTGGTACTTTTTTACGACCTAAGAATGCAATATAGCAAAAAGTATCATTACCGCGGCTATCCCCGTGGAGGTAAAATTCTTCTACACTTCGGGCCCACCCATGCTGAGTAACCACATCATTTGTGTGTGTTTGTTGACTCCCTGATGCGGAGTTTTGAGTTTGCTGCTCCCTGAGATGTATTGTAGGTGGAGGTCTTTCCCTCATACGTCGGATCCTGGAATATGACATCCTCCTGTGTGTACTTGAAAGAGATGGCTCGGAGTGATAGTCTTCATCTTCAGGTGCCTCCTGATTCTTCTCCTCAAACGCAGCTGAATCAGCCCGGCAATGCATATCGGTAACGGTATCCTGTATCTCATCCATGTGTAGTCGAAGCTCTCGGATTCGAGAACGTTGAGCGTGACCCTCCATTTGGTCAATTGTATCTTCCAATTCTTCGATCTGGTTTTGAAGTAAAAGGACGGACACTGCTTGAGTGCGCCACATTCTATGAACTTAAAATATTTAGAATATAAAATATGTTTTTTTTTTGTGAAGTGTTTTAAAATTAAATTTGGTTAAGGTGGTTTGAAAGTGTGAAATTTGTGTGGGGAGATTTTATTGCTATATAGGCAACCGGACTCTGACGCTTTCCGGACTCCTGGAATACAAGAAAGCATTTCCGGACTCCTGGAACACAAGACAAGCATTTCCGGACTCCTGGAATACGTGAAAAGAATTTCCGGACTCCAGGAATGGGGAAAAGTATTTCCGGACTCCGGGAGTTGCAAGAAAAGCATTTCTGTCAGTGTGGGTACGAGGTTGAAGCCATTTCCGGACTCCTGGAAAACAAATTCATGGCATTTCCGGACTCCAAGAGTACGACTGCATCATTTTTGAAAGACGGCAAAAAATAGCATCATTTGTGAAAGTTTGAAGAAAAAAAGAAGTATTTTTGAAAAAAATTCGAAGATTGACTACATATAATTTTTTTTTTTTTTTTTTTTTTTGGAACCAGTCCTATTCCACACCAGACAGTAAGCAACGGTGTGTTTGTTTTAAAGTTTTAGGAATGAAGGAAAAACTGACAGTGAGTGTTTGTTTTATAGAAATCCACATTTAATAAAACCAACGACATAAAGGTTTTATTTAAACTCACCTTCTGTAACGAATTCTCTTTTCCCATTTCTTATTTTCTGTATGTATTTATTTCATCGAGGATAAGAGAGTGTCAAATTTGTATAAAACATAACTAACCAATATGTTACCAAGTACCAACTGAACTAAAAGAGTTAATAGTCATAATGCTTAGTTGGTAGTATCATACCAATCTATTAGTCTTGATATGATAATGCTACAAATTTCTAAATATCATGATTATATGATATCACTCTATACTTTTTTGAATATATATATATAACTTAAACCAATAAAATTTAACGTCTTTGAAAGTCTATTATATATAGCGAAGAACACTTAACATAGATCATCGTTTTCCTTAGACTAAACTAGACAGAATGGGCATAAAGTCCCGTTGTGCGGTGATGACTTGACACTTTTAACGGGGTTGTGGATACTACATATACTTAGTAAGATACTAGTAGGTAGATTAATGTATCAAATATACTTGGTGTAATATACTTATGATATTGAGAAAATGGGTATGATGTCCTACCATGGAATTATCAAATTGTTTACTTTGACAACCATTTGGTACATTTTAGCATAAAAACTTTTTATTATTTATTTAAAAGGTAGCCTTAAGTACGTAATACATATCAAATGACTTGTAGTCTAGTGGTATAAAATATCGGAATGTGTTTCCCATTAATATGTGGTTATGGGTTTAAGTCCTGTTGTGAACAATATTGTTAGATTTAAGAGTTATTTAGAGGGTGTGCTTTATGCTGTTAAAATAAGTAAGTAATATATGTATGAATTTACTCAAGTAAGCAATATATGTATGAATTTACTCAAGTCCACAAATTTTGTGGTTATTTTAAAAACTTTAAGAAAATAGTCGTGAAGTATGAAATATATTTTCCCAAATCCGTAAATCTTTGCTATTAAGAAGAAAAAAGCCTTTTAAACGGTTATAAAATTAAATGTTTAAAAGATCACACAATAGAAGGTTAGGTTAAAACTGAATATTATTTTTTAACTAACAAACTAGATTAAATTATTTTATCCGAGTGCAGCTAAATAGTTAAGTAGATTACATTCGAGGAGCATGGTCTTTTTATATGTTAGATCCACATCTAGTTGGACATGTGGACTACAAAAATATTGTTGATTTTACAAAATGCAATATTTATGGATCACACATATTTTTAATGTGAAAAATCCTATCATGACTGATTAATATAAAGAACCTAAAAACTAAGTGTCGGATGTTGTGATATTAATTTGGTTTGTATACATATTTGAGTTTTTTTTAAATTAAGAATACGATTATTTGTTTAACATCGATTGAGATCCAACCCCAGACTAAAAAATTCACACAAATATGATCCCTACGATCAAAACATAGATCTGCGTGTCTAGATCCTTGCAATTGATAGGAATAGTCTAATCGTCAATTCTCCTACAGTTACTTGCCTTTATCCAGTGATATACCACTTATTAGGATCGAAATACACAATAAGAATTTCAATTATAACAAGAAAGAAGATATAGTGAACTCGTTAGGCACTTCACTAATAGATACTTTAGGTATTCTAGTTGTTGAAATTAACTTATAGATTACTCAAATTTGTATGCAATTTTGTTTATAATAACCAAATAATATAACGTGATTTTATTTTTAAATTTATGAATAATTCTGAAAAAATGGACCCTAAAACGTAAAATGATCGAAAATTATGAATAATTTATTTTTAAATTTTCATTGTAGTTGTGTGCCGTTGTTAATCCCGTTATAACCTAATATTACTTGCGTCAATAAAAAGGTTATATTATAAATTACTAATACATATGCAAGAATAATATTGGGCCCCTTATTTGGGTGGACCATGATGTTAACATGTACATTTTGAACACCCCTTGGGCCGGCCCTGGATTTTATTGAAGATGACAGAATATTCAATTAACATTTAAGCTAGTGGTATACGAGTGACATTGCAATTAAGAAGTTGTGGATTCAAGTGTCGTGATCTTTTTTAGAAGAGAAAAAACGAGTAAAAGCGTCCTAATTATCCAAATGCACTTTATACGACTTTTGATTTATTTGACACACACACACACACACACACATATATATATATATATATATATATATATATATATATATATATATATATATATATATGGGAAAAGTGTGTGTGACTGTCATATACCTAAGCTTAGGTGTGGAACCACTTAAAACTACATAATTTTGTTTAAAAAATCTTATAACTCATTATATAAACTCATTAGTATATCAAACCCCATTTAAAACCCATCAATTATCTTAAATCTTAATTGTGTTTTTGTTGAATTGGTGTTTCAAGTTTCATATTCTTGAAATAGTGTTTATATTGAACACATGTCATATTCTTGAAATGGTGTTAAATTGGTGTTTTTTTATTGTCCAAGTGTTCTAATATGGTGAGAAAGTGACAAGATATTGTAAAAATAATCATTTTGAGTTTTTTTTAACCAAAACTACGTAGTTATAGGTGGTTCCACACCTAACCTTAGGTACGTGACAGTCACACACTCACTATCCCCTATATATATATATATATATATATTTATATAAATATAAATTAGATACAACTATTAAATACTACCGTTAAGAAAAACTATTAAATATTTTTTTTGAACGACACTTAATCTATTCTATTTTGACTTCAACGAAACTTGAACATATGAACATCATATACGTCAATACCACTAGGCAGTACTAACATCGTATTTGAAAAACATCGTATGTAACTATTCAATAAATGTTATTAAAAAGTAATAAATTGTGTATATCCATGTACGATATTAATGTATGGAGTGAGAGTGCGAGACATTTATTTGTTCATTGAGAAGAGGAGAACGTGAGAACCCCGTCCCCTGATTTATGCTTTGCCTGCCTGTTTTTGCCTTGTTATTAATTCTTCCAGCAGACCCTACACTTCTTAATGTTTTTCTGCCATTTCTTGGTTCTCTTTATTATGTATTGGGTGTCTGCATACTCTACATTTAACTAGGGGTAGAAATTTCGCGGGTTGAGTTAGCGGGCTCGGGTGTGCAAATTGACGGGTTGGAATAAGTCAACACGCTCATTTAAATTTTCGGGCCAGAAAATCAATTCTAACTTTAACATATCTAAAACATGGTAACCTAGACACGACATGTCTGACCCATATAACTTAACATGTTGGTGTGTCAAACGAGTTAGCAGGTCAAAACCAGGTTAGTGGGTTAGAAATTTTTTTCCAAATACTATGCTAATAGTGAGAACCTTGAAGGTGACATAGAGATTTATATATGTTTTAGGCGTGGTTTATATGATTTTATAGTATTTACATCCTTTTATGAATAATTCAAAAAAAAAAAAAACTTTATAGAACTAAACGGGCTGACGGGTCGGCCCGTATATACATAAGTTAACTTAAACACAATTTGATTTATAGACGGGCTTAGACGAGCCAACCTGTTTATTTTACCCGAATCCATTTATGTTAACCCGAAGATGATTATTTTCATGTCGGATTTCAGATCATGTTGGGAATTGTCGACCCTACATTTAACTACCAAAAGAAATACTATTTATACTTATTATTGTAGTTATAATTTATGTAATTAAATTAATATACAAGGAGATAGATGAGTTAATGGATATATGCCATGTTTGGGAAAGTTTATATAAGTATTTATAAGCTTATTGATTTATATAAACTTAATTAAATTTATATAAGTTTCTCAAACATGTTCATATTATTAGGCATAAGAAATATGCAAAATGTAGGATTAAATAACATATTTATTATTAAGAAACGGATGTGATTTATATACCATTATTTTTGTCATACACCACCATAATGTGTTTAGACATTTGTATGTATAACCTCATGAGACATTGGAGCGGTGTACAAATAATCACCCATTGACAAATGCTATTTTTGCATACAAACATGACTACTATTTTATGTCTTTTATGTGGCCACCGACATATGGCAATATGAAAATAGTACTCCGTATATGAGAAGAGAGGAAGTCAATGGATATCTGTCTAAATTTAAATACTACTGGTATTAATATTTACCTTTATTGGTTTTGCTGTTTCTTTTCGTGGAAGGCACGAGATGAACTGAGTTTAACAAACAAGAAAATGAGGGGAGAAAGCATAACGTAAAAACCAAAATAACAAAAAGTAGTCCAATATGACATGGCCCAAGCATTTAAACTAGCCCACACAAAAAGCAGAGCAAATTTTTTAAATATCCCGATTAGAAATCCAAAATTCCCCAATTGTAGGTCCAAAAATAATATCTTGTCTTGAAAAAATGGAACGAAACCAACCTGGCCCAATCCTATTTAACTCTATCCAAAAGTAAATTTCTTATCTAGATATCAATCAATATTATTAAGAGAAAAGTGAGTGTGTCACTGTCACATACATAAGTTTAGGTGTGAAACCAATTAAAATAGTATAGTTTTTTTGTTAAAACACTTGAAACTCATCACATAAACTCATTAGTGGATCAAAGTACGTATAAACTCAAGTCATAGGTGATCAAAACTCATATAAACTCCTTGTTGAAAATTATATTAATTATGTTATTTTGTTGTAATGGTGTTTTAAGCTTTATGTGTTTTGAAATGGTGTTTATATTGTAAGACTAATAATTTTGATATAAACAATAGTAACGATTTTCAACAAAACATAAATCATAATTATATAGATAAATTCCTATATTGGTCACAAAGTTATTACCCACTAGAAAGAAAAAAAAACTCACTACTAGACATAGATAATAGTAATAATCTTAACAAATTTTAGTAAGTTAAGTTTTTGTCACAAGTCATAGTAGTAATATATCCAGAGATACTTATCAAACTATAAGTAATTTACCTTCACGCTTCCAAAAGAAACATCTACAAGTTTTTGTTGAGTTGTTTATTCTTTTATATAACTAGTACTGTTATAAAAAATCTACTATGTATTATTTACATTTCTTGACGTAAAAGTATCAGAGAAAGAAAGTGTTTATGGTGAACAATAATGACTTAACCTGACTGGTTTTAGCTTTAGCTTGACCTCACTTCAAAATAAAACACATTTTGACTCCCAACAAGTTTTGATCCATTAGCAAACCCGAACAACATTATACATATAAGACTAAATATTATTTGAGTAAAAATAAAAAGTACAAAAGATCATTTTTGTGCATCGAAAGGATTCTACATGACTAGTTATTATTAAAGTTAATAACTAACATGTTATTTTAAAAGCTAGCCTCGGTTACTTACTCTTGAAGATTAACTCACTTTTCTTTTTCCTTTTAAACATCTTTTACTCTTTTTGCCTCCTTTATTTTCTTCTTTTAAGCTTTCTTGTCCTTATTTGGTTTATTAATTTTAGTGTTATTTATATCTATTGCTTGCCATCTTTGGGGTAAAATGTTCTATAAACAGCACTTTCAGGTACCTAAGTGATTCATGTAATATATAAAGAATTATTCAATTTCACATTTAGGTTAGAATTTTTAAAATATAATTGTCAAAAGTCCCACTCTTGGGGGACATCCCTATCTGGCTCTCTCTTTGGCCATCCTGATTTCTGATCAAGCCGAATATGGGTCATTCACTCATTCCATTTTCTATTAGGTTAATGACTTAGCCAAACGTTTTACCAAATAGTCGTATAGTAAGTTTGAAGTTTTAAAGATGGTCATAACAAAAATTAGGATGTGTGTATCATACTTATAAGTTCGGCCAACTCAAGGAAGCCCTTATAAAAAGAATACCTTAAAAAAAACTTAGCAAACGTTTTATGGTTTAAGTTAAACCAACTTCTATAAAATCCTCATTTCGCATGGTAACAATAATGTTTAATAAGTGAAATAAAGGGTTGAATGATTGGATCATGTGTTCTAAGCACATGTATAAAACTTCAATTTTACGTAAATACATGTATATTGTGTGAGCATTGGTGAAAAATGAATAAATTTATCGCGGGAGTTAAAACGTGGTTTTTTTTTTATTATAGAAGGAATAAACATTTAATTGCTTACGAGATCATATAAAAAGAGGGTTGACATGTTGGGTCATGTGTTCTAAGCACATGCATAAAACTTCTATTTTATGTAAATACATCTATAATGGATTGTTGCATATCACGCCTATACCTTTAAATTATTTTGTAAAATTTAGATTCATAATATGGTTCTCATTAGTCTCGGATGTCATTGGAATACGTTTTTTGCGACAACTAGTTGCAGGAAAGGATCGAATGTAAATTATGTTGAATTTTTATTAAATTAAATTTTTATATAAAGAAACTTGGAAATACTATGAATTTAGCTCAAATATTTGTGGGGAGACTAGTACCCCTTCATAGCTCCCATGAAGTTCGCACATGGGTAAGATGATGTTTACGGGATTTTTGTGTAAACGATAAAAGTGACGATATACGCTTTGTTTCTGTCTCTTTACACGATTCTTCGTACCATGTACACATATATTTTATTATACCGTAGTAATGAAAGAAAGATAATAATTATTGTATCTTTATCTCACTATGTATGTTTTAAGTACATGTCACAACAACATATATGTTATGTACACATTTTTTGAGTTTTTTTTTTATAAAATGCGTAAAATTGATAGGCTTCATATATAGTTTGAACGACAGGTTCGGGTAAATATCTTTATCTATATTAAATGAGGGTTTTTTTTGAATGCTTGTCACCTCATGTTGTCCACGTCACCTATGCTGACTGGACTAATTCTCGTCAGCAATCATCACGGTTTATCCTCTTCTGCATATTCAAATGGTTTAAACCTACTAATCCTAAATACTAGGGATATCTACGCATGATTACAAAACCGGTTTATTGTTTTCATAAATCATAAATGAGAATAATTGAGTTAATTGTTGTGAAATTGATTCCGTTACCTTGATTACGAGTCCACCAAGTTCTTGCGATCCAGTAGAATTTTAATACGTTCCTTATAAACAACCTCATTTTCATATTATTATACCAAACATTTGATTGTTACTTTTAAATTGTTGAACTGCTTCGGCGTAATTTAGGTTTACAATTACTAATTTTAATGATATTCATTAGGTACTCTTTATTAATGCTCTATGGATTTTAATTTGATTGAATATTTAAACGAAATCAACAGGATCACCTTGTTGCAGGAATGCTAATCAATTGAATTCTCATGGCATATTTTGACCAATTTGTCATAATCTGGGCCTGTGAACCAATTCTATCAAACATGTTCAAGAAAAATACGGTTGGTTAAGGCTTCAAGAACCCATGACAGCACAATTGTATCAAACACACCACCATGTTCTTTATTCAGCATCCTCAAAAATTCAAACCTAATTCAAGTTTTATAAATTGCATAAATTACTGCGATTGAGAATGGTTCTGGTGTTAAAATAAAACTCTATGTTGTAATTCGAGAACCATGGATCCCTAGAAGCCTAAAATGAATGCTATTGGTAACATCTATCCTCAAGTAAGTGGTTTTTATTTTCGTATCATTTTGCAATTGCGTGATTCTTAGGTGTTCCAGAAACAAATGCTTTTGATTAATTGATTGTTGTGCTTTCAATTTGCAATTCTAATGTTTGAGTTGTCTGATTATTTAGGGTCAAATAATCATGTTTTTTTCATCTTCAGATCGTGAGAATAGACGATACTGAGCAAATCGTGATCCTAATAACAAATTATGTTTTTGTTTTCAAACACCAAACAAGAAAGAATTTACAAATGCATCAGTCTCTTTTAAAGGTGTTCCTACCAGGTGAGGTGCATCTCTTATTATTAATTTTTAGTTTATTTTAGTGAATTTTGTTTATGTTCTTGCTGACGAGTTGTGCAAGAAAGAAGGGTTGGCTCTTCTAGCATATGAGGTAACGAATTTAGAGTTATAAGAACTCATAAACCAGTGATCCAAAATCAATTAAATTTCTTTGGCATAGCTTGATCAAAATTAGTCACTACACTATGAAATAGCTCGATCGAAATTAGTTTCTTTGCTTGCATTGATGATTTAATCAGTTTCAAGTTATTAACTTATAACTGTGTTTTTTTAGTTTAAATTATATTTTGAATTTTAGATTGTTTTCCACAAATGCTTAAGTTGTCTATATTGCTTCTTTTTACGGGAGAGCTTGTGACATTATCAAAGCAACAACGGGTGAATTGTGATGCATCTAACAACAAAGTATGTAATGGTGGTGATCTAAATAATGCTTCTATCAACAATGGTGGTTACTTATTATTTAAATTAGTAAATTAGGGTTTAAATTGATATAATTTTATTAGTATTATTATGTGAGGTGCCATCAGCGTTTTACCAGCATCTCAAATTGACTACACAATTGTTGTATAACATTTGGAATTTGATGCTTTGGCGCAATGAAGAAGTTCATATCACTTGGGTTTGCTTTTTAGTTTGCTCGATAAAGGTTGACATTACATGATCATTTTTTCCCGTTTGTCTCAAATCAGAAGGTGTAACTTTTAACTCATCCCATGAATGATTCAGCAAACTATATATCACAGTATATAAAATGCAGTTAATTCCTTAATCCTGATTCTCAAATAGAGGTTTTTTTGGAACGGGTCAAAACGGGTAACTTTCGGTGTGGATTGGAATGGGTCAAATGACCTTAAAGGTTGCTTTCGAAACCATTTTTGAGTCATAATTCTTGAACGGATCAGGTTTATATTATTGATTTTGTCATACATATCACAAACAAAATCATCCATTTCTGTTTGACTTTAATGGTAGTCAAAACAGAATTTTCTTTTCTTTTTTTAATTTTTTTTAAATTTTTTGTAGTCACTGTAATTGGATTTCTTTTAGTGACAAATACACTACATACTATTCTCTTTGACCTTAATAGTAGTCAAAACAGATTTTTTATTATACCTTAAGTTGTCTATATTGCTTCTTTTTACAGAGAGCTTGTGACTTTTTTTTTTTAATTTTTAGAGCATGTAATTAATGCACAAATAATAACATGAACAAATATTGGGCATGAAACTTTAATACGACGTATAAAATTGAGCCATTCTGACAAGAGACTACCATTGAAGATGAATAGACGCCAAAAAAATTGAAGAAGTAATTGCTTGTCGGTAATTTATTATAATTTATGTTCTTTCGGTACGTTTTGTTTTAGTCAAGTTTTGTAAAACATTGCAATATTATAGTGGATTGACTCTCGACTTCATCAGCCCGTGGTTTTTTTTCCCGATTTAGGTTTTCACGTAAATCCCTGTGTCTTTTTAAATATACTGTTTTTATATACATTTCATTGTGTGATTGATTATATAATATTTACTGTAAAATTTGGTCACGACGCCCGTGATTCATCACGGGTATCATCTAGTAATTATATAAGTGATAAGTTTACCATGACTAAAGGCGAACAAGCGGCACGTACACACTACACAGTAAGAGATGATTTTCGGATCATTAGGTGGCAATTTTATACTCCACAAAACTCCTTAAATAACAAAAAGGAAATGAGTTTTTGTAGAACTTTTTTAGAATAGAAAAATGTCCTTAACCTTTAGCCTAGCTAAGAGAACAATAAATATTTTACAAAAAGTGAGGTTAGTTGAGCCCGAATTTAACAACTAGATTTGCTTCAGCTTGTCATCCCAACAAGATATAGGTCGGGGGATTGAATAGCAATAAATGGCAACCACAATTGTTCAAAGTGGAAAGAAATGTATTGGTGATGCAAGCAAATATTGTAAAATGAAATGATTTGCGTCGGTATCTATATTTATATCTAAAGGGTGTTGATATGTAAGACTGGGCGTATCGCACTGGTCACGACCGCCACATCAAAGCACCTCGACGCGTCACCCCCTCCTCTCCGAGTCTCCGACGCGTCCCAAGTGTGTATTGGTCGGCCAGACGACCCACAAGGGTCGTCTGATTTTCAAAGGGGAAATGTTTTTTCAAAGGGGAATCGTTTGGTCGCCTGGTTACGTGGGTTTGGTCGGGATATTTTATGTGTGTTGGTCGGGCTGATGTGGCGCTGATGTGTCAGGGGTGACCACTAAATTAGTGGTCACCCATTACACATAGTCTAAGACTATACGTAATGGGTGATCACTATTTCAGTGGTCACCACTGCCACCTCTGTTTCACATCAGCTTTTTCTCTCCTGATCAAACACACGATCAAGTAGTGACCAAAGTGGCGTAATGGGTGACCGAACCCGCGACCAAACTTTTTATTTTATTTTTTAAATTTCAGTTTATTAAAATATATATATATATATATATATAATATTTATTTTATATATACTATTTATTAAATTAATTATTAATAGTATATAAATATGTATTATGGAGAAAACACAAACAAAGAAGAGAGGCGACCTCCTTAGGTCGTCCAGTCGATCGAAAACACAAAGAGACGCGTCCGGAGGGATCAACAATAAGGGGGACGACACATTGCGGGTAGAGGACGTGGCAGTCGCGACCAGTGTTTTGGTCGTGCATTACGGACAGTCTAACAGAGCAATTTTAGTTTATACATAACAATTTTATGGAAGGTAACAATTATGCAATTCATTCTCTTTTAATGGGATGGTGTAAAATGTATAATGTAAAAAAATAAAAGGAAGAACTTATTTGACATAAAATTGCTTTTTATACATAAAAAATATTTTACCTCATTGATAGTTTTATGAGTGAGGTAACTATCAGAATACAAATCTATATTTTTTTGTGCGGCCCAACTATTTTTTTAGTGATCAAATCATTTTTTGTGCGATTGATTTAAGACTAGACCATATTTTTATGCGACCAAACCATACTTATCAAATTTTTTGTAGAGTCGCACAATTTATTTTGGGAAACTAGATTTGAAAATAAAGTCTTTTTTTTTTAGAATTCTAGTTTTTACTATGTCCGTTTTTGAAATTCACCCTTTATGAGTCATGTTTACGTGAGAACCTTGTTTTCTACTAGAGTTGCGAGAATTATATAATTATTTGTTTATTCGTAACGATTAAGTCCATTCTATATAAATATTACGGAGTAGTTGATATTCAAATAAAACCAAAATATATAAAAATACAAAGTTAACTTTCAATTCACATGTTATTCAATTCGTTCATAGGTGAACGTCAAGAGTCAAGACCATTAATTTTAGACGAAGATGAAAACAAGGTACGAATAAAGACTATCAATTGATATGATGACAATATAACAACATGAAATGGGTGTTTTATTTTGAATTCCGATTCACTTGCTATTAACTTATAATCAATTCAATCAAATGCTTCACTCATAAAATATATTTTCCTATGATGAGGAAGGCAAGCGAGCAACAAGTTGTTTCGCTAGTTCTTTTTGAATTGCAAAACTAATTATTTTGAAAACAACATTTGTGGATCTAGTTGTTATAGCATTACTATGCACAACACGTTGGACTCTATTGAGAAGCTCCACCGTCTCAGGTGCAAGAAACCAAGTATCAAACGCGAAAGAGATAAACACTTGTTGATTGTCCAATGCATGCTTTCTCGCGTTTTGCCACTTTACACAAGGCGACTTTCAATGCAGGTTGTCCAACGGTAACACCTCGAGTCCTCGACTACTCAAACCCACGAGAGGAGAAACTCTAGTTAAATCCATACACGTGTGTTAACCCATCCAAAGACCAAAATGTCAGCAGGTCTAAGTGTAGATCCTCTATACAGTGAGTCGGTAAAAAAGTTCACATGTGCTTCTTTCTTGGCGGAGATCCCGTCGCGCATACATATATAAAAAGGATGTCCCCAACCATATAATGTTAGTATTTGTAGTTCGGGAGCTCTTTGCAATCAACCGTATGTCCCCAAAGGAATCCAAACTTACCTTGCGACAAACTGGGCATAGTGCATCAAATGGAAATAATGGAATCATGAGGCGATGCTTAAGGATGGAATGATATTGCACAGGTGACATATGTTGACCAAGCCTGTTGATGGGGATAATCAGAAGAAAATCTTGAGCAAGTGGTGCCCATAAACAATGAAAACCCGCATTATGTCTCACATTCATGTCGAAGTGAACTTCCATATCCTTGAGCGCTCCATTAAAAAGGTCACTGATCAATGTTTGTTAGAATTTAATGGGGCGGTTTCTTTATTAGTGAAACCGCTAAAATCAAAGTTTGGATATATCACGAAGACAAACTAAAACACAACCATAATCATCATCAATACATAATATCCCACCTACTTTTCATAGTGAGAATAAAAAGTTATGTAGATAGGGCAAACATAGTGCATATGTAATGCTACTAGGAAAAAATATGCAATTGATTATGTTTCTTGCTCATATAAACGGGTGAAAATTTTTTCCTCAATTTTTTCATTGGTCCACTACTATGTGTACATATGTAAAAGAAAATTGACAAGAATGAGGTCGTATAGCAAAATGTTTCTTGCTCATATAAACGGGTGAAAATTCAATTTCCCTTATACATTTATAATAACAGGGTCCGGATTCGGTGAGAACTCAAAAATCGGTGAGTACTGCGAGAACTCCAAAAAAAACTCTGAAAATGGTACAAAACAATTTTTTTTTTCAAAAAACATAAAAATCGCAGCCTATAAGATCCAAAAAAATAAAAATTTTCAAAAATGAACCAAAAAAAAATATGGATCATAATTTTGATGCACAAAAAAATATGGATCGTTATTATGATCCACAAAGAAAGTGGATCATAATTTTTTTTTCAAATTTTCTTTTTTGGTCAAATGTAGTAATAATCATGGGGAGTTATATATATATTTTTCGGCATTTTTTGAAATTTTTTTGAGGTGTCCTCACGAGTCCTCACCGGATCTCACCACTGTTCTTTTTTTGAATGATACGTAATCTACTCCTATTATCCACTACGGGATCTAGGGATGCAAATTTAACCCGCGGGTTTGGGTACCCGCGTGTACCCGAGTCTTACGGGGAGGGTATTACCCGTCTAAACGGGTAACGGGTCGGGGATGGGTTTAAATTTCATACCCGAGAGCGGGTACGGGTCGGGTACGGTTTTTATAATACCCGCACCGTTTATACCCGACCCGAATATATATATTAATGTGTAATTTTTTTAGTACAGGTTTAGCCCACGAGTCACTACTCAAACTTAACCCAACACTTAATCTCTCATTAGCCCAATTTAATAATGGTTAAAATCTGGCTCGTCTCCCGTTAGTCCATTACGTATTGAACGGAATAAGCCTGAACGAACTAAGAGTATTAAATGTTTTACCTATTTTGTTTAATTTTTTTATTGAACGGGTACCCGTCGGCTTACCCGTACCAGGCGGGTATTTTTCTACCCGAACCCGACGGGTATTTGACCGGGTACGGGGCGGGTACGGATATAGGAATAGCGGGTCGGGTACGGGTACGGGTTTTGCAGTACCCGCTATTACCCGTACCCGTTTGCATCTCTAACGGGATCACAAACAAACCAAATCTTAGCATAGAAATCAAAACTGATTGAAACATGACTTTACTCTTTACATCAAAAAAATTTATATCTAAATTTCCGCTGCAATGCGCGGGTATAAAATTACCTTGTTGACTTACAATTTGAGATATGATTTTATTTATAATTGTTTTTATTATACGTTATTAGTTTTTCCCACTAACAGAACTAGTTATTTAACAAATAAAGTAGATAAGTTAACTAGGGTGAGCATGGGGCGGTTTGGGGTGATTTTTAACTAAAACCAAACCCCGCCCCAAAAGTTCGGGTTTTAAGAATTACACCCCGTTCGGTTTCGGGTTTTTCGGGTCGGTTTCGGGGTTTTTTTCGGTTTTTTATTTTCCTTTAAATTTACCAATTTGTTACCTTAAAAATTAATATTATGATTCAAACTCAAAAACTCAACACATTTCGTTATAAATAAAAAACAACTAGTAAATTTAATATAATGTAATAATAATTTCAACTAACATAACTCGAATCCTACCCTATATATGAGGCCTAAATTTGAAGAGGGTTTGACACCATGGCAATTCCAAGCATTCCTATTCGTCCATAATGCCACTTGGAATTCCCTGATTGGTCCACGTCATTTGCACTAATACAAACGAATCTGGTACGGCTTACGGTCTACATTCATATTCATATGCTCCATATACGGCAAACGAATCTGGTACGGCTTACGGTCTACATTCATATGCTCCATATACGGCTTCCTACATACAAGGAAACAAATAACTATTTAAAATATCGTACATACAAATAACTATTTAAAAGATCCTACATACAAGGAAACAAATAAATATTTAAAAGATCAATCAGCGAAGGAAACAAATAACTATATGTAACATTTCTTCATTTACCATTTTTTTGTACAAAATCATCATCACATCTATCGATTATTATGTCATTTAGAAGTATATAAAGTTTTTGGACATTTTTCTACATACTAAAATTTACAGCATACCCGCCCATCGGGCGGGTTTTGTAGCTAGTAAGATTAATAAAAGAATAATATCCAATAATTTAATGTAACAATCTTAATGCATGTCTTCATCCATAGAATAACTTCAATCATATCTTATTAAATGTCAAATGTTATATATATATAAGAATATTTTTATAAAATTTGAAAGATATATAATGGCGGGGCGGGGCGGGGTTTTCGGTCGGGTATATCGTATGCCCTCGAAAACCGCCCCAAACATTCGGGTTTTCCAAAAATCAAAACCGTTAACATCGGTTTTTCAAATGGTTCGGTTTTTTCGGGACGGTTTTTTCAGATTTTTCGGTTTCGGTTCGGTTTCTCGGTTTTTATGCTCACCCCTAAAGTTAACGAGTTCAAATATAGTTAAAGTTTGAGAAAATGTAACGTTTTTTTGTAAACGGTTGAACATGTAAATTTAAACTGCAAGTTGTACTAGTCTACTAGATAGAGTCGGAAGACCCGGTCATTCTCAACCGGTTTGATGGGTCATGCTGCAACCCGTTTTAGCTGACCCCATACGCTCTCTTATTAACCTCATCAAAACAAACCACACCCACCAGCCACCACGCCTGGATGGGCCAATCTTCTTCCACCCACGCGCCGTCGCCGCAGCGGTCAACACAGCGCCACCACCGCTCCATCAGTCTATCCTCTTCCTTCTCCGCTCGATCAGATATTTTCTCTTTTATACACTCCAAAAAGGAACCCTATGTTGAGATTCTAGATGCTATTCCGACTACAATCGACTATACATCTGAAATTCCCGACGAATGTTTAGCCATAGTTTTCCAGTTCCTCAGCTCCGGCGAACGGAAACGTTGCTCTCTCGTTTCACGCCGATGGCTACTCGTCGAAGGCCAGAGTCGCCACCGTCTCGCTCTCAGCGCCCAATCGGATCTCCTCCCTTTTATTCCATCAATTTTCTCACGGTTTGATTCCGTTACCAAACTCGCTCTTAGATGCGACCGCAGATCCGTTAGTATAAACGACGAAGGATTGATCCTTATCTCTCTCCGGTGCCCTAATCTCACGCGCCTCAAGCTCCGTGGATGCCGAGAAATAACCGATGTAGGTATGGCCGGCCTAGCGAATAACTGCAAGGGTTTGAAAAAATTCTCTTGTGGATCTTGCATGTTTGGTGTTAAAGGCATCAACGCGTTACTCGAAAGCAGTTATTCTCTTGAGGAACTCTCCGTCAAGCGATTACGAGACATTAACGACGGCGGAGCCGCCGAGCCGATTGGTCCCGGAGCCGCGGCTTCATCTTTGAAATCCATATGCCTTAAGGAGCTCTACAACGGACAATTATTTGGTCCTTTGATTAGCGGTTCGAAGAGATTAAAAACGTTGAAATTACTTCGATGTTTAGGCGATTGGGACAGGTTATTAGAGGTGATTGCAACTTCAGAAAATTGTTTGAGTGAAGTTCATCTAGAGAGACTTCAGGTGAGCGATATCGGTCTTTCGTCTCTATCTAATTGCCCTAAATTGGAAATTTTACACATAGTTAAGACACCAGAATGCACAAATACCGGTGTAATTGCTGTTGCTGAACACTGTAAATACTTAAGAAAGGTTCATATTGACGGTTGGAGAACAAACAGAATAGGAAATGAAGGTTTGATTGCAATTGCTAAACACAGTGCTAACCTTCAAGAACTGGTTCTAATTGGGGTAAACCCTAATACAATAAGTCTAGAAGCAATTGCTACAAATTGTCAAAAACTGGAAAGATTAGCTCTATGTGGAAGTGAAACAATAGCTGATGGGGAAATTTCATGTATTGCATCCAAATGTGTTGCATTAAAAAAGCTCTGTATAAAAGGTTGCCCTGTTTCTGATGAAGGAATTGAAGCTTTTGCTTGGGGTTGCCCTAATTTGGTTAAAATCAAGGTGAAGAAATGCAAGAATGTAACTTGTGAAGTTGGGGATTGGTTAAGGGCTAGAAGGGGTTCATTAGTTGTTAATTTGGATGTTTGTGAAGTTGAAACTGAAGCTGTTGATGCAAGTGCTAGTGATGGTGGTGTGCAAGAAGAAGCTGTTGAATTTCCACCAATCGTGAGCCAGCAAATTGACCAACCGGTTATCAGTTCAAGCTCAAGTGGTAATGGTCGTCGAGCATCTATCTTCAAAACAAGATTCAACTTTTTTGGAGGTAGGAGTCTTATTCCTTGCACTTTCAGAAGGTGGTCAAATGGTAATAGCTCTTGAATTATCTGAACAAAACTTGAAATTGATCATAAGTTTGTGTTTTCGTGTTAATATCTGATTGCATTTTGATCACTGCATGCTTTACCTTTTTTTTATTTTTCTTTATTTGAATTTGGTTGATCTCAAGTTGAGTGGCTTTGATTGTAACTAGCATCCAGAGTGTTGACTGTATTCCATGGTTGACTTCTTGGTGTTGTGCCTCTTAATACTTTCTTCAAAGTTGTCTTTTAATTCTTTCCACATGGAAACAGTTAGTAGGATATGGAAACAGTTTGTATCAGATGATCGTGCATAAAAGCGTGAATTTTTAGCCCATTTGACCGTTTCTTGGTATCAAAATCGTTGTAGAGTGTTGTGTTTGTTTGTTAAAATCAATGGTTAATGTTTGTTACTCTAAACTAAGTGCTGTTGATTTTTTGCACTGTGTTTATACAGTCTTTTTTTATTGCTATTTTTTAACACTAATCAATTTTGCTTCATGAATTTTGAAAGTTGTCTAGTTGATGGGTAACGGGCCAAAACAGCTAGCATTCATTTTATGGTGTGGGTAGAAATGGGTTGGGTTGACCTACAAAAATCTTCTTGTCTGTTTGTAAAATTGTGTATGATTAATGCAATAATTATGATTAGAAATATTGGGAAGTTGTATCTATCATAAACAAACTTTGAACCAATTTGAACCCGTGTGACATGTTCCCACTTCTTTATTTGTTGTGTGAATTGAAAAAATCAAATCTACTTGTTTTAAGTAAGTTATACGGCTCAAATCATGCAATATATAAATTTGAGTAAATTAGTAAATTACAAAGGTGATGTCTGAGATTTACACCAATGTCATTGTCTTTTACTTTAAAAATTACAAATTATATTGATAGTTATTTTTTTGGAAATCTTTTGCACTTATAGTCTTTTAGCCTAATATTTATTAAAAAATTTCTGTTTAAAATTACATTGTTAGTCCTTTTTCTGTTTAACTAAAAGATGATAGATGCAAAATGTTTCCTTTTACTGTTTAACTAAAATTACATTAATTTTCGAAAGAAATTAATGTAATTTTTTAAAAGTAAAGAATCATTTTGATGTATTATTATCCTTCTAATTTGTTCTAGAAATTTATATCGTAGGGTTGTAGGTATGTGCTAAAATGGATTAGATAGTAACAAAAGCAAAGGTCAATATATTTGAAGTTACATGCATAATGCAATTTTGCAGTGTCCATTACTTTTCAGTACTTTAAACTATGCTGCACACAGCCTCACCTCACTTGCTTTTAACTTTTTACTCATTTGGATTTCTCCATTTTGAATACTAGCATTGGAGTTTTTACTTTTTACTGTGCATCTGTCTTATGTTTTCTTGGATTATGTTACCGTTGTTAATGAATTGCATACATGATATAACTTGTATGAAACGAAAAGTCAAGCAACACAACATGTACATTGATTGTTGCTACAAGTCTTATCATAAGTTACTCTATGATTTATACAACTCATTCTAATTGTCGTAACAGCCAACTGGCCAACCGCATAATTATAATACTTGGATCTAAATAGTCAATTTGGTATTTAGATGCATAATTATTTTTAAATCAACTCATTGATAAAAAGTTTAAAATAATATATTTTATAGTAAGCTTAAACTGATTATTTACAAAATATAAAGATTATAAAAGTGTTTGTGGTTTGGTTCAACTTAAAACCGACCCGACATGTACTAAAAGTTATTTTTCTGACATATTACTTGACTCACTTATTTTGACACATTATCGATAAGGATGTTTTGTTGTAATAGTTGCATCGGCTTGGGCACACCGTTGGTTCTACAATGTAGGGTTGGGGTGTGAAGGTTTTCTTTCTTGCTAATTCTTTTCTTTTTGGTTTTTGGACACATTTGAATATTGTAATGTCGTTTTTTTCTCTTCTACCATATCAAATTCTCCACATGATACTATGTGTTACTGTTTTGTGTGAGATTGGGTACTTGTGCCTTATTAAATCCTTAACTTATGTTTTGTCTTGCACCATTTTTCTTATTTTGTTTCTTATTCTGTTTTTGCTTTACTTAGGTTGGTTACTTGGGTGTTGGAAATGAAACATCAGAGTGTATCAATATACTCGAAAGTACTAGTTTTCATGTTGCTTAATTGGAAAGGGTGAATATATTTTAACTTGCAAATCTTGAAAACTTGAAAAAAATCCGAAGAACTTTAAATGATGGACTTTGGACCCTTATTATGTTGTTTAAAGGTACATGTTAACAAGTGTAAGATAAAATAAATTATCAAATCATCTGGAAATAACCTTGCGGTAAAGGTGGATGAATAAATTTCAAGATGTCACGAGTTCGATCTATCCATGAGTAAACATTTTATGGTTAGGAGAGATTCGAAAATGATCATAACAACGGTTAGGTCGTGTTCATCACGAACATAATGTCGACCAACTCGAGGAAGTCTGTTATAAACGGAAATATCCTTATGATAAAAGATAAATTAAGTTTATCATTTATAAATGTAAGTTGATAATAAGTATCCATTTATTTTATTTTTCAATAGAACATTTGCTATTATAGCAAAAGAGAGCTTCAACTAATACTTAATAATTGTTAAGTATTCATATTGTATTAAGACACGTACTTTGTTTTTTTCAACCTTTGCTATTATAGCGAAAGAGAGTTTCAACTAATATTGTTAACCTTTTCAAATTATATTAAGACTTGTACTTTGTTTTTTCAACTAGTGTGTACTAAATTTATTCTCTAGTTACTTACATTTCAAGATATTATTTGTTAATACATGGAAATGCAGACACGAAAGAAAATTATCCATGTGTTGCATGGATGGTTTTCCTAATCCGAATCGCAATCTTTCACGTAATTCACTTAGTCAACAAATAGTAAGTATTCTATCATTATAACGACAATATCCTTTTGAAAAAAGAAAAGAAAATATCATATTATCATATGGTCAGTATAATAATCTATTTCTACTTATAATACTTAGGAAATTTTGGACCACTTATCTAATTCCATTGCTTACATTAATGGATCCCACAAATTAGTGAGGGTGATAGAAAATGATTAATTTTTTTAATGGTAAGACTACCTGAGGGTGATTAAACTCATTCTAGTTTGTTACATTAACGTTACATCATTTTTTTCCTCTTCTGACTAAACATACAACAAACTCCGACTAAATCCACGTAGTAGTGACCAAATCCGCAATCAGGTCTTAAAATTAATTTTATTAGTATATGTACTATTTACCATGCATGAGGTACTAACGACCATTGCACGTTGCAAGCACCTCCATCGGTCGCCCTTTAAACCAAACCCTTGCCATATGTACATGGGGACGCGTCCAACAAATCGTATGTAAGGAGAGGTTTGATCGCGACCGAAAATTGCGGTCGCCTCATGACCCTGCCCTTACTTACGAGTAGTCTAAATATACATATACATGTTAATATATGATAAAAAGTTTAAAAATATGATAGAAGTAACAAAAATAAAGTTACAACAAAGGGTTGCACCTAAAAAACCAACATATCCACAACGATGGAATAAAATATGATAGATGGTGTTGACAACACTAAGTTATGTTCTGCAAAAACTAAACTAAAACAAAATTTACATATCTAATCTTTTAACTTTTTATAACGTACATAATAAGTACCTCGTTTTATAAAGATAATCATACAAACAATATTATTGATATCATGCCGTTCAAATTTTTTTTTACTGATATCATGAAAAAAAAACAACAATAGACTTTAACCGTTATATTTATGAATACCAAAATATTCATCGTTTTTATAAAGAACTCAATGTACAAACTTATCAAAGAAAATCGTTATATATTGAAAAAAATAATAATATAAGAAGTTAAATACTGAAAAAAAGAAAATATTTGTTTAGACTTGATTATAACGCCTTTCGATTTTAAACGATATAAATGGGCTGTATATTAATATTTGGTTATTTGGCCCATTTAGAGCGTAAATGAAACCCAAAAAGAAGCCCTTTGTAAGATATCTGTCGTCGGAAAACCGTTAATCAGCGTTAACGTCTCTTAAAACCCTAGGGCATAAAACCAGAACACTTATAAACCCTAAAATTCCTCCCAAATTCAACATTACGTACCTCAAAAACATCGTTGAGTAAAATACTTCCAATGGAGAAGATTGAAACAGCATCCAAAGAGGTAACCCTATGTGTTTTTAGAACATTTTAAGCTTCTGATATTCATAACTCGCTGTTTATTAGCTGGTCCTTCGTAAACCGTACTTTTTTCTGTAATTCGTGCCTAATTGCTGATATAATTTCTATGAAATAGTTTGTCAGCTAGCTTATAAGTTAGAAAAATCAAGCAGAACTTTTTGAATTTTGTATTTTTACTCGACTAACTTCAACTTCAATACGAAAATGGAGGTTTTCTATAATGTGGACGTGGATGTTGATGCTGTTCTATTGAATTTGAATTGTTAGATTCTGGTTGACATTGTAAAGTTGTCACAAAAGCAAGGATTGAAAGGTAGCAATGGAGGTTGGAAAGACTTTTTGAGTGTTTATGACAAAAAGGTTGGTATCAGTTTGAGTGATCCTGCAAGGAGGACCCCTGAAGCATTAATTGCTTTCTTGAAAACATTTACAAATGCTGATGATTTGAAGGTGATAATGAACATTATATCATATGAAATTAACAACATTTCATGGACATTTTGATGAAAATGAGGCTTTTTTTGTTTCAGTTTTTTGAGAAAGTGGTGGAAAAGCATGAGAGCGTGGAGCATATCCACAAAAAAACAGATAATATGTCCCCTGAACAGGTTTGTTATGATTTATATTTATGCAGTATAAAATAATTTTTTCTTATTTGTTATAATTCTCAATCTGTTGTATGTGGTAAGTGCAGGAGCTGGTCTACAAGACTGTTGGTCATCCACAATATGCAATAAATTACACATTTCCATCACATGAAGAGGTTAGTTGACATATATATCTTTTAAACTATTGTTAGTTATATTTAAAATAACATATTATTTTCGCAGGGGTGGTTGGTTACTAAAGGTAGAAAAAAAATAAAAGCAAAGAGATGTAATGCAATGGTTGCAGTTGATTGTGAGATGGTACTGTGTGAAGATGGTAGTGATGCATTAGTTAGGGTTTGTGTTGTGGATAGTGATTTAACGGTACTTAATTAATTATATTATAAATTAATATTCAATTTTCTTGAGCAAATGGGTTTGAAATTGATTTAATGAGTTTGTTTGTAGGTGAAACTTGATAAACTTGTTAAACCTAATAAACCAGTTGCTGATTATAGAAGTAATATAACTGGAGTTTCGGCTAAAGATTTGGAACACGTTACTTGCTCATTACAAGATGTACAGGTGAAATAACTAACTATTATATGATTAATTATCTTAAGTCTTTTTTTTTTTTTTTTTGTTAATTTCCCACCTGATATTAACGTGTTTTAACATAGGCATCCATGCTGAAATTGTTAGCAAGAGGAACCATATTAGTTGGTCACAGTTTGAATAATGATCTTCAAGGTAATATACTCATTATCTGACACACTATCTCTAAAATTAAATTGGTCAAAATGTCAACCCTGTTTTTTTTTTTTTTTTTTTTGCAGCAATGAAGATAGACCACACAAGAGTAATTGACACATCACTTGTGTTCAAGTTTTGGAGTGGGTCAAATTTCAGGAGACCATCTTTAAATGATTTGTGTAAGGTAAGATTCAAATGTTTTTATAGATTATTTTATATTGTTTTTTTTGGGTGAATTTAATATGAAACATTGATTCAGTCAATATTGGGATATGAATTAAGAAAAGAAGGGGCT
The DNA here is from genome assembly GCA_963853835.1 of Calendula officinalis. Taxonomy (NCBI): domain Eukaryota; kingdom Viridiplantae; phylum Streptophyta; class Magnoliopsida; order Asterales; family Asteraceae; genus Calendula; species Calendula officinalis. Next base: position 62,042,153 of record OY970827.1, read on the forward strand.
CCACATGATTGTGTGGAAGATGCACGTGCAGCAATGAAACTTGTAGTTGCTAAAATAGAAAAGGGAGATGGTGATAACAATATTCCCTTAAATCAAACCGAAGTGAGTTTTCAGTTATTAATATTTTTTTAATTTAATTTTGGTAAAACAAAACTAATCATTTTTTGATATATGTAATTGAATTTCAGGTGCATGAGCCAGAAACAATGAAGTTACTTTGCCACCGAATACCAATTCGTGTTCCTGAAGAGAAGTTACTTAAGATTATTCCTGGAGATTTTACTGTTGAATTGAAGGTTAATTTTAGATTTAGTTTTTTTTTTTTTTTTTTTTAAAAAAATAAAAAATATTTGATGAATAATATGTTACAGGGGAATAAGAATAAGAAAGGTGGAGGTGATACATATTCAGCTTTAGCAGTTTTTAAGAATAAAGAGGAGGCTGATGAAGCTTTTGAGGGGCTTGATGGTGACCAAGTTAATGTATTCCAACGTTTATTTTTCTAACTTTTTTCTGGCATAAGTCAAAGTCAAACTATCCACTTCAACAAAACAATTATCTGCCACCTTAATTAATTTACACTATGAAGATTAATATAGGGACCATTCATGAAAAAAGTTTATAAATCGAGGGACCAAATCTGTATTTTTTTTTGTCAAACCACATGGACCATTTATGCAATTTACTCTAAATCGTTTTAATGATATTTGTTTTATCAGGATTCAACTGGGCGACCACAGAAGTTAATTTTCTTCAAACTAAAATCTGGTATATCTGGTAGTTTATATGTTAGAAAAATGGTCCAAGATGGTGGTGATAATAATGTCCAGGTGGCAGCATCAAATAAGAGGCCGCCATCTGAAGATGAGAATCCTAGTCAGCATAAGAAAGTAAAGACAGAAGAAGCAAAAGAAGAAACCATTGAATGTAAGAATTGTCATGTTTATTTGAAAGAAATAGAAAGTTTGAAGAAAAAAGTAAGTGAAAGAGAAGAAGAAATATCCATGTTAAACAAGATCATAGTTTCTCAAGTCAGAAAACAATCTGGATTTTGATTCTTGTCACCACCTGCCTCAAATCAACTCTGCTACTTTAATACCGTTCAATTTTGGAACCCATTTTTCTATTTCTATTTATTTGTGTAACGTGTTTAAACTAATTTATTGCAATTAAGCCTCGTCAGTTTTTATGTACTTATTTAATTTTATATTTTTAACTTCTTGTAAGATTGTGGGTGTACTGTATTATGATTAACTAGAGAATATACACAATCATCAGAAAAATAATTTATAAGCAAAAGTCAACATTCTTCAGTATCAAATGTAATCTCACAAAGCTTTTTAACATATGTATGAACAAAATTCAACATTAAATGGTTAAGAAAAACTTAGGAACAAAAACAAGTGAAAAAGGTCTCAAGGCTACATATGTCATTTCTCATATAAAAAAAAGTCACTCAGATTTCATCCTCTTCATCATCATCTCCAAACGAAAAAACAGAAGCGTCAGCAGCAATTGCCTTAATATCACCATGATTCAAATTAGGAATCGGCTCATTTCTCACAACATCCTTTGACCCTTGACTGTTTGACGTTGACTTCTGTTGACTTGTCCTTATAGTAAGTTGTTGGGTGTTTTTCCTTACATTTGCTAATTCAGCTTCTATTTTCCCAGCTTCTAATGGCGGTTTAGTCCCGGGCCCCACGTTAACTGATCTCTTCTCATTAGACACAGTTTTATTATCTTGTTCATCATCACTGTCTGTAAAAACATTATCATTTTCTTGGAAGTTTTTGTTTTGATTAATGTTGTTAGAAGCAGAATCTCCCTTGTATGACGGTGAAGAATCAGTTGAGAGTGTACTAGGTTTTTCACTAGGTTTGTATCTTTCGGGAATTGTACCATCATAATCGATCATTACTATCTCAACTTTGAATCCTGGAACCGGTAATTTTCTCTGCAAATCATGTTTGGTCAACGGTCAATGGTCAACCTTGAAAAAGAAGAGCAGAATCATGGGACTTATTACATACCTTGTCAAAATCATCGAAATCAAAACCGGTCAACATAACCCTGTTTTCCATCAGTGTTGTATTTAGCCAACTGAAGACACCCACAAGAATAACAGTTATATAAAATATTTATAAAATTTAAAAGAGTAAATTACACAAATGGTCCTTTAGGTTTGTACCATATTACATATTTGGTCCTTTAGTTTCATAAATTACACTGGTAGTCCTTATTTCTAAAACTACTGACACGTTTGATCCTTTACCTAAACAAACGTTTATTTTTCCCATCAAACAAGCGGGTTTTTATGGCTTTCAAATTGGTGAAGGGAAAGGAAAAATGACAAATTTACCCCCTCGTGGATCACACATGACCATAAAAATAAACATCTGTTTAGGTAAAGGACCAAACATGTCAATAGTTTCAGAAATAAGGACAACCAGTGTAATTTATGAAACTAAAGGACCAAATATGTAATATGGTACAAACCTAAAGGACCATTTGAGTAATTTACTCTACATAAAATGAAAAAAAAACAATGATCAACTAACCAGTAAAAATCTCCTTGTCGATCATAAAAGTGGACCTTAAAGTCGCCTGTTAATTCAGTTAAACCACGTTCCCCAGGTAGAGCAAAAACCACAATCCCTTTTGTTTGGGCTCGAATCCAAAAATCTTCAGGCTGAAAAATCAGTAATTAGTTAAAATAACTAAATAAGTAGTTAAAAAAAGAAAAATACAAAATTCAATACCATAAGATTCTTCGTTTTTGGATGCTTTTTTGTTGTAAATAAAATGCCTGTAATGGAATTTATTTTATATATCAAAATCGGCTAAGACAAGATATTGGACACAACATGACAAAAAACTAAAAAATTACCGTTATGATCAGAAATGGTAATTGCAGGTCTGACCCAATAAGGGCATTCATGTAGCCTGAATCCCCTCAGCATGCACCTGAAATAATAAATACGGGTTGATTTTACCCGTTTTATCTCAAATGGGTCGGTCAAATCATGAAATGGTCAAACGGGTTGAAAGTTGCACAACGTCTTTTTTTAGTGCATACAACATTCTATTTATCATTTTATTCGATTACTATTGTGATAGTATTGTTTTTGTAATCATAATTAACCAACCAATTATTTATAAAATATTTAAATGTGGAGAAAAAAGTGCACGCATTTTAACCTAATTCAGAAGCAAGTGGAGATTTACCTCCTGCCAGGTGGACTTTCACCATTAAAATCTGTCAAGATGCGTTCAAAGTATTTTACATACCGCTGCCACAAATTTATTTATAATTATCTTTTAATTTAAAAAAATAAAATGCATATAGAATTATTATGCAACTTACAATCTGGCTTGGAAGTATCAATCCCTTTCCATCAACACATCTCCTTTGATTATAGTAATCAATACACTCCTGTGCTGTTGGAAAAAACTGCAAAATGATACAAAAAAACGTATTTATTTATTTATTTTTTATTTATTCTAATAATAATAATATATTTAGTGATGATTAAATTAAAAGTTACCTTTAAAAATAAAAGAAGGCTACAAATCATTAAACCGGTTCTTGCTTTACCAGCTTTACAATGAACGACCACAACATTAAGAATATCTTCCTTTAACCAAGAATAAGCACTTTGACAAAACAATGGAATTATGTGAATAGGTGGACAATTGTGGTCATTAAATGGAAAACATGCAACCTGCAGTTAAATAAACCTGCAACATCAGTTCAATTTTTATTCATTCTGATTTTTTAAATACTATTTATTTTGATTAAAAAAATCATTTTCGGTTATTGTTTGATAATTGTTTATTACAACCTTTCCTGCAAAGAGTGAAGCATCATACAGTCTTTCTGAACAAAGATTATATACTTTGTATCTATCCTGCAAAAGGAAATTATATATCAAGTTTATGAGATACTTAAAGTATATGTTTGAATTAAATAAATAAAAAGGTTACCTTATGATGAGTTTCAAAAAATTTGATCACTTCTTCCATATGGTTTCGGTAAAATCCCTGCATTTTAGGTTAACTACATTCATAAGAAATACAATTAATTTAACATTTGTTGTTGAATAAATAATTATTATTTACCTCAAAATATCCAAAAAGTCCAGAACTTAAATCACCAGCAGGAAATCCCATTGCAATTATATTATCAGTTATATAAGTCAAATCCAAGTCAAACCCTCCCTCCTAAGCTCAATACAAATACACAATATAGTTATTATTATCTGAAAACTGCATAAGACTGTTTTTTATAAAACATAAATAATAATTAACCAACCTGATATCTTCTTTTATTTTGTGAAACCATATGGCGAGCCCTAACTTGCACTGCTTTAACTGCACCTAAAGATGTATCAACTAAACCTTTTCCAACAGATTGAAGAACAGTTGATGGAGAATTTGGATTCGTATTATCATTTGATCCAGATGTTCTTTGACCTAAACTCAAACCAAATCCACTTGCAATTCGTGCAATTCCCCATTTTCCAGAATTTCCAGCCTGTAAATTGTTTGGTAATGGTACTGTAGGTTTTGGGAAATTTGGAACTGTTTCTGGTTGTGATACATTAGGTTTAGATTCTGCAGAAGATGGGTTAACTGAAGAACTAGTAATCTGATCAGATTTTTTTGATGAAGATGTTTTAGTGTTGTTAATTTTTGTTGGAGGTTGAGATGATGAGTCAGATTCTGAAGCCATTCTGCAAATGAAAATAGTCTGAATTATCTTAAGAGAACAAAAAAAAGCATCTTCAGTTACTAGATTACACGAACTAGAATATGAATTATTTGGGGCAAAATACAATTTTCAGCCAGTAAATGAATGCATAGGACATATTGTGGTGTGTTGTGAAGAACTAAAACAGTGTTTTGTATGAAATGCCAACCCTAAACAAAGGTTTCTGTATAAAATGAAGCTTTGGAGTTCAGTTCAGTAAGCTATCTTGCACATTCTTCAAAGATAACCATACAGCAATTTCATTATTTTCATGTTTAAGTTCATTACAGGTTTGGTATCCATTTTATTAATGATGATTAGTCCTATAACGCTTCATTGATAGCTTGGAGCAGAGAAACGCAACATGAATTCGTGCATTGATGAACAGATAATTCAGCATTATTATTCAACGGTTCAAAAATTGCCATCTTCAAACTAAAAATTCAAGTCTGCTAACAAAATCTCACACACAAATCACTCTCATCACCATTTACATCGAGTGATTCCGCTAAAGGAATACATCAATTTATGAACTAGCCATTAGTAACGTCATATGTAGGATAGTGATAGTGCATTTGATCTTTGTTTCCTGTTTGCATAACTCAAAACTACCGTCACACACGACAACAAAATGATAATTGCACGTATTCCTACAGAGATGCGAACATTACAAATGAATGTGGTAGATTAATAAGGGATCTGATCACTCACATAGATCGAATGAATCTTCGGTTTAAGTTTCGAGCCTCTTTGGTTCTTTAATCCGATCTGCAGATCAAATTTAGAGCTGTGGCCAAGGGTACGGCGGAGAAGGAGACGGATTGGACGAAAGTTGGCGACGGAATTGGTCGAATGGTGGTTTCCGGCACGGCAGAAAGTAATACCGGTGATGGGTCGAGGAAACCGGTTTTCGGGTTGCAATTTTGCTGTAAGATCTTCCGCTTCCAAAAAGAAAACTACATCAACAAGTCACAAAAAAGGAAGCAAATAACCAAATCAAATCAGCTTTGTAAAATACCGTTTTTGTTTAAAGAATACATCATGTCATTAAACTAGGATTTAAAAGAAATATATTTTGGTCACCAAGATTTAATTCTGTGACTTAAGACTGATTTGATTTATTTAAGTAAAATTACCGTAAAATTAATTTATAATTCTTTGATTTAGTTCAAAATATAAAATTAACTTAATTTTATAAAAAATATTATTAATTCTAAACTAGCTATTTATAAGAATTAATTTAAACAAAAGCACATTTTTAATTATTATATATGGTCAAAAATTGAAAAAAAAATTCTTAATCTGCTTTTAAATAGGCCAAAATGCATATTAGTACCCTGAACTTGATTGACTGGAATTTCTACTACCCTGAACTATTAAAGATGCACCATACTACCCTGACTTGACAAAATGGTCAATTTAGTACCCTGACTCACTAATTTGGTCTTGTTTTCTCATGTGATTTGCTTCTAATATCAATATATTGAGATGAATGTATATCTTTTAGTCCGTTTAAAGCTCCAACGAAATTAAATCAAGTAAGAAAATGCGATCAAATTAATGAGTCAGGGTACTAAATCGACTATTTTGTCAAGTTCAGGATAACATGGTGCACCTTTAATAGTTCAGGGTAGTAGAAATTTCAGTCAGTCAAGTTCAGGGTACTAAAATGCATTTTGACCCTTTTAAATACCACATATATCCACTGTGATATTTAAACTCTCGACCATAAAATTAAGGGTAAATATTTTATTGCTAAACCAAAGGCCATTTTACTAGTGTTTAATGTAGTGAATAATCTATATCTATATCTATCTATATATCTATAAAAAATGAGTTCCAACTTTGAAGCTACAATAAATATCAAACATTTAATATTAGTAATAATATTATATAAATCCATTTATAAAAATAACTCATTAAATTATAAGACAAAGAGTTTTGAAATAAATATAAATAATTATGATAATAAAATGTTCAATTAAATAAGAGACTTTTCAACTTTTATGAATCTTACACATTAGCATCTATAAATACTCATTCTCATATTGCAAAAATTTTAACACTCTAAAGGTGCATCCAAAAGAAAAACCTAACAAATGGAGTCAACAACAAAGATCTACAGGGTTTTTGGTATTTTATCGTCGATATTAATTAGTAATCCAACATAATCTTTATTATTTGTATTTTTGAAGAAAAAAAGGTCATGCAGATGAACTCTTTATGATTTTGTTTTAGAGAGAGTATGTTAGTTGTTTTTGTTTAAAATTTCACAACCTCTTTTGTATATATGTATACAAATTTTATTCGTTGTTTATGTACATTTTGTATAAAAGATCTAATAGTTATCATTATAGTATATGAGATTATGTATGATATTATTTAAGATGGATATCTTATCGTGTTAATGACCACAAATTGTTGTTCATTTGATTTGTTATTTTACTTTTTATCCAATTAATAGGTTTCGATCGTCATTTTTCACAACTTGTGATTCTCTAATTAGTAGGAAAATGTTAATTAAATATATTGATGGTTGTTGAATTTATGCTTATTTCTTTTGTATATGTATAAAAAAAAATATAAAATGAGTTTCATATTGATGTTGCATTTATTATAATATTAAATAAATCATGTTAATAAGGATTGAGAAGCTCAATAGTTGTAAAATCAAGAGCTTTAACATGAACTTGCGATTCTCTAATTAGTAGGAAAATATTAATCAAATATATTGATTTTTTTTGAACAACAAAAAGAAGGCAACGGGTCGAGCTTCGGCAATGCCATCACCCCCCCGAGGACCTCCACAATTTTATTAAACAAACTAAAGTCTAGCAAAATGCTAAACTAAAGACATTACAAAGGGTTTATTAACCAATCGACCCAAGGAATCTTTATTTTACGATTCCTATGGGTGATCCACGAAAAAGAAAACAACTTAATACTATCTACTACATCCGATTTACGAAAACTACCATTATCAAATAAACAAGAATTTCTATATTTCCAAATCATCCAACATGTAGTAAAACCAATAACTTGAGTTTTTTGACGCTTGTAATTCATATTAGAAATGTCATCAATCGAATTGCACCACTCCAAAAACGACCCGTAATCATGAAGTATCATATTACACCACCGAGATATATTTATCCAAATCTCTTTAGCAAAAGAGCATAAGAAAAATATATGATTTCGATTTTCCATACCTTGATTACAAATGGGACACATAATTGATTCTATCTCCATGCCACGACGGGACAAATTCAATCTAGTTGGGAGGCGATCCAAATTTAATCTCCAAATGAAAATATTAACTTTAATAGGAATGTCCGGACACCATTTCGAAACAACATCAATACCGGGATATAAAAAAGCATTTATACTCCATTTTATGCTTACTTCTTTTGTATATGTATAAAATATAACAACCGAGTTCCATTTTGATGTTGCATTTATTATAATACTAAATAAATCATGTTAATAAAGATTGAGAAGCTCAATACTTATAAAATCAAGAGTTTTAACATAAATTATTATAATGAATTCATTATAATAACAATTTGACAAACTCATTAAATTATAAGACCAGGAATTTTGTAATAAATATTAATATATAATAATACAAAGTTCAATAAAATAAGAGACTTTTCAAGTTTTATGAATCTTACAAATTAAGATCTTTAAATACTTCTTTTCATGATGCGAAATTTTAACACTTTAAAGGTGCATCCAAAAGAAACATCTAACAAGTGGAGTAAACAACAAAGACCTTTAGGGATTTTGTTCTTTCTCCTCGCTATTAATTTCTTTCATTGATTTGTATCAAGTATATAACTTACTGATATCTTAACATCTAAATCTATATTCTATATCTACATCTATATATATAGATCATAAAAAAATTGAGTTTCATAGTTTATGTTGTATTGAATTCTATGCTAAAAAATTAAGTTTTTGTTATAATTGATGCTCATGAATAAATGTATTAGAGTATACAAAGAGTTTAACATAAATAATAGTAGTAAATTCAATTAAATAATAGTCTTTTCAATTAACTAGAAGTTTCATATTAATTAAATAAGATAAAGAATTAACAGAAAAATAATAGTAGTAAATTAAATTAAATAATAGTCTTTTCATATAACTTGAAGTTACATATTATAAACTACAAATACCACACTATCATGATGCAAATGATATTTAGTTTTTATCTTTTACCCTAACAGAACATTCATTTATATAAATTTAGTTCCAACTTTGAAGTTGTATTAACACCATGCATTTAATATTAATAATATTATTATATAAATCCATTTATAAAAAATAATAAATTAATGAATTATAAGATCAAAATTTTTACCATAAATAATATTTAATAAACAAAACAAAATAATGTCTATGCATTTATTAATCACAAAAATAGTTAAATATCTAGAGTATGGTTAAATATTAATTAAATAGCAACAAACTTGGTTTATTAAAATCAATGAACCAAAAAGCCTTTGGCCTAGCGGTATGGTGTCTGCCTCTCAACCTTGAGGTCACGAGTTCGAGTCCCGTCGTGGACATAGGTGGTAATTAGGAGTAGATTAGATTTGCCATTCAAAATAATAATAATAATAATGCACGATGACAGATATTTATTAAAATAAAAACCAGACCGAACGAAAAAATGGTTTTGGATGGACCGAGGACCGAACACATGATGCTCATAACCGAACCGTACCGAGAACCAGTCAGGACCGAACAGAACTGAGGCAATTTCTTTGACTATTTTCAGTTTTCTCAGTTTTGGACCGAATCGGACAACTCAGAACCGAATCAGTTGGAACCGAGAACTGAATTTTCATAAAAATTAGAACCGATCGAGAACCGAACTGATGGAGCTCGGTTCAGTCCAGTCCGGTTATGCGATCCGGTCGGTTCTCGGTCCAAATTTCACAGGTCTACTTACGCATACGCAATCTATTTCAAGCTAAAGAAATAATTGCAATTAACATACACAATCCATATGACCCAATAAAGAACAACAAATCATAAATATCAATACACATACATAACAACTTTGCTCATTAGTAGAGTACCCGTAATCAAAGTTAAACACGTAACCGATCACACTTTTCGTACTTTCCAGGTCATACCAGTAAATTGTACACGATTTGTACTCAAAATAACTCATTATTATGAACGAAGCTCGTGCATCGCACGGGCCATGCTGCCTCGTATACATAAAAGTTGAGTTCCAATTTGAAGTAGTATTTATTACCATGTGATAAATGATGTCATAAATTTGAATTCTAAAATTCAATTCATGGATTTAAGTGAGTTCCTTACAATAAGAACGCTCGGTTACGAAAATGATGAAACTAAAAAGCCATCTATATATAGATGTATTGTGCTGATTAATTTCCCCATTACTAATAATAAATTGGAAACTTAAAGTGCAATAAATAAATAAGAAAACATCAATTGCCATTCTTGCATTTTACGATGATGATAAAGTAGTTGCACCGTTTCATTGAAAAGTAACATTTAATTAGAAGATATGGACAATTTGGATAGATGATTAATTTAGAGAAACGGTATATAGCATTCAACACCACCGTTTCATATACATCGACGGTTTCATCTCTCCACGTTATAAATTGGCACATCTTCTCCGACCAACCGTTGTTCCATCGTTCAATCCAACCGCCTCCTCCTACCAAAAGTTCTTCACCGGTTTCTATATAAACCAGCAAGAATCTGCAAACTATATTCACATTGAGCCCTAATTAAAGGTATGATTCCATGAATTTTATTCACAAATGGTCATATTTTCTTTTCGTCAAAATTAGTTGTTCCTACACTCATTTATGTGTGAATATGTTAAATTGTTCCCACATTCATTTAATTGTGAACCAGGGAGTCATGCTCATGAAACTGGATCAAAAACAAGTTGCAAAAGATGGATTTTTCTTCATATTCAGTCGTTAAGCAGTCTCGCACAAATGTTGATCTAGAATGTACGAATCAGTTTATGAAATGATAAACATCCTTCAGTCGAGGATTTAGAATATAGAGTTATCGGTAAAATTATTATCTTTGTTATGTAAAGATTATTTATCCAATAGGAAAATGATCATTGTATTTGATGTTGCATTTAAAACAGATTAATAAATAGTTTGCACAATAAGTGTGGATGAAATTATTGAATGACATCCGTTTAATTCACAAATTTTTTTAGCCTTAAAATTAAGGATCGTGTCATTTAAATTGCGTTTTGGATACATTTATATTTTGAACAGATTACTATAGCCTTTTTGTGGATTAAATATCTTTGGGTATGATAAGCATTTCTATGTAGACCATTTGGTGCAACTCCAATTAATTACTTATGCTCGAGTAGTAAACTTATACCCAAATAATTAAAACTAAAATAAAAACATATGATTTTTCGTAATGTTGATTGTGGATTATATTGAATTCAGTTAAGTATAAATTGGTCATCTTGGGTTGTGTTTATATTGACCCATTCACTTATAAATTGGTCAACTTAGGTTGTGTTTATATTGTACAGATCAATTTGCTTAAAATATATTTGCAACAATATAGTTTTTGTTAAAGATTTATGGAAATTGCATTGGTAAAATTAGGGGTGAACATGGTACGGTACCATGTATATTTTCTTCATACCGTGTACCGTACCAACTATAATTGGTACACTGATTTAGCTACCATTACCATACCAAGTTTACTTGGTACCAATTTGTTTGGCTACCAACAATCTTGGTTGGTACAAATTGGTAAGAGTATATACCAACATCACAAACTTATACGAAATTGAAAAAATTAATAACAAAAGAACAATGATATTTTATCATTATCGACCAGTTAAACATATTAACAAGTTTTTCGAACATGGAAACAAAATAGGCAAAATGATATAATATGTTACGTGCTATATAAACATAATCTAGTACAATAAAGTAACAAAAGATGTAGCTATCTTGTCGTAACATACTAGCTTGTAGCATTTTCGCCTACTTCACACCCTTGATTATAAATATTATCTACAAACAACATAACAAAAACGTAATTTATTAGTTGGTTAGTCTAAGAACTCATAACTTGAATAATACACATAAAGCGTGCCTTTTTCGAGTTCTTTTAATTCATAATAAAGCTTCAGGGCATCTTTAGTTGGATCTTCTTGTATGTTAAATTTTACATGAGAGGCATGTATCCAATCAGTTGTGCAAATAGGTTGGTAGTTTGGTACACTGTATTAAACTAAGAATCATATAATGCACATATCTTGGTTGGTACGGTATACCATGGTATTTAAAAATTTTGTACCATTACCGTACCATGACTACACAATTGGTACGGTACTACCAACCAAATATGTTGGCTACCAACATATTGGCTACCAACTATACTTGGTATGGTTGGTAGCATGTTGGTTGGTTTTGTTTGGTACAAATTTGGCACCCCTAGGTAAAATGAAAGATGGGAAAATAGTTGATCTTGGAGAGCAGGTAAATATAAGTTTCCATAGCTTTAATATAACAATTTCAAATTAAAGAAACCCTTATAATCTTTGCAATAATATAGTTTTTGTTAAAATTTTATGGAAATTGCATTGGTAAAATGAAAGATGGGGAAATAGTTGATCTTGGAGAGTAGGTAAATATAAGTTTCTTAAAAAGATTTTGAAAACTCAATTTCATGACGGGTTCCTAATTGCAAATTTGAGACTTCAAAAAATTTATATGTAAGCTCAAAAAACACCGAGTGATGAGACAAAAGGGGAACACTTTTGCCAATTATTTTGGTATGTTTTGAATTAGATATATAAGTCAATAGGTGGTATTTTTATTTGGTATTATTTGGGAGTCCTCTTATTGGTTTGTATGTTATTAGCTGATAAGGTTTTATATTTTTATCAAACTTTCTAATTTCTTTGCAAGCCTCTGGCTTGCAATTTGTTATATATTTGTTGGGTGTTTCGCTAGGGGTAATGGCTTTACCGAATCTTCTATCCGTTGTCCCTGATGTAGTTCAAAAAAAAAAAGGTGTGATTTTGCACTAACAAAATGGATGAGTTTAAAAGCTTGCAGGTGAGATGAATGTATACTACATATATTCGTTTGGAATTTGGTCCTTTCAAACTATTAATGTTCTTGATTTGCTAAACCATTGATTATTAATAACATGCTATGTATTATATTAATATAAGTACTTATGTTTTGTTAATTTATGTTTTTCTACAACACATTTTGCTTTGTTCAAACTTTAGAGGTGATGAATAAAGCCCGTGCATCGCACGGGCCATGCTGCCTCGTATTCTATAAAAATTGAGTTTCATGTTTGATGTAGTAATAAATGTCATGTATTGAATATCTATATCTATATCTATATCTATATTCTATATATATATATATATATATATATATATATATATATATATATATATATATAATAATTGAGTTTCAAGTTTAAAGTTGCATTTATTATCTTGCATTTAATATTAATAATTATAATCTAATAAATCCATTTATAAAAAATAATAAAGTAATCCATTGTAACAAAATAATAATAATGTAATAAATCCATTTATAAGAAATAATAAATTAATCAATTGTAAGATCAAAAGTTTTACCAATAATAATCTAATAAATACATTTATAAAAAATAATAAAGTAATCCATTGTATGATCAAAAGTTTACCATAAATAAATAATATTTATAAACATAACAATAATGATGTCCATGCATTCCTGAATCGCAAAAATAGTTGAATATCTACATTATCTATATAAAAAAATTAATTCCATGTTTGATAAGTGTCATAATTTAAGATTAATTAATTTAAATTAAATTGTTATACTTAATATATATAGGTTTTAGTTTGTAGCATGTGTAAAGACACATATTTAATGTATTAATTAATTAAAAATTTCCATACATTTAGTATAAATAGGTAAGTGTGGTTGTTAATCTCATTCATATATTCTCCTATTATGAATTTCATTTTGGAGAATCGGTGTATGAAATATGTCTCGATTGTTTTTCAAGTGATTATATAAATTTTGTGTAATGATACATCGTTTAATTTAGGTTTGTTCATTTTGTAGGATCGACTATCTCCGGCGGTGCTACTATGAAGATTTCAAATATATTATACTCAAATTGGTATGATTTAGTTCCTCATAATTATTTAATTATATCGTCTAATTCTTTGATTATATAATTCTTTAATTAAATCTTAAACTCAAGTGTTTAAGCCTAGATAGTATATATGACACACACCAATAATTAAACATGTGGGTTGATGATACGATCGTTGGGCAATACAAAGCATGACGACAATGCAAACGGGAAAACAAAAGGAATAGATGATGATCGGAGGTGAAGGCAAGTCACATTATACATTACTTTAATAATCAATATGTAGCAAAGTTTATAATAAACAAGATTCTTCATTTTCATATAAGTGTTCTCTTAGATATTTGTAAATATAAGTAAATTAATATATTTAAAAGTTGAGTTTTGTCATAAAAATAAGAAACTAATGTAATAAAAATATATAGTAAAACTAATAACTAAGAAAATTGAATTTCAAGTTTGAAGTTGCATTTATTATCTTGCATTTAATATTAATAATAATAATCTAATAAATCCATTTATAAAAAATAATAAAGTAATCCATTGTAACAAAATAATAATAATGTAATAAATCCATTTATAAGAAATAATAAATTAATCAATTGTAAGATCAAAAGTTTTACCAATAATAATCTAATAAATACATTTATAAAAAATAATAAAGTAATCCATTGTATGATCAAAAGTTTACCATAAATAAATAATATTTATAAACATAACAATAATGATGTCCATGCATTCATGAATCGCAAAAATAGTTGAATATCTACATTATCTGTATAAAAAAATTAATTCCATGTTTGATAAGTGTCATAATTTAAGATTAATTAATTTAAATTAAATTGTTATACTTAATATATATAGGTTTTAGTTTGTAGCATGTGTAAAGACACATATTTAATGTATTAATTAATTAAAATTTTCCATACATTTAGTATAAATAGGTAAGTGTGGTTGTTAATCTCATTGATATATTCTCCTACGAGGCAGCATGGCCCGTGCGATGCACGGGCTTTATTCATGATAATAAGTTATTGGTATCACGTGCAAAGTCGAACATACTAAAGTTTGTCGGAGGAAAATGTAAATTAACAAAACTTAAGTGCTTATAATAACATAACAGAAACACATGTTATTCATGAAACATAAGTGTGACTACGTATATCTCCGTGCTTTGTATATTATAAGCACCACTATGGAAGTATGGATAAAGGATTATATATCTTTAAACGACACCGATGAGTTAACATTATGTCAAACACTACATGTTAAATAATTTTTTCACATGGATATATATATATGGCAAGGTAAATACTATAATTGGTATAAACACACTCCCTCTATCATGTCAAAAACCACAATTTTTTTTACCAAGTAGCATGTCAAACATGATCCATAAGCATTTGAATACATGTTAGACGAATTTTGGAGTTCATTAAATATATGCAAAAATATAAATATTATTTTTTGAAATTTATTAAATAAATTAATTAGATCTACCTTTGTAAATATGTCAACTTCGGTTATGTCTTCTTCTTAAGGGGTCAAATGAGTTGTATTAAAACATTAAAATATAAGGAAATGAGTCGGGTTGGTTGAAAGTCACCAACAAATGAATTGCTTTTTAAATGTTATAAAAGCTCAGCTTCACCCTTTAAAAAATTAAACTTATTTAATACAACTTTTTACTTTTATAATAAGTAACAAAACTATATAAATTTTATACAAATGCTATAAGCTCAACACTAATGATGACTTTTATATTTCTTTTAAGACCTATAAAAGTTTTTTTTTTGAAATAATCCACTCTATATTTGTTACCCAATAATCAACTATAAAAGTTAAGGTGTAGTTAAAAAAAAATCACAATTAATATTAGAATGAAAAAAGTTGAAGTCAAATTAAAACTTACAGCATATTCTACATCTGTTGAGGATATTGTGGGTCGTGAGGCATTCCTTTTTTCTTTTCAAAATATAAAAATAAAAACAATGCAGAGTATTAGCAATATGGTGACTTTTAAGTTTTGCGCCTTTAAAAGGGTAAAAGAATTTGTATAAATCAATCAAATTATAGTAAAATAATAATTAAAAACTCACATTTGAAAGAGCTAGCTTTCCTCATCTCTATCGGAAGATACCTGGGAAAAAACTACAACTTTTTATAAGAATATATTCATACTAAATCAATAAAATTTCAAAGTAATTCTATACATGAAAATAATTAAGTTGAGGTAAAAAAATATACCTCAATTATGCGATTGAAATCAAAGTTTGATTTTTGCTCAATTTCAAGTGGTACAAAATTAATAAGTATAATTGTCAATTTTAATCTTGAATTTGCCAGTTTGACCATATAAGTTTAATTATTAGCGACTTGGGGCTCCATTGAAAGTATGTTAATTATGCAACTATATCACCATGAAAAACTTAATTAAAGTATATCTATGATATCATTAAATTCAAAAGAAACATAAAGCATTAGGTAAAAAAACACATTAGTAGGTAACCGCTGTATTGTTAAGACGTAATTGAGCTAAATTAGATTTTAAATTCACAAACAACAAACCTTTCTTCTCAATGCATTCTTCACAGCAAGCATCAAGAATTCAACCTTCGGTCCCGACGATCTCCCCGAAACACACACAGTCATGTATGTATTTGTGTGGGTGTGTGTATCGACGTGAGTGTGTGTTTTGTTTCTGGGTTTTCCTTCCCCCCGCCCCTTATTGTTCACAGTTACAAACCGACACACACCCAAGTGTGTGGATTCTGTCCCGACATGCATGACTCTCCGTGGAGTAACGGGTGTTTTACATACGCGCATCCATAGGTGCGTGTTTTAACAGTGTGTGTGTTGCCGGTGAAACACCAACGATGGTGTTCTGGTGAGACACCATTTACAGTTCAGTTTTGCCCTTCAAGTTAGCGTTTCAGTTCCATTATATATGACCATGATGTGTTCTAAACTTTTAAAGCATGTGATAAAGGCTACAATTAAATGTTAAGTTTAACATGGAACTCAAATTAGGCTTCAACTTCTAACGTATGTAGATTTAAAGATGGTAATAAAGGCAAACGTTTTTAAAAACTTTCAAACTGTAAATTCAATTATGCCTTTGAAGTTAGCGTTTCAGTTCCATTCTACCCGTGATGTGTTTTAAACTTTTAATGAGTGTGATAAAAGCTTCAATTAATTGTTAACTTCAACATGGAACTCAAATTAGGCTTCATCTTTGAACGTAGGTAGAATTTAAAGATTGGTAATAAATACTACATCAAGATGAAACTCATTTTTTTATATATATAGATATATTTAGATATATAGATATAGATTATCATTATTTAATTAATTTCAAATATTACAATTTAGTGAGTTTGTTAAATTGTCATTAAAATAAATTTATCACTATAATTTATAACTCTTGATTTTATAACTTTTGAGCTTCTCAATATTTATTATCATGATTTATTTCATATTTAAATAAAACTATATCAAAATAGAACTCAATTTTAATAGATGGTAATAAATGCAACTTCATCTATGAAACTCATTTATATATATATATATATATAGATTATGAATTTCATTTTGGAGAATCGGTGTATGAAATATGTCTCGATTGTTTTTCAAGTGATTATATGATTTTTGTGTAATGATACATCGTTTAATTTAAGTTTGTTCATTTTGTAGGATTGACTATCTCCGGCGGTGCTACTATGAAGATTTCAAATATATTATACTCAAATTGGTATGATTTAGTTCCTCATAATTATTTAATTATATCGTCTCATTCTTTGATTATATAATTTTTTAATTAAATCTTATACTCAAGTGTTAAAGCCTAGATAGTATATATGACACACACCAATAATTAAACATGTGGGTTGATGATACGATCGTTGGGCAATACAAAGCATGACGACAATGCAAACGGGAAAACAAAAGGAATAGATGATGATCGTAGGTGAAGGCAAGTCACATTATACATTACTTTAATAATCAATATGTAGCAAAGTTTATAATAAACAAGATTCTTCATTTTCATATAAGTGTTCTCTTAGATATTTGTAAATATAAATAAATTAATATATTTAAAAGTTGAGTTTTGTCATAAAAATAAGAAATTAATGTAATAAAAAAATATTGTAAAACTAATAACTAAGAAATTTTCATGTATATTTATAATAAAATTTAATAAATTGACTTATCATGAGTTTTAAAATAATTATTATAAAATGATTAATAAATTAATATATAGTTTGTCATAAATATGATTAATAAATTAATATAATGAAAAGACTATTGTAATTAAAAAAGTATAATAAAAACTAATAACTTTATCAAATTGTAGTATCAAAAGTCATGAAATAATGTCTAAACTAATGTAACATTTATTTACATTTATTTAGTATATAATAAAGCTGAGTTTTGATCATAAATATGAATAAGCAATAATTATGACTAATAAACTTAAATTGTCACATGAAAAGTCTTGAAATAATTATTAGTAAATTAATATAAGTTATAAAAACTATTTTATAATAAAATAAGTACAATTTAATTATAATTATTTAATATATTTATAAATTGAAGATAAATTATGACTAATAAACTCAAATTGTCATATGAAAAGTCTTGAAATAACTATTAGTAAATTAAAATAAGTAATAAAAACAATTTTATAATAACAAATAAGTAGAATTTTATTATAATTATTTAATATATTTAAAAATTGAAGAAATAATTATGACTAATAAACTCAAATTGTCATATGAAAAGTCTTGAAATAATAATCAATTAACCATTTCAATTCAATATTAAACATCTCCATCCGATTTTAGAAGCTCGGAGGTTGAATGGTGCTAGATAGGAAGAATTATAATAAATACTTCCTCCGATTCAAAATAAGTGATACCCTTTGAGTTTCACGGTTTTTGAGGCAAAAGATTATAATGATGATTAAATAAGATTAATTGGATGGTTAGTGGGGAGTGGTCCCATACATTTTGAATAAAGTAGAGTTAATGATGTTTAAAAGGTAAAAGTAAGGGTAAATTGGTCATTTCACTTTGTTAAAGTAGATAGTTAGTCGGTGTGGGGTCCTACTATTTTTTACCAAATAAGGTAATTTTTTAAAGTGTATCACTTATTTTGAATCACCCCTAAAAGGAAAGTGTATCACTTGTTTTGAATCGGAGGAAGTATAAATATTTAAACCCAATATACAATAAATATCCAGATTAAAGGAAGAATTATTGTAGTATCGTTTTACTTCATATACAACCTAATCAATTTACTGTTCAAGATCCGTTTCGCTTCATATACAATAAATAAATATCACAATCTACAATAAACATGTACCTTTTGTTAGATTGGAAGAACTATATGTTGCATTTAATTAAAAATAAGTTCAAAATGAAATTGAGTTTTTGTCTATGCTCATGAATAAATGTAGTAAACCATATATAAATAAATAATCAAGCCTCGGTTAAATAAGACAATGATTTTAACATAAATAATAGTAGTAAATTCAATTAAATAATAGTATTTTCATTTAACTAGAAGTTACGTATATCAAGATGTTGAGTTTTCAAGTAATTTTAGCTTATTACCCCAACAGAACATCCACGTAAAAAAAAGAGTGAGATGATAACGATTTTGTTAGTATTTTAATTAGAGAGATACATGTTTTTGTGTATTTATATTGCACTGATAAAAAAATGATAATGGTTTTGTTACTTTGCATTTTCCTCCAACAAACTTTGCTTATTTAGTAGAGCACTCGCAATCAACCTAAACATGTTAGCGTTCTTACTTTTAGTACTTTGTTTGTTATACCAATACAATGTATACGATTTACCTTCGAATAATGTTTTATCATGAACAAAGCTCGTGCATCGCACGGGCCATGTTGCCTCGTTAACATAAAAATTGAGTTCCAATTTGAAGTAGCATTTATTATCATGTAATAATTGTATGTTTAGTTAATAAAATTGAGTTCTAAAATATAATTCATGCATAATGTTATATGTTTCGTTTAATGCATTAAATAACATTATTAGTGAGTGAATTTCTATGAACGTTAAAAGAAGTTGAAGGATGACAACTTTTTATCGAGTGAATTCACAATAGAAGTTTATCTTGACTCTTCACTTATGTATATTTATGTATATTTATTTCTTGACTCTTCACTTATAATCATTGCTCTATATAAAAGGGTTGTAATATACATTTTCTTAGAGAGTTGATTTCATTGTTATAACACACATACATATGAATCTATATTCTATATATCATTGTTGAATTTCAAGTTTGATGTAGTCTTAATTACCATGTTGTTGTAACTCATTCATATTTATGTATATTTATTCATTGGCTCTTCACCTATATAAGAGGGTTGTAACATACATTTCTTAGTGAGTTGATTTCATTGTTGTAGCACACATATATGAATGAGAAAGTTTGGATTCATTTTATAAGTTTGAGCTAATTAATTTCATTTTGCTCATATTCGATCCATGTTCGTCACTTGGGAGGTAACCAAACCAAAAAGTTTAAGATCATTATTACCACACATTACAATGTAAGTTTTCGATGAACCATTATATATATTTTTGGTCTATGTCTTTGAAAGAAAAAAAAGAAACATAAACAATGTATTTAAATGGTTTTTTGTAACTCATTTGTCTATATAATTGCTCATATTTATGTATTTACATTCATTGACTTTTTATCTATATAAGAAGGTTGTAATATACATTTTTTAGTGAGTTGATTATATAATTCTTTGATTATATCTCATTCTCAAGTGTTAAAGCCTAAATATTATATATGACACACACCGATAGCTAAACATGTGGGTTGACGATACAATCGTTGGGCAAAACAAGGCATGACGACAACGCAAATGGGAAAACAAAAGGAATAAATGATGATCGGAGGTGAAGACAAATCACATTGTACATTACTTTATAACCAATATGTAGCAAAGTTCATAATAAACAAGATCCTTCATTTTCATATAAGTGTCGCTTAGATATTTGTAAATATAAATAAATTAATATATTTAAAAGTTGAGTTTTGTCATAAAAATAAGAAATTAATGTAATAAAAAACTATAGTAAAAACTAATAACTCTATTAAATTTTTCATATCAAAAGTCTTGAATAAATATTATTAGTAAATGAATATAAGTAATAAACTCATGTATATTTATAATCAAAACTAATAACTTGACTTATCATGTGTTTTAAAATATTATTAGCAAAATGATTATGAGTAATAAACTAATGTATAGTTTGTCATAAATATGATTAATATATTAATGTTATAAAAAAGACTATTGTAATAAAAATATATATAATAAAACTAATAACTTCATCAAATTGTTATATCAAAAGTCATGAAATAATGTCCAAACTAATGTAGTATTTAATTACATTTATTTATTATAAATAAAAGTAAAATTTTGGTCATAAATATGAATAAGAAATAATTATGACTAATAAACTTAAATTGTCATATGAAAAGTCTTGAAATAATTATTAGTAAATTAATATAAGTAATAAAAATCATTTTATAATAAAAGAAGCAGCATTTAATTATAATTATTTCATATATTTAAAAGTTGAAGAAATAATTATGACTAATAAGCTCAAATTGTCATATGAAAAATCTTGAAATAATTATTAGTAAACTAATATAAGTAATAAAAATCATTTTACAATAAAAAGAATTAGCATTTAATCATAATTATTTAATATATTTAAAATTTGAAGAAATAATTATGACTAATAAACTCAAATTTTCATATGAGAAGTCTTGAAATAACTATTAATAAATTATTTATAATAAAAACTAATAAATTGACATATCTAAAGTTTTAAAATAATTATTAGTAAATAATTATTTATATCTATATATCTATAAATTGTTTTTCATATGATGAGTTAAAAAGAAAGGTGAAATAGTTAGACTTTTTAAAAATCAAACTGTCTGTTAGTATATCCAAACTGAAATTTAAGAAAACTGATCCATAAAACTTCTTGGCCAGGTTTATTTTAAGTATTTTAAAATGTTGTAATAATCTGAACATTACTTGATATTCATTTTTATTCTCTTTTCCTTCAAACAAAGCTATTTTTGTTTTGTTTCAACTTAAAATAATTATTAGTAAATAATTATTTATATCTATATACTATAAAGTGTTTTTCATATGATGAGTTAAAAAGAAAGGTGAAATTGTTAGACTTTTTAAAAATCAAACTGTCCTTTAGTATATCCAAATTGAAATCTAAGAAAACTGATCCATAAAACTTCTTGGCCAGGTTTATTTTAAGTATTTTAAAATGTTGTAATAATCTGAACATTACTTAATATTCATTTTTATTCTCTTTTCCTTCAAACAAAGCTATTTTTGTTTTGTTTCAACTTAAATCTTGAAGCCAATAATTTATAAATTGAATGATGAGCTAACTACGTAACTGATCACATTTTTCATACTTTCCAGGTAATACAAAAAAATGTACATTATTTGCATTCAAAATAAATTTTTTATCGTGAACGAAGCTCGTGCATCGCACGGGCCATACTGCCTCGTATTACACTAAATTTGATGTAATTTGGCATTTAAATGTTGATTACATTAATATAGTGCAATGTTTCAAAGATAAGTTATTGTACATTTTACACTAACGTAGTGTGAAAAGTATTTTATTATCAAATTGGTTGAAAGAAGTTAAAAGTTGTAACTTACGAATTGTATTATTTAAAAAATGTATTTATTGTTTTCCCCAATATACATGATCCGGTCTAGTTTACTCCATTGAGCAAACACTATTTATACGATTGATGTCGCTCAAGAATTATTCAATTGATTAATTGATCAATTTTACTTTTTCATTACTCCCTCAGTCCCACCAAAAACTTCTCATTTCATCCTAAATTTTTGTCCCACAAAAAACTTCCCATTTCAATAAAATACTATTATTACTAAGGACCCCACCACTAACTATCCACTAACTATCTTTCTCTCCCCAAATCAATCTTATATTTTAATCAAAATTATTATCAATGACCCCACCATTAACTATCACCTTAAAACTTGTGCTCATCTCAAATGGGAAGTTTTTTGTGGGACGGAGGGAGTATGAGAGTATACATGCAATTGAGAAACCTTTCTTGATTGATTTTCAATAATGTGTTATACTAAGTTACTAACATTTGAGTTAATCCAATTTCAATTCCATTTTTATGTTCATTAGGATCTTTCTACCACGTTCACAATCGGTATAATTGATCAACTTCATAAAGTGAGTTGTGACATTAAAAACAGAGTGTGTAGGTTTTATAAGTATTTTAGATATTAAAGTTAAATACTATTGCAGTATATAGTCTGTAGTCAACTTCAATTCTCAACCATGTCATCAATTAAAAGCATATTCTATATTTATAAATGATTTTGCCCAAAGGAAGTACAATCATCTTTAAACGACATAAAAAAAACAAACAATTAAACCATAACAAAATACATTGAAAGGGTAAATATAAGCCACTGACGGGTTTTGTTACCACCACAAACATGTAGCTCATTTGCTCCAATTTGTTACGTATTTCATGGATTAAAATAATTAGACGCTGCTTATCTGTTCATTATAAACGTTGTTTGAGATACTTGGGTTCTTATTACCATACTTGACCGGGTAAGAAGCCATCATCGCGATCCCACACTTTCCAGTGCCCACGTTACGCTCCATCCTAAGGTAACCGCCCTCCCCCCATTCGGGACCCCATGAATTCCTGACTATCCAATAGTCCTTCCCGTTTTCTGAACCGTATCCCACCACAACCACACCATGGTCTAATTCAGTTCCACATGACCCACTAAATACACCCTGAAAAAATATATAGACAACTTAATTGATTATATGCTAACGTTGTTTAACCTTTATCTTTTTTTCTTTTGAATAAGATGTTTTTTTGTTGTGGTAAGTAAATAAAAAACCAAGGTTCTTTTTTTTTTTTTGAAATGGCAAATCTAATCTACTCCTAATTACCACTTATGTCCATGACGGGACTCGAACTCATGACCTTAAGGATGAGAGTCAATCACCAATACCGCTAGGCCAAATGCCCTTTGGTAAAACATGACTCAACTAACGGAAAAAACTTACCGATGTATATAACTGAAAACCCAATCCAGAAGCTTCTATTCCAACACTGACGGGCTGGTGAGCTACAGCCTTCATCAATGCTTTCTCGTTATTTTGCGGAACATCTTCATAACCATCTATGCTAACAATTTTTGCCTTATTCTTCTACACATAATCACAGTTTCAGCTTCAATCAGAATCGATTCAAAATTTAAAAAATAGATTTAGAAAATTCATAATGCAAACAATACTTACTCGAATCGGATCGCAAGCACCGCCAACACCATTGTAAGGATAATCAGATTCAGAGTCAATTCCGCCATTTGAAACAATGAATTGGAAAGCGTAATCCATCGTTCCGCCATTACAACCGCTGTTATATCTGCTGTCACAGTCAACAAGTTCTTGCTCCGACAGAGTAATCAGATCGCCGGTGACTATTTTATTAATTCCTTCAACCGCCGCCACCGTTGAGAAAGCCCAGCAACTCCCTACATAATTTCAATAAATTAACCCTAACATTCTTATTCCAATAAACAACAGCAACAAAACAGATAATTCAAGGTACAAAATCATACCACAGCTTCCTTGATTTTTGATCGGAGCAACGGCACCGCTCTTTCTCCAGTCAACGTTTGCCGGCAACATTTCATTTCCTTTAACAGCATACCGTTGACTAAACTCGCCTCTCTGCTGCTTGGCAATCCGACGATTAACATCAGCTTTCATGCCTAAATACATCGATCGATACTCCTCATTGGTGACGTCAGCAAACCGGTTTAACCCGACTGTGTAAGTCCGGTTGCCGGAGGAATTATGTTCATCAATAAACTTCAAATTATCGCTGAAGATCTGAAACCTCCTCTCCTTCTCTCCCAAGGCATTGTAGTTTTTTCCATGGCCTACTAACCACAACTCATACGTATTCCTCACATCCTCCTCTGTTCGAGTAGGTTGTGATCTGAGGTTACTTTGTGCACACGTTTGAGAGAAAACGAGGCAGAAGAGAAGTGCGTATGTAGCTGCAGTTGTCGCCATTGTTATGAACTGTGATGGAGAAAAGAAGAGGTTTGAAGAAGTTATGAGACGTTGTTGGGTTTATATAGACTTAAATACGGTAAGTCGGTAACTATGTTTTTCACCGACGGTAAAAGCATCTTTATTATTTTCTTTTTCTTTTTATATTGATAATAATTGAATTATAGTTTAACTACGTTTTAATCTTGTGTTGATTTATCTACCCATTTCTTGAACTAATTCAAGTGAAATATATTTCTATTTTGTTTTTAATTTTCACAAAATGATATCTTGTTTATTGCGTTTTAAAACATAAATAATTTAAATTAAGCATTTGAAAGAATATGAAAAAATTGATTATTAGCATTTTGTGCATTCAAAATAGAGTTTTTGTAAAAGTAAGTGTAAAATGTTTATTGTATTTTAAAAACTGATTATAAGTATTTATCTATTAACTAAACAAATAATCAGTTTGTCAAACACTAAAAATTTCTGGTTATTACAATTTCAAACATAATAAATCAAATACAAATACTATTTTGTATAATTACATTTTGTAACTACTGATTATCTAATTATTCATTTTCACACATAATTCATTTCCAATAATTAATCTTAAACACCCCCTAAATTCCACAAATGTATCCAAATGAAACTTAAACCTAGAGCCTCTTAGGTAGTTAACAACTCATATATTGCTAGCTAAAAAAGTTCTTTTTAATTATTTAATCTAGTAACTTAAAAAGAAGTAAAAAAATTAAATATATTTCTCAAACAATCTTGGGACCCTGTTTCAAATGCTATACACGCCTTGATACTACAATGTCAAAACCCCTTATAATTGGTAATTGTTCAAATATTACATTACAGTTAGTTTATTGTGAGTGATTTTAGATTTTTTAGATTAAAAGACTTCTAGCTTAATTGCTTAGCGGTATATAAGTGGTCTTACAATTTAATTGGTGGTACGTTCTAGTCTCATTAGGGATGCAAAATAGTTTAATTTTCATCTTTAAAAAAATAGTTTAGATTCTTCTATGATAATGTATTTGTCATTTAAAAAAGTCTCCTAAGATCTAAGACCATGTATAATAGTATGAAGATAACGTTGCTAACTAGATTCACTTGTAAAGATCGTTGTAAAGTGAAGATGAACGAGATATATTGATTTATACTGAATATTCCTATTTATATTTATCATTCCAGAAAGTGTAAGGCGTGACGTGGCGGTACCATCAAACCTCAAGCCATAGCGAGCCGTGGCGGACCATGACGTTTTTCTAAACGTAACTTAACGCGGCAAAGTTTTTATATAATTTATATGTATACGTATATCAAATTTAAAAAAAAATTATAAATCTATTGATTTATATAACAATTCATGTAAAAAGTTCAAAAAAAGAGTTACATTCAAATTTTTAATTATATATGTCATCATTTTTATAAAATAAATTTCAATTTTCCAGCCGCCTTACAAAAAACTCGTCATAAGGCGTGCCTTGTCGCGCCTTATCTCACGCCACGCCTAGCCTAGCCGCCATGGTCTGTTTCGTAACGTCGACGCCGCGCCTCACGCCTTGGTTACGTCTTGGCGCCGCCATGACGTGTTTTTATTACTCGCTTGATCAATTTAAATGTCAAAAATAAATGAAAAAATCAGGAAAAAGGAATTAGTGGATTATACATGATAATAATTTTATGAGTAACATGATAAAGTAGAAAGATTTAATAAGAAATAATATAATTTTTCTTTATAAAACAGTTTCTGTTCTGAAAAAAAGAAAAAATAGAAGTGAATCTGGCTTTGGTTGTGGTGCAGGAGTGAAATTTCGGTTAATGAGTCCATGTTTTATTCTGGTCAAAATATGTTTATGTTTTATTGGAGACGTATTGTAGAAGGTGGGTCGACCATTGCTGAACGGGGTAAGAAGGTGGCAGAAGGTGAGGGTAACAGCGTGTTTGTTAGTCAATTAATTATAGGGGTGATTTTTACACCATATCTTTTAATGTTCATACTATAATGGTTATTTTATACTAGAAGGGTACCCGCGCAATGCGGCGGCGGGTACCCAATGACTATATTTTATGGTGGCGATGGGTGGAGGCGGTTAACAAAGTATTATAGGGTACATAAATAATTACAGCCAAGTAATAAACATCTACTCTAAAAACTCAGTTGGTTAGAGTCTCATGCTAATAACACCAAGGTTGCAAGGTCAAGTTTGAGGCTGAAAATCAAGCCTTGCTGATTTGGGATGTATCTAAATGAATTATTATGTACACTAAAGATGAGTGATTGTTTCAACTTTTAATACTTTTAATGAAAATCCTAGGCTTGTAGCCTAGCGGTATTGACGTAAAGTATAAGATTTGCTCATGACCTATAAATTATGAGTTAAGTCTCGACAAACAGAACATATAAGGTTTCAGTTCAAAAAACAAAAAAAGAAGGTAATAAATATGATTTCGTATTGAACCCAAATAAATATGATAACATCACACAAATTTTGCAACTAATATTTTTGTACATACATTTATAGGTTATGTTTGATTGTAATATTGATGGCCGTTGTAGATTTGCTCACTCCAAAAAACTCGAAAGGTTGTATTGATGTCTAAGTAAGTGTATAATAATAATGACAAAACATGTCAAGATTCATTCAATTTAACGTGTATCATCGTGGCTAGAATAAACAAACACATGGATAAATTAGAGCCAAATATGCAAGTAACGATTCAACATAGGTTTGAATCAAGATGGGTAATTTTTGGTATGGGCCAAATAACTATACGACTAAAAAAACTATATTATTACAAATATGAACACACGGTCATAAATTCATAATGAACACCTCACAATATCTAACTCCAGCAGCATCTCCAAAAGGCAACTTGTTTGCATCAATTCAAAGGCAACTAAGAAGTCATAAGTCAACCATAAGTCAATTACTTATATAACTAATAAACCTATCAAGTATACCTCCTCCAACAGTTGGAGCACATGGAGCTTTTTATTTAAAAACATAGCAGTTTCAAGTATCTATAATTTAGGCCTGAGAGTGCCTCAAGTGGTCCTTTGACTTCTTCGCTGCACCTTGCTGTCACATAGTTACCAATGGCCTTTAGATTTTAATAATAAAAATGAAAAATCAGCTTTTAAAGTTTAACAAACATGCATATAAATTAGTATTCTTTAAAAAATAATCAATCAGAAATTTGTATTTCAAGTTTTACACGTTTAACTACAAATGTTGATTGTGAAATTCAACATGATATAGAAGAAAAGAATGTGCACCTTCACCAAAGCCTAATCAGCTGAATCAAAATAAGCCCTTTCATGATCCTGCCGTCAAATCGAATGTATAACCCCGACTCAGGTTATCAAATTTAATAATGTAGCTAAAAATAAATAATGAACACATTGCCATAAACTGTACAAACCATTGATTCTGATCCCGGTCTTCTTACTGCTACCATATTCTGTGATAAACAAAAAAAGGTACAATTTATAAGACATAAAGTGAAAAACATCTCATTTGAGCATTTCATCAAACACATGGTTTAGGAAGCACACAAAATATGTTAGACCACCAGAAAAATATATTTTAGTCACAAGCTCAATTTTTTTACATCACTGCCTCTTTCAATAGGTATTTACGACCAAAAGAAAGCAAAGATCTAATTAGAAAATGAAGAAATTTCAACCATGGAGCTTTTTTGGATAATATTGATCATCTCCTTGACGTATAAAGATGGTTCCTTTATGGAAGTTATTAGCGACATAATTCCTCTGCTTTTACTGTCCAAAGAGAATTTGTTTACAATTCCTTCACCTACTCTTAAATCTTCATTAACATACTTCACTTTACTTCTCCAGCTGACATCATAAAAAACTTTCAAACATTTTCCCCCAAATGGAACCCTAACTTTAATAGAAAATTAAAAAGTAAAATTACTCACTTCTGATGTGTCACTCTTTTAGGTGAACATCCTAAATCACGAACCAAATCAAAACCCTAATGATCAAATTATGTGAAATAAACACGAAATTCGTTACATAACATTAATTCATTACACATATAATATACGTTTGTTGGGATAATCTGTAAAACTATAGAAGTTACCTTAGGTTTAATTCGAAGCACCTGAAAGTTGTGGTATGAAGCGACTGGTTTGTAATGATAATCTGCCGAGGATGTGAATTGAATCGATGGGCAGAACATAGACACAGTAAGTCTTCTTCTTTTGTTTAACATTAAAAAAGGAATCGAGTTTATCTCCAACATTACGATGTCTGAAATTCGATGGATGAAGTATGCTTGAAGGAATTGAGGGTTGAAGGAATTAGAAGGTGAATTGGAGTGGGAAGAATGGAGGCTTGAAGGAATCAAGAAGGTGAATTGCAGTGGGAAGGAATCGAAGGGGTTTGAAGGAATCAAGAAGCCGAATTGCAGTGGGAAGGAATCGAGAGGAGGAACTGAATCGACATGGGAGAGGGAGAATGTAGGTGAGAGCAGTAATCAAGGCTTAAAGCCCACTCAATATTACAATTAAATGATGGGTCACATCTTTATCCATTTAATACACTTTGTTTAGAATTATTCTACCAACTGGACGCCAGTCGAGATGGTTTGGGTGTTGTTATTTATCCTGTAGGTTGCGGGTTCGAACCCCTTGTTCGTAAACTTTTTAGTAAAATATTATAAAATCTGAAAATAGAAAGAAATTGGCTGAATTTTCAAAATGGTATTTTGGGAAAGGTCCTAAATGCTTTATAAGTAGTAGAGATAGGTGTACAGTATACAGTTATACTTGTAAACTGTGATATATACATTAATTTTTGTGGTACAATAATTAGGGGTGGTTTTTGCACCACATCTTTTAATCTTTTAATTTCCATTATTGGGTGGAATTTGACGGGGTCCGATTATGGAGGAGCAGAAGAACGATGATTCATGGTATAGTAAATTAAAATACAGTTAAAAAGATTCATTTACGAGAATCCTTGTTTTTAGCACCTTATCTGCAAGAGTTGTTGCTAGAGATCTTGCCGCCACCCTTATCCAATCCAATCCACTGAACATGGAGTCACGAAAGCCTGCAAAACCAATTTATTCGCAATTTACCCTTTTCCAATTTTATTCCACTTGCCCCTTTTGATCGACGAAAATGATGAATACCTCTCCTTAGTCCTTAATGATATCGTGATCTACTATTTATCTTTACTCGTCAATCAATTTTTCGTATGATCCAACTAAATTTGAAAATACATAAATAATTTTATTAACTAAACATATATAACAATAGTCTTCTATAAATAAATCTTTTGGGAAGCACCACAAAATTGGATTGATACATTGCAATTGTTTTGTACAATATGAAAATAATATATTACTAGTATATAAGTATACAAAGTGGTAACATATTTTTTGGTATGATAAGGAGACCGTGCCCTAATCACCACTTTATGGTGTGCTGTGGTGTACGGAGTGACAAATTTAAAGAGAAAAAACGATCATGGTTAAAAGGTTTACATGGTTGAATGACGATGAAACGTGCAAAAGGGGATGACAATATATATTCCTTTATTAATCTTTTTAATGATGCAACAATAACCATATACTTCCTCCGTATTAAAATAAGTAAATCACTTTTAAGTTTACATTTTTTTAGGCAAAATAAGGTAATAAAAGATTAGTGGAATTAAATTGGGTAATTAGAATGGATGGACCAACACTTTAAATGATGAAAGAGTCAAATATAGGAAGATGACAAAAATGGATGGGGACCCACACCTTTAATGATGTTTAAAGGGAGATAAGTAAGAGTAAGGGGTAATTTTAAATATAAAAACTTACCAAATAAGGTAAATTATTAAATTGATTCACTTATTTTGATACATCCCGAAAAGGAAAGTGATTCACTTATTTTGATACGGAGGAAGTACAGAGTAATTAATTACTCCCTCTGTCCCTTAATAAAGTTATCATTTCTCTTGGACACATATTTTTAGGAGATAGTTAGTGGTGGGGTTCTTGGTAATAAATTTGATTAAAATATAGGGTTATTTTGGAGAGAGAAAATGTTTTTAGGAGATAGTTATTGGTGTGGTATATGATAATAATAGGGGAAAATGCATAAAAGGGTAATATATTTTTGATGAAAGTTCATTTAAGGGCATGTATTTTTGTTTTGATCATTAAAGGGTAACCAACAATTATAAAAGTTTATGAAAAATATATGTACTTTTGTTTTGATCACCAAAAGGGTAACCAACTCTTATAAAAGTTTATAATAAGGGTATATACTTTTATTTTGTCACTAAAGGGTAACCAACTTTCAAAACAATTCGTACACTTCACCTTTGACCGACTTCTTTAACCTCTCGCTGAAATGTTCACCAACGTTTCGTTAACATTCGGTTCGTTTACAGGCCTAGATTGATGGATTATATACATTGGATGTTTCTCAACTATAATAGAAAAAACAGCTCAAATGGATATAATTATAAAACATATACATAATTGACATCTTTCATCTGACGAATATATGCTATAATCCATAAATTTCTCACTTACAAGTTACGTATTCTCTCTTTTTAATCGTATATGAAAGTTGGTTACCCTTTAGTGATAAGAAAAAAAGTAGATTTCCTTCCTATAAACTTTTATAGAAGTTGATTACCCTTTAGTGATCAAAACAAAAATAGATACCCTTTTTATAAACTTATATAAAAGTTTGTTACCCTTTAGTGATCAAAACAAAAGTATATTCCCATAAATGAACTTTCAATCAAAGTACGTTACTCTTTTATGCATTTTTCCCATAATTATATTATTTTATTGAGTGCGTCATTTCACACTACTACAGATCGCATTTGTTGTTGCGGACGTATAAATTTATATATTGCGGTGGTATGATAAAACCGCAACAACAAATGCAGTTCGCACCGCATAAGAAACAACCGCAACAACAATTCATTTTGTTGTTGCGGCCATGCTAAACCCGCAGTAACAAATCCTTTTGTTGTTGCGGTCAAATATTACCCGCATTAACAAATCCATTTGTTGTTGCGGCCATATGTTACCCGCAACAACTACAAAATTTGTTGTTGCGGCCATTTTAAACCCGCAATAACAATTCAATTTGTTGTTGCGGCCATACATTACCCGCAATAACAATCTAAATTTTCAGTTTAAAGATACAACGATAACATTACATATATCATGTTGAATTCATATTGACAAACATCAAAACCTAAACAAGGACAACCAAAACCTAAACACAAAATTCAAAGAAGAGTAACGTTGAAGATAACTCCAGCACCTCTGTTTTTTGTTTCGAGATCAAGCGTGAACATCACATTTTGGTTCGTGCGGATGCCCATCTTCCGTCGGTATCGAACCCGGGAATTTTGAAAACATGAATAGAAGCTCATATGTACGAATTGACGGAGAAGGAACATACATTTAATAACTCGATCTATTATATATTATTGAACATTAATATTTGTATTATATATGTTTTTTAGTACTATGCAAATTTATAATTAACTTACTGTTTTATTCATGTGTAACATTTTTTATCAATTTGAATTTCTTACTATGCAACGTTCTTGTGTGCGAAAAAAAATGAAACTCAAAACCGCATTAACAAATCAACAAAACCGCAACAACTAATCCACCAAACCGCAACAACAAACAAACCGCAATAACTAATGGACAATAACCACGGTAACAAATAGAATAAAATAACCCGCTAATACGTAGTAAAGACCCGCTAAAACGAAATTGGTTATTCCAAAATTTTCAAATCCCAAAACATTAGTTATCCAAACATCGAATCCTTTAATCACTTTTGCACAAAACCTTCTTCGACCAAACCCTCCGTTTTCTTCACCAAAATCACTCTGCACTAGTTCGCCGGAGTTTGGATTCACCGTCGTTTTCTTCACCTTGGATAGTAACCGACGTTGCTTTCACCACGTCGTATCCTTAATCACTTTTCCAAAAACCTTAATCACTCGATCTCGTCGACCTAAACCCTAGTTTACCGTTACATCGCCGATTTTCCTTACCAAGATAGGTATTAAAGTATTATGTTAATGATTTCTTGTACGTGTTTGTTATGCATTCGTTCTTAATCATCTTTTTCTGTTAACGTATTATGTTCACGCATTTGTGTCGTAATTCTGCAGAAATGGCCGATAATCAAGAGCGTAAGAGACGTAGAGGCGAACGTGGTCCTGCATCTTTTGGGAAGAAATATAAAGAAGATGTATATAAAACTGAATTTGATGAAAATAATATCCCTCTAAGTAAAGAACTGACGTCATGGTTTGGGATGACGGTTGCACATCGTTTCCCGCTAGCAACTGATATGGGCAAAATGGACAAAGACATATATGAAAAACTATGGCTGGATACCAAGGTATATATTTATTAGAAAATGAAATATTTGTGACGTGATGATAGCTTATAATTTATTTACTCTAAATTGTAGAATATGTGGAATATCGAGAACGATGATGCAAAAGAGTTAATGAGGAAAAAGGCTGTGAAAATGGGTACTAATTTTAAATCTAGGCTTGTTAAAAATTTCGTCCTTACAGGTAAGGATGCTTGTGAGAAGTATAAGTTTCTTAAAAGGAATGATTGGGAAGCATTTAAGGCACAAAGAAGCACCCCAGAATTTATGGTATCTCTTAATTATATTATATGTTTAGTGTTGTACAATATTTTATTATTAACAACTTGTTAATTTGTGTAGCTAAAAAGGGAGAAAGCATTGGCAAGCAATAAAAGCAGACAATTCAAGGTCCGCGTGGGCCGAAGCGGGTGGACCCGTTTTAAAAAAAATAAAAAGGATGCAGTTTGGTCTGAACTTCTACAAAACTATAGTGTTCTTTCGGAGATTCAAAATGAACGGTCTAAGTTGTTTTTGATGGGTTGTGCAGTTAAGAATAGTGAAGGAAAGTTTGAACTTCCTAACGAAGCGATGGACAATTTCCAAGTTTTGGTAAACTAAGTTTTATTTAATTGAATATTTTTATCTTTTTGGTAAACAAATATTTTTTGTAGCTCGCGGAAGAGAAAAAGATGATAGCGGATGGTACTTATGCAGAAAATAAGAAGGATCCTTTAATTGTTCTCTTAGGACCCGACCACGGGGGACGATCTCGGACCGTATCCGAGGTAATTGGATACACAAAGGTTAAAGGTGGATTGATTAGAAATGTGATCCCGCAAAGTACCCCCGCGGTCAACACAAGCCACCATGATTCATGTGGGTCCCGTGGAACGGTGGAACACTATCCACCTATTGAGGTAACAATTTAAAAGTTTTGCAGCCTATACTATCCAACCTTATAATTGTATCTGTTTTCACAGGTGATGTCACCGTGTGAGTTGCTAGTTCGGGTGGCGGATGCCCATCTAGTCAAAGTTGGTTATGGACGAGTATGGCCAACTGTGGTATTCCAACTGTTACATCATAAACAGATTGCCGATGGTTGTGTAAAAGTCCAAGTGGATTCCATCGTGGCAGGAAAGGAGGAATTGCCTGTACATCCTCTTACAAAAACAGATGATGTTCAACTGGTTGAGAATTTGCCATATTGTATAGTACAGTGGCCAAGATATGCAGTGAAGGTATATTTTAGTTTATTTTTATTGTTTGTGAACGCTTTTATCTAACGTTGTAGAGATGTTTTAGCTTATCGGTGATGGACTTGTCAATTCCCCGGAAAGGGACTTGAGAGAATCCTCTCCATTTGATTTATCAACCAACAATGTTTATATACCAGAAATGCCCGAAACTTCAACATTCCCTTTAGACCAAGAGTTTGTTAGTTATGCACAAATGGTTAGTCTTATCATTATCATTATTTTAATCATTATATTTAAATACTAATGTTTTTATGATTACTTGTGGTAGTTGCAATCGGAGGATCCAACATTCCCCGCAGCCCAAACCGTCCCCGCAGCCCAAACCGTAACCGCAACCCAACCCATTAACCCAGCCCAAACAGCCCCCATAGCACAAACCATTATCCCAGCCCAAACAGTCCCCATAGCCCAAACAGTCCCAGAAGCCCAACCCGACAGCCCAGCCCGAACAGACCCTATACCCCAAACACCCACCGCAGCCCAAACCGTCACCACACCTCAACCCGACAGCCCAGCCCGAACCATCCCCGAAGCCCAAACAGAACCCGAAGCCCAAACAGAATCTGAACCCGAGGATGTTCCTCTAGATCCTCAGTACGACGAGCATTATGCGATGGTAATGGCCGATGCTCCCCAATTTCTCCCAATACTTGATGCATTCTTCAAATATAACAAATATGGTCTTACTGTTCCTTCCCCTCCGGGTATGTATCCGGAGATATATTCAGAAGGCATCCCAGCCACCGAGGTTTTACAATTTGCTCGATTCCATTGGGTTGATAGCAGCATGATACATTGTTTGTCAATGTAAGCTTAATATTTTAATATTTGGGTATAATTGTATTTATTAACTTTATGTTGTATATTTAAGGTATTATTATGCAATGGCCGGCAGCAATTCACGATGTGCATTTTTCAATGCACACTATATTACCGAGCCAGAATGTCGCACCAACAAGAACCATGTCATCCAACATATCAGGGATGTTTTAAATCATCATCCAAGCAAGTCATACATTCTTGCACCATACTATCAACAGTAATATTCGATTTTCCATAATACATGCAACACTGGATGTTCTAAATCATCATACAAGCAAGTAACTTTGATTAATTGCTTGTGTTTACTTGCAGGCAACACTGGATGCTTTTTATCCTCTGTCCTAAAACGAATATTGCATATATTGTTGATTCTTTAAAGCGTGAAGTCGAAGCTGGTGCCAATTACTACACTCTTGTAGGAGTAATCAATCATATTTTTCCCCGTAGATTTAAATGGATAAACACAACTGTATGTTTTCTATTTCCATTTTTTACCAATTTATTTAAGATGTATAAAATATTCAATATATTGAAATATTACAGTGCTGGAAACAAGACCAAAGCTGGGAGTGTGGTTACATTGTTAGTCGACATATTGAAGAATTTTTACAGACCATACAGTTTAACATCAACCAATCTGTAAGTTTATGTTATAATTTTAAAATATTACTCATTTAGATGTAAAAATTATTGATATTAATTGTTTTTCATGAGCAGATGTGGAAGAGTAATAAGAGTTTTGATGCTTCTATGATTCATGAATACATAGAAAGGTTGTTGCCACTGTATCTCGAATGGATGAAGGAGTGCAAGCAAAGTGATGCCATTTTTTAAAGGTTAGCAATTAATTAGCAAGTGTAAATTCTTGAACATATAGTTGTAAATTTATGAAACACGGTCCATTACAATGATCACAACCCTTTAGACATTAAGTTAGCAAGTGTAAATTCTTGAACATATAGCAAGTGTAAATTAAGTTACTGTGCGGTTGTATATATGTTTTTGGGTGCTATCTTTAAATATAGAATATAATATATATATATATATATATATATATATATATATATATATATATATATATATATATATATATATATATATATATATATATATATATATATATATATTGTGGAATGATTTTTTTTTGTTTATTTTGAATAACAAATATTGCGGTTACTTTATCATGTGTGCGAATAACTAATATTGCGGGTATGTGTAGTGTGCGAAAAACTAATAGCGCGTTTTTGCTTTAATGTTGCGGTTTCTGTCTTATTGCGGTCTCAGCGTTTGATATTGCGGTTTCTCTTTTGTTGCGGTGCTGGATTTAATACGGCGGTCTCTCTTTTGTTGCGGTGTTGGCTTTAATATTGCGGTTTCTTTCTTGTTGCGGTCTCTGTGTTTGATATTGCGGTTTCTCTTTTGTTGCGGTTTGTGTTGTTTGATAGTGCGTAGTTTGTTAGTGCGTTCCTTTCCCCGCAACAACAAATCGTTTTCCCCGCAACAACAAATCGTTTCTGTAGTAGTGTCAATTTGAGAAATGAGAAGTTTATTTTTAGATAAATATTTTGGAGAAATGAGAAATGTAGTAACGATCGGAGGGAATACAAATTTATTAGTACTTCGAAAAACAAATTCCTTTTAGGGAAATAAAAATCTTACATTATGAACATGCCAACTATGGAATCAACTATCTAAAATGACAACGTCTTGGGTCCCCTCTTTGCACATCGAAACATGGCAAATGAAAGGTTGATGACTTAAACCCATACTGCACTCACTTGCTTCATATTGAAATAGAATAACTCCAATATTTGCTATCAAGTGAAATAGGATTTGGAGGTGCTTAGCCGGTGGATATGGGCATTCTTTTGCCCCCATGTGGAACACTATCCTCTCCACCTTGTACACTACAAATGACCACGACATTCTTTCGCTCTCCCCTCTCTCTAACCATAGGCCATGTAACACCGCCCCCTCTCTCTAACCTCAATGTGGTGCTATGGTCATATGACGTGGCTTTTGATTTTCGTGTGGTCCATGAAACTATACCCACCGGTCTAGTTTGTTGTCAAATTCAATATTTTTAGATTTTGGGATTAAGAATAGGTCGATAAATCATTGTTTAGACAATAGATGAGTTGATTGGTATTTTTCTAATGTAATATTTTTACTTCACGTTGGTCTCGTTGGTTCTAGCTTCTTGCTAGCTTATTTCTAATAAAATTTTCGTTAATAAAAATGAAATAAGAACGATAAAATCTCAAAAATAATAACGATCAATATTAAAGTTAAGTCTTAAGGCCTCTACGTGTTTTCTCACTCCTGAGTAACCTCTTACCTACCGACGAGTTATTGACAAGGTGGTGCCAACATCAACTCATCAGTAAACAAAAGGAAAGCATTTTTGGGGAGTGTACAAAGACAACGTCGCACGATAGAAACATTGTCGAACTTGATGACATCACTAATTTGCAAACTCCGGTGGTTTAATTGAAACTTTGGTAGCCGCGCGTTTGTGAATTCTGAATATTGGAGGAGTTTGAATCAGCCGAATCTTATAGTGTACGACGGTTTAATTGGAGCTTCCGTTCCGAATGCTGTGCCGGAGGTACGGAGCTGCTTACACGCCTATGCTTCATTCTCGCACCTTTGTGGAAACCAAAAAAGTGAATTTAGCGCCTGTAAGGTACATGATTACGATTAGTTGACGAAATCTAGGTTTCGTTTACAGTTGCACTTCATTATGTTAATTCAAGCCCTAATTCTTTAGGATATTTAGTAGGGCTGTTCAAAACCGGGTACCCGAAAATCCGGGTACCCGATTTAGGTACCCATATCAGTACCCGAATTTTCGGTTACCCGGTTTTCGGGTACCCGGATTTTCGGGTACCCGGTACTCGGAAATATAATTTATTTGTTACAAAAATTACATAAATGGAAGTCGCCATTATTTATATATTTAATTTCTTTAAATCTTATTAATAAATTTGTTATTAAAAATTTACGTTATGATTTTCTTTAAAGAAAAATCGTTACTAGTAATGAATCTAACCAAATCTTTAAACACATCTAATGATTTAAAACCATAATTCAACGACGGATGTGAGAATTAGATGGTTTGTACGTGAGAATTGAGACAGAGTTTTAAATTTTAGACATTTGTCAAAATGAGCCAAGCATATGTCCATATCTAATGATAATTAATGTCTAATAATAATATAAATATATATAAAAATAAGTTGGAAAAATAAAATTCGGGTACCGGGTACCCAATTACCCGGTTTTTTAGAAAAACACTACCCGTATTTGATACCCGGAAACCGGTTACCCGAAATCCGGGTATCCGGATTTTCGGGTACCCGGTATCCGGATTTCGGATATCGGATATTTTTTCGGGTACCCATTTTTTCGGTTATTTTTGAACACCCCTAATATTTAGTTCTAATAGTTTGAGTAGGAACTATTAAATCCTGAACGGAATTTGCCCTAGCGTCAAGCTATAGCTCAATTCTCGTATTGTTGGATTGTTTAGTGCATCGAATTTTCGCTTCAACCTACCTTTTGTAAAATTAATGTTTTTCCGGTCAATTTTGATTCATTCAACTCGTATTTTGCAGTAATATAATATGGCTACGGTTTATGCTAAGCATTACATTGTTGGACAGGATTAAAGAGATAACTTGTTGGAGTTTCATACTGAAGTAGTAATTTTGTTAGGCTGGATTCATAATCATTTTGACAAGTTTTTCTGATAGTTAGATCAAACCATTGTTGATAAAAATTTATAAACTGAGAATGTTGGTCATGTAGTTATGAGGTCCATATTGATTTTTAAAGAATTGATTTTGAGTTTTGATATAAAAATCATAATGTATCTGAGTAGCAAGTTCATGTTTCACCTTTCAGATATATTATCATGTATGTATTTTTTACTTTCATGACAGCAAGATCGCCCCAATTCTGTGGAAAGGATCCAGATATTTTACTAGAAGCAGCATACCATGTAAAATCCTATTGTGATTATATTGATATTAACTTGGGATAAGCTCCTAAATTTCATATTCACTTTTCAACATATGCATAATTCAACTTGTTTTCATTTCAGTATTAGGTTCAACCTTTGTATTTTTGTTTATTGTAACTTACATAGGATTCATGGTCGCTAATTGTATTTATTTGATGTCCTCAACGTATGGAAACTATGGTGCATTCCTTGTGGACGATCTCCCAGTTGTTAAATCAATCATTGGAAAACTAGCCACCAATCTTAGGGCATGTTTGGGAAAACTTATTAAGGGGGCTTATTAGCTTAATAAGCTCGAAATTTCAAGCTTTTTTGGGCTTATTAAGCTAATAAGCCCCCTTAATAAGCTTTCTCAAACACCCCCTTAGTGTTGAAACATCCAGTTCTAGTGTTGTAAAAATTGGTCTAGGCGGCGCCTAGGAGGTTATCTGCGGCCAACCTAGTGCAATTTATAAGTCAAGGTCAAAACCGATCAAAATCGGTCAAGGTCAACGAAAGTCAAACTTACTTAAAAGATCAATTTTAGGAGTTTTGTCTGACTAATTTAATTATTTTGCTATGGACTTATGGTTTTTATCAAGTACCACAAGTCTAAGAAGGTAACCAACCAATTGAACACACTTCACCGTCTTCTGCGATTAAGTAAACATAAACTTTGTTAAGAACACTTTTAAAATACAATAGTTGACAATGTTTTTTCAATTTTGAATACAAAAGAGATGCATTGGAGAGGTATTTTAAATTGAGTCTACGTATCTGTGGTACAATTTATCAATATATAAATGAACTAATTAAGGTGTTTGCATATAAATAATGGTTGTATAGAAAGCTTAAGAATATGAGATTGTTTATCAAGCTTATAGTTGTATTATGTTCGAATTCTTACTGTATTTGTCCTAGTGTATTGCATTTGTAAGTATATTTCCTAATCACGATCGAAGTATGACTTGTTGGATTTAAACTAAACTTAGTTTAGTATTATGTTTGGTATTTGTATTAGTATTTAATTAGACTTAGGATAAAAAGATGAAAGGTTATAAAAGTGGGCAAGAGGCACCTCCAAAGAGGCACCACCGCTGGTAACCGCCGCCGGTAACTGCCGGTAACCGCCACCCAACCGGTGCCACCAACAGTTGTGATGTTTCATCACACCCTTTCGATTAGTATATATATGTAACGAGTCATTCATTGTACTTTGACGAAATGTAATGAATATAAAGAAGAATTTGTTTGAATTACTTTGTGTTCTTAGATTTCGATCCAACAATTGGTATCAGAGCCAATAACGACACCGATCAGAAAGAACGTACCTTTATCGGAGAAGACGAACGGAAGATCGGAAAACTCGAATCATCGGCAGATTTGAACCACCGATTCGAAAATTAGGGCTCAGAAACGTGTCGCCCAAGAGAGGCGAACGGAGAAGCATCATTGACCGATTGGAACCACCACCGTCGTAAATCATTGGCGGAAACGCCGACCAAACAGTCGAAGAGAAGAAAGAAAAAAAGAGAACGAGACAGAAAGAAACGTTCGAATAGAAGGACGGAGGAGAGATGAGAAGTGGTGTATTTCCCCAAATTGAAAAACAATGCGTTTTGTTTTCCCAAAGTGAAATATTGAATTTTTTTTTGTTTTCCCAAAATATTGTTAACAAATCACACGTTTTTTTTAAACTATTAAAGAGGGAAAGGAAAGTTTATATTAAAGAACTTTTAATATAATTAGCAAGACAATTTTTGTGTTAAACTTTTTTTTGTTTAAAACTGATTTAACAAAAAACTTTAAACCATTAAATTTTTATACTTCCTCCGATTCAAAATAAGTGATACACTTTCCTTTTTCGGGTGATTCAAAATAAGTGATACACTTTGAAAAGTTTCCTTATTTGGCATAAAAAATGGGACCCACACTCACTAACTATCTACTTTAACAAAGTGAAATTACCCTTTTACCCTTACTTTTTACTTTTAAACATCATTAACTTTACTTTATTCAAAAGGTGTGGGACTCATTCTCCACTAACCATCCAATTAATCTAATTTAATTATCATTATAATCTTTTGCCTCAAAAACCGTGAAACCCCAAGTGTATCACTTATTTTGAATCGGAGGAAGTATGATTTTTTTAGAAAAAGTTAGTTTTGCCAGGTTAAAGAGAGAACCGGTAGACTGTTAGAGACAGTCGGTTTGATTTGCCCCGCAAAACAAGAAAAAAAAAGTAAGTTGCCAGGTTGAAAAAAGAACCGGTGGACTGTTAGAGACAGTCGGTTTGATTCGCCCCGCAAAAGTGAAGAAAGAAGGAAGTTTGTCCGGTGGAAAAAGAACCAGTGGACTGTTGGAAGCAGTTGGTTTGATTCGCCACGCAAACAAGAAAGAATGAATTTTTGTCCGGTGAAAAAAGAACCAGGGGACTGTTAGATGCAGTTGGTTTGATTCACCCCGCAAAAAAAAGGGAAGAAATAATTTTTCCGCTCAATAAGAAGAAGCCGAAAAATTGGAATAAATAAGAAATGATTAAAGATCCCGAATCACTTAAAGACAATAAAGGAGGAATGGATTCCGGATCGATGAAGAAAATTGAAGAAGGGATGCCAATAATATTTCATGAAGCTGTTGGAAGATTAAAAGCATATGAAGAACGCATCAAGAAGCCAAACAAAGAAGAATATACGCATGATGGACTTCTACACACCGAAACATACGAAAAAGAAGAAGACAAAAGGCATAGTTGTGAATGTTGCGGTTTAAGAAGTCAATTCAAGATATCAAAGGAAGATGACAATGAAGAACTTGGAAATCATGGAGGAACAAAGATCGTAACCAACACCGACAAGACAAGCCTTGAAGTAAAAGAAGACCTCGCTTAAACTATGTTTAGTTTAAGGGGGAGTGTTGGATTTAAACTAAACTTAGTTTAGTATTATGTTTGGTATTTGTATTAGTATTTAATTAGACTTAGGATAAAAAGATGAAAGGTTATAAAAGTGGGCAAGAGGCACCTCCAAAGAGGCACCACCGCTGGTAACCGCCGCCGGTAACTGCCGGTAACCGCCACCCAACCGGTGCCACCAACAGTTGTGATGTTTCATCACACCCTTTCGATTAGTATATATATGTAACGAGTCATTCATGTACTTTGACGAAATGTAATGAATATAAAGAAGAATTTGTTTGAATTACTTTGTGTTCTTAGATTTCGATCCAACATGACTGAAATTCAAATATTGAAAAAATGAAAGTGCATTGAAGCTATGATATATATATATGAAAATAGAACGGCCACTTATATATCTTCTATGTCTTCATGTATTCGTCTCCTAGGGCGAAGAAGACACAACTGATAAAGCTATTCCTTCTGTCTCTCACTTTCTGTCTTTTTCTTTCTATTTCAAGTTCTTGGAAGCACAGCACACTCGAAGCATGAGACTCAAATCATTTTGTCACAGTAACTATTGTTCTATTCCTGTAATCGTAATCGAACAAATCTCTTTTTTGAAAGATCAGGAATTTAAGTTTTTTGTTTAACAATTGATTCCGTTTTCCCAATTAGCATTTGACATTCATAAATTTCACATGGTATCAAATTTTTGGATTTGTTTGATTTACCTCTTATCGGTTCAGTAAGAGGTGACCTCTAGAATATTTGCTAAGTACCATTTTCACCTCTTATTCGGCCAGAAATTCTAATTACCCGGTTGGAGAAAAAAAAATGACTGACTCGGTAAAAAGTGACATTATGATTTTTTTAGATGTTATGTCGATGACTTTTAATCAGATACAATCAAACAACATGAAAGTGAGGGTGCATTGTTGGGTCCAAGCTCTGAAACCACGTTTTTTACTACGTCTCTTGACCGCGACTACTTAATTATTAAATTAAAGTTGAATTGCTCCTATCATAAATACTTCGAAAGTTTAGGGCCATTTATAAATATCCTTTGTCTTCATATATTAATTGCACCCATCGTATCAGACAGTGGCTCGACGACAAGGTTACAACTTCGGGGTACCGTCTCTAAAGGTTAACTGTTTCACTTGGAGGGTCGGGTCGGGCAGGATACCAGTTGCACTTAACTTGGTGAACAGGGGTATAAACATCGGGTCAACATTGTGCAAGCTATGTAATAATGAGGACGAGTCTATTGATCATTTATTTACTAGATGTCCTCATGTGGTCGATATCACGTCTTGGATTTTCAACTGCTGCTGTAGGATGGGGAAATTATCCCAAGAAAAAAAAGATTCTCAACATGATTATTCAATGTATGTTGTGGTGCATTTTGAAAGCAAGAAATAAGGCGGTTTTCAATAATGCTCACAAATCACACACAACCGTAGCGGGTGATGTTATCACTACCTCTTACTTGTGGTTAAAACATATGAGTAAATTTCAATGTAATTGAATAGATTGGTGTATTTCTCCTTTTATGTTTCTTTTGTAAACTTTTTCCTTCTTTAGCTTCTTGCTAAATTGGTTGTTTCTTAATATATTTGCTGTTTTTTAAATTTTTTTTGTAAATATCTTGTGTCTTCATATATTAATGCACCTATCATAAAAATGAAAGTTTAGGCTCATTTATAAATATCCTTTGTCTTACCCAAGGCTTCTAGCCTAGTGGTATTGGTGGAAAAGTTAAGGTGTTGCCCATGGCTAAGGTCATGGGTTCAAGTCCCGTCGTGGACAAATGGTGGGGTTTATTCCCCATATGTGGAGGGTTCGAGGGAAGGCATACTGCCCCTTGTGGATGTCACTGTCTAGGCTCGAACCACTAACTTACTAACTTGCCGTTCAAAAAAAAAAATAAAAAAAATATCCTTTGTCTTCATATATTCGTGCCCTAGGCATAGTTCTAAGAAACCAATATTGGCCTTGTTATGTTTTGAAAAAACTTAAAGTTTGATTATGTCATCATGTTTTAGTCCAAAGCTTGGACGTAAGGTTTGACGGTATGTTAAGGTACAACTTAACTTAATTTTACCTGTCATTAACTGTGTTTTCTATATTATGTTTAAAGTTCTTGGAAGCACACCACAGTGTTTGTCGATTATAGTAACTATTGTTCTCTTAATCGTAATCGAGCGACTCTGTTTTTTAAAAGATTAAGAATTTAAGGGGGTGTTTGGCATGCCGTAATCTTCCGTATAGGAATTCAATTACGAAGGAAATGAATTCATTCAGAATTTAATTCCTTCGTAATTGAATTCTGTGACGTGTTTGGTTACAATCTTTTTAACTGTAATTCATATCCATACTTGTGCATTTTTTTTAACTTTTTAGATTCTTTTTTTAAATTTTATTATTTATTATTTTTTAATTTTTTTAAAAAAATTTAATTTTTTTTAAAAATTTACATTTTTTAATTTTTTATTTTTTAAATAATTTTTTTTAAAATTTACTTTTTTT
Organism: Calendula officinalis; assembly: GCA_963853835.1. Classification (NCBI taxonomy): domain Eukaryota; kingdom Viridiplantae; phylum Streptophyta; class Magnoliopsida; order Asterales; family Asteraceae; genus Calendula; species Calendula officinalis. The sequence goes on from OY970827.1 coordinate 62,087,151, forward strand.
TATTTACTTTTTTTTATAAATATTTTTGAACGATTTTAAAATCTGAAGCATACAAAATATTCAAATTTGTTAGTTAATTAAAAGACCGTAATTGAATTCATAGGGTGTCGGGACGGATTTCAATTATAACGAATATCATATTTCGAAATTACGTCGTAATTGAATTACATGAAAAAAGTTCATCCAAACGTCCATCCGTAATGTAATTGAATTACATGGGATTACATCAAAACAAACGAGGCATAAGTGTCACATTGATTCGGTTTTTACAGTTATCAATTGGCATTTAAAAATTTCACATTTCTCTTAACCCTCTTAGGGCCTGTTTGTTTTTTTATTGTATTAAGTGCTGTTTTGATAAAGTGTCTGTCTGGATATATGAGGTATGTCTAGAAATAACATTCTACTGCTTGATTTTTATGTTGAATTAACTAACTGAATAAGAATAAATTACTTTTTTAACCTTTATATAAAAAGTACATATTTAATAAAAATTATTAGTTTAATAAAGAATTAAATAAAATTTCTAAATTATAGACTAAATATTATTTATAGAAAATAATAATAATAATTTATTTAATTATATTAATGCGCAAAGCTTGAAAGTTGTTATAATATGAAATTCTATAAAAAACCAAAGATGTTAATTCAACATACTGGAGAAATTTTACAATTAAAATATATAATAATAATAAAATGCATGAAATATAAAAAGTAGTGGGTTTGGACTTTGGACGTGTGTGCGTTATTTACATAATAAATTGAAGGGTAAAATTGTAAAAAGTAGGGATTTAATGGGGAGACCCTCACTTCTATAACTTTTTATATTAAGTCAATCCTATTACATTAAATAAAAAATAAACAAACCTTAATGGACTTAATATATTAAGTTATTTCTATATTAAATCAATTAAATTTAAATCAAACACTACCTTAATCCTTTATACCCAAAAGCATATGAAAAGTAGCAACAAAAGACTCGTCATGGAAGAATATCATCCACTGCGGGAGACTAGGAGAAGAATCTCAAATTGTGGGTCCCATAGAGAAATTTAAAATTCAAAATACAAAATTTGAGACGACGATTGTTCGAAAAATCAGGGTTTTTAGTTGTAACCAACGTCTCATGCTAATCTTACTATCCCCTTTAAATTGGATAAAAATAATGTCTATAAAACACACGCATCACCTTGGATCAAACACATAATCATAATCATAATCACTAAAACAATAATGGAGCTTCTATTTCTACTTGCCTCCTCCGTTATTTTTTTCGTCTTCTTTTGTTTCCTTCATGGCGTCCTTTACCGGAAAAGGAGAATGCCGCCGGGACCCTCCGGCCTCCCCATCATCGGAAACCTCCTTCAACTTGGGCCAAAACCCCACGAGTCTCTCGCCAAACTCGCCAAGAAACATGGCCCACTTATGACCATCCGATTGGGCAGCATCACCACCGTGGTGGCCTCCACACCCGATGCCGCCAGAGAAGTCCTCCAGTACAACGACGAGGCCTGCTCCGGCCGTATCATCCCAGACGCCATCTCCGCCTGGAACTACCATGACTCCGCCGTCATCTGGATCCCAACAAACGACCAATGGAAAACCATCAGAAACGCCTTCAAGACGTTCCTCACACAGAAACACACACTCAACAACCTCTGCGGCCTTCGCCAGAACGTCATGGATGGCATGCTGGACTTTCTCCGGGAGGCCGGCCGGAAACAGAAGGCCGTGGACATCGGAAAGCTAGCTTTTGCGGTGGCGCTCAACAATATTTCCAACACGTGCTTTTCAAAGAACGTGACGAGCTATGAGTCCGATGATATCGGTGGATTTAAGTCGGCCGTGAAGACAGTGATGAAGATGTCCGGCAAGTTCAACATAGCCGACATATTTCCGGTGTTGAAGCCGTTGGACCCGCAAAACGTACGGCGGCAGGCTAAGGTGGCTTATGCTTGGTTGGATAAGGTGACAGAAAGTTATGTGAACGAGAGGTTCGAACATCGAGAGTCAAAGCTTCCAAAGTATGGAGATATGTTGGATTCGCTGTTGGATTACAGTGAAGATAATGAAGATGACTTCAAACTCAAACACATCAAAGCTCTACTTGTGGTAATTCCTCAATCCTTACGTACCTTATATAATTTATCGAAAAAAATATATATCACACGGTTAGTTTTTACTATAAAAAATACCATGCACATTTATTGATTTCTAGAAACCAAAGTACGTACGTATATACTTTCTAAGTTCCCTGGTTATATATATAATGTATTAATATTAATGATCATCTTACTAGCTAGGAAAATAAATCCGTAGAGGTACTATGAAGCAGAACTATGAATAATCATTAGGAAATGCGTTTGATGTTAATAAAAAGTTAAAATAACTATTTTTCATTTACAACACAGGATTTGTTTCTTGGTGGGACGGAAACGAGCTCAAATACAACCGAATGGGCAATGACTGAACTGTTAATTAATCCTGATATCTTCTCAAGAGTCCGCGAAGAAATCTGCACAACAATTGGAGAAGATGGGAAGATTCAAGAAGCCAAAATCATCGAGTTGCCTTATTTGAATGCTGTTGTTAAAGAAACGATGCGACTTCATCTAGCTGTCCCACTTTTAGTGCCTCACAAAGCTAGTGTTGAAGTTAAACTTAGTGGATATGTTGTGCCCAAAAATACACAAATTTTGGTGAACGCATGGGCAATGGCACGAGACCCGGCTTACTGGGAGGACCCATTGGTGTTTAACCCGGAGAGGTTCTTGGGAAATGATCTTGACTACAAAGGTCAACATCTTAAGTTCATACCATTTGGATCGGGTCGAAGGGTATGTCCCGGAATGCCATTGGCTCACAGGGTGGTGTGTTTAATGATTGCATCATTTGTGTATCATTTTGATTGGAAGCTTTCTCATGCTATTGAAGACATGGATATGAATGACATATTTGGCCTCACATTGCTTAGGGCAACACCTCTCAAAGCTATTCCTTTACCTCTTAAATAAGTGCATAAATTCGTGAAGATGGTATCCACTCTTTGTCTATTGCCGAAAGCCTTTGCTTTTTATTTATTGTTAGCTTTTAATGCTTAGTAGATTATTCACCCTATGTTACCCGAACATCTTTAATATTCACGAGGCAACATGGCTCGTGCGATGCACGGACTTTGTTCATGATAAAACGTTATTTAAAGGTAAATCGAATACATTGTATTGGTGTAACGGGCAGAGTACTAAAATCAAGATCGCTAACATGTTTAGGTTGATTGTGAGTGCTCTACTATATAAGCAAAATTTGTTGGAAGAAAATACAAAGTAACAAAACCGTTATCATTTTTTTATTAGTGCAATACAAAACATGTTATTTATAACATATAAGTGGTACTATGAAAAACTTCATGGTTTGTCTTTTATAAGTGAAACTATGAATCAATAAAAATATATTTTCAACTAATGTCGATTAATGCAAATATTATGTCAGACTTCTAATTGTACATTTTTCTCCAAAAGTACGTAATAAAAATTTGAAATTCGTACAAATATACAAAAACACATGTATCTCTCTAATAAAAATACTAACAAAATCGTTATCATCACACTCTTTTTTTACGTGGATGTTTTATTGGGGTAATAAACTAAAATCAATTGAAAACTCAACACCATTTGCATCTTCATAGTGTGCTATTTATAGTTTATAATATGTAATTTCTAATTAAATGAAAAGACTATTATTTAATTGAATTTACTACTATTATTTATGTTAAACTCTTTTTTTTTTTTTTTTTTTTTTTTTTTTTTTTTTTTTGAACAGCAAAATTTCATTCAAAAGTTTAGCAAATTGCTAAACAACAAATCAAAACAAAGGGTTCTTAATCCAATCAACCCAAGAGATCTTTAATTGACCTCTTAGGGTTAACCAATTAAACGAAAATAAAAAAATACAATCTATAATATCGCCTTTCCGAATACTACCAAAATCAAAAATGACCGAATTCCAATCCAATAAAAGGTACATGTTATTTTATCTTATTTAACTGAGGCTTGATTATTTTTTATATTTCGAACTTGTTTTTAATTAAATGCAACATCTAGTTCTTCCAATCCAATAAAAGGTACATGTTTATTGTAGATTGTGATATTTATTTATTGTATATATGAAGTGAAACGGTTATTGAACGGTAAATTGATTAGGTTGTATATGAAGTGAAACGATACTACAATATTTCATCCTTTAATTCGGATATTTATCGTATATTGGGTTTAAATATTTATATTTATTGTAATTCTTCCTATCTAGCACCATTCAACCTCTGAACTTCTAAAAACGAATGAGGATGTTTAATATTGAATTGAAATGGTAAATTGATTATTATTTCAAAACTTTTCATATGACTATTTGAGTTTATTAGTCATATCTATTTCTTCAACTTTTAAATATATTAAATAATTATAGAGTAAATTACACGAATGGTCCCTGTGGTTTACACAATGTTTTGGATTTGGTCCCTAAGTCTCAGTAATTACACCCATGGTCACTGTGGTTTACACTTCGTATTGGTTTTGGTCCCTAATACTAATAGCCGTTAAAATTTGTTGTTAACTTTTTTTAATTGACAATTTTACCCCACCCCCACCGATTTTACTAGCCAGCGGCTCAGGTTGTTCAACCGCCACATATCTCTCCAACCGGTACTTCTCATACTCCGCCGACACCACTTTCGGTGTCTCAACCTCCTTCTTCATCCTCTTAAACTCCCTTTTATCATCCCTTGATAACTCCCTTTTATTATTCTTTTTACCATCGGATTTGATTCCAATTGGGTCAAAAATCCTAATTCCTTCGAACAGATTGATATGTTTTGATTCTGGTTTCGGTTCTCCTTCGGGCGAGGGTTTGACTTCGGCTGCAGCAGTGTCGGATTGACGAGAGGAGGAAGTCGGAGCTGAAGCTGAGGCCGAAGCTAAGCCGCGGGCTTGTCGGAGCTGTTCGATGCGAAATTCGGTGTCACGCTTGTGAGATTGTTCGCGTTTGAGTTGTTCTTCTTTGGCTGCTGCTTCTTCATCTTTGCGGACTTTTTCTTGGTTATCAAATTTGTATACGTTCCACCTCTTCTAAGGGAGAATATTCAGACCTCCGTGGCCTCCCATGGCAGATTAGATTGGATTTGAACTGAAGGCACGGATTCAAGCAATAGCTTGGCTAGGGCTATGAACCAGAAAAGGGAAATTGAAGAATGTTGAATTCGAGCGATCGAGGATCGGGTTGCAATTGATTTGGGTATGACATTGTAGAAGGAGTACATGGAAGAAGATAAGAGAAGAAAGAGTATAAGTTAAGGGGTATTTTAGGCATTTCAAAAAATTTAACAGCCATATTTGACGTCTGTTAGTATTAGGGACCAAAACCAATACGAAGTGTAAACCACAATGACCACGGGTGTAATTACTGAGACTTAGGGACCAAATCCAAAACATTGTGTAACCCATAGGGACCATTCGTGTAATTTACTCATAATTAAAATTAAATTCTACTTATTTTATATGGTTTTTAGTACTTATTTTAATTTACTAATAATTATTTCAAGACTTTTCATATGACAATTTGAGTTTATTAGTCATAATTATTTCTTCAACTTTTAATTTATATTAAATAATTATAATTAAATTCTACTTATAATTTTATTATAAAATGATTTTTATAACTTATACTAATTTACTTATAATTATTTCAAGACTTTTCATGTGACAAATTGAGTTTATTATTCATAATTATTTCTTATTCATATTTATGACAAAAATTCAACTTTATTATATATTAAATAAATTTAATTAAATGCTACATTAGTTTACACATTATTTCATGACTTTTGATTTAACAATTTGATGAAGTTATTAGTTTTTATTATATATTTTTTTATTACAATAGTCTTTTTTATTACATTAATATATTGATCATATTTATGACAAACTATACATTAGTTTATTACTCGTAATCATTTTCTAATAATTATTCTAAAACTCATGATAAGTCAATTTATTAGATTTTATTATAAATACATGAGTTTATTACTTATATTCATTTACTAATAATATTATTTAAAGACTTTTGATAAAGTTATTAGTTTTTACTATATCTTTTTATTACATTAAATTCTTAGTTTTATGACAAAACTCAACTTTTAAATATTTTAATTTATTTATATTTACAAAGCGAACACTTATATGAAAATATATGATCTTTTTTATTATAAATTTTGCTACATCTTGATTATTAAAGTAATGTACAATGTGACTTGCCTTCACCTTTGATCTTCACTTATTCCTTTTATTTTCCCATTTGCATGGTCGTCGTGCCTTGAGTTGCCCAACGATCATATCGCCAACCCACATGTTTAACTATTGGTGTGTGTCATATATACTATCTAGGCTTTAACACTTGAGTATAAGATATAATTAAAGAATTATATAATCAAAGAATTAGACGATATCATCAAAGAATTATGAGGAACTAAATCATACCGATTTGAGTATATGATATTTTGAAATCTTCATAATAGCACTGCCGGAGATAGTCGATCCTACAAAATAAACAAACTTAAATTAAACGATATATCATTACACAAAAATCACTTAGAAAACAATCGTGACATATTTCATAATAGGAGAATAATCACTTAGAAATTCATAATAATAAGAGAATAGATGAATGAAATTAACAACCACACTTGCCTATTTATACTAAATGTATCATTTTTATTTTGTATGAAAAAATTTAATTAATTAATACATTTAATATGTGTCTTTACACATGCTAGAAACTAAAACCTATATATTAAGTATAACAATTTAATTTAAATTTATTAATCTTAAATTGAGACACTTCATCTACTTGAACTAAAACATACTCCTCATTCGGAGCTACCTTTTCGGATCCTGTGTAGAAAATACGGAGCTGAAGCTGCTTATACTCCTATGCTTCACTCTCGTATATTCTCTGAGAATGAGAAGTATAGATCTCAAGAATTCACAACCTGCAAGGTACATTTAGAAGATATATAGTTTTCATCATGTTGTGAGTAGGAAACTTATTATCTCTTCAAAATTGCAGGAAGATCGACCATTGTTTGTTCAATTTTGTGCTAACGATCCAGACACTTTGCTTGAAGCAGCACGCAGAGTAGAGGCTTATTGCGATTATGTTGACATTAATTTGGGGTAAATAGTAGCAGCAAATTTGAATTTGTCTAGAAAATACCTGTTAATGTATGCTCATTGATGCTAACATACATGTGATGCAAGCTTCAAATGCATAAAATAAGCATGAATATGGACACTAAAAAGCTTAACTTTTTTGTCAATTTATCTGTGTTTAATTTGTTTGATGAATGATGATTTTTGTAGGTGTCCTCAACGTATTGCAAGGCGAGGAAACTATGGAGCTTTTTTAATGGACAAACTTCCACTAATCAAATCCTTAGTAGAAAAACTAGCTTTCAACCTCAACGTTCCCGTTTCTTGCAAAATCCGAATCTTTCCCGACTTACAAGACACTCTAAACTATGCAAAAATGCTTGAAACCGCAGGTTGCTCACTTCTTGCAGTACACGGGCGCACTAAAGACGAAAAAGACAGCAAAAAAATCAGAGCAAATTGGGCCACAATTCGAGCCGTTAAAAACAGCCTCAAAATACCCGTTCTTGCAAACGGAAACATTCGTGATGTTAATGATGTGAAAAGTTGCTTAGAAGAAACAGGTGCTGATGGTGTGTTATCAGCTGAATCACTTCTTGAAAATCCATCTCTTTTTGCTGGATTTAGGACCGTTGATTATCAGGATGTTGATCAGGGTGAGTTGGTAGTTGAGTATCTGAAGCTTTGTGAGAAATACCCTGTTCCATGGAGGATGATCAGATCTCATGTTCATAAAATGTTGGGAGATTGGTTTAGGGTTTATCCGGATGTGAGAGAAGATCTTAATAAGCAATCCAAATTAAGCTTTGAGTTTATGTATGATATGGTTAATTGGCTTCAACATCTTCGTGCTACAAAACCTATTGTTTGATCATTTTTTAAGGTTGACATTGCTTTATATTTTTTTTTTATGGTGATATGAAAGAACATGTAGTGAATGAAATATACGTTTTTTTTTGTGAGTTAGTTACATTAATACTCACATCTTTGCAACGATGAGATAAGTTACAACATTTCACATATGATAACTGAAAAACATTCAAATGAAAATAGTTATTGCATCAATATGCGAAATTATTAACAACTTTATTAACTAGATGCTCCCCATAAACAGCTGTTTCAAACTTCTTGTTTCCACCACTCTTTTTTATGCACATATCCAACGGACTTATTGCAGCATTGAAGTTTGTCTGCTCATATTTCAATCAAAATAGGCAACATAATCATCACCAATTCACAAGGAAAATCAGTGTGTGTGTGTGTGTGTGTGTGTGTGAGAGAGAGACCTCATAAAAGTAAGCTACACAAACTCTGTATTTGGGCGAATTGTTGATAACTCGATGCAATGTTGATTCATAAAGACCATTTGTTAAAATCTGTAATTAATCAATCATCAATAATTGATTTAGAGGATAATAAATATATATTAGGCATTAAAGAAGCTATAAATAATAAATATACCTTTAGCATATCACCAATATTGCAAACAAAAGTTCCAGGTATAGGAACTGCTGATATCCATTCACCTGAAACATTTCTCACCTGAAACAAATTAAAATTACAGTCAGTAAATGAAAAACAACAAATTTAAGTATTTAACCATAATAATACAATTAAATCTGACCATCAATTACCAACATATACCTGAAGTGCTGTTTTATCATCATCCTGATTAACCAATGTCAATAGACCTGCAACCTCAAAAATATATCATTTTCACTTTATCAACTCAACACTATAATATAATGTAATTATCACTTAACCAATGTTTGAATTTGAGAAAATTACCATAATCAGTATGAGCCCCACTGGATTTATTTGAGAAATAGATTGCAAGAAGAAAAAAAAAGCTTATATGAGAACCACCAAATGAAATTAGGTAAAAATATATTTGTCAAAAGAAAGTGTTAAATTACCATCCAACATCGTTTTTTGGCAATCCATTATGATTTGTTGATGAAGCAGCAGGATAACCAATTACACGAAATACCCAAAATGGATCTCCAGCTATTTTTCCTTCAAATTCATATACTGATCCACCAAGTGCCAGAGCAATTCCTCTCATTATTTTTCTTGATAATTCTACAAATTACAAGGAATCAGTAACCAAATAATTCGTACAAACAAAAAAATATGAAAGATAATGAACAATTGTAAATACCTGTGCAAAGGCTAAGATACTCTTCCATCACTTGTTTAAAATTTGGAGGGTTTGTTGGCCTATAAGTCACATTTTTATAAAATTATTAAAATCACATTTTTATTAAATTAATTAAAAGTTTGGCATACCATTTGTTGGTTCCTGCTAATGGGTCACCAAGACCTCCATACACTCCTTTGTTTAGTTCACTATAGCACTGTCATTAACAAAACAGATAAAACGTAAATTACATAAAGCGTCCCTGTAGTTTATATAAATTATGGATTTCCCCTGGACTACACGAATACCAATATAGATCTTACATCAATAGCTTCATGTCTATCAGGTATGCCTTTTGTTATATTTTGACCAACCTGTTGATATCCCCTGCATTTATGATTATGGAAAATATTTGATTATTTTTTTATAATTTTGATCAAATAAAGAAAAATAAAAACCTGTATGCAGTTGCATCAGACAGTTGGATCTTGAGTTTCTCTGCGTATGGTAGATCGAAGAATTTGTGTGAAATGTCTCTAACTTGTTTAATAAGAGAATCGGGAATCCCGTGACCTTTCTGTACAATTTTAATTATAAATTAACAACTAATAAAACATAGTATAGATTATGAAAAATGTGTGAGAATAATCACCACATAAAAGAATCCAGCTTCTTTACAAGCTTTATCTAAAAGTTTCACAACTTGTGCAACATCTTTTTCCTCCATGGGATTCGGATCATCACATTTTGCTACCAAAGGACTAATATCTGTCTCTCATGTCATAATTATCAAAAAATCAACTACAATTATATCAAGATGAATATATTTATTTTTTTTGACAAAATATTTATACAAAAGGTTAAACTAAATGTTCAAAAACCCTAAAAATTTGATTGAAGCAGACAGATGAGGTAGAAGACGAATGATTTATTTGTTTTGTAATAACTTTAAAAACTGGTCGAGTAGGGTTTTGATTTTGAGGAAAGTGATGATAGAAATTTACCGATTAGAGGGATAGATTGGAAGTCGGTGGACATGGTGGCCGGAGTTTAGGATTCCGTCGGACGTACAGTCTAAAGTTTGGGTTTATGGAATCAGTGATCCAAGAATTAGATAGGGGAATCTTGTCACTTGACATGAAATGGTTAAAAAAATACGTGTTTTCGACTTTAAATACACGTGTCATTGAAGGACAAGAAACAAACCAGGGACCTCCCGCTGAGCTAGCACCATACCTAATCTAATTCATCCACTTTAATTAAAGAATATAATTAAAATTTTGAAAATACTCACGGTGCTACTAATTAAATCGAAAAGTGAGTGTTTTTTTTTTTGTGATTTGTTTGAGTATTTTTTGTGGTCTTAACTCTTAAGCAAGTGTTATAGGATGCAGGATAATTTTAAAATGTATATTAAGATCATAGGTAAAAAAACCTTTAATATAACTTTAACAATGATTTCATACCTTGTACTCTAACTCTCTAATTGTGGATGGTCCCCTCATTATAGGGCTAAGAGTGGACGGTACCCTCTTTATATGGCCTTTGTTATGGGAGCTGATTCGTATATAGCATTTTTTATACATGTAGAGCAATTTTTTATCAAATGATAAGCATGCCCTTAGTGAGAGGGATGGAGTGAAAAATATGATAAAAGGAAACTAAGGACATAATTGTCCTTTGGTATAAAATTGCTCTGTACGGATAAAAATTGCTCTGTACGGATAAAAATTGCTCTGTACGAATCAGCACCTCTTTGTTATATGTGAAAAGAGGCAAGGGGCCGTTCGTGATTGCTATGGTGGAAACTGGAAAGTTATAGCAATAATTTCTTTTTCTATTGTGATTGGTTCATATGTGACTGTAGGGGTGTAAATGAGCCGAGCCGAGCCCGAGCTCGACTAGGTTCGAGCTCGGCTCGTTTAAGTTTTCAGGAGCTCGAGCTCGACTCGTTTCGAGCCTTATATGTAAAGCTCGGGCTCGGCTCGTTTAGGTTTTCGCAGGTTCGGGATCGGCTCGATTAAGCTCATTTAAGCTCCCATATACATAAAATATATAAACTTTTTTATTTAATATATTATGTAAGCACTTCATTTTTATATTATGTTATATACATATATATGTATAGTATACATACACACATAAGTATAAAAATATATAATATATAATTGTATTTTTGTAATAATTAATATATATATGCTCGTTTAGGTTCGCGAGCCTAATCAATCTTAGTGCATCAAGCTCGGGCTCGGGCTCGTTTAATAAACGAGCTCTTAGTTAAGCTCGAACTCGGCTCATACTCGTTTAAACTCGGCTCGTTTCGAGCTTTTAACGAGCCGATCCCGAGTAGCTCACGAACAGCTTGGCTCGTTTTCACTCTTATATGTGAGAACCAAAATACCTAAATTATACTCCCTCCGTCCCACAAAAAAGTTTACATTTCTCCTTAAAATTTTGTCTCACAAAAAAGTTTACATTTCTCAAATTTGGGGGGCCAACCTAATAAAATAATATTATTACCAATCATTCCACCAATAAAACACTTTCTCTCTCCAATATAACTTTATATTTTAATCAAAAGTATTACAAAGGACCTCAGCACTAACTATCTCCTAAAAGATAGTGCCCAAATGAAATGTAAACTTTTTTATGGGAGGGAGGGAGTATCATCTATTATAACGTACTACCATACCAAAATATTTTTAGTATTTTGTTATAATAGACACACACAAAAAAAAAAAAAAAAAAAAAAACCGTATAGTTAATATTGTTATAACTAAACATACCTTAAACTTTAAACACTAATTAAGTCTCAGAAGTAACATGTTCTTCCAAGCGATCAACCTAATAAACTCTTTGAAAAATAAAGGGGTGATAAACGTGTATATGTAACTAGTAAAACCAGTTGATTTTAAACTCAAATTCCACAAATTTAACATGATATAAATCCAATGTATACATCTATTCATTTACAAATCCATAATGTATTTATATTCTTAACGAAATTACCTCTTAATCTCTTATAGGAAAGTTTATTTAAAAACGAACCAAAGCCACTCAAAATTTCGAGTTTTGACCATAAATAATCAAATTGTACAACGGCTAGCTAGCAATAAACTTTCAAACACACCAGAGAATAAGCTCCGGATGCCTACGTCGCCGTCACGGAGTGGTTCCGGCAGAATGTGTGACTCATGTTACTCTCCTCCGCCACTCTTTCCACCATAAAATGCGCCAATAAATCCTTTGAAGACTTGACCAAATTCTCTTTGCACAAAAACTCTTCACTCGACACCCTCTCAACTGTTGGGTAATCTTGATGGGTCAAGTAGTTGATTATGGGTCTAAAGTTTAGTAGCTAATAATCAGGAAGTTATAGAGTAAATATTTGAGTTTGAGCTAGTCAAAGTTAACCGAATATTTGGAGAGCATAACCCACGTATTGCTTTTCTTTAGGAGTAAGTTAATATTTTGGTTATATATTTAGAAGTCTAGTAGAGTTTAGAATGTAGAAGAAAGTTTCATTTTAAAGTGTATTTCTAGAGTGAAAATAATGGAAGCAGACGTTTTCATTAGTGTGTTTTTTGTGCTTGTTTATTTTTGATTCCAACAATTGGTATCAGAGCAACCGGGTTCATACCTGGTTCGTAGCAAGATTGAGAGGATCGATTGCAATCTTATGCAATCAGATCAAGAGAAAGAAAGCAAGAGTTGTTGATCATGATTGATGATCAAAAGGAGGAGAAAGCAAGCAAGTAGCAAGGTTTGTTTCATGAAAACAAATAGCAAGAGTGTGTAGCAAGTAGCAGACAAAAAGAGTAGCAAGAAAAGAGAATAAAAGAGAATAAAAGTAGCAAGTTTTAACAAGAAAGCAAGTAGCACCTAATTCATGAGCAAGTAGCAAGTAAGAAAAAGAAAAGGCGGTGAGAACGTTTTGATTTTGATGTTATTCTTAAACTCAAAAGTTCACCAAAGGGAAGAGCATGTTTATATGAAAGAAAGGGCAATAAGAAAAGCTAGCATGTTCGAGAAGAGAGAAAGACGATGGGCAGAAAGTGAGTTCCATCAAAGACCGAAAAAGACCGAAGGTGAGTTTCACCAAAGACCGACGCCGCCGAGAAGACCGAGAAAGCTCCGGCGTGTGACCGAAGACCGAAAAAGACCGACGCCGGTGAGACCGAAATAATCCGGCGTAGACCGAAAAGACCGAAGCTAGCAAGCGAAGACCGAAGAACAACGCATGCAAGCAAAGACCGAAGACCGAGGAGCCGCAAAAGACCGGGTGGTATCCAGCAAGATTAAGATTAGTCCGAGACCGAAAGAGACAACCGAAACCGGCGGGTTGTCTAAGGATGAAAGCAAGACCGAAAGAGACAACCGAGACCTATGGGTTATCTAAGGATGGAAACAAGACCGCAGGTTCACAATATGAACCGAGCAAAGATATTGGAATTACGAGGTGAATGAAGTAATTTGAATTACGAGGTGTTCATATTTCATATTTCTCTGTAAGCATGTAATCGTGACGTATAAGCCGCAAGTCTCTGACTCCCGTGATAAGTATGTAGTGAAGAAAGGAACGTGGAAGAACCTACTTCAAGGTGATAAAGAAACGAGTCAAGATCATCAAGGTTTAGGGGGTGAATGTTGGGTAATCTTGATGGGTCAAGTAGTTGATTATGGGTCTAAAGTTTAGTAGCTAATAATCAGGAAGTTATAGAGTAAATATTTGAGTTTGAGCTAGTCAAAGTTAACCGAATATTTGGAGAGCATAACCCACGTATTGCTTTTCTTTAGGAGTAAGTTAATATTTTGGTTATATATTTAGAAGTCTAGTAGAGTTTAGAATGTAGAAGAAAGTTTCATTTTAAAGTGTATTTCTAGAGTGAAAATAATGGAAGCAGACGTTTTCATTAGTGTGTTTTTTGTGCTTGTTTATTTTTGATTCCAACATCAACATCCCTCTTATAATCATGCACAAAAACATGTGTTTTCCGGTTACCACCTTTTTTGCTCCTAGCCAATACGCCGGCGGTAAAGATCGCCGACATCCTCCCGGGACCCTCCGGCCAATACCCACGTGGACCATCCACAAGTATTATATCCCAATCCAATTCATATAACTGATTCGGGAGATCATTCAACCCAATTTTGCAATCGGAGAATAAAAGATTCTGCACCGGCCGGCATTCGTTACGTATTTGTTCTCTAACGGAAGTTACAAGCTCATTAAGCTCACTGATTTTAGTGGTGTATTGAACATAATATGCTTCGATCTCGGGGTGTTTTTCCTCAATGTAAGCGGCGTAGTAACGGTTTTCATCGATGAAAACCGTCCTACCACGGTGGTTTAGCGCGTTCCATAATAGGGTTTCCGGCGTGAGACCAAAAACAAGAAAGTTACACGGTGACTGACATTGCCGGAGTACATCGGAGATATGTTTGATATCGGTATGTGACATGTGCTCCGAGGAATTGGTGTTGGCCGCGTAGTGAATTAGGGCTTTAGCAACTGATTTTGGCATGATTTGGTGGCCGATGGTGGACTTGCCGGCGGTGGTTATGGAATATGCGGTGGCGGCAGTGGTGGTGGTGATGGTGAAGGATTCACGGGTGTAAATGAAGGTGAGGAGGGAGGCAACCGCGAAGATGGAGACGGTGGCAATGAGGCAGTAAAGGCGGTTGGATGAACCTTGTTTTTGAATGTAGGGGTGGAGGAGGATGAGCTTTGTGCCACCATTGTTAATGGTGTTCTTCATTTGTGTGTGTTTGATTGTAGAATGACGGTTTTGGAGTGATTATAAAGGAGGAATCTGGATTGAGCTAGCAACAAATAAGGGTTGAAGCAAAAGGGATTGATGGAGACACAACAATGACTAATGCACCATATTTGATTGTGATATTTCATTTTTTTGTGCATCTAATTAGAAGTACTTAATGAAAAATTAGTATTTAGATTAACTAATGGTTATATGAAAAATATATTTTAGTCAAAAGAATAGATCCCACAACGAATCTGATTGTTTCATCTACCTACTATTTATGCTTGTTTAGTTTGTTGACGAGAATGTATCTTGATAATAAAGGTAACAAACTAACAATCTAATGACTGTAGCTAGTAATATTAATTTTTGATGTTACTCGTATAGTTCAAGTCTTACTATGAATAAAATTGAGGTAAATATATACTACCTCCGTATCAAAATAAGTGATACATTTGAAGAATTGCGGTTTTTGAGGCAAAAGATTAAAAAGTGGTTTAAATTAGATTAAAGTGGATAGTTAGTGGATAATGGGTCACATTTCTTTGGAATGTAGTGATATTAATGATGCTTAAAAGTAAAAGTAAGGGTAAAAGGGTAATTTCAATTTATTAAAGTAGATAATTAGTGGAGAATGAGTCCCACTTTTTTACCAAATAAGGTAAGTTTTGGAAGTGTATCACTTATTTTGTTCCACCCCTAAATAGAAAATGTATAACTTATTTTGATACGGAGGTAGTATGAGTCTTTCAAAAGAATTAAAAAAATAAAATAAAGTTACCTATGATTTGTTGACACGGCACTTGTACATGTGTATTCAAGTACTTGTTGGTACGAGGATGCCAATTTTAGAGTATTTTGCGGCTTTGCGTAAATTATGGGATGATTTTGTACTTTTTTGCCCTTTGGTGAGTTTCTGAACGATTGGTAATCAGTCAGTCATGCCAATTTAGAGATGAAGAGAACATTGCAAAAATTGCTAACTCAGTTGGTGTTTTAGTAGATATAAATGACAGGCAGTGGGAATCGTCCAACCTATCCAATGTAAAATGTAACATCCTAAAACTGGCCTAGTTGTTTTAGATATATATTGATATTTGAAAAATATCTATTTGACTATATGTGGAATAAATTGATTAAGTGTTACATGAATTGGTTGACTTTTGTCCTTTTATGATATTTTAATCAAGGGATTAAAATATCCGTTTTTCTAAAATGTTTAAATGAAAATGTGATTTTTATATCTTTGGATTCCTTGTCGGATTTCGTTTCCAGAAATGCTTTCGTTTTTAAAATTGGAGTCCGTTTGCTATTTTAAATAAATTAACTACGAAAGGGATTTTTAAATTGTATTGCTTAAAAAAAACCAAGTGGGCCCCCCTATGTGAGGACGGCAGCTTATGGAGGGGGCATCCCTTCTTCCTTCTTTCTTTTCTTCTTTCTTATCCATAACTTTCCCTCTCTCTCTCTCTAACCTCTCTCTAAAGAACACATCTTGTTCTTGATCATTTTTGGAAGAAAGCTAGCTCTAATATTCTCTTCTTGGCCTTAAATCTCGAGTTTGTGCAAGCATTCAAGTAAGTAGCTTTTCTTGTTGGTTCTTCTTAGAGTTTTTGACTAGTTGATAAACTAGGGTTGTGGGTTTTGTAAGATTTTAACTAGTTTGGTGATGATAATAATATATTTATGCTTATATGTGTTTAAGAAGTGGATTACATGAAAATGTACAAGTATGTGGGTGTTAGTATGTGAACCGTATAAGTGTATGTGTGTGTGTGCGTGAGTGTGTGGTTGTGTGTATGTCATTTGCGTGGTCTTGGATTATGCTTCTAACTAGACTTTTTGTGGGTTTTAATATTAATGTGGGTTAAATTAATATGTAGGAAGTGTTAATTGTCAAGATGGTTAGTTATGACTTGTTGGGTGAAATTGTTAGTCAAGAGATGTTATGGATTTGATGTCTAAGTTATAGGCTAGTAAATGGGTTTTGTGACAAGTTGGTGTGATTATGTCAATGATAGGTTTTTTATGGATTTTGTTGCTTGTATATGTTAAAATGACATGTTAAATGTTTTAGTTGTATTATGTCAAGTTTTGGTGAAATTTGATAGCTAGTGTTTGGATGCTTTGGGTCAAAAGTTATAACTTATGATTTTAAAGTAAAATAGTTGGGTTATGCTAATTATGAACTTGTTAGATTGATTTATTAGTTATGTTTGGCTAAATGGTAGATTGTAGCATTTGTAGTTGTGTTTGGATGTGTTTAGTTAAAAATGGTTAACTAGTAATTTAGAAGTGAAATACGTGGATTGTTGGTAACTTTGAGCTTGATGAATTGTTACATGATCAAGACTTGTTAGTTATAGAGAATTTGTGCTAATTGATGGAAATTGGAAGTGTTATGGCCATGTTCGGGCTTTTGACCCGTTTGGGCCGTTTAGTGGTAAAATGACTTAAACTAACTTGGATTGTAAAAGTGTAAGTATGTTGTTAGGTTTATGTGATTAGAAATGTTATTGGTAACATTTGGTGAATTGTAAGTTGATGATATGATTATAGTTGTAGGATGTGTTATTGTTTAATAATCCGGTTTGACCCGTTTGAATGAAAGACTTACAAATGACTAGTTGACTTGTTAGATACGTGTAAACGGTCATGCCATGTTTATATGATGATTTGAGTGTTTGGTTATCTAGTTAGTGCAAGTGTTAATGTTAAATGTATATTTAACATTGTTTATGATTTGGTGGAATTATATACTAATTCGGTATTCCTTTGGTGTACAGGAATCGGGATCGGGACTCAGAAACATTAGACCTCTGAGTTCGGCAAGTGGAAGGTTTCGGTGAGTGGATTTAACCTCCAACTTGTGTTTGGTTACAATTGGTTCGGCATATTGGCATACTTGTGAAAATGCATGAATTGAGCAGGTCTGGGGAAGATAGCGCCGCTATCTATAGATAGCGACGCTATCTATGTAGTTGCGGGATACTATCAGAAACAGAAAGTCGAAATCGCGAAGCTTCAAGAAATAGCGACGCGATTTCTCTGGAGATAGCGTCGCTATCTCCTAGATAGCGACGCGATTTATGGGTTATGCAGCTTTGGGCTTTGTTTAGCTTGCTTGATGTTATGTATGCCTAGTGTTAGGGAATACCATACATGATTAGGTGCACTTGTGTGAAGAGACCTTGGCTTGTCGGGTAGCTACAACTCGGTTTGACTTGGTGACCGAGGTTTGAGAAGTCAGTGCGCTGGGCAATGGGTGTCGACTAAAGGGTATCCGACCTTACCTGTATTTGTTGCACGGTTAAGGGGAGGGAGTTGCCCGGGTGTTGGTCACGAACCGCTATCGGTTACCGTGGTTTGGCCGACCATGGTTTAAGGCTCCGGCAGGACCCCGATCTTCTTGAACGAACCGGAGATGTTTATTTAAACTTCCGTGTTCCAGCGATGACCCAACCGGAGATGTTTATTTAAACTTCCGGGTTTAAGTGATGACCCAACCGGAGATGTTTTATAACTTCCGTATTTTAGTGAACAGTGATACATGGTTAGGTGGCTTTTAGATAGTAGAGATGTCTATGCTAGCTCGTTGGGCTTTACAGAATTTGTAGATTATATTCATTCACTTAGCTTTGTGCTAATCCCTCCCTCGTTGAATCTTTTCAGGTGATCGGTGCTTTGGACGGGATGATTGACCAAGCTCAGTTTGTTATGTTTTGAAAAATGAGCCATGTCGTTTGAGTGACACCGTTAATTATTATTATTATTATTATAATTATTACTTGGAGTTTATTTTGGGACATTTGGTTTGTAAACCTAAACCTATACTATATACTATCTATATGCTTCCGCCTTAAAAAAAAAAGCTTTCTAAATTTTGCGGTGTTACATAAAAGTTACTATCTTAACTTCATCAAAGACCAGAATCAACGACGAGATCACGATACTAAACGGTGGTCGGAATTTCAAAATCGGGGTCTCAGAAATCTACTTCGACTGGCATCCTTTCTCCCTTCAATCTTTCTCTCATCATCCTTATGGGGAGGACGAACTCGAGGATGAAAATGTTAACAATGAATCAGGTAAGGATTCAGATAGCGACGACGGAATTTCGGAAACTTGGGAGGCAAATCCCATGGATTTCGAGACGGAAGAGGGTGAAATTCCACCGGACGACAACACCGTCAACGGCAACGCAGCGGTTTCTCCGGTGGCCGGAGATGACAATACGGCCGGTGTCGGGACTGATTCCAACGGATACTATGCATTTAATGTTTTCAATGATGGCGGTGGTAACAATACAGTAGTCAAGGAGTCACTTGCTACTCCCAAGGATGATTGCATTAAAGTTGTTGTGGAGCCGCACTTCTCTCCTCGGGAAAATACCGCTGGAATACCTACCTTGGAGAAAGAAAATGCATCAAACATATCGGTTGGGCCCAATTTTCCTGATGGGCCTTGTTTCAACTTCGGGCCATTTCCATCAACAGCTCCGGTTGGGCTTGCTTTTAACAGAATTCATCCTAGCCCATTTGTTTTCGGTCCAGCTCATTCTGATGGGTCATTGGCCTCGGCATCTAAGAAAAGAAGAAGATTTTCTCCTACTCGAATCAACCACACGGTAGGTTCGTCTGTTCCGTTCCAAAATCAGCCTTCTTCTTCCATTGATTTAAATCGTAATCAATGCTCTGGTAATTCTCCTTCCTCCTCCGATGATTCTGTTTCTCAATCCTTGAGCTCTGTAATTGCAAATGTAGCAGCTGTTGGTGCAGAAGTGGGTTTTCAAATTAGCGATTCTGACCCAATTTTGCGTGATATTCTATCTGGTGATGGTGTCGTCAATGTGGCCCAATGAATTTGTTATCTCTAAACATTAGGGGGTGAGTGAATCTCACAAGGTAGACTGGGTTAGATCCTTAAAGGTGAAACATAAAATTGATTTTGTAGGACTACAAGAAACGCATATGGCTAATTCAAAGGATATCGACATCGCTGGATGTTGGGGTGATTCTAACTTTGAATATGAGGTAATAAATTCGACTGGCAGGTCGGGTGGGTTATTAAATATATGGAATCCAGATATTTTTAAGAAAAGTTACTGTAATAAGTCACGGTTCTGCTTAACTGTTGGCGGGCAGTGGTCGGGGTTTGATGGTCACACTTTTTTAGTCAATATATATGCCCCGCAGTCTAGGACTGAAAAGAGGCTCTTATGGGCAGAACTTGTTACACCGAAGAACTCATTCCAGGGTATTTGGGTTTTTTTTGGCGACTTTAATTCAGTCAGGTGGTCTGATGAGCGTATCAACTCTTCGTTTTGTCAATCTTCGGCCAACGACTTCAACAATTTCATCAATTCTGTTGGATTAAAAGAATTTAGTATGGGTGGTCGCTGGTTTACATATCTTAGCCCGGATTGCAGTAAGCTTAGCAAACTCGATCGCTTCCTTGTATGCGATAAATTCATGCTCGCTCAACCTTGCTCCTCTGTTACTGCTCTACCACGGGAGTTTTCTGACCACTCTCCTATCACTCTTTGCAACAGTAGAGTTGATTTCGGCCCACCACCCTTTAGATTTTATAATTATTGGCTTCTCAGGCCGGGTTTCTCAGATATTGTGAAGAATGCTTGCTCATCTTTTAGAGGTTTTGGCCCGGAAGACTTATTTTTGGCCGCTAAACTCAGATTTATTAAAAAAGAAATTAAGAATTGGAGATGCGTTGAGTTCTCTAAAGAGAAATATATGTTAAATGTTCTAAAAGTTCGATTAGACGAGTTAGATCGGTTGGTGGAGACTAGATGCTTAACTGATCTTGAAGTAACAGAGGTCAAGTCTGGGAAAATAAAGCTTGCGGAGTTAGAAAGATATAACAAACTGGATTTAAAGCAAAAGGCTCACATAAAGTGGACCGTGGACGGTGATGAAAATTCCTCTTTCTTTCACGGTGCTCTTAAAAATAAAAACAGGAACAACCGTATTCACGGTTTGTCGGTTAACGGTAATTGGAACACAGATCCTAACACGATTAAGGATGAGGTTTTTCGATTTTTTTC
The DNA here is from genome assembly GCA_963853835.1 of Calendula officinalis. Classification (NCBI taxonomy): domain Eukaryota; kingdom Viridiplantae; phylum Streptophyta; class Magnoliopsida; order Asterales; family Asteraceae; genus Calendula; species Calendula officinalis. Next base: position 62,108,313 of record OY970827.1, read on the forward strand.
TAATAAATTTTCTGAAAAGTGGCCGAACAGGCCTAAGTTTACTAACAGTTTGTTTTCTAGATTATCTGTTTCGCAGGCTATATCCATTGAACAAACGTTTTCCACAAGTGAAATAAAGCACGCTATATGGGCATGCGGTGGAGAGAAGGCACCTGGTCCTGATGGGTTCACTCTCAAATTTATAAAAGCTCACTTTGACGATCTTAGTGATGATATTATGGGCTTTGTTCGCAAGTTTGAAGATTCTGGTGTCATTTCTCGGGGGTGTAATTCATCCTTCATCACCCTCATCCCGAAATTAAAAGATCCGGTTAACTTATGTGACTTCCGTCCTATATCACTAATTAATTGCATGTACAAGATTCTTACAAAAGCACTCTCATTTAGGTTAAAATCCGTGATTGATAATGTTGTGGGCAGCACTCAATCGGCCTATATTAATGGACGGAACATCTTGGAGGGTCCGTTAGTCATCAATGAACTATGCTCATGGGAAAAAAGCTCCAAACAAAAGATGTTGATGTTCAAAGTCGACTTTGAGAAATCTTTTGACTCCATCAATTGGGGTTATTTGGACTCTATTCTTGAACAAATGAACTTTGGGTCCAAATGGAGGGGTTGGATTCGCGGTTGTCTTTCATCATCCTATGCCTCGGTTCTAGTTAATGGTTCACCCACAAAAGAGTTTCATATAGAGAAGGGGGTTAGACAAGGCGATCCACTTTCCCCATATTTATTTATATTAGCTATGGAAGGCCTTAACGTAGCAATGAAATCGGCATGTGAGAAAAACCTTTTCCGGGGCCAAACGATCGGTTCAAATGGGCCGTCCATTTCACACTTATTTTACGCGGATGATGCCATTTTTGTTAGAGAAGGTTCTATAAACAACATGAAAAATCTTGCTAGCATCTTGAGATGTTTTCATGTATCATCCGGTCTTAAAGTCAAATTTCATAAATCAAAGGTCTTTGGCATTGGCATTCCCCCGGATCGGCTTAATACATGGGCAAACATTCTTCGGTGCATCCGTGGTTCACTTCCATTCAATTATCTTGGTGTCCCGGTCGGAGCAAATATGAACTTAAAGAAAAATTAGGTCCCAGTTGTTGATAGATTTAATTCCAAATTATCCGGGTGGAAAGCTAAGAATCTCTCTTTTGGTGGTAGATTGACATTAACCAAATCAGTTCTTAGTAGTCTACCATTATACTATTTCTCGTTATTTAAAGCTCCGTTGTGCATAATTGAAAGACGTGAAAAAATTCGGCGGAGATTTCTTTGGGGTTGCAAGGAAAATGAGAAGAAGATACATTGGGTTGCATGGTCTACGGTTCTAGCATCCAAACAGAACGGTGGGCTCGGGATTGGCTCGCTAAGAGCCCAAAATTCTGCACTTTTACTTAAGTGGTGGTGGAAACTTAGAGATGGGAATCAATGCATTTGGAAAGACGTTATCATGGCAATTCACAAATTAAAATCTAAACCAATACATCGTATGGTAAAATGCAATTATGTTGGTGTTTGGAACAATATTGCAAGAGTCGAAGCAGATCTAAACAAAGCCGGGTACAATTTTTTTGACGCCTTCTCTCTTCACATCGGTAACGGGAATTCCTTTCAATTTTGGAAGGACATTTGGATCGGGGCAGTCCCTTTACAGCTCAGATTTCCGTCTCTATATGCTAATGAAAAGTTCAAAACTTGTTGTGTTAGCGAGCGGATTGGTTATAATGGTTTTTCATGGAACTGGTCACACGGTATCAACACTCCCGTTGCATTAGAGGAATTTTGAGAGCTTATTCACTTAATCAGTCACATTTATCTTAACAATCTTCCTGATCGACTTAAGTGCAAAATATCCGTAGACGGATCGTTTGAGGTTCACAACATTAGGAGTTGGTTGGACGAAAAACTTACATCAACCGGTTACATTAACATGCCTTGGTTGAGTGTTGCACCACTGAAAACCAAGTGCTTTGTATGGAGGTTGGGTCTTGGTCGCATCCCGGTGGCAAAAAACTTGTATAATAGAGGTGTCAATGTCGGTTCTCTAGACTGTCCGATGTGTAATTTGGAAGTGGAATGTGTTGATCATGTTTTCTCGCGTTGCTCATTCTCGACAAATGTTCTTGTTTGGATCTTCAACTGGTGTAAAATTCCTATGATTGCATTTAATTCTGTAAATGATATTATCGAATTTGGGGCTAGCTGGGGTTCATGTGATAAGAAAAGAATGGTTTTAAACACGATACTCCAATGCTCTCTATGGCTCATATGGAAGGCGAGAAATGAGATGGTGTTTAACAAAGTCCATAAGGCATACAAGATAACTGCCGGCGATATCATATTAACGTCCTTTTTGTGGGTAAAACATAGAAGTAAGATAGCGTGTAATTGGGCGGACTGGTGTATTTTTCCTTTTTCCTTTTAATCTTGAGTTGTAATCTTTTGTACTCTGGTTTCCTTCCCTCTTAGTATCTGCTAAGTTGGATTTTTATAATATTATTTGCCGTTTCCAAAAAAAAAAAGTCAGTGATGCCAATATGCACAATTTTGTCTCCCTTGCCAAAAAGTATATGACATGGTTTTATTACTTTTAGAAATATTAGGAATGGAAAATATTATTTAGGTCTACAATTTCGATTTATAAATCAACTTACATACAAATAATGGGGAAATAAGGGAAGATTAATAGAAAAATGACACATGTCATCATATCATTATATGTATTGATTTAAAAGTCTAAATTATAGGCTTTGAAACACCTGATTTTTTTGTACTTTTCAATATTTGACATGTTTAATAATTCACTTCTGACTACCTATTACTAATCTAGTATTTTGAGCGACTTTCTTGCCATATATGTCAGCCCATGAAAATATGATACGCTCAAAGTAGACTCTTATACCATTAAAATGACTAATCATACTTTCAAAACAAAGCTATGGTTAAATTTTTAAAACTTACACAAAATCAGTCATAATTCTGCAAAAGTACAGGTTTCGAGTTTTTGCCAAATTTCTGGCATAAAACTGAAAACAAAATTGTAAACATTAGGGAAAAGTTCGCAAACACAAATGCAAATCAACTTGCAGGTTTCCCCTCCAAATCAAGTCAATACACCTTTAATATTATAAAGCTATTCAAAATAAGACACATAACTCAACATACACCGACAAATTAGTAAGCATTCAAAAGTAGTGATATATTGAACTACTTAACATGTTTAGTATAATTACCACATAGGCAAATGTCATTTGATCGGTAGTAAATTATGGTATACAACAAGTATAATTCATGATTAAAGGTGTCGGTTGAAAGAGGTACCACATTGAGGGACTATAAATGAGTTTTGGGATTGGATGAATGTAGGTGGTACTTATAACTGAGGGACTATAAATGAGTTGTTTTTGTAGCAAAGGGATGAAACGTGAAAAATAATAATAACTGAAACAATTCATAATTCTATGACGGAATTCAACATTCTTGTAGAACACAATTTGGGGGAAAGTTTAGGGCTCGGAAAACGGAAAACTAAACCCATTAATGGACGACCTGGTAGCTTACTACCTAGCACCGGCGGCAGTTCACACCACCCAGTACACCTACCAACAACCTCCCCCTCCTCCTCCTCCGGGAGCTGCACATCCTCCTCCGACCGCCGTACCTCAGCTACAACACCAGTACCACCATCAGCAGCAGCCTCCTTTCACTTACGCACCACCGGTTTATACGCCGTCGTTTCAAGATGAGGTACGGACGCTATTCATTGCAGGACTTCCGGAGGATGTCAAGCCTCGTGAAATTTACAATCTTTTTCGTGAATTCCCTGGATATGAATCGTGTCACCTTCGTAGCCCTAGTCCAACGCAAACACAGGTATCAGTTTTGCGTTCGTTATTTTCCAGTAAATTGTAGTTCGAAATTGCATTGTTGTGTTAGTTTTAATTTGGATAATGTATTTTGACGATGAATAATTAGGGATCATTGAAAGGTTAGGTCGAATTTGTGGATAATTAGCGGACTAAAATGTTGATCAGGTGCTACTTTTATTGTAGCTTATATCTCCTGACCATCTATTTACTGATTTTGCATTCAATTGGTTAATAACAAATACGTATAACTTAAGCTAACAAGTCCACTTGTGGGACATCTTTATTCATATTTTAGAGAGCTATAGTTATAGCGTGCTTCTTTTACTCACTTGCAGCTGTTTCATATTTCTCTTATTTTGTCTTTGATTTTAATTGAATCTGTTTGGTGTTAACAGTCATTTGGATTCGCAGTCTTTGTGGATCAGCCTTCTGCAATTGCAGCATTGCACGCTTTGAATGTAAGAATACTTCATCCGGATTTCTGATTAGAAATTTTCCAGTTTCTTGTACTGAAGTTGCAAAGAATGTTCATGGTTGCAATTTTAATGAAACTAAAGCAGGAATTTTTCATTGTATACTCATAATTTCTTTTTATTTTGGAGAAAATGCTTCAAAAAGAGGTTTCTTTTGGCTTGCAGGGGATGGTGTTTGATCTTGAGAAAGGTTCAACATTATTTATTGATCTTGCAAAATCAAATTCAAGATCTAAACGCTCAAGAACAGGTTCGCATCTATATTCATTTCTTCAATACAAACATATTTAGCGAACTTATTTCTGTGAATTATCAACTGTACAACTAGATGATGAAAAACAAGGATCTGACAAGAGGGCAAAATCGTCGTCTACATTTCCAAGGCCCTTTTCTGATCCAGGTGTAGAACTTGATTAAATTTTAAAAAATATGCATCTAAGCAACATACATTACACGTAGCAGTTTACAGTTTACACAACTATAACTAGATAATTTTAAGTTATTTGTGATGAAACATAATAATAGTGAGAGGAGTGAACACGTTATTCTAGAAGCTCACATTGCACATGTTTTGCACACTTGGGCACTAACAGGTGTTGGCAGCATTCACATGCCTGGATTCAGTAATTCTGCTTACAACACAAACACAATTGGTTATCCATCTGCACAAAGGTCATCTGCACACAATTTCATTATATTAATTGTAAAAAAAAAAAAGATAGATTTTTCTGTAAAATTGCACATGTTCTTACATAAACACATGTTGCTAAAAGTACACATATGTCATCATGTAGAATTAGCAACTGTTCTATATTGTACTTTTTTTTTTCAATTTTCAGGCATGGAAGCTTTGATGGTAGACCTGAAAACACCGGGCCAAGATTGGTACTTTTTTTTAGTTTTTTTGTTTATAAGATATAATAATAGTAACCAATTAATTAAATAAATATGAATGTAATTTTTTATTTTTTTTATATGCATGATTAGAGAAACTCAACAGCTCTACCATGTCCAACAATATTTGTGGCTAGTTTGGGACCAGCTTGTACAGAACAAGAGCTAATTCAAGTATTTTCAAGGTTCGGGAAAACTTTAATTCGTTATTTCTTAATTTTTAATTGGCATAAATTCAACATTTTCCAACTGTTTATAATTTCTTAATAAAATCTGCAGATGTCGTGGATATTTGAAATTAAAGGTGCAGAGTACATATGGAACACCTGTTGCATTTGTCGACTTTAAGGTATACATAAAATCGGATATGATACTTTTGAAAAAATTCTCAAATTTCCCAATATTATTATAAGATGTAAATATGGAAATAATATGAATATTAATGAAAATATTTTGCAGGATACTGCTTGTTCAACAGAAGCATTAAATCATTTACAAGGCACTGTTTTATACTCATCAGTATCTGGTGAAGGAATGCGGTTAGAGTATCCTTTAAATCTGCAATTGCATTTATATTATATACATATACATATATATATATATATGTTCATTTTTTATCATTCCCATAAAATATGATGCGCTTCTTGGGTCTGGCAGGTTGGGTAACAAGCAAAAACGGGTCCATGTCAAAACAGTTAATTTTTGGTACATGCCAAAATGGGTCAGGCACGAAACACGAACTGTCCTAAATATCCACTTTTTTTTTTTTTTTTAGTTATTTTGCGTGTAAAGTTCGATAAAAAAAAATTATATTATTTCAATAATAGTCCTAATTCTTTTTTAATAAAATGATATAGGAGGTTTTCGCATATTATTTGAATATCTCATGGTTCTGTTACGATAAGGTTTTGCTTAAGCAGAAATTTAGATTTGCAAAATCGAGAATGGGACTGCGAAGTAAGAAGTGTAGGTAAATGTCCATCAAATGCAAGGAATTATATTCTGTAATGTCAGGCTGCATTCTCTACTTAAATTTACAACACTTTTTTGCTTTTTTTTTTTAAATATAAAGAGTGATCCTATGTCCTCTGTTGTATTATTATTTTCTTTATTCAGTCCTAGGGATACTATTTATAAAAAAAAAATCGAAAAGATGTTTTTTCGTAAAGAAATATAATAAATAAATAAAAATTGACCGACTCCAAATTGCGTTTATTTGTGCTACTGTCTTTTAAAGTTTTATTGAAAAGGCAGATGTTTCATTCTATTGTAAATTGATGTGACAATCTTAATCTTGTAATTTGGTAAAACAAGTGCCTTATTATGTAAAAAAATAAAAGAACAAAAGACTTGGTTGGCTAAGCAGCAATAAGAGTAGATTTCATGAAGTTGTCGATTTTATAGTTGTTAATATCCCGAATCATGCTTTTAACATCTTATGATTTTTACGACTTTGATCAACGAAACGTGTCAATCATGTATAGAACCGACATAGATGATGATTATAATAGAATTGTAAAATCTTGATATAATTCTATAGCTTAGCTTGATATGGTGAATAAAAACTAAAAATAGATCAACGTTGGGTTGCCAAAATTTAAATTATTGACAAGAAAACTCGTAATCTAAATGCTTATAAGCTCTATTCAATATTTTATCATATTTAAATTATGTATGTATATTTTTAATTTGTCGTATAAATAATCTTTGATGTAAAGTACAACGCATATCAAAACGATGGAGCTTTTGACCTTGTAGAGACGAAAGTGATCCATAGTAAGATCTCGATCTATAAAAACTTGGTCAATTTCAATAGTTTAATACCCTTAAATTTAAATCTTTTGAAATCATGTTTCAGTGAACTAATGAAATACATTGTGTATACTGTATACTGCTACCATGCCCGAATATTTAAAATTCAATTTATTTGGCATATAATTAATTAGAATACAAATCAGAACACATATAAAAGGGACTGTAACATTTGAGTACAATTTTCTAGTACAAATTTAAATCTTTCAGAAACAAGAATGACGGGATATCGACAAGGTCGTTAATGATTGAAATTGCGTAGGAATCAAATTAAAGATGTGAAAAGTCAAAATTAAGATAAGGTGGTTGTCAAAGAAAGTGGAATAAGCATTTATTTTGGAATTAAAAAGAGAGTAATGGTATTTAGACCTACCATTTAAACCTATTCATAGGTATACTCATTAGATGAAGACACGTGCCAAAATCAAGGGATAATATTAGGAGAGAGAATTAATGGAATACACATGTCATCCTATTAAGTGGGTAGACCTATGAGTAGATCTAAATGATAGGACTAAATATCATTTCTCTTAAAAAGAGTAACTGTATTTGCGGCAGAAAGTATGTTGAATTCATTTAGCCTAAATTTCTTAGCTCCAATAATTACAACATAAAAGTCAACAGTCAAAATTCAAGTTTATTTATGTTTTCCATGGTTTCCTTCGCCTTCAATTTTGACTTTTTGAATTCAGCTTAGTTTAATTAGACCACTATCCATTTCTTTGATTTTCTATTTTGTATATTTAATTTGAATGCGAGGGGTGCCAACTATTTTCAGTTGAGCTACATATGTTGGAGGCTAAAATGTCACTAAACTAATACAGACGAGTTCAAATTTACAGTATTTTGTTAGAATATACATCTAGCCTATCATTATGCTAGCATTGATGGAATATGCTAAAGGTATATTCTAACATATTTGAATCACATAAGCCATGCTTTCATAGCTGAAATCAAACTAAAATGATCAATTACCCGGTTGAATACAAAAGACAAAGGATCAAAACAAAACACGCCGTATTGAATTAATTTCTTAATAGAATATAATTATAATCATATTATGATCGTATTTTAACGGCAAACAAAAATACAAATCAAGGGAAGAGCTTCGGGCTAGCCATTATCCAACCATCGACAAACCTAAATAAAATAAATTCAATAAAACTAAACTAGCAAGAAGTTAGAGAAACAAATTTGAAAAACTCAAGTAAGCGAATGCTAATTTTTGCTTTGATTCTTAAGAAATAATTTTTATTTATACATAATAATTTTATATCAAAAGACAATAATACTCTTAGTGAGAGAGTTGAAATGCAAAGTATGGTAAAAGGAAAGAAATTATATGATTGACTTTTAATATGAAATTGCTCTATCCGAATAAAAATTATTCTTTTAAAAATCTACTCTTATTATATTTAATGCGAAACTTTAAGTAGACAAAATATATCTAATATAAGTGGAAAGATATAATTAATTATACATAAAGTGGGATGATGTATTTATGAAGAATGCAATAACACGGAGCTAAGTTTTTTTTTTTCTTAACTGAAAATCATAATCTACATCTAATTTTCATATATATATTCATGACAGGACTTAAACTTTCAATCTTAAGATTGTGAGGTAAAAACATTATACCGCTAAGCCAAAAACCCTTTGATAACACGGAGCAAGTTATATGTCCAAAATGATTTCCACTTATCCCATCCACACGTGAGTCTTGGATCATTTTTTACTAACTTACTATCATGACGTCGTCGGTGTTATCACTTTTTTCTCTTGTCACGTTACCTAATATATACATTTTTGACCTAGGCCCCCTCTGTAGAGACCACTTTTTTGCTTTATAAACACCAATCATATCCTATGTTTACAATTTACCCCTTCACCAAACGCTTTTCACGCACTTCCGTGCCCCATTTTGTAACTAACGCTTACTTTTAGCGCTTCCTTTTTCTCTTGACAATTTCATAAAACATATAATGATATTGTAATACAACTAACGCTTATATTCTCTCATAACACCAAGGATACTGCTAAAAGAATCATCATATGTAAGTTTTAGAAGTGATATCCCTCGTGGCCTCGTGCCTGGAAATTTATAAATAAGTTAATTGAAATCATGAAATGTCAAAGTTAACTCACTAATTTTCCTCCATATTTTACCCCAATCCTCGTATGTTGTTGGTATCCCATGCCCGCTATTATTTCCAACGAGGATAAAAAGCCTCGCGCGTTGCAGCGAGTTTTAAAACATATATTTTTATGCAAAATGAAACTAAAATTTTCATTGGCCCAAAATGTAGTCCTAGTAGATAGTGATAATAAAATGACCTTAACAATAATAATAAATATAGTAATGATAATAGTAATTGTAATAATAATAACAATAAGTGTTATCATTAATAAATCCTTATCAATAACAATAATAATATACCCAATAAACAAAAAATTTATTTAGTTGGAGGGAGGTAAAGAAGTAACATAAAATTTATCGAAAAATATTATTAATATGTAAAAAAAAGTTGATAGTATTCATCGAAAAATACTATTTAAGCCAACAAAAAATATTTGACAACATCTACTAACGAACAACATTAACGAACTTTAGTCTGATGAACATAAAACATATTATTCCAATATCAATCTTATTGCTAGAATTTAATTACTATGACTCTATAATTACTTCCCTCTAGATATCTCTACTTATAAGTTATATATTAGTTATCAGAAGAATAAGAAAAACAGGGAAATGAAATGAATTGAATTTGGCAATTTGCGTTGAGCAAAAAATCTTTAAAGAAAGGCGTTGAGACCAATGCCATCAAACTCACTATGCTTTAGCAAAAAAATCTTTTAAAAAACATTTTCTTTTAATATCTGTAAATTAAATATATATAACATAACATGGTGGATTATTATGTGGCAGAAAGTTATTCGCCGTCATATACATTGCAATCCCGTTTTCTTCCTTCAATTCCGTTACACAATTTGTAATGAATAGTAATATCTCAATGCTAATTGTATTAAAGGTATAATATAATGTCATCATTACTAAAGTGATATAATTTCTACACCACAAATATTACTCTACAATTACAATTATTGTTCTATACTGCTTGTATTGTTTGTTTTAAATACTAACTTTATCCTAAAATTATTGTCTACAGACAAAAAACACACAGTTTAAGAAAAGTGCATTTATTAGACTGACTAACCAATAAACTTCTATCTTTACCACTAAACTATTTTTTGATTGGTAAAATTTTCAATTTGACAATAATTTTGGAATAAACAAAAAAAGAAAGGTGAACAATAAAATTGGGACAAAGGGAGTATTATATAGTGTAATACATGAATTGGTTTCTTTGGTGTAAAAAAATCACCTCACGTTTTTTTCAACACCTTCCTTTTGTGCGAACTCGTCAAATGGTTTCTCATACATTATAGCAACAACTTACATCAAATAAGTTGAGTTTCAACGAGTTGGTACATTGTTTAATGACTTTACAATCAATTCTTTCCAAAGTTAGCATGCATACTCCTTAAACTTTTTCAACCTAACCGGTGATTGTCTTGTGTATCTCATGGTTGCCCTAACCTTATCTACGGACCCATGAAGTTCTTTTATCCATGAACAATTAATTCAAAATATGATCTATATACACCTAAATGAACCCATCTTTCATTTAAAAGACAAATTTCTAATATTTTACTCTGTTTGGTAGAGTTCTATATGAAGAATTAGTAGTTCTTTTTTGAGCAGAAGAAATAGTAGTTCTTGAAACTATGCGTACGCTCAGAGACAAATTTGTGGACTCTAGGTATGTTCCACGGGTAAATTCACAACTCGAGTCAAATTATACTACTGCCACCTTCCTCCCCTTCTCTACACTTCACCAATGCTCCTCAACCGACAAGGGGTGCCAACGGGGTGGAGAAACCAACGCCAAGGAAGACATCAACCGATGTCTCCGTTGGCACTCGTCTTATCCGGAACTGATTTGCACACTTGTTAGTTTACTTTGTACACACATAACTAATGTAACTGTACATGATGTAAACCAGTTCATTTTACCTTAAAACCCAATTAACCCAAAACTTAATTCCTGTTCAATGGAATTGAATGAAATGAAATTTAGAGAACGGAATCTAATTCCACAATATTTTAGTGTTGGTTCAAAAAATGTAAGGAATTTGAATCCTAATTGAAAGAAAAATAACATTCCACATGCCACCAATGACCACATATCATCCACCACAACTCCTACTACCCCCCCCCCCCCCCCCAACGCCATCCATCACCACCACCCGCCACCAACACTACCACCATCACCACTGCTATGAGTGCCACCACCACCATCACTAGTCACTACCGTCACCCACTACCACCACTACATTTTTTTTAACGACGAATCCTTATATATTTCTAAATACCACCACTGTATGATCTTTGTTATTTACTTGAATGTTCAATCATTAAAATAAAATTTTAATATTTTTTAATTTATATAATATATTATTACATATATATTTTTTTTTTAAATTAAGAAAAGCAGTTAATAAGGGTAAATTCGTCATTTTGCATAATTTCAATCCGATTTTCCATTGACCAAAGAAAATATTAAATTGAATTTTAATTCTTCCAAATCCTTCCTAGATTCAAATTGCATCAGAAATACCTTAGTTCCATCGGATTGTCTTCACTTTCCGACGCCCACTCCATCTCACGCTGCTATCCGCCAACGGCCAACTCATATTCCGCCTCCTTCTCAAGGAACACACCGGAAAAGTGGTCGATCAAAACTTTTCTTTACTAAATTCGTATAATGGTAAGATACGTATTAGAAACTTGTACATTAATCTATAACTGCATTCTGAATTTTAGGGATTACTCCCCCACAAATTAATATGAAAGTTTTTATGCATTTAGAGACCACCATTAAGACTATTATTATCAAAACCTAAGTTTATAAACAGTGGTGGTCGTTGATTTTGGTCCTACTGTGTTATACATTACATTATGAAAATGACATTTGTGATATTATGTAAATTTCAAATGGCAATACTACCCCGGGTACAGCAGAAATTAGATACTCAACCAACGAAAACAATACAGGGCAAAACGGTCACGCGCCATCCAATTGATTTTGATGTGATTCGTTTTCTTAATTATACTATGTTTTGTTTAATACGATTAGACTTCAAGTTATAATAATCCATTTTTAACGTTGACTATGTGATCATCTAAAGTTAAGATAATCAATTTTCTTTAATAAAAAAAGTTATTAACTGACCTATTTTCATCTGAAAGTGGTACAAGGGGGTGTATGTGTTGACTTATTTTCGATTTATGACTATTGTTATAAAAAATGTTAAATCTTTCTGCCTATTACATCAAAGTGTCGTAATATCACATTTGTAAATTGTAATCCATTATTTTTCCCCATCATATTATCCAATCACTTTTATATATGACACAAACATATGGATTGATACAAGAAATATAAAGAAAATGTTAATAGAGCAATCAAGTTAATAAAGTTGAACATTAACTTAAAGGAAGATTGTAACAAATGACAAAATCAATTGACTATATCTAGAAGTGTTTATAAATATACGAAAATCAAATATTCAGAAAAAAAAAAAATTGATATATAAAATTCGGGAATCCATATCCAAAATAATTCATATATTGTTTTCAAAATTTTTGGATATCTAAAAAATGTCTGAAATATCCTAAAAATATCCGAAATATTTGAATAATTTGTTTTTCCAGATACCGAATATTTGAAATTTCAGATATCCAAATCCTTGATATTCGAATAAATAAGAATTCATTATCCGGAAATTCACGCTAGCTGGGTACCTGCACAAGTAATGTTGAAAAATTTTGTATTGAAAATAAATTTTCACCAACTTTAAAGTCATGTAGTTATATATAATTAATGATTTTTATCTTTGCATTCTCTTTGATGAGAGCTACGCAATGAGATAAATTATGTCTAAAATGAAGTTATGATTAATGAGATATCAACTCTTAAAGTTGGAGTTTAGAAAAAAAAAATCAAACAAATTGAATGACTGGAAATTTGTCTAACATTGATAGAGGAAACCTAAATGAGTTTTGTGAGAAAGGATTTGAATTTTGAGAATGAGTTCAAGTTCCACTCTTAAGTTAGGATATTATGTTAGAGAAAAATGGTCAAGAAGATTCATGATTTTTATAAAGTTTCGAGGAATAAATTTTAGTCCTTAGATCAATTAATCCTCAAATCACCACCACCACCACTAGAATCACATGTGATTCAACACGGCCGACCACCACCAACCTCTGCCGGTCACCGTCTCCACCACCGGCAACTCCTCGCCACCGTCGGTTGTTTGCAATCACATGTGATTGCGTCGGCCAGAGGCGGCGACCGACGGTGGATGGCGGCGGCGGCCGGAGGTGGTCGCCGACGGCAGTGGCCGGCGTTTTTTTATTTTATTTTTTTGAACGACACTTAATCTATTCATTTTTTTGTCCACGACGGGAGTCGAACCCATGACCTATTGGTCATGGGCAACACCTTAAATCATCCTCCAATTTCAATCACATGTGATTTGATATGGTGGTGGTTATATATTGAATCACATGTGATTTGATAACGATGGTGGTCAAAAGATATTTTGATCCAATGACTAAGATTTGTCTCTTTGAACTTTATAAAAATGAAGAACCTTCCTGAACGTAACTTTAACATAAAGATCGTAAATTCAATTTTTCAGTAATGTATATACCTGATAAACACAAATTTATCATAAAATATATTCCAAAATATATTCAAGCTATATATATATAGAGAGAGAAACATAAGTTGCGGGAAAATATAGGTGTCGGTGCCTTTGGATTATCTTTTTGTGCCGATTTCTATTTTATACAAATCAACGTGGAACCTTTCTCCAGATGTCACCCTTCCACTTCTTTTTCATCGCCGATTAAACTTAACGTCAATTCAATTTCTTTTCACAATTCATTCGCAGATCCATGGAAGCTACAACAGTCGCCGCCGGTAACGGCGGTCAATTAGACGCCACGTGTAATTATCCATCGGCGATGGGGAAAACGAAAAACGACGAGAGGCCATACAGAGGAATTCGTATGAGGAAGTGGGGGAAGTGGGTGGCTGAAATTAGGGAACCGAATAAACGGTCGAGAATTTGGCTCGGCTCCTACTCCACCCCCGTCGCGGCGGCCAGAGCGTACGACACCGCCTTGTACTACCTCCGAGGGCCGTCAGCTCGGCTCAATTTCCCGGAATTATTGGCTTCCGACGGTGGTCTCGACGAGTTGTCCGCAGCCTCAATTCGGAAAAAAGCGATAGAAGTTGGGGCGAGAGTGGATGCAGAGACGAGTTGTACGTCGTTGCATACAAGTGGTACGCATCACCGTCATCATCATGCATCCACTTCTGAGTTGAAGCTGAAGCCTCGTTGGTTTCAAGAAAAACCCGATTTGAATAAAGAACCCAAACCCGAAGACCCGGATGGAGACTACTGGTTAAACTGAAACAACTAACTAGGGATTTAGAGGGGTGATACCGTAATTTCATCTCTTAACCCATGGTAATTTGGAGCAGTAAAATTGTTTTTTGGTGCCTTTGTTTTTTGTTCTATCTATTTCTTAATATTTAAATAGAGAATAGCAATTTTTATTTATATGTTACAAGGATAATAATGTAAAGGTATTTCTATTGTATGTCCCTGGGCATACTTTAACAAACATTTAATATCTCATAGTTGCTATTTTGTATTAGTGACTTGCTAGAAATCTTGTAATTCCTATTTTACCCTTACTATAATTAAAATTGAGGAGTTTCTCTAAATTAAATACAAGGACATAAATGGTTTTTAATATTTGTTAGTATGTACCCTAGGCATAAGTTAGAAAAAACTTAATGTTAATATATTGCGTTGTGTTTTCGTTTTTCCTCTTTAAAAATTACTCCCTCCGTCCCTAAATAAAGTTCTCATTTCACCTTGAATTTTTGTCCCTAAATAAAGTTCTCTTTTCACAAGTTGATGGGGTCCACTTAATAAAATAATATAATTACCATGGACCCCACTACTAACTATCCACTTACTATCTTTCTCTCTCCAAACCAACTTTATATTTTAATCAAATTTAATACAAACAACCCCACCACTAACTTTTTCCTTAAATATTGTGCCAAGACAAATTGGAACTTTATTTAGGGACGGAGGGAGTAATAAACTCCGCTTCTAGCTTTTAATCTAGCCGTAAGAAACCGTGATATTAAAACTGTGGGTCATTTTCTCACAGTTAATAATAAAATTGTGTATTTAGAAATTCTATACAAAAGAATTAAGATTGTATTTGAAATTGTCTCAGTCTTTGGCACCTCGTGTTACAAATCATGGGTACTGGGCCCCATAGTCCTATAGTATTTTTATGTATTTTTCTTAATAATTAGATGTATTACATAGCCCTAATAGTCCTATACTTGATTTGGCCCCGACCTAAAACAAAATAAATTGAACCTCTAACTTCTTTATCGGTATTTGTTCATTAAAATTTCGAATGATTTTTTAGAGATCAAATGTTTGATCCCTTCTAGGATAATATTAACAGCTGATTATGGGAAAGTTCGAAAAAAAGTCACGACAACGTCAACGATTATGTCACATACATCACGAGTACAAATTTGGTCACTGCAGTGAAATCCTTGTAACGTGAATGTCTTTTTTAAAAATAGTTTTTGAAAATTACTATTAATAATGGCTATTTGCAAGTACAAGACATACCAACCTAAAAAGTATTTGAGAATTATTTAATCATTTGATATATAGTTTAATCCTTACACCTTATTTTATCATAATTTTATCAAAAAGTTTAATCGTGAAACTTGTATTGATTTGTTGTTTTAACCCTTTGGGACTAGTTTACCTTTTAAAATGGTCTTTTAAGATTATGTGTCATTCGATTTGTACAAAATTGATAAGGTGGACGAGAGAGTGAGGGAAGAATAAAAAGGGATGGAGATCGCCGCCTCGCCGGAGAAGGGGGTTCGTCGCCATAGATGAAAAAACGGGAACGATGGGTGTTCGTCCGCTGCGAGATCTGGGTGGATTAGGGGATATAAGTATTTATTTTTAACTTTCTTATTTAATTATGTTATTATTACTGTAAAATACAAGTTGGATGACATGTCAGACGCCAAAGCAGCAAAAAATGAGTGTACATGAATTTCAAAACTTTGATATATGGCTTGGTGAAAAGGAAAGAGAACTTAATTCTGATTCTTTCCGTTATGGTCCGTGATCTACTAAGTGTCCAAGTTTTTACAGTAACTTCGGAATCCGCTTTTAGTGTTAGTGACAGGGTTATATCACCAAGGAGATCGAAGGTCTAACCTTTGTCGCTAGAAGTTTGAATTTGCTTAAAGGACCATTTAGACGCATCGGAAATTGTTTAACTCAACCACCTATTGTGTTATGATTTTACGAAGACGAACATATTTACCGTTTTATTTTTATTATGATTTTGATGCAACGTTTTGTATCATATTTTTTTAATGTTAAAAGTCTATTTTAATTGATATAACTTGATATCTTAACTTATGGTAAAAAAAAAAAAAAGCAAATCCCGCTAAAACAGGCACCTAGACCGGTCCTCGAAACCAATCCGGTTTAAGAGCCAAACTGGTTTGAACTGGTCGGAACCGGTACACAACCGAACCTTAGAAAACCGATCCAAAACCAAACTGGTTTAACCGGAACCGCTGTTGACCAAATGTTAACTAAACCAAACCGGTTTTCTAACCGACCGAACTGGTTTCCGGAATAAACCATTATTCAGGTCTTGAATATTATTTAACTTAGGTTAATTTACTCAATAATTTAATAGTGCTTTAATTGACATTCATTTTAATTAAGAAGATTATTTGCATAATTGTCTTTGTATTAATAGTATGTTAACAAATATTATTATGCAAAATTATTTAATTATTCAAATCTTATAATTTAATGGTATTGAACTATTGATGCAAGGTAAAAATATATAGAAACATCCTTTTATATATTTAATGAGAAACGTTCAAGGAGATCCATCATTTTTGCGTACTTCCGAGGAATAAATCTCAACCATTGATCAATAAGATCTAATGGTAAAGATTAATCACATATTTTATACATAGAGGGGTATTTTGATCATTTGGCATTTAAAAAAATTTGATTTTTTTTTATTTTTTATTTTTTATTTTTTATAATTATTTTTATTATTTTTTCTATTAAAAAATAATATTTAATATTAATTACGTGTAGTACTTAATCATATGTGATTTTAGTGTAAAATCACATGTGATTATATATTTTAATCATATTTGATGTTTTATTACCATCACATATGATTCAGTACACAATCACATGTCAATATGCAATCACATTATGTGTTATTAATGAGAAATAATATTTAAAAATAAATAAAAAAATAAATAAAAAAATAAATAAATAATTTGAAAATAAAAAATAAAAAATATATTATTTTTTTTAATGACCAAAATACCCGTTCATGTATAAAATATGTGATTAATCTTGACCATTACTTATAATTAATAAATGGTTGAGTTTTGTTTCTTGAGATTTCATAAAAATCAAAGATTTCCTTAAATACAACCCTATATTCATATTTAGTGGTCATTTATATTAGTTAATGATGTGTTAAACTTAGATTAAAAAAATAACGTCATTGTATATAGTTGTGAAGCAACAAGCGTGACATGCGTTGTTTTTCTTTTTCTTTTTCTTTTTCTCCCGAATATATTATTAAAAAATCTGTAGATATTATTATATTATGTTTGTG
The DNA here is from genome assembly GCA_963853835.1 of Calendula officinalis. Classification (NCBI taxonomy): domain Eukaryota; kingdom Viridiplantae; phylum Streptophyta; class Magnoliopsida; order Asterales; family Asteraceae; genus Calendula; species Calendula officinalis. Next base: position 62,126,234 of record OY970827.1, read on the forward strand.
GTGATCTGATAAATAATTGGGTTAATTTCATACACGTACTTGCAAACTTACAATATTACGTGTATATTCTTTTAAAATTTATTATTACGTATATATCCTTTCAAAATATCAAAATTCTCATATATATCTTTTTACCTAATTTAATAATATTTAAATCATTTAAAATTGGGTTTTGATAATGACAGCCCTAAGGGCTGACTCTAAGTGCATTAAAAATGGTAAAAATGAGTAATTCATAGAATTCAGGAGTCGGTTATAGATGAATGTACAAATCATTTATACATGTCTTATGACAGCCCTAAGGGCTGTCATTATCAAAACCCTTTAAAATTTAATAAAACATAAATGCTAATCTAAATTAATAGTAAATTACCCTAAATACCCTTAAAGGTCGAAGGTTTTTTCTTTCGTCAAGAGTATTTTCTTATAAATTCGACAGGTGCATGTTATTTCGCCAAGGGTTTTAGACTATTTTACCATTAATTTATATTAGGATTTACGTTTTTTAAATTTTAAAAGATTTAAATATAATTAAAATTAGGTAAAAGGATGTAGATGAGAATTTTTAGGTTTTGAAAGGATATACACGTAATAATGAAGTTTGCAGGGATATGCACGTAATATTGAAAGTTTGCAAGGACGTGTATGAAATTATCCCTAAATAATTAGTGATGAGGGAGTTTTGTTTTGAGCTCAAGGACAGAAAATGGGCCTACTAATCCGTTGTCAGTTTGGTATGAAAAAAGCAATGTGAAAGTGGTCCACTTTTTTTGCCACCCAAAATTTCTTTCAGGTTTTGGTCGTTTTCTGATTTACAAGAACACTTTATTGTCTTGCTGTCACACACAAACCCGGACACATAATTAAAAACAAAAGAATAAGCTCAATATGTCTAATGATTTAGAGTATATTTCAAGAATTGTTGTGGAATTACGATTCTCGATCAAAGACACATAATTTAACATTTTATTTTCATCTCATTTCATGTACTTAAAATGTAAGGGGTATTTGGGAGGGCTTATTGTTTAATAGGCATTTTTGTGTTGAGGGAAGCTTATAAATTTGAGTCTATAAGCTTATTTAGAGGGTTTTAAATAACTTCTTTAAGATGGATTATAAGCTTATTTATGGATTTTTAAATCATTACCCTCTTATCTTGCAATAAGCTTAATACTTAAGTTTATTAGCTTATAAATAATATCATTCTTAGTCATTTTATAATAAACTTATATAAGTGACTGCAAACACTTTATGTAACAAAAACTTATTAACGTAAGTGTATAGGCTAATAAGCACAAGTATTTTAAATAACTCGTTTCAAACACCCCTAAATACATTTAAATTCCTTCTAATATTACAAAGACCAAACTTATGAAATTTACTAAATTGCATTCAAAACTTGGGAATGCAAGCTTAGAATCATAAGAAGTTCAAAAGAGGTGATTTTTATACCGAAAGCACCATAATCTTCGTTAGCTATCCAATTCATCTTGACCCGTTCAATTAATCTTGCTTAACCTATAAAAATAAAACATGACAAAATAAACGAGTAAGCATAATTGTTTAGTGAATAATGACTATATAATAATGCATATAAACATGAATAACTTGGCTAACATTAGCTTAAACACATAATCCCTCATATATGTCATATTATATATTGTCTTTGAAACTTATTTTCTTGGCACTTATCTATTTGTTACTTGAACTTATATTGGTAACTACTTGATATATCAACAAATACTATTAAACTGACCCTTGTTCTAGTGCAGATGATTACTTGACATATCACCACACACTATAACTTGGCATGATATAGTATTTAAATACTACTAACTTGCCACATAATCTAGTATATGGAATATCTTACAATATCTTATATTGCTATATAATGTTGATTAATCTTTCCTACATGAATCACAACGTAACAGATACATATACTCTCTAAATTACTTCTAAATTTACATCATTTTGTCAACAACGAGATTCAAACTCATGACCCCCTGCCACTATGAAATATATTCCAACATCTTATACTGTTAGACTACAAACTTTTTAGTCTTATAGTGAAGTTAAGTTGGTAGGTGCTTCACCCCAAAGGGCTTCATGTCTCTAACGGTCTTAAATGGAAGTTGGTAAGAGTAGGTGCTTCAGCCCAAAGGGCTTCATGTCTCTAACGTGCTTAAATGGGTCAACAAAAAGATAAGATGGCATGGGTTATATTTAGGGGTGTTTACGAGTCGATCTTTTAACGAGCTACTCAAGTTCGAGCTCGTTTATATCGAGCTCGAGCCTATACTAATTCGATCTCGAGTCGAGCTCGAACATAAAACAATACTCGATTAATTTCACGAGCCGAGCCTAATAATTTAATATTCGGCTCGGCTCGTGCGATAGCTCGTTTAGTCTCGAGCCAGACGATCTTAACGAGCCGATCCTAACGAGCCGAACAAGTGTTGTATACAATAAGTACAAGTGTTGATACAATAAGTACAAGAATATACATATATTGTTAACGAGTCGAGTAACTAACGAGCTTTTCGAGTTTGTAAATTAGTTCATTTAAAAAATATGGACTCATAAACGAGTATCGAGCTCGAGCTCGAACACTATATAAATATTCGAGCTCGAGCACAATTTAAAAAACTTATTTGAGCTCGAATCGAGCTCGAGCCAACTAATTATTAAACGAGTCGAGCTCAAATTTCCTGATATTCGACTCGACTCGAATCGTTAACACCCCTAGTTATATTAACATATGTAGGTGGTAAAGTAGTACTTTGAATGACTTTTTATTATTCTAATAAGTCTTTAAATGACTTTTTACTATTTGAGAAATTAGTTTTTTAAAAAGCTTATTGCAAAGACTTATTCTCTACTAACCTTTTAATCAACTTTCAATGTTTGTCCTTTTTAGTCCCATATGTATAATAACTTTTCATTTTAAACCTTAGATATATTATTATAAATTAATTATTATATTTTTATTAGTTAATAAATACATTATATAATATTTAATGTCAATTATTATAATATTTTTGAATAAGACACTTTTAAAAAATTATATGTAGTAAGATGTCAAAAAAATTGTCAATTTATATATAAGGGATATTTATAAAACATGTGATATAGATAAAAGTAAATTAGAAATATTATAAAAGAAAAAGTTTTTGAAAAGGTTAACCATTGGAGATGGTATCTATGAAAATATTTTTTGTTAGTGGAATGTTGATGTGACAAAAACAATAAGCTTTTATGAGGTTAACCATTGTGGATGCTCAACATCCACAATGGTTAACCTCTAATTTATTTCCTTTTACCACATTATCTAATAACCTATTAATTAAAACATCTCTAATGGTTAACCTTTCTAAAGAATTTTTCTTATAAATGTCTCTCACTTTATATACAACTAAAACCATATCTCATTTTATAAACATAGAGTTGTGTTCTAGGCAGCCCAGAGGTTTTGTATAGTCCCAAGAGACAAATCCTAGCCATTGGATCAAAATGATCAAGATCAAATCACAGTGTTTCAAACACATGTTTTTAGTGAAACACACGTGTTTCACTAAAAACATGAGTTTCTAGTAGTGGTGGTGGATTGAATCTTGATCTTGACATTTGACTTTTTTTCTTGATCCAATGACTATTAATTATCCCTTAAGACTAGATAAAATCTTTATACTACCTTGAATATTCCTCTATAAACATAACATACCAAAAAAAACAAAATTAATCATCATGTGTGATTTTTCTTAAAACGTATTAAAATATGATAAAGTTATAATTTATAGTTTTAGAAATAATAAATGATTCACATATAAATATATACTAGCATGGTACCCGCGCAATGCGGCGGCGGGTATCCTGTAAATTTATTTTACGCTGACGACAGTGATTAGACCTGGTAAAAAAAAGGCATGATACGACCAGGTTCAAGGTTTCGTACCACACATACCCGGCACGATATGTCGCAGTGATAGGTGGTGGTGCGTGGTGGTGGTGGGTGCCGACAGTAGTTTTGCTGGTTAGTGGTGGTGCGTAGTGATGGTTTGCGGGGCGGTAGTGATTGTGGTGGTGCGTGATTGTGGTGGTTGGCGGATGATAGTGGTGCGCGGAAGAGACTTGTTTTTCCTCTACTTTCTCGTTTTTATATTTATCAAACTGCCCTATAAGTTTTCTCGTCACTAAATCCTTTATTTCATATGAACCATGACATAAAGAATTTAAGAATAGGTTATATGGCATTAAGGTATCAAGCTTCCAATATTCTAGAGCCCTATAGCAGCATGCATGTTACCACTAATCAAGACTCAATAATTAAAATCTGCTTACACTATTTCTTTATCGATCCAAACACACAACCACACATGCTAAAAATTAAAGAAATTAATTATTTATTCAAAGTTTTTAACTTTTATAAACATTTGTGTGTCCAGTTACTTAGATTACATTATTTCACAACAATCCCAAAATTATAATAAAATGGTTTTAAAGGTTTTATGCATTCAAAAATTTAGTTACCGTATAATAGTACCTGTTTCGAACGATTTATGTATTTCTATAAGCTTTAGGACGAATGGCCAATCAGGTCTTAATTACCTTGTTTAGAGATACAAGTACCATTCTTCTAAAAAAAATTATTTCGTATTGTGCAGACGTTATATTGTTTTGTAGAGTTTTAACCAAATCAATTGCAGAGAGATTGATTTAAATAGTAGTACTTTTAAATTTAAAATATTTGATTTTAATAAGTATAAATTAGACAAATTAGGATTTTAATTATCATTTTAGCATAAACTTGAAATTAACAGCAATAAAAGAACAAATAAGCCACAACAATGACTAAAACACCCATTAATTCACCATTTAACGACATAAACTTTATGATTACATCTGCAACATTTAGTCATAAAATCTCTTATCACCAACCTTTAGAAGCCTTGCAATCATTTTTAGTTACTCAATAATAATTCTTACTCAATAGTGTTTGCTACAAATGAAATGACTGTTACAAAACTACAAATTGAAAAATAACTAATATTTTGAAAATAAATTAGAAAGATATTTTTTCCAGATCACTCAATTCAAAATCCATCAAATCCTCTAAATTTGTTGAAATAGCATCCACACTCAACTGTGAGCACCTACAAATAAATACTGCAATCATCTTCGATAATTAATAACATTTATTTATATATAAACAGATTGCTAAGACAAACAATTCCATTTATATTTATACTTGAGGACAGTCTATAATAATTAAAAAACGAAAATCTATCTTAATAAACTAATATCACTCTTCACTCTAATAGTTAATGTAATTTTGTCCTTGCTTCATAAATAAGGAGATGATCGCAGGTAAATTTCCCTGCACGCATGATTGGACTGTACTACAAGTCCACAAGTTATATGTTGAAAATTTTCTGAAAAAATGAGATGTTAAGAAGCTGCAACTCTTGGTTTAACAATCTCATAATGAATTATAGATAGTAGAAATAGCTTGTGGGTCAATCTGACCCGACCCCACCTAATTAAACCATTACTACAAGTTCACATGTTTTGATCTGACTTCATTTTGACCTATTTTCTTTTATTTTGACAACAATTCGCAACTGCTTAACTGTTTCTTGATCAATCCTCTCAAGTGCCAATAACACCTGCAAAACAACACAGACTACATTAACCACGGATAATTCTTAAAAGGAAAAAAAGTCATTTCAAGATAATTACACTTGTAATTATAATTGATGTTTTACCTTAGCATCTCCAATAAACTGATTCTCTGCTTTTTTGTCAAAACCTAAAGCCACATAGAAATTAACAAACCCTAAATGACATACACAACCAAATTTCGAAACAAAAATGCCCCAAAAGAACACAAGAACTGGAAGGGGAAAAAAACTTACCCCAACACTCTCTTATATATTGACGATATCAAAATTCGGACGCTTCTCAACACCTGTACGTTTTCAAATTCATTATTATCCTTCTTTTCAGTTTCTTTAGTATAATAGTAAATCAATAAAATCAAGTATATGAATAAATTTGAGATGAAAAACCTAATTGATTTGCCTCATTACCTAGTTCAATCGATTCGACACCATCTCGACTATACAAATTCAAAAACTGGGACATCGGGTGAAATGAAATTCAGATCCTCCCCCATGGAATTCGTCGTATTTATAGGGTGAAAACTACTTATGGTTGAAGCAAACGAAGAGGCCAAATGCAGAATCTAACAGACGGATGAAGATGAAGGGTCGAACAGTGATGAAGATGACTGGTTTACAGAATCGAGGAGGCGTAGAAGATTACACACATCACAAGAGGCGTATGAATCGAGAGGTTTATTCAAGGCCATTAAATTATTTTGGTGGGCCGATGAAGCCTATTACCCGGATGAAGCCTATTACGCGCGTCATAACCTTTAAATCATTTGTGTTTAGAAAAAGTAACGCATGAAAAGGCTAGATCAGGTGGTTTGGTTGTAGGAATTTAACCTGCAGGTTGTGGGTTCGAACTCTGCCTGAGTCGTTTTTTGCAAAATTAATAAATTCTAAAAATAGAAAGAAAATGGCTGAATTTTCAAAATGATATTTAGGGAAATGTCCTAAATGCTTTATAAGTAGTAGAGATAGAGATAGGGGGTTTAAATGTAAAATTATTAAATATAGGTATTAAAAGAATCACATATTGAAAGATGATTAAGTGGTTAAGGAATAATAAGTGATTGGAGCGACCTCCTAAAAAAGTCATATATTCCAATGGTAAAAAATAATTTTAGAGGTTATTCAAATAGTAATAACCTCTTAAAAAACTTCTCATTGGAGATGCTCTTATAATTGATCAATTTAAAATGAGTAAAATTCTTAATTAGGATGTGTTTAGGGATCATAATCAACGTTTAACTGTTGAATGTTCATCGGACCTGCCTGTTTGCCATACCAATTGTGGTTATAGATAATTAGTGGATCAGATATGAATGATAACTTCTCATTCATAACCTGTTTACTGCCTAGAATAACATACGTACATACTTACATAAAAATAATTTTAATTATTTAAGTTGACCTACTTTTACATATGTAAGCACTAGATTGCGACGTGGATGATTGATACTTACAAGCTATGCCTAAAATATTTAAGCATTTACAGTTACAACCATAATTATGTATAATTATCGTAGAGTTAAAATGAAGTAAAAAAAGACTACACCTAACAATTTTGCTATTTATTACAAGTGGTAATCTTTCTTCTTCTTACCGGTCCCCCTCACCTCACCTCACCTCACCTTAAATTAACAAGAAAACCCTTTATTTTCCTTTGCCACAACACATTTTTGAAATGAAATGGAGATGACAAGTAGCAATAAAAAGAGAAACAAAGGTGTATGCTTGAAACTTTGGAATTTCCATTTGGGATGTAAGGTTGTTATCTCTAATGTCTTCTCATCAACTACTTCATTCTCTATTTGTAATTTTATTTTTTCTTTTAAAAGGACAAAGGGGGAGAGAGGGGAGCACATGAAATGTATTATTCTTTACTAGAGGGTACTCATGCAATGTGGTATCTGGGTATCATTTAATTATATTTTGTAGTGACCAATTGGTGGATAGTGATGGCGGTAATGATGGTGGGTTATGGTGGATGAAGGTGGTGGTAGTGATAGTGGTCATGGGTGGCGATGGTGGTGGTGGTAGCGGGTTGTGGTGGATAGGGATGAGACATATAACCGCAAATTTGAACACGTACCCGTACCCAACTAGAATCGTAACTAGTTGGAACCGGATTACTAAAATCTGGACTGGGTATCAAGTCCAACCTTTTCGTGAAACTAGGTACCGGGTCTTTCGGGTTCGGGTTAATGGGGTATAGAACAAATCATTTCTAATCCACTTTGTTCTCAACTCTTCTCACCTCCTGGGCGAGACAAGCTACCTTTAGCTAGGAGCCTCTTTTCCTTCTGCTATCCGGAACTGAAATATAATTAACTCTGCACTTTTGATTTGTTTTGATATAATGCTATTGGTAGTGTTTGGTTCGTGTCCATTGCACAACTACTATTTGTAAATTATTCTAAGATTAAATTTATAAATTAAGAAATATGATGGAAACACCCGAAAACTGGCTCAGGTTACTATTTTGGTTCCAGTCATGTCTATACCCGATTTACCCGAACCTATCCCAAAATAGCAAGTTCAAGTCAATACCCGAATATCCCGATTACATAGAGGTCGCAAGTTCAAGTCTTGCATGATGTATATTATTTATAAACACAAATTTGTTCTGAAATAGCAAGTGTTTTGACTGAAAATTAATTTTTTTTTTAATTTGAGAAAGATCTCAATGATTTATATATAGTAAAGATGAGATGAGTTTCAAGTGAGAGTATATATCTTTAGGAATTATAAGTAATACACCATTACATGTTAGTCCATACTGAGGTATGTAGTTAGTTAATAATATTTGTGGAAGTTTAAATACTGAGGTAGATAATAAGCATTTATTGGCATCTCTTGTAACAAACTAACTCTCTCCAATGATAATCAATCTTCTTACACATCAGTCCATACCTTTAAGCAGACACACCTTTAGTATTTTGGCCGAAAACCTTTACATTCATCTGAACCTAAATATGCACAATGTATGTATGTGAGAGAGATGGTTTACTAAAGAATTAATTACCAAAATAGACCAATTTAAATGAGCGACTTCCATATAAAACTGATAGACTTCAATCTTCCCAAAATACCTCGTGCGACTGGGAGATTTCATAGAGCAGCAGTAACTTTGAGCAGCATTAAGTGGTGAGCAGCACTAACTGGAGCAACACTAAGTATTGAGCAGTACTAATAGCAGTAGTAACAAGGTTGAGCAGTATTAACGAGCAGTTGTAACAAGTTTGAGCAGTACTAACGAGCAGTAGTAACAAGGTTGAGCAACACTATCTCGGTCACGTAGGGGCGTTCTAGTGGAGTAGCACGGTCGCACGGCCGCACAGTCCATTTTAAAAAGAATTGAAAATACAAGTTTTTTCTAGGGCAACTTTAGTTTCATTTGATGTATATTAAGAAATCACCCTTTACTAAATACGGTGGATGCACACCATCTCGGTCACGTAGGGGCGTTCTAGTGGAGTAGCACGGCCGCACGGCCGCACAGTCCATTTTAAAAAGAACTGAAAATACAAGTTTTTTCTAGGGCAACTTTAGTTTCATTTGATGTATATTAAGAAATCACCCTTTACTAAATACGGTGGATGCACACCATCGACACGTATATTTTTTTTCTTCATACTGGACATCCTAAGGCCTCTCCCAACAGTGACGCGTCACTAAACACATCACTAAACCCTTCCCTACTGACGGGTTAATGACGAGGTTGTGTCAACAGCAACATATCACTAACCCATCACTAACTCATCCCCCTTAAAAGAAATATTAAAATATTAACCCAAACCCACCTCCCCCCACACAGCTTCCCCACGATGCCCTCCTTCCCACGTCGTGTACACGACGGCACCTCCACGACGCCAGCTAGGGACGTAGCAGTGCCAATGGTGATAGCTTGTGACGGATTTTTTTTTGCCCACGACGTCCTCCACGCATGAGTCTAATTGGATTTCAAATTAAAATCTGAAAAACCAATTGATGATATTATGTCAAGTCATGTAGATAATAATTGGTCATGACAGATGACAAAGCTATTGTGATGTGTTTGGGATCTTTCCCATTTGCTTCTATTAATGTAATGGTTGTCCAAATATAAGTCTTGAAATATCATGTGGCTCGCGAATAAACGAATAAATGAGAGGTGATTCATATAAATCAATATTCATCCATACAAAGTTATTTTATCCCTAATAATAATTATGACATTCCTTTCTTTTTATCAAATTCTGGATTTCACCCCTCCTTTTAAAGGCATAACTGTCATTTGATATAAAATTGCTCTACATGGATAAAAATTGTTCTGTACGAATCACCTCCCTAAATAAATAAGTAAATGGGTAAACATAAGGCATTCAATATGTGTAGGAACGTGCGTATAGTGTACAACAATGGGTCCTAATAATTTTGACATTACATAAATTATTTTAAATGTCATAATGTACATTTGTTATTTCTAGTTATAAAATATATTAAAGCAACAATTGTAGTATTTGTAGTGATTTATGTAATGTTAAAATTACCTCCTTATTTTTAATATGTGTACTTTTCGATTATAGTGTTCCTCACAATCTCACTATGGGTATGACTACAGAATTTCTTGTGAAGTTTAAAATCAAATACAACAATTAAATATATTCTTTCATTATAAAATATGCATGTACACAATTTAATTTAAGGACGATACACGGATATTGGGCCACTAGGCCCAGGGCCGAACACAACTCAACGGCCCCGCTGTTTTAAGGACAAAGAGCTGTCTGTTTCTACTTATGGCAACCCAATTTCTTATCATTATTAGAAAGGACCCTCTTCTATCTTCTATAAATGTCAAAAACCACAACTTCTAAAAATAGAATATAGACTCAGTAACTCGTTTGTTTGACTCAGGGGAATCGTTGACCTGAAAGTAGGGTTGTCAAATCGGGTTGTCGGGTCGGGTTAGGCTCTTATCGGGTCGGGTCCGTCGGGTTTTGAGTAAAAAAGGCTAACCCGAAACCCGACCCTATAAGGAATCGGGTTAGTCGGGTTGACCCGATCGGGTTGGTCGGGTTACATAGTTCCACTTATAAAAACAGTAACAGATTATAATAAGTTTAGTATATTACGTTTTTAACTTTTTCATACTTAAAAATACAATGTAAACTATATAATATTAAAATAGAAGTATAATATTATGCATTTTAAAAGATACAATTACTGATTATATGTTCATTGTTCGTTTACAAAGAAATAAGAGGTGCATTGCGTTAAAATCATGGGTTTATTTCTTATGTTGTTGTGTATGTAATTCTAGGTACTTATGATAGAAACTAGAAACCGATTATGACCATATCACACTAATAGCACTACATATTTAATGGTAAACAAAATATCTAAATTTTTAAAAAAGAAAAAACTTTTAAAATCCAATCGGGTCTAATCGGGTCAACCCGAAACCCGACAAAGGTAAGCAATCCGAACCCGATACCCGACCCGATGTTAACGTCGGATTTGTCGGGTCGGGTTAAAATAACCCGAAATCAACATAAGACCCGAATACACCCGACCCGACTAGCATAATCGGGTTCAGGTTCGGGTTTGGGTCGGGTCGGGTTGACCCTTTTGACACCCCTACCTGAAAGCAAGGTTCTAATAAAACGTGCCGCCATGGGCGGCGCCAAGGCTTGAGGCGCGGCGTCAACGTTAATAAGTGTAAACGGGTCGGGTCGATATCGAATTTTTTGTAAGGCGGCTGGAAAAAATTGAATTTAAAAAAAATAAAAATGATAACATATATAATTATAAATTTGGATGTAACACTTTTTATAAACTTTATATATAAAATGTTGTATAAATCAATAGATTTATAATTTTTTTATTTAATATACGTATATATATATAAATTATATAAAAAATTTGTCGCGTTAAGTCACGTTTTGAAAAATGTCATGACCCGCCATGGCTCATCATGACTTGAGGCTTGATGTTGCCGTCATACTACGCATTACACTTTCTAGAACCTTGCATGAAAGTGAATGGAGTCATGGTTGGTTGTTTGGGGTTCTCTAGATATCACATATGATGTCTTTATTTTTATCCCGGTTCCAATAGTGACACAACTGGTCTCATTAGTTTTTGTCAAATCAACGTCATGTCAGCTAACCCTCCAACTGACATTCATATTCATACTCATGTCAACCGTCATGTTTCAAGCATATCGTCGATCTGCGATTATTGCAGATTCGGTCCGGTTTACGACGTGCTGGAGATATTTTTCTACGGCTTTTAGAGAAGAAAGAGATACGTTTGGACCAATTCAAGTTCCATCTGATAAATTATGGGGAGCTCAAACTCAAAGATCTCTGCAAAATTTTGAAATTGGGGGTGATCGTGAAAGAATGCCAGAACCAATCATTCGTTCTTTTGGGATCCTCAAAAAGTGTGCTGCTAAGGTAAACATGGAATATGGTCTTGATCCATCAATTGGGAAAGCAATAATGCAAGCAGCACAAGAAGTTGCTGAAGGGAAATTAAATGATCATTTTCCATTGGTTGTATGGCAAACTGGTAGTGGCACTCAAAGCAATATGAATGCCAACGAGGTAATTGCAAATAGAGCAGCTGAAATACTTGGTCATAAACGTGGTGACAAATTTGTGCATCCAAATGACCATGTTAACAGATCACAGTCCTCAAATGACACATTCCCAACTGTAATGCACATTGCAGCAGCAACAGAAATCAACTCAAGACTTATACCCAAACTTAAACAGTTACATACTTGTTGTACAAAACTATGAAACGAACAGATTAATAAAACTTTCTTTCCATTAAACTATAACCGGCCAAATGACCAAAAACAAAACAAAATCTCACTACAAGAAAACTCTCAGATCTAACCTAGACCTAATGATTCAAGAACTCTTGAATCATAACAATGAAATACAGAGAAGATGAAACCCTAATTTCAGACGAGAGGGACGATACAAACCATCAGACTCACTCTCAATTTCACACACATATCTATAAAAAAAAATACAAAGTAAATGATTTATAACAACTGGCACCAACTCAACTTGCCAAACTTTCCACTTTGACCCCTGCACTTAAAACACATACAAAAAAGAAAGTAAAACTAAACTTACCTTTACAGTACCTGAACCTGTAGACACTTCACAGCTTCAGTCCAAGTCCAGTAATCTGCACTTAACATTTCTAACAGAAATTTATGTTAACATTTCACAGTGAGATTAACCAATATATTTTAACACTTGTTTACATGCAAAGACAACTGAGTTTTCAGATATAGTTAAAATTGGTATCAGAGCATAAACTCTCTAAGAGTAGATACAAATTCGTGATGATTTGATCCAGATCTGAGTTTTTAATTGAAAAGGTTGTGTTCGTCACTTGAAAATTAATTGTCAAATTTTTCGGTTTGAATTGATGTTTTGATTGAAGATTCATGTTTCTCCATTGATTCTAATAACAATAGAATCAAATTTCAATCAATTCCATCAACAATTGATCATGATTCAGTGATTTTAGTGAAAAAATTGAAAAACTCAAAAAAAAAAAAAACGACTGTAATTTGCAAAATTCGATCAGATGTGTTATGTTTTGGGATATATGATTGGATCAGATTGTTAGAAAATCAAATTCGAGCATATTGTGATTGGAATCACTGAAATTGATTGAGTATTGAGCAAGATTGAATAAAAAATGTGAGTTTTGAAAGTTACGAACAGTTCCTCGGCCTCAAGTAGGTTCTCGGCCCGTACAAGTCACTGTTCTCGACTTAAATTTTCGGCTCGGGTGTTCGGCTCTATAATCTTCAGCTCTCGGTGTTCGGCTCCACTTGTTCGGCTCAGTAATCGACTCGAACAGATCCTCGGCCCGAACAACATCTTCGGCCCGAACAACATCTTCAGCCCGAAACAACTCTTCGGCCCGAACAAAAACTTCGACCGAACACTCTCCGGCTCAACATAGTCTTCGGCCCGAACACAATCCTCGGCCCGAACACAACCCTCGGCCCATACAACAGTTCGGCTCTAACTGTTTCCTCAACCCAAGATTGTGTGACAAAAGGGGTTATACTAAAACGATCATAACTTTCAGCTCGGGTGTCCGTTTAAAGCCCACGAGTAACCAAATCAGTTTACCCGACTTCTCGGTCCAAAAACCCTTGTTTTAAACACTTTATTCACGATTTTGTGATTTTTCGGTAAATTTCCAAACTTCGTGTAGCCCTAGTTTTTGATCCGTTTATCGTTTTTGACCAATTCGAAAATCTAGGCCACATTTATAGTATATTTTACCATCTGTAAAAATCAGTTGATCATTTTGGAGATTTTGAATTTTCTCTCACAAAATTGCAACTTAAAATCGCTTCAAAATGACTTCAAAAGATGCTCTTTCTATCAGAACCGATCTCAAACCTCCGGTTTTATACCGAGGTGAATATGCTCAGTGGAAAATACGATTTATCCACTTTATTAAACATCATGAATTGGCAACTGAAATTCTTGATTTCTTGAGAATGGGGTGGCTGTGTTTTATGAAGATGTTATTGCTATTCCAAATGCAAATCCTCCAGTTCTTGGCGGTCGGACTCCACTTCCTCCTGCTCGATATAATGCTCAACAAAAACAACGAGCTAAAGCAGATTTACACTCTTTTTCATTCATGCTTCAAAGTTTACCAAATGAAATCTATAACAGCTTAGATAGTTTGAAAACAGGTAAAGAACTTTGGGATGAAATACGAAAACAAATGGAGGGAACTGTTTTAGGAAACAAAACGAAAATGGTTACCACTTTAAATTCCTATCAAACATTTAAAGTTAAACCCGAGGAAGATTTGGAAAGCACATATCATCGTTATTGTAATTTGTTGAATGACCTCCGTCGAAACAATCTGAAAAAGGAAAATCTTGAGATCAACATCAAGTTCATCAACAGTCTACTTCCCGAATGGGCCACGTTTGGTAACAGTGCAATGCAACACAAGGATCTTCACTTGATTGATGTTCATGAACTGTATGAGTATCTACTTCAAAATACCCCCATGGTACAAGAGATAGTCAAAACTAAACAAGAAAATGCCAACACTCTTGATACTCTTGCTCTTCTTACAAAACAATATCAGTCTAATTCATTGGGTAAAATGAAAGGAAAAACTGAAGAACCTGCAATGGATACAACAGACGAAATGGAGAAAGAACTGGAACAACTTCAGCAAGCTATGTCTTTCATCTCAAGGTATGAGAAAAGTATTACTCAACCCCAACAAACAACAATCAGAGGTCTTCATCCACCTTTAAGTCTGGACCATCTGCTTCAATCACATCTGACAAACCAACAATAACACCTTTGGATCCAACAAAGAAGTGTTACAATTGTGGTATTGCTGGTCATTACTCACGTGATTGCAAGAAGCCCAAAGTCCGTAATTCAGAATATTTTAAACGCAAGATGCTCATGGCTAAGCAAATAGAAGCTGGAAAAGTTTTATTAGCTGAAGATTTAAGTTGGATGGAGGACTCAGATCCTGAAGATGAAGAACATTCGGCGAATTTATGCTTCATGGCACGTGAAAATGCTGAGCTTTCTGATCTTTCAAATGCAGATGCCAACAAAGAAATAGAGGTAATTAACTCTTTCTTGTCTAATTCTCACATTTAATTGATTCTGATAATAGTTTTGTAACGAACCAGATTTCTGAAATTAATTCTTTAAAACAAACTCTTTTATTTGAACGAAATTTAAATACTAAACTTCTAGAAAGTTTGACTGTTTTAGAAAACAAACATGAAAAATTTGCTCATCATGGTGAACAACTTGAACATCATATTAAACAACATCAAACTATCAAACAAGAGAATCTAGAGTTACAAAATCAAGTATCAGAATTGACGGTTAAATATGAGACTGATATTAAGCATTTGTCTCATACAATTTCTGAAAAAGAAATTGAAATCACCAATCTCAAAAATACACAAAATTCAACATCAAATGACCAAAATGACAAATATTACAAGCTATACATTGAAGCGTTTCATGAATATCAAATCACTAAAAACTGGTTGGAACGTAAACAAAAAGAATTTGATGAAAATGAAACACAGTTTAAATCATTAAACACTCAAATAAAAGAATTATCAGAAACCCTTCATGAAAACGACATTCAAACATCACGGGAATTAAATAACAAATAACATGTCATAAATCAACTTCAACATGATAAAACTCAATTGTCTTCCCACATCAAACACCTTGAAGAAATTATCGCCAAACGCGGATAAACTGATCAAACCATTCACTTGAACAAGCCAAAGGACTTCAAATACTTCAATTCAAGAGAAGGGTTAGGAGCTGATAATCCAGAATATCTGAAAAAGGCGTGTGATGTGCTTCCAACTCTATATGATTACAAATACATGCATCTAGATATCTGGCAGAGCTTCATTCGAATGACTGATGAGGAAGAAGGGATTGAGACATTCAACAGAGCAAAGAAGGAGAATATCCAGATTAGTTTCAATTATGCTGAATTGAATGAAACATATGAAACTAAAAAGGCAAACTTTGAAAATGATGATTACTTTCCTATTATAAAACCAGAAGAATTTGAAGTTAAAGGAAATGCTATTATTCAACAAAAGGTTACACCAAAGATTTATGTTCCAAATCTTATTCTTGAAAAGAAAATTTGTCAATTGGAAACTGAAATAGATGAAACACATAAGGCATTTGACAAAGAAAAATCAGGTTTACAAACAAAAATTCATGAATTAGAAAATAAAATTGACGAATCACATAAATCTTTTGATGAAGAGAAACTAAAGTTGCAATTACAAATCAAACATTTAGAATCTAACACATCTCGTCTTCAAAAGCTTAAGAAGCCTAGTTCATCTATTAACTTAGATTCTCCTATAACTGCAACGAACAAATGTAATAAGTCCAGAATGTTTTCTCCTGTCATGGCATATCGTGATTTATATACAATCAAGCAATCTGCGGTTAATAGAGGAAATTCTAAACCTAAACCGAAATGACAAGTAAGTTCCTCTACCAAGCCTATGCCTAGGAGATCCACGGTCCGACCACACTCTGATAAGAACCTGAATGCTCTCAAACAAGTTATTAGAGGAAACTCCGCACCTTAAACTCCAAATAAATTATGTTCCTTTTCTAAACTTAAGCATTCTCAGATGTATAAGAACAAACCATCAACCGTGTTGAAACATTCTACTCCGTCAAAGAAATCTTTTCCAAAACTAAATCTTTAAAATACTCGCGAAAAGATTTACTTTCCTTGGCACCTAAAACGAATTTTACACAAGTGCCAAAAACATCTCCTGTTTATGTTTACAAAACATCCTCGATCTTAAAAGTTAAATGGGTTCCCAAAACTCCAACATCTCAAATAATTCCCCGGAAATTATTTGAAAGTGAAACATCAAGTTTCATTTTTTCTTGGAACTCTCAATCTTTAAATCAAATCGATACAACTTATCGGTGGTTTAATTCCCACACTAACACTGTCGGACCCAAACAAAAATGGGTACCAAAAGGTGTATAATTTGTTTTGCAGGAAAATGACTTATACACAAAACAGTGTATAACTCGCGTTTCACTAGAATGGCTCTTACACACTTCAGTGTATGACCCGCTTCTCAATGCTAGATGGCTTTCAAGTACATCTGCTTGAAACCGTTCTTTCATATCCTAATTGGTTGAGGGGGAGAATTTCTATATCCACTTGTCAAGGGGGAGAAAATAGACATTCTTATGTCAAGGGGGAGCATAACTGCTTTATGATTTTTGAAAAAAACTGTCGAGGGGGAGCATCCTTTTATTCTCACTACATACTGTTTCGATGCTCCTTTCAATTTTTTTTAAATTATCAATATGGGGTATCAATTTTTGTAATATCCGTAAACGATCTCATTACCAATCTCAATTGGTACTGACTGCATCTGTTTATTACAAATTTTCTTATTCTATCTTGATAATAAATTTTTTTTACCTCAAACAGTTTTTCAACCTCTTATAAATTTACAATCACACAAGGTTATCAATGTTGAGTATTAGCTTTTGCAATATTCGTAAATGGTCTCTTTACCAGTCTAGGTTGGTACTGATTGCATCTGTTTATTGCAAATTCTCTTATTTCTCATTGTTACCTTTGTGTTCCTTCATTGTCGAAATTCTTCAACTGTAAATTAAATATTTCTCCTTTCAAATTCGATTATCATTTTTCAAATCGATACTCAATTACAAATATTTTTTTTACTCATATTGAGTTGTTGACATCACATTCTCATAAATTCTTTATTAATCAGTGATGCTCAAACATTCCAAATTTTTTTATCTCACTTTGTGCTCACAATGCTGTGTTCACAACGTAGGATATAAATTTTTGTCATATTCGTAAACGATCTCTTTACTAATCTTGATTAGTACTGATTGCATCTGTTTATGACAAATTTTTGTCTCTTGCGTTGTGACACTATTTTTCAAAAACCTAATTTTGCACATAAATGTTTCTCTTTTCAAATGATTTTTCAAACCTCAAACATTTTCTATCCTTTCAAAATCATTCTTAACACTATACTTCATTGGGGACTTCAAACATTTTTTTCATATCCTTTCCTCATACTCAAAAGGTGTACAACATTGTGAAATTCATGAGTTCGTAGTCATGTATATCCGTCGATCTTTTCTCTGAAATCATTCAGTGAAAATTGCATCTTTGTAAGTAGTATACATCAATGACTACTGGACTACCTATTAATTATCTTTTTAGTTCTCAGTCTTGTATACTCGTCGATCTTTTCTCTGAAATCTTTCAGCGAAAATTGCATCTTTGTAAGTAGTATACATACGTGACTTTTGGACTAATTAGATGTATTCACTTTACACTTATATGATTTTTGTGCACAATAAATTGATTTCTTTTAAATTTCAAATCTTTGATTAACAATGTCTTTAATCATCGTGTTTGTCATATCCGTAAACGATCTCTTTTCTGAAATTCTTCAGTAAAGATTGCATCTGTTTATGATTTCACGTGATCATTGACATTGCTATTCTACATTTTTCAAATATTTTTCTCCAAGATTCGTTTCCACAATGCAAAATTTTCATCATTACCATGAGGACCCTGTTCATGATCCTCATGAGGGGGAGAAATGACTAAGAAATTATGCAAATACCGAGTTTATATCAAGTGATTAAGAGAAAGAGAAATGTACTAAATGGAAAAACAAGTGAAGAAGAACAATGAAACCGATTCATCTGAATAAATCTCTCTCCAAAAATCTCAACCAATTCAATTCAAAACTTAATAGTACAAATCATTCTTACCAAACCAAACACACACATCTAAAAACTTAACTGTACAAAATTATTCTTTCCAAATTCAGTAAACAACCATATACATACAAAACTTACATACATACATATCCAAAACTTTTAACTTTCAAATCATTCTTACCAAAACAAACACACACATCCAAAACTTTAACTGGCAAATCAATTAAAAATATTATCATTCTATACTCAATATAATCCTCTACCACAAAATTCCAAAAACAACCTCTCCATTATCTGAAAACCCAGTCAAAATCCTTACTTAACTGATATTCCATTTCCCAAAGTTTTCCAATCCTTAGTAAATAAGTTATAGGATTTCTTCACTCAAACATTATCAACGAAAAACATATCCTTTTTTGAGTATCTTAAACTTCCAGATTTCTGCAATGTTTTGTTCTTGAATTACAGAAAAATATTTTCTTGCCAAAGACAGATTATAAGAAGAATCTGAAGTCTGAAGACTGGGATGACGTATTAAAGATCAAAAAGGGGGAGATTGTTAGGACCAATTTTGTAATAAGGTTTTGACCTTTAATTTCGTTAGTTAACTTTTCCTTGTTAAGTGGTAGGAGTATATAATGTTGTATGTTTGACTTTGGATGTAAGCTTTCCTCTCACTTTAATTGAAAACACACTTTGAAAGCTCCTTCCTCCATCTTCTTCTCTCTCAATTTACACACACTAAAACACACACTTGATCTTCAAATCTTCTTCAAATCACCATGAATTAGCTTGATTTCGATTGCATTAGCTCTCTCAAATACCCTTATCTTTAGTTGAAAATAAAGGTAGAGATTACGAGAATGAATCTCGGTCATTTATATTTACAATCATTTAGAATAATCATATATGTATAAAACAATCTTATCTTATACTTCCTCCGTTTCAAAATAAGTCATACACTTTCTATTATGGGGTGTTTCAAAATAAGTGATACACTTTGAAACTTTCCTTATTTAGTAAAATATAGTAGGACTCATACCCACTAACTATCTCCTTTAATAAAGTGAAATTACTCATTCACCCTTACTTTTACTTTTAAACATCATTAAACTCACTTTAATCATAATATGTGGGACTCCTCACTTACTAACTAACCAATTTAATCTAATTTAACATTCATTACAAATTTTTGCTTCAAAAAACGTGAAAGCGAATTTGTATCACTTATTTTGAAACGGAGGAAGTATAATCATACGTGAATCTTATTCATATATAAATAAACCTAAAATTAACAATTTCAACCTTTTGGCAAAACCGTTGTCCGTGGATTACCAATCGAAGTTGCTGTTGGCACTTAATAAAATAAACTCAAAAGAATGATAAAATAACAGCCGTAGAAGTCTTGTATGATAGGTAGAAAATAAAATAAAAAAAGGAGATGGCCATAAGGGTAAAAATGGAAGAACTTGATGGGCGATAATGATGTCGAAAATTGAATGAATGAATGAATAAATGAGAAGGTATGATGATATAAGGGATACATATATAGTACAGACTACAGACACATATAATTAATTAACGTTAACTAATTAAGGAAATTGAGTAATCAGTCATCTTTGTAGTCTTGGTGTTGTCGATTTCCTTTCTTGGATATATAACATAATTGTAGAGAGAGAAAAAACAGACAAAAACTAAAGTATTTTCATTTGTGATTTGTTATTATTATTCCCGTTATACATGTTACACATTATACTTTTTTTTTCGATTTGGTTAACGTCGGAAAGCTGTCTAAGAAAGAGATGGCTCTCTCTCTCTCTCTCAATTAAGAGAAATGATTATTTTTTTTTGGAAATGATAAATGATAACAACGGAAGCCTACTCGTAATATTTCAACAAGCACTCTGGGTTCGAGCTCCTTTACAGGGCAAACCCAACACCATAAGGATTTCCAGGGATCCCCATATTTGACACGACAAGAGGTGTTTATAGGATTCGAACTTCAGACATCACACATCATATGCTACAGATCATTTGCGAAATGATATTTAATCATATCATTTGTTCATACTCATAATCATACCCATTTGATATGATGACATATGTAATCCATTAATTTTCTCTCTTAATATTATCTCTTGATTTTGACACATGTCTTCATCTAATGAGTAGGACTATGAGTATGACTAAATGGTAGATATGAATACCATTATTCCTAAATTAAATAATACTCCCGACGTCCCACAAAGAAGTTTACATTTCTCTTAGGCACAAGATTTTAGGTGATAGTTAGTGGTGGGGCCAAAAGTAATACTTTTAATTAAAATATAAAGTTGGATTTGAGAGAGAAAGTGTTTTATTAGTAGAATAATTGGTAATAATATTATTTTATTATGTGGTCCCCCAAATTTGAGAAATGTAAATTTTTTTGTTGGACAAAATTTTTAGAAGAAATGTAATTTTTTTTGTGGGATGGAGAGAGTACGATACATATAAGTCATAAGTCATAGATAGTGTGTAAATGAGAAGATTACAAGGATCATAGGTAGCTAGATTTCAAATTGGGTAAAGTAGTACAATTCAAACAAAGAGAAAACGGGCTCACGAGAACAAACAGAAACACACTTACACAGATAAAAAAAAAAGGGTAGAGCTTTAATATATATGTATGTATATATATATATATATATATATATATATATATATATATATATATATATATATATATAGAGAGAGAGAGAGAGAGAGAAAGGAAAAAGAGGGAGATGAATTCGGCTAAGGGCTAATGAAAACTGGCCTCGTCCATGCTGTATTAGGCAGTTGGTTGTATTGACCAGAGAGATTTTATTCACACACACACACAATATCTAGTGAGAGATATATACACCATATCTAGCTATCTATGTGTGTATATGTATATGAACCTTCTACCTATGAAACCCTAGCTAGGTTTCCCTTTCTTTGCTTTCCTTTTTCGACCTACACAGAAAAGAAGAAGAATAAAAAAGAAAACAACCCCATTTTAATCATTATATACATCACACGTATCACATCTAGGAAGATAGTCATGTGTGTTAAGGTTTAAGAGAGAGAGAGAAAGAGAGTTTTTTTTTTTCCAATTTTTTGTTGGGTTTGAAGAAAGAAATGTGGGATCTAAACGGATTTCCTGATCAGAGGGGTTGTTCTTCAACGATGGATGGAGAGGAAGAAGATGATGATAATAATAAGTGTAAACGGGTCGGGTCGATATCGAATTCGAGTTCCTCCGCCGTGGTTATGGAAGAAGATGGTGTTTCCGATGAGGAAGAATCGGAGAGAGGGAAACGGAGTAGCGCCGGTGATGGAAGGACGGAGAACTCATCGTGGGAAACTGATCCGCCGGTCACTCGACAGTTTTTCCCGTTGGATCATTCTGAGATGGGGCCCACGACTTCCGCCGGAGTAGGCGGAGGAATGATTTCGCCGGCTACTAGCCTCCCAACAGCTCACTGGTTTGGTGTTAAATTCTGCCACCGGTCATCCGATCCTGTACCTGGTGTCGCCTGTACGGCTGATGGATTGCTCGGAAAGACTAACACCGCCGTGGTTCCTCAACCCATGAAGAAAAGCCGCCGTGGACCACGGTCTAGAAGCTCGCAGTACCGTGGAGTCACCTTTTACCGGCGAACCGGCCGGTGGGAATCACATATATGGTAGGTTTTCTTTCGTTTCTTTTTGCAAGTAATTATTTTCTATCCCTTTTTTTTCTTCATGAAATATTATTAAATTTCTTCCCTAGTCCGATGCATTATTAAAACTTTTACAACTTTTATACTTCATTAAGTTATTATTAGTAAAGTATTGGCCAACAAAATATCACAGGGAGGTCACAACTTATTTTCTTTTTCATAGAGTACTAGTTTTTATCATTACTCATTTTCAGTTAAAAATAATCACAAAACTAATTAACTACTTTTGCATGAACCAGGGATTGTGGCAAGCAAGTTTATCTAGGTACAATTGCATTTCCTTGTTAATTGAATTATAAACTATTCGTATATTATTTATCAAGATCTAATTCTAGCCAAAAGAGAGAGAGATCGACTAAATTAGATTAACTAATTTTGATTATTCAATATAAAACAGGTGGATTCGACACCGCACAAGCAGCAGCACGGTAATATATAAGCACCATAAATAATACTATTGTTTTCTTAATTAATTAAGTATAATTAATTAATTAAAGGGTATAATTATGGTTGCAGTGCATACGATAGGGCAGCCATCAAGTTTCGGGGAATGGAAGCTGACATAAACTTTAGTCTTGAAGACTATGAAGAAGACCTAAAACAGGTTAATAATTTGTGTTTTGTAGTGTATAAATAGAAGGGTTCTTTAATTAATCAAATTATTTATTTGGTAATTACATGTTGTTTTGAAAACAACAAAAACAGATGAGCAATCTAACAAAGGAAGAGTTTGTGCATGTACTAAGGAGACAAAGTACAGGATTTCCAAGAGGGAGTTCAAAATACAGAGGTGTAACTTTGCATAAATGTGGTAGATGGGAGGCGAGAATGGGCCAATTCTTAGGCAAAAAGTATGTTTTTCCTTTTCTATTGCTTATTTATGACACAAACTGTTTCAAGTTTTACGGACAACTATTTTTCGTTAAACGTTATACATCTCACATATGATCGATATATACTTGTATTCAAACTAAATTCATTATTGTCCATAAAATAATACATGTGACATGCTTGTAAATATAGAAGCATAATATATACTTCGTGGTACATCATATCCAACCTAAATTTTGTAATTGTCCATTAAATTAAATGTCGGTTGGTGTAGATTTCATGCGTGTCTGGTTTTTGAAGGGTATTTTAGGAATCAAAAGAATAGTTTATTCACATTTAGGATCTTTAATTTTAATTCTATAAACCTTTTCTCTCACCAAATTAGTTCAAAACAATGGAAATTACTGATACATCCTGTGTGTTGTGATTTTTTTGTTTTAATGTAGAAAAGTGTTTTATATATTTAAATAATATTTTCAGTGACCAAATTTTTTATAACATGAGCTCCGACTCATTTTGTATCCAGACTACTTCCAAGGCCACCCAGAAATATTACATTTTGCTTATATGGATTAAATTTGATACCTCTTCACTTTATACTTATCACATCCAATTACTAAACCATTGGTTTCAATTATTTATTTTGTAAAGCTGAACAGTTGAATAGTATTGAGTTTAAAGGGTTATAATTTTATTTGTACAATTTTGGAGATGCCTATCTGTAGGTACCTATGTAGCTACTTAACACATTCTTTTCTTTACTTTAAATTTTGTTCTTCTCTCTTTTCCTTTTCTTTAATTTTTTGTTTTACTCGTAGATGCTTCTCCCTTTTCTTGATAGGAAATAGATGAACAAACAAGACACTTAGGATTTGTTTCCATTTTTAGTTGATTTAATTAAATGGTGTTCTTGTCAAGTTTGATGTTTAGGATTTCATGTACTTTAACAGGTATGTGTATCTGGGTCTCTTCGATACAGAAGTTGAGGCAGCCAGGTAAAACAACAGCTTTTATAATTCTCGAAGGACTTAATCTGTCAAATTTTATACTCAAAGGGTAAAACTATAAGTCTTTTTTATTTCTTCCTTTGAAAATAGGGCGTATGACAAGGCTGCTATTAAATGTAACGGGAAGGCTGCTGTTACCAATTTTGATTCAAGTATATATGAGAATGAGCTCAATTTAACAGGTAATTAAACCTAACACATTTTATTTGGGTGTTTTATTTATAAAAAAAATAAGTATCTTGGTTGTGTATTTTGCTTGGCAGAATGCTCGAGCAATAACGATGTATCATTAGACTATAATCTTGACTTGAGCTTAGGTGGTGGCTCGAGTTCGACATCATATATGACTATGACTGGAGGAGAAAATGGTCATTTTGTAAGGCGTGATCGTTCTGACACGTTTCAACTTGGATTTAAACCCAACATGCGAAATGAGGCACACACATTACAACTTCTGAGTCATACAAATCCTGAAACATTTACAAATCATAATGAATTGCGTGGTTACAATCATTTTTTGGGACCAACGTCCGATTCCTCGATGCGTCATATGTTCAATCCACCAACCTTAAACTCACTAAGTCATCAAGTGAGTCCTCTAGCTCTTTGTTGATTTTTTTAACTAATAATCTATTTAATTGAATTTATATATCCTTGTTTATTGAAGCTAGCCCTAATTAAGGTGGTCTAATAATCTCAGCTCATAATTAAATTGGATAGAAGCCATACACTAAAATGATGAATATTAAATACTCTAAAATTTGTCGGATGCAACATTTTCTACTAGAAAATTTGAGGATAAACTGAATTATGGGTAGTAAATAATTGCGCTTTGAGTACTATAAAATATCGTGTTTCGATCAACCAGTTGTGCATGTTTTTTATACGATTAATTTTCAAGAACTAAATAAAATTCGATCTTCGTAATGGAACCAATATAACAATATGTATGCTTATGATTTGTAGATGCAGTTTCCAAGCAGCACAATGGAAGGAGGAAATAGTTTATATTCAAGTGAAAATAATAATGTTAATTCCAATGGAATTCCTCTACACCAAATTTATACAAAGAGTGCTGCAGCATCATCAGGATTCCCACAACAAAGATTCAACTTTTGACCCAATCACGGCCCACTATTGATAGCTGCACAAAAATAGTTGTATAGCCATCACTTTCTCATGAATCATGATCATTAACTAGATCTCTACTCTCTATCTGAAAATAAAAACAACAAAATATAACCTAATTAAAGGTTGGTTTCATAGTTTTGTGTGTGAAAATGAAGCAAGCAAATCAAATTCATGATCTTTAATTTTCATTTTTATATGAGCTTCTAAAGATCAATGTCATGTGTTACGGAATTAAGCACACGGCCAAGATTGGATCAATACCGATCAAATTCATAGAGCTACTTCACAAACTTTTTTTTTTTTTATTCCTAATTAATTAACTAGTTATAAAGCGCCATAGATGTGTATATATTAAGAAGGCTTTTAGCTTTTTTGTAATATATAATGCTTCATGGTCAAGAAAGGAATGTAAAGAAAAGGTATTCTAAGTCGATGTGGTTATTTGACTTTTATATGGTAAGATAGTTAGAAATGATCTGCTATTTGATATCTTTCTTATGTAAAAATTACCGATTGACAGAGTAAGGTTTAAAAATTATAATGATAAGATAGTTCGCGTACATCAGCTATACTGAGAAAATCCATTATCAACGAGATATTTTATATAAAAAATATGAAGTATATATAAATAAATAAAAACCATAAATTTCTTTTTAGATATTTTATCGTTTTTCAAAACTTTAAGACCACTAAAAAGGAAAAACAAAAGGTAATTTCAAAATGAAATGGATGCCGTAACAACTAACATGTATGAAAGCTATTGCAATTTTTTAGAAATAAAAAATAATTACTTGGAAGTAATAATTTTTTTGCATATTTTGGGAGTAAATTTGTGGTGATTGGAAAGTCTAGGAGGGTATGAAAAGATGGGTGTGGCACAGTGGCAGTGTAACAACTGATTTACACAGTTACTTAATCAAGTACTAATATGAACGGTAAGTGTCACGTTTTGTCTCAACCGTTTGTGGATTTTAGATTTAGGACTAAAGAGATATAAAAAGAGACCATGACTTTTAATAGTTATACAACATAGTACAGATTTTACAGTTAATTATACAAGTATATTAAGCATTAGATGTGGTACATATCTTAAAAGTTGTGGAAAAATCACCCCCATATAAAAATGGAGTGGAAGGGTAAAAATGAAAAAAGTAGTGATTTAGTGAGTAGACTCTCATCTCTCACTTTTCATATTCAGCCAATCTTTTTATATTAAGTAAAAATAAACAAAATCTTAATGACTTAATGTATTTAGTTATTTTTATATTAAGTCAATTAAGTTCAAATCAAACACAACCATAATTATGTGCATATATATATAAGTGAAACCGTAGCAGTATTATAAGTCAAGATCAATTAACTAAATAATACTCGTACTATTCAATTTCATATAATTAAAGTAGGAGTAGATTATAAAAAGGATAAATATTGATGTTATTGTGGCAATTTGATGAAAATCATGTGTAAAGCATGCAATGTGTGTTGGGGGTATAATAACATTGAATTGTCGCAATCATCCTTTGAGTCACTTGTTTTTTTTTTTTTTTTTTTTTTTTTTTTTTTTTTTTTTTTTTGAACTTATGGATTGAACTCTTACAAGTGACTTCACAACTTTAAACGTTAACAGGATCAAAATAATAAGATTATATAACGAATCAAGAGCAAAGTCAATCAGGACTTTTACAAAACTTCGAGTGAGGAATGAGGACCATATGAAAATTTTATGACTAATTTTTTTATCAAAATCTTGTTTAGTAATAGATCCACCATATTTAGATTTAATGAAAACAGACACTCAAAACTAAAAATCAATTTGAATGTAAGTTTCAGATTATTGATGACTAGACATTGATGATTTACAAAATTCAGTGTCATCTTAATCATCTAATTGTCCACTTATCATATTTCATGTGTGAAATCAACATGTGATCACAATTCATATTGTGGTAATAAGTTTAGTGTATGTTTAACAAATATTACATTGAATTTTAGGTACGATTGATACATATCTTGTTAGGGCCATTTTAATTGTATTCAATAGTTAGGGGACTAGACGTGTAAGATTGTAATAGTGTTAATCTAGTCTTAGCCTTGATTAGTGCTTAATTAAGCATGTTTAGAAGGGAGGTATAAATACCTTTCATGTTGACTTAATTTGTAAGTTTTCCCACACTCTTAATAGAATTACATTTTGAAAGCCTTCCTTCCCTCCTTCTTTCTCTCTCAAATACACACACTAAAACACCAAGAACACACACACACACTTAATTCTTCAATTCTACTCAAATCATCATGAATTACCTTCATTTCAATCACTTTAGATCTCTCAATTGGTATCAGAGCAAAAACTCTCTCAGAGTAGATCCAAATTCAAGCTAGATTCGTCCAGATCTGAGATTTTTTTGAAGAAAAAGTTTGTTCGTCACTTGAAATTTAATTTGCAAATTTTTCTGTTTAAATCGATGAATTGAGTGAAGATTAGTGTTTCTCCATTGATTCTAATAACAATAGAATCAAATTTCGATCAATTCCATCAACAATTGATCATGATTCAGTGATTTTTGTGCAAAAGTTGAAAAACTCAAAAAGTCTCTGAAAATCGAATAATTCGAACTGTGTTGTTATGGATTGAAGGATATTATCGGATTAAAGTGTTAGGAAATCATTTTCGAGCATTTAGGGATTGGAATCATTGAAATTGGTCAAGTATTCAGCGAGATTGGATCAAAATGGTGAGTTTTTGAAGTCACGAACAGATCTTCGGCCTCAAGAACGTGTTCGGCCCGAACACAGTGATATCTTCGGCCCGAACACAGTGATATCTTCGGCCCGAACTTCGGCTTAAGGTGTTCGGCTCAACTGTTCTCGGCTCTGCTTGAACCAATCACTGTTATCAGCTCGGCTAAGTCTTCGGCCCGAATTTAATCAAAACCGAACTTCGGCCCGAACAACAATCTTCGGCCCGAACTACACTTCGGCCCGAACAACAATCTTCGGCCCGAACAAGTCTTCGGCCCGAATTTAATCAAAACCGAACTTCGGCCCGAACAACAATCTTCGGCCCGAACTACACTTCGGCCCGAACAACACTCTTCGGCCCGAACTACACTTCGGCCCGAACAACAATCTTCGGCCCGAACTAACTTACATACTTCGGCCCGAACTAGCTTACAAACTTCGGCCCGAACATCATCTTCGGCTCAAATTATTTTTAAATTCAAATTTTCCTTAAAAATCATTTTCAAAAATGTCTTCTAAAGATGCACTCACAATCGGAACTGATCTAAAATCACCGGTTTTGTATAGAGGAGAATATGCTCAGTGCAAGAAACGATTTCTCCACTTTATCAAGAATCAGGAGCTACATAAAGAAATTATGGAATCACTCACTCATGGGGAAGCGGTATTTTATGATGATCTTGTTATTGATCCAACTGCTACTCCTCCAGTTATTGGTGGTAAACGTCTAGTTCCTCCTGATGAGTATACTACTCAACAAAAACGACGTGCCAAAGCCGATGTTCAAAAGTATTCATTTATGCTTCAAGGACTGCCAAATGAAATCTACAACAGTTTGGATAGCCTTGAAACGGGTAAAGAGCTATGGGATGAAATCAGAAAATAAATGGAGGGCGCGGTTTAGGAAACAAAGCTAAAATGGTTTCTGCTTTGAAAAATTATCAGACATTCAAAGCCATAATCGGAGAAGACCTGGAGAGCACTTATCATCGGTATTGTACATTGTTGAATGATCTTCGCAAAAACTACTTGCGAAAAGAGAATTTGGAGGTGAATATCAAATTTATCAATTGTCTTCTTCCTGAGTGGGAAATGTTTGGGAATAGTGCCATGCAACATAAGGATCTCAGTCTGATTGAAATTCATGAACTGTTTGAATATTTGCACCAAAATGAGCCAATGGTCAAAAACTTAACTAAAAGTCGTCAAGAGACAGCTCAAAACCGCCAAGAGACTGCAGATACTCTTTCATTCCTCACCAAGCAACATCATCAGTATCCAACATATCCTAAAATGTCAGAAAATGTAGAACCGTCTGCATTCTCACCACCTGATGATATGGAAAAAGATCTTGTGGATGTACTTCAGGCAATGTCCCTAATCTCAAACTATCAGAAGAAGTACTACTCCAAATCAACAAACAACAATCAAAGATACGCATCCAACTTTAAATCTGCTCCACCTTCTTCATCTACAACACAACCAACTGAAAAGCCAAAGCTCATACCCTTGGATCCACAGAAAAAATGTTACAATTGTGGAATTACTGGACACTACTCACGTGATTGCAAGAAACCTAAAGTCCGTGATTCTGAGTTCTTTAAAAGGAAGATGCTAATGGCCAAACAAATTGAGGCAGGAAAAGTGTTGTTAGCAGAAGACCTTCAATGGTTGGAGGAATCCGATCCGGAAGATGAAGAACATGCTGCCAACCTGTGCTTCATGGCAAGAGAAAATGCTGAGGTTGCTGAAAGAATTGCTGAGACAGATGGCGAGGATGGCAAGGTACACACTTCTCTTCCATCTAATGAAAATAATTCCACTAATTCTGATACTTGTCTTGTTCAAAATCAGACATCTGAAGTTGATTCTTTAAAACAAAATCTTTTGAATGCACAAAATTTAAATACTAAACTTCAAGGTCGCTTAAATGATTTGGAAAAACAAAATGCACAAAATGCTTTTCTGAGTAATAAACTTGCTCATTATATTCAACAACAAACAGTTTTCAAACAAGAAAATCTGAGGTTACAACAGCAAGTATCAGAGTTTAAAGGTAAATATGATCATAATTACAAACTTTAGTCTAAAGTTTGGGGTGTTTATCAAATTAACAAAAACAGTATTGCACGTAAAGAAAAAGAGTTTGATGAAATTGAAAAACAATTTAAATCTCTAAACTCTCAAATCAAAGAGTTAACAGAGGAATTACATGATCAAAAAATCCTTGCATTAAAAGAAATGAGAAATAAACAACATATGATTCAGACGTTTAAAAATGAGACTCATAAATTGAATTCACATATCAAACATTTTGAGGAAATGAGTGTCACAATCAACCAAGAAGTTTGTGAAAATAAAGCATTACTCTTGAAGATTGAAACTCTAACAAAAGATTCTGAGACAAAGCAACTTCAGATTGCTGAATTAACAAAGAACCTTCATGACACAAATACTATTAATAGTTTGAACATCGAAAGATATGATTCTGTTCGTGCTGAAAATTGTATTTTGACTGATAAAATTAAACTATTGAATGTAATTTTGGTTCTGATTTACAAAAACAAATCAATATTTTTAATATTGAGAAAACAAAATTGCTAGATACAATTACATGTCTTGAAACAGATCTTTCTTTGTCTCAAAACAAAAACGAAGGGTTGCCCCCGAACCAACTAGAACCACATTAACTTATTAACCGGGGATCCCCCGCATCAATAAGCCTCAAGGTAAAGGCAAGAGGGAATCGCCCAATCTACCAATACCTGCCTTGCTCGCCGGACTATCTCCAGCTAGCAAGACTACTATCATGGAATGGGCCGATGGGGATCCGCACAAATGCTCCCCATTCCATATTCTCATGACCGGGGATCCCCCGCGTCATCACATCATCTCACTTGCCATAACTCAACAGTTATTCCAAACAAGCCTTAAGCTATCACATCTATCATCAAACATGTTAGATAACCACTATCAATAGTGTCAAACTAACTCAACACAATAAGTCTACACACATAATCAAATAAGCTAAATGCAAGTAATTGGAACGCATTTCTATAGCTATGTACTCAGTCTAGTCCACACGTACTCACCTTAGCAATAAGATGCTCCAACCGAGTTCTTGACACCCAATCTCTTGCTTCACAATCAATCAACCTTCCAAGACTTCACCAAAAGCCTAATATGACAATCACAAGTTGTTCAACATCACATTCTACTAATAATGTGTACATCTATCTCTAGATAACACTTACTAACACATTTCCCCCAATTATGGTGATTTATAAAACCCTAGGTTTAACCAATCTTAAGATTCTTACAAATCTTAACCATACACTTGATTCCTTTGTTTATATACCATTTATTAAGTGTATACATCATTTACTTCACCATTAATCACCAACCCAAGAACTAGGGTTTCATGCTCAAGACAATAAACCCATAGATTCAAAGCTACAACTACAAGGGAGTGAGGATATTGTAACGCCCTGAAATTTTAATAATTAAATAATATTAATTTAATCGTCATATTTAAATTTAAAATGAATAATTAGTAAATTAATTATAATATTGTTTGATGGTTCATATTATTTAGACGACCTGTAATTAAACGGTTCGTTTTTATTAGACGTTTTGTATTTCTACAATCTTTAAGCCTTATTTTATTCATTATATATATGTAGTTATACGTCTAATGGTCTGAGAGTCGGGTTTTATCTAATTGGTTGTGTTTTTATGAGATGGGCCAAACTTGTCGGGCTAGCGAGCGGGCTTAAAACCTCGTTGTATTGTTAAGAAGTCAATCAGTCATTAGGTTAAGCTAGGAGCAAATGTTCTATTTCCCTAAACTCCTTTGCTTGTTATATTTTTTCGTACGCCGTATCGACGTGAAGAACACATCCTACAATTGAGAGGTTATTGATGAGAAGTGATTAAACAAGTATGCCACATGCTTGCCGGAATTAATTCAAAGGGAATCGGTGAATGAAGTGGTGGCTTTTCTTGACTGGTCAATGAAGAGAGGAAGCCCACAATCCATCTGATTTGGATTTAAAGAGATTTGGCCGGTCAAGTGAAAGGAAATTTCTATTATTTAAAGATCTCTTGATTTCAATTAACTGGCATTTCGTTCTTTAATTTCTATGTTGGCTTGGACTTAATTTCTTTAAGGGGACAACCCAATTTATATTTCTCCAGCCTCTTGTTGTCATTAAACCAGAATTCAGCCAAGGAGATACAACTTTTGGTTGGTTAGGGGGAAATTTTGAAGGGAACGATGGACCAATGCTTGTTATTGTGAATGTGGTATGTGTATCCTAATTGTTTGTGTGGCTACATACTTGCTTGTTTATTTTGGTAGACAATACTAGTTCCAAACTCGAGGACGAGTTTTCTCCAAGTGGAGTTGAGTAGGGGTAAAAAGGAAAATTGTCAAGAAATAATTATCATTAATTATTATTTATAAATAATATGAGCATGATGCTTATGCAGAGAGATTTTGCTGGTATGAATTTAAAGTACGAAATCTAGATACATAAAATTGATCAAATAAATTATAAGAGTAACTATCAAATCAAGCAGTTGAGAATAATTAAATTTATTCTATGGGTAATTATAGAGTTTACAACCAAATGATAGATCGAGTTTACTGGAGAAATTAACAAATCAAGTTAATTGGGTTGAATGAATATTGTGCAAAAGGGAAGTAGTAATACTACAATTATATACAAAATAAGACAATATACTTATTTTTGGGTAGTTATAAATGTGATAATGAGAAATCATTAAATTAAAGTGATGAGAACTTATTAATGAGTCGAATATGAGAAAACTGCTACAATGAAATTTTGAGGAAAATGAGTTAAAATGAGTTCGGTAATTTGCTGGTAATGAGTTATTATTAAAACGAGCTAAAAGATAAAATTTTATTTTGATTAATTATGGAGTAATTTTGAGTTATAAGAAATTTACAAATCGAGTTACATAAGCAAATTAATAAAATGAGTCAAAAGAGAAAAGTATTAAATTAACGGGAAGTTTTATTCAAATTTTTGAAGTATTATAAAGTGTTATGAGTTTTGAGGTATTATAAAATGAGAAAACTTTATTTATGAATAATTATTAAACTTGAGATGAGAACAACTATTCAATAAATTTATATTGAACTTAGGAGAAATTTCGAAAAGATGAGAATGTGCTGAATTGATGAACCACGAGTAAACTGTAAGATTTAGAATAAAGTGTAACTGCGAATGGAGTAAATGAGAACTAAAGAATTAATTTGTAATTTGAGTAACGAGAAATCATTATAAATAAGAGTATGAAATTTAATTGGAATTTTCAGTAGGTAACATGAAATTAATGAGTAGATATGGTCAAAATAATTAAGAGACATTTTAAATTGTGTAAAATCAGTTAAACGGTTTATTAAAGGATCGTTAATCTAGATGAATGAGAAAACATCTATTAAAATATTATCGAGAAACCATTAAATGTAATAGAATGAGAACCTATTAAAGGGAATTAAATGACGAGATCGTTAATTTGAGCTATATAAAGGGTTATCAACATCGGTAATATGCAAACCTAATAGAGTAAGGTAACAATATAATGTTAAAGAAGAGTTATTTCGAGAACCAATGACACGGTCGAGAGAGAGTATATCATTCCAAGTATTATAAGCTGGTAAATTGGAACACGCGAGTAGTCATAAGAATGAGTAAAAATGTGATTTATATCTAATGCTATTGCTAGTAAATATTATTACTTTATGAGTTTATTTCTGAGATAGATTTCTTGTTTTGTTTCTGAGATGGATTTCTTGTTTTGTTTCTGAGTTAGATTTCTGGGTTTACTTCTGAGTAAAGAGTTATGAGTTTGCTCCTGAGTTATATTTCCGAGTTTATTTCTGAGACAGATTTCCGAGTTATACTCCTGCGATATGTTTTGAGTTCATCTCTGAGTTAGACTTCCGAGTCATATTTCTAGATCATATTTTCGAGTTATATACCTGAGTATATGTGAATTTTATGTGATATGTATATTCCTTGTGAATATTTGCCAGTTTTGGTGTTAGTTGATAGCGGTGTAAACCACTAAATTGCTTTTTATACCTTAAGCAAACTATTGTCCCATAGAGTAGAGGACCCTTCTGAGCCATTATGATAGAAAATTGCCAATAATGAGATTTTAGCTGCTGTTAAAATGTTTAATGATAATTTGGTTGAAACCGTGCGGGGAGAAATTCCCCATAAACTTTATCCCTAACGTCATGAGTGAGCCGTGTGTGGTAGTGACTATAGATTGGATGACCGAGTACCACGCCAGGATCATTCGGTCGCTACAAACAAATCTGTAACAAATCTCCAAGTGGAATTGAATCGGAGATTCAACGTAACGTTTATCGCGGGGCGCAGGTGCCGTGTTCGGCAGCGAGAGCAAGAAGACATCTTCAGCATGGTGCCGCAGATTATTGTGTGTATGTTACCGACACCATTTTCGACGATAAACTGAGATCTTAAGAAAACGTACCGATTTTAACCCTTATCGACTTGAGCCACCAGAGATGGAAGATCTGTATGAGTAGTTGCGAGAGAGATGGAAGATCTGTATGAGCAGTTGCGAGAGCCAGAAAAATATTCTAATCGAGTTGGTCACCCTGAAGAGCTTCTTTTTGTTCATAACCTTTTTGTGTTTACCCATTTGAGGATGCGTGTCGTTGGCGAGCCTGAGTCTGAGATGCGAGATCATTATCCTGAGCTACTTCCGAGTAATGACTTCGGGGACGAAGTCTGATTCAAGTGGAGTCGAGTTGTAACGCCCTGAAATTTTAATAATTAAATAATATTAATTTAATCGTCATATTTAAATTTAAAATGAATAATTAGTAAATTAATTATAATATTGTTTGACGGTTCATATTATTTAGACGACCTGTAATTAAACGGTTCATTTTTATTAGACGTTTTGTATTTCTACAATCTTTAAGCCTTATTTTATTCATTATATATATGTAGTTATACGTCTAATGGTCTGAGAGTCGGGTTTTATCTAATTGGTTGTGTTTTTATGAGATGGGCCAAACTTGTCGGGCTAGCGAGCGGGCTTAAAACCTCGTTGTATTGTTAAGAAGTCAATCAGTCATTAGGTTAAGCTAGGAGCAAATGTTCTATTTCCCTAAACTCCTTTGCTTGTTATATTTTTTCGTACGCCGTATCGACGTGAAGAACACATCCTACAATTGAGAGGTTATTGATGAGAAGTGATTAAACAAGTATGCCACATGCTTGCCGGAATTAATTCAAAGGGAATCGGTGAATGAAGTGGTGGCTTTTCTTGACTGGTCAATGAAGAGAGGAAGCCCACAATCCATCTGATTTGGATTTAAAGAGATTTGGTCGGTCAAGTGAAAGGAAATTTCTATTATTTAAAGATCTCTTGATTTCAATTAACTGGCATTTCGTTCTTTAATTTCTATGTTGGCTTGGACTTAATTTCTTTAAGGGGACAACCCAATTTATATTTCTCCAGCCTCTTGTTGTCATTAAACCAGAATTCAGCCAAGGAGATACAACTTTTGGTTGGTTAGGGGGAAATTTTGAAGGGAACGATGGACCAATGCTTGTTATTGTGAATGTAGTATGTGTATCCTAATTGTTTGTGTGGCTACATACTTGCTTGTTTATTTTGGTAGACAATACTAGTTCCAAACTCGAGGACGAGTTTTCTCCAAGTGGAGTTGAGTAGGGGTAAAAAGGAAAATTGTCAAGAAATAATTATCATTAATTATTATTTATAAATAATATGAGCATGATGCTTATGCAGAGAGATTTTGCTGGTATGAATTTAAAGTACGAAATCTAGATACATAAAATTGATCAAATAAATTATAAGAGTAACTATCAAATCAAGCAGTTGAGAATAATTAAATTTATTCTATGGGTAATTATAGAGTTTACAACCAAATGATAGATCGAGTTTACTGGAGAAATTAACAAATCAAGTTAATTGGGTTGAATGAATATTGTGCAAAAGGGAAGTAGTAATACTACAATTATATACAAAATAAGACAATATACTTATTTTTGGGTAGTTATAAATGTGATAATGAGAAATCATTAAATTAAAGTGATGAGAACTTATTAATGAGTCGAATATGAGAAAACTGCTACAATGAAATTTTGAGGAAAATGAGTTAAAATGAGTTCGGTAATTTGCTGGTAATGAGTTATTATTAAAACGAGCTAAAAGATAAAATTTTATTTTGATTAATTATGGAGTAATTTTGAGTTATAAGAAATTTACAAATCGAGTTACATAAGCAAATTAATAAAATGAGTCAAAAGAGAAAAGTATTAAATTAACGGGAAGTTTTATTCAAATTTTTGAAGTATTATAAAGTGTTATGAGTTTTGAGGTATTATAATATGAGAAAACTTTATTTATGAATAATTATTAAACTTGAGATGAGAACAACTATTCAATAAATTTATATTGAACTTAGGAGAAATTTCGAAAAGATGAGAATGTGCTGAATTGATGAACCACGAGTAAACTGTAAGATTTAGAATAAAGTGTAACTGCGAATGGAGTAAATGAGAACTAAAGAATTAATTTGTAATTTGAGTAACGAGAAATCATTATAAATAAGAGTATGAAATTTAATTGGAATTTTCAGTAGGTAACATGAAATTAATGAGTAGATATGGTCAAAATAATTAAGAGACATTTTAAATTGTGTAAAATCAGTTAAACGGTTTATTAAAGGATCGTTAATCTAGATGAATGAGAAAACATCTATTAAAATATTATCGAGAAACCATTAAATGTAATAGAATGAGAACCTATTAAAGGGAATTAAATGACGAGATCGTTAATTTGAGCTATATAAAGGGTTATCAACATCGGTAATATGCAAACCTAATAGAGTAAGGTAACAATATAATGTTAAAGAAGAGTTATTTCGAGAACCAATGACACGGTCGAGAGAGAGTATATCATTCCAAGTATTATAAGCTGGTAAATTGGAACACGCGAGTAGTCATAAGAATGAGTAAAAATGTGATTTATATCTAATGCTATTGCTAGTAAATATTATTACTTTATGAGTTTATTTCTGAGATAGATTTCTTGTTTTGTTTCTGAGATGGATTTCTTGTTTTGTTTCTGAGTTAGATTTCTGGGTTTACTTCTGAGTAAAGAGTTATGAGTTTGCTCCTGAGTTATATTTCCGAGTTTATTTCTGAGACAGATTTCCGAGTTATACTCCTGCGATATGTTTTGAGTTCATCTCTGAGTTAGACTTCCGAGTCATATTTCTAGATCATATTTTCGAGTTATATACCTGAGTATATGTGAATTTTATGTGATATGTATATTCCTTGTGAATATTTGCCAGTTTTTGTGTTAGTTGATAGCGGTGTAAACCACTAAATTGCTTTTTATACCTTAAGCAAACTATTGTCCCATAGAGTAGAGGACCCTTCTGAGCCATTATGATAGAAAATTGCCAATAATGAGATTTTAGCTGCTGTTAAAATGTTTAATGATAATTTGGTTGAAACCGTGCGGGGAGAAATTCCCCATAAACTTTATCCCTAACGTCATGAGTGAGCCGTGTGTGGTAGTGACTATAGATTGGATGACCGAGTACCACGCCAGGATCATTCGGTCGCTACAAACAAATCTGTAACAAATCTCCAAGTGGAATTGAATCGGAGATTCAACGTAACGTTTATCGCGGGGCGCAGGTGCCGTGTTCGGCAGCGAGAGCAAGAAGACATCTTCAGCATGGTGCCGCAGATTATTGTGTGTATGTTACCGACACCATTTTCGACGATAAACTGAGATCTTAAGAAAACGTACCGATTTTAACCCTTATCGACTTGAGCCACCAGAGATGGAAGATCTGTATGAGTAGTTGCGAGAGAGATGGAAGATCTGTATGAGCAGTTGCGAGAGCCAGAAAAATATTCTAATCGAGTTGGTCACCCTGAAGAGCTTCTTTTTGTTCATAACCTTTTTGTGTTTACCCATTTGAGGATGCGTGTCGTTGGCGAGCCTGAGTCTGAGATGCGAGATCATTATCCTGAGCTACTTCCGAGTAATGACTTCGGGGACGAAGTCTGATTCAAGTGGAGTCGAGTTGTAACGCCCTGAAATTTTAATAATTAAATAATATTAATTTAATCGTCATATTTAAATTTAAAATGAATAATTAGTAAATTAATTATAATATTGTTTGACGGTTCATATTATTTAGACGACCTGTAATTAAACGGTTCATTTTTATTAGACGTTTTGTATTTCTACAATCTTTAAGCCTTATTTTATTCATTATATATATGTAGTTATACGTCTAATGGTCTGAGAGTCGGGTTTTATCTAATTGGTTGTGTTTTTATGAGATGGGCCAAACTTGTCGGGCTAGCGAGCGGGCTTAAAACCTCGTTGTATTGTTAAGAAGTCAATCAGTCATTAGGTTAAGCTAGGAGCAAATGTTCTATTTCCCTAAACTCCTTTGCTTGTTATATTTTTTCGTACGCCGTATCGACGTGAAGAACACATCCTACAATTGAGAGGTTATTGATGAGAAGTGATTAAACAAGTATGCCACATGCTTGCCGGAATTAATTCAAAGGGAATCGGTGAATGAAGTGGTGGCTTTTCTTGACTGGTCAATGAAGAGAGGAAGCCCACAATCCATCTGATTTGGATTTAAAGAGATTTGGTCGGTCAAGTGAAAGGAAATTTCTATTATTTAAAGATCTCTTGATTTCAATTAACTGGCATTTCGTTCTTTAATTTCTATGTTGGCTTGGACCTAATTTCTTTAAGGGGACAACCCAATTTATATTTCTCCAGCCTCTTGTTGTCATTAAACCAGAATTCAGCCAAGGAGATACAACTTTTGGTGGTGTCGAGCATTTCATGGTTCGGGTAGTGGTGTTTCATGCGTCTTAGTTCGTAGGGTAAAATTCTAACCTCTTTATTCTTGTATAGGTTATATGTTTTTTTTAGTCAATCCCGAGCCATGCTCGAAGAACCCAGGGACCCGATAATTCTGTACATCTCTGTAGATGTTTGGGTGTCGGGTTTTACGTTGAATTGTTATTGATTCCTTTTATAGTTCTGGCAGATTGTTACCGCCATGTTGCGGGCTGTTTTTAGGTGTCTTAAAGGCCGAATTGGGGGAGTTAAATCTCACAGAGATTTATAGCCCTCTGAGTTAGCTTTCCAAGTTGACCGAGAACTCGTTAAATGGATTTACGGTTTAAAAGTTATAACGGTTTTAATATACTGCTGTTAGGATTATGACCTGTGCGATATGTCCGTCTTGCGACACTGTTTTGAGACATTTAGAATCTGTTTTGGCCAGTGACCGTCTCACAGAGATGTGTAGTTCTGGTTGTCTACTTTTCATGGTTAAAATATGAGATAAATCTACTGCACAGTTTAAGAGATATAGCAGTTTCCGTGAGACCGACGGGTGCTGCTAGTTTTCTAAATTTGAGTCTTTAGAACGGATTGTAATTCGGGTTTCATTTTTATGCTTTTAGGAACGTCTAGGGATAACCGAGCAGCGCCTTAGAGTATTGAGGATTCTTTGGAGCTTACGTTTTCTCGAAGTGAGTATTCTCACCGTGTATTCAGTTTTAACGTTATACATGCATGACTTACGTGTTATATTACTTGCACCTTAATTGTTATCTGAGCTTGATCTGTTATCTAAGTTTGATCTGTTATCTGAGTATCTGAGCAGCTGTTTACTTATTCATGATCTGAGACATTGTGCCTGGGTAACTGAGCTCGGCACAGAGTCATTCTGTGCTATTACTTGCTAGGGCAATCTGAGATAATTATGTTAAAGAGATAATAAAACATAATAACACACATCTGAGTTTTGGGATCACCTCCCGTCTGAGTTTTTGGGATTATTCCCGTCTGAGTTTATATCTGACTTGACACCGAAGAGCACTGGTGTCAGACGTTTTGACTTGGCACCGAAGAGTACTGGTGCCAGGCCTTTTTGACTCAACACCGAAGAGTACAGGTGTTGAGGTGGTGTGAGGTGGGTCGAGGTTGATCTCTCGGTCCAAGTCACACTAGCGCGCTATATAAATAAAATCTGAGTAATAAAATCTGAGAAATAAATCTGAGTAATTAATCGAGTAGATTCTGAGTAGGAGTACACCGATGTGCCCTCATGTGTTGTATGTTATGATTGTTTGCATTTTGAGAATTATTCACTCAGCTTCCCCAGCTGACCCAAACTTCCCCCACATTGTTTCAGGTACCAGCAAAGGAAAGGAGAAGGTGGACGGTTGACCGCTGTATCTTTTTATTACTGATGTGGACATCATTTAATATTTTAAAACACTTTACTTTATCTTAACTATTTCCGCAATAAATACGTTTTAAATGTTAAATATTAATATCTGAGATTTATTTATGTGACCTTTTGATTATAATTTTATTTTCAAAAATTTTAAAAATCTTGTAAATTTTTGGGTGTTACAGATATACCTTTAATCTTCACTTAGGAGTGAAATCTACCAAAGATTAGTGAAGAAATCAACCCAAATCAGCTCTTGCACTCCAAAATCGCCAAAGGATGAAAACTAGGGTTTGTGGGCTGCATTTATGACCAAAACCCGACTTTAATGCTGCACAGACAGAAAATCGCGCCGCTATTACAAAGTTCGCGTCTCGATCTTCTACCCGCGGTAATTCGCGACGCTAAATAGTGTCGCGATCTCTGACGCTATCTTCCAAATCTCGAAATCGTGTTCCCCCATCAAACGCTAAAACGGGTCGCTGTTCGACCCCGCGAAGGATCGCGTCGTGATCTCCCAGATAGCGGCGCTATCTGGGCAATGCAGCTGGGCTGCAGTTTTCGTTCCCCATTTCGATCTAGTTTCGTTCATAACTTTCTCGTACGGTATCCAAATGACACGAAACCAATTTCCACGTTCTTTAAACGATTTATCCATATTTATCATATTTTTATACAATTTATTTATTTACAAATTTCGGGTCGTTACATCCACGGTCCAACCAAACTCTGATAAGAAATTGAATGCTCTCAAATAAGTTCATAGAGGAAATTCCGCACCTAAAACTCCAAATAAATTAGGTTCCTCTTCTAAACTTAAGCATTCTCAAATGGATAAGACCAAACCATCAACCGTGTTGAAACATTCTATTCCTTCAAAGAAAATCTTTTCCAAAACTAAAACTTTGAAATATTCAAGAAAAGATTTACTTTCATTGGCACCAATATCAACTTTTCATCAAGTGCCAAAAACAACTCCTAAAACACCAACGATCTTAAAAGCACAATGGGTTCCTAAAACTCCAATTTCTCAAATAATTCCCCGGAAATTATTTGAAAGTGAAACATCACGTTTCAGTCTTTCTTGGAATTCCAAATCTGTAAATCAAATTGATACAACTTATCAATGGTTTAATTCTCATACTAATACCATCGGACCCAAACAAATATGGGTACCAAAAGTTGTTTGATGTGTTTTGCAGGAGGATGACTTATACACAATTCGGTGTATAACTCGTGTGTCAACCGCTCTTCAATTAGCTGATTTGTTTACCAAGGCATTACACGAAAAACGTTTTAACTTTCTTGTGTCTAAGCTTGGTATGCTAAATCTCAAAACTTAAACCGTTTTACTGCTTTATTTTTTTTATTGTTTTTGTTTTTGTTTTCAATTTTTTTTATAAATAATAAGATGGCTTTTAAGTACCTCTGCTTGGAACCCGTTCTCAAATGACTTCATTGGTTGAGGGGGAGAATTTTTATTCACTTGTCAAGGGGGAGAAACTAGACATTCTTATGTTAAGGGGGAGCATAAATGCTTTATGCTTTTTGAAATTCAACTGTCGAGGGGGAGCATCCTTTTAATAATCGCTAAATACTGTTTCAATGCTCCTTTCAAATTTTTTTCTATATATAATTATCAATATGGGGTATCAATTTTTGTTATATCCGTAAACGATCTCATTACCAATCTCAATTGGTACTGATTGCATCTGTTTATTACAAATTTTCTTATTCTATCTTGATAATAAATTTTTTTTTACCTCAAATAGTTTTTCACCCTCTTACATATTTACAGTCACACAAACTTATCAATGTTGAGTATTAGCTTTTGCAATATTCGTAAACGATCTCTTTACCAGTCTAGGTTGGTACTGATTGCATCTGTTTATTGCAAATTCTATTATTTCTCATTGCTATCTTTGTGTTCCTTCATTGTCGAAATTCTTCAAATGTAAATTATATTTTTCTCCTTTCATTTCGATTATCATTCTTCAAATCAATACTTAATTACAAATATTTCTTTTACTCATATTGAGTTGTTGACATCACAATCTCATAAATTCTTTATTAATCTGTGATGTTCAGCATTCCAAATTTTTTTTTTCTCACTATGTGCTCACAATGATGTGTTCACAACGTAGGATACAAATTTTTGTCATATTCGTAAACGATCTCTTTACTAGTCTCGATTAGTAAAGATTGCATCTGTTTATGACAAATTTTTCGTCTCTTGCGTTGTGGCTCAATTTTTCACAAACCCTATTTTTCACAACCCTGATTTTGCACAACATAATAATTTTTTTTATTTTTTAAATGACTTGTTTGTAACACTCAACACAATTTGCTGTTAAATTCGTCGATCTCTTTACTGATTTCAATCAGTATTGATTGCATCTGTTTTTAACACCATCTTGGATTGATTGTTCTTACTATTTTTCAAACGATTTTCATTCTTAAAAGATCAATGGAGAAATCATTTTTCATCTTCTCAAAACTGCTCAGATTCAATTCTGACTTTCTCCAGTTCTCACACACACAAAATCATTTTGAATGCACATTGTTATGTCATTGATCTTTGTATATCCGTCGATCTCTTCTCTGCCCAAGTTCAGAGAAGATTGCATCTTTGTAAGTGGTAGACTTCACTGATCTTTGATATAACCAAATAAATTGATCTCTTTTAAATTTCAAATATTTGATTAACAATGTCTCTAATCATCGTGTTTGTCATATCCGTAAACGATCTCTTTACTGAAGTTCTTCAGTAAAGATTGCATCTGTTTATGACTTCACGTGATTATTGACAATGCTATTCTTCATTTTCAAATATTTTTCTCAAACATTCAAAGGATTAAATCAATTTGTCGAGTACTACACGTTTCTGGTTCTCATTCCGATCTTGGCTCTCGATTTACACAGACACACCATTCCTCTCTCCGTTTCCAAAACGCAACTATTCAGCTTTATCATGAGGACCCTGGTCATGTTCCTCATGAGGGGGAGAAAAAGAGCAATAAATAGTTCAAATATCCCAACATCAAAAAGAACCACAAACATCCCATCAAAGAAGAAAATTCATAACTCATGTACTCAGATCAAATGCAAAATCAAAAATTGTTTATATTATGTGATC
Organism: Calendula officinalis; assembly: GCA_963853835.1. Taxonomy (NCBI): domain Eukaryota; kingdom Viridiplantae; phylum Streptophyta; class Magnoliopsida; order Asterales; family Asteraceae; genus Calendula; species Calendula officinalis. Next base: position 62,170,122 of record OY970827.1, read on the forward strand.
AAGAGAAACAGAAAATGATAATCAGTGTACTTAACTGAAAAACAAGTGAAGAAGAAGAAGATAACCGATTCATCTATAGAAATTCCTCTCAAAACCTCAACCATTCAAATTCAAATCTTAACCGTACTAATACATACAAAACATTCACATGTATTCAAGACTTAACTGTACAAATAATTCTAAAAACACACACACTTTTCCTTAAACTTTCAAATCATTCTTTTCAGAATCCAAAAACATCATTATTCAATCCTCACTAAAACCTCTATCACAAAATCTCCATATTTGAGAATCCCAGAAAAATCCTTACCAAACTGATATTCCATATCCAGAACTTTTAAATACTTAGGAAACCAGCTTTAGGACTTCCTTACACCTACAGATTCAACGTAACAAAAATATTTTCGTTGAGTGTTTGAAATCTCAATTTCTTCTTTAGGGGTGTAATCGAGTCGAGACAGCTCGTGAGTTGCTCGAGACCGACTCGAAAAATACTTGAAATCGACTCGTTGTGAACCGAGTCGAGCTCGAGCTCGAGCTACTCGAGTAGGGTTTCGAGCCGAGTTCGAGTTCCAAAATACACAGCTCGTTAGGCTCGCGAGCCTTATCGAGCTTTTATTTAATTACCATTTTACCCTTTTCCATATACATAATTACATTTTACCCTTTTCCATATACATATTTACAACAAAAAAAGTGCACTTTTAAATAAATATGAATTTTTCGAGCCGAGCCGAGTATCGAGTCGAGTTTCGAGCTTTCACCGAGTCGAGTTCGAGCTTAAAAATGGAAGCTCGTCGAGTATCGAGTCGAGTTTCGAGCTCGAGTTTTAATTGTCGAGTCGAGCTCGAGCTTGGCAGAACTCGGCTCGACTCGACTCGTTTACACCCCTATTCTTCTTAAGCTAATCAGATGTAAACATTGAAGAGCAAAACAGTTTGAAGCACATCTGAGCATAAACGAATTTGGTAACGGACCAAAAGAAGAAATTGAAGAAGGAAGACTGGGATGAAGTGCTAAAGCTCAAAAAGAGGGAGATTGGATAATGATAAAGACATATTTAGTCAACAATTCATGAAATCTTCTGAGATACTTTATATTGGTTGAAAAGTCAATAAAAAGTATTATTTTTCATTGTTCAATCAAAAGCTGAAGCTGATACGACATCAAAACTATTCAACGGATAATTCAGTCTCAGACTTTGCTAGAGAAGAAGATTTCAAGAACAGGCTAACTCAACTATTGATACAAAGGGGGAGATTGTTAGGGTCATTTTAATTGTATTCAATAGTTAGGGGACTAGATGTGTAAGATTGTAATAGTGTTAATCTAGTCTTAGCCTTGGTTAGTGCTTAATTAAGCATGTTTAGAAGGGATGTATAAATACCTTTCATGTTGACTTAATTTGTAAGCTTTCCCACACTCTTAATAGAATTACATTTTGAAAGCCTTCCTTCCCTCCTTCTTTCTCTCTCAAATACACACACTAAAACACCAAGAACACACACACTTAATTCTTCAATTCTACTCAAATCATCATGAATTAGCTTCATTTCAATCACTTTAGATCTCTAATATCTACCTAGCTAGTCTTAGTTTTGAAAAATAATAACTTTTAAACCATTAATTTTGAATTTAGAAGATAGTGCAAAGTTTGAATACTAGACTTGATAAATTTAATATCAATGAGTTCGATAAGAAAAGGTTAACAAATCGAAAAATGGATTACTATTAAACCCAACTTATAAACTAAAGAACATACTTAAAATATTCATACCCGTTCCCAATCTATATCATATCCAAACTCATCCTTATAATGATTCTCATAGACTAACAAAAAAACGCTGAATTGTGTATGATCAAGGACACTAGAGCTATTTAACTATAATATTGTTTAAATCAGAAAGTGATTATATATAATAATCTGTATTATATTATACATTTAGAGAGAGAATCAATTAAAAACAGTATCTATATTAAAGTTTGAATTACCATTAAAAGAATGCAATTACATCATGTGGTGTGAAAAGCATAGATTCATTGATTCAATCCATTAAGAGATGTTAGATGATGATTTTGGTGAGAAAGATGAAGATGGAGATTATGGTTTTAGAGAGAGAAAGGTAGAGAGAAGTTAGAGAGAACAAATGCTGAATATGTGAAATGTTAATTGTGCAAAAGTTAAGGAATTAAGCCTTACACTTTGGTATTTATACCATGGCTTAATTCCTTGTTAGTTAGGACCATTTCCTAAATAAAACTTAACATATACACAATGTTACACTTTACCCCCTAGACTATCTATTACAACTTTCTAGTACCTAACAATCTCCCCCTTTGTAATAGTAGACTAGGTTGCATATCTTTGAAGACTTCTGTGTTTGTAAGGCTGGATCTGAGAATTGAACCGTTGAGCAGTTATGTTGATAAAACAGCATCAGCCTTTAATCATCAGTGACAGACATACTTTTAATCGGCTTTTCAACCAATATAAAGTATTCCAGAAGACTTCATGCAAATCGACTGAATGTAGACCCATAGATAGAGCGGTTAGCAGCGGAAGTCCTTTCTTGAAGTTGTGGCGTTTGTCGATTTGCTGCAGATCCTTGGTTCCTGATGTTTGTTGAAGTTGAAGCAGTGCGGAATGTTGATATGTTGTGGATTTTCTGACCGTTGTTGATAATGTTGGAGTACGGTCATAGAATCCCTTATCTGATTTATTGACTGTTGTTGATAAGATTGAAGTACAGTCATCAGATTTTCTATCAGACATAGTGACCGTTGTTGATAAGAATGGAGTACGGTCGTCTGATCTTCGCACAAGAATGTATCAGGGTAACCCAGGATCACATAGATTGCCTGTTAGCACAACAGTTACAGAAACTATGTGACCTACGTTCAGTGTTGGCATTGATGTTAGCACTGGTAGGATTTCCATTCAATCATCGTGGAATACCAATAATTTTGGTATCACTATGAATGTTCCGGCAATATCTCAAAGATATGCTTGGTAGAGTGCCTGTGTCCTAGAGAAATTTAATTCGGTTCTAGACTCTATATGTGGACAAACGAAGGCGAGGACTGGAGGTGGGTCCTCTTTTTCAATATCAACAATCTCTAAATGAGATGTCGATAGTGGATGTGGTTATCTCCGTGATTTTGAAACAAGTACTTTTTGTACTTGAGTGGTCAGTGGGGGTTGTGCATTGCATCACTGGGTCCATGATGTCTTAATCAGAAAGCAACATATGCAATCTGATATAGATGAGGTTACCCGGTCATTTGTTCGGTTTAGGGAGGGTTTTTCGTTTTCTTTTAACCCTTTCACACACGCTCCTCACTCAACTCACTTTTTCATTTTTCAACCACACCCTCGTTTTTGTTTTTACCATGTGATAAGCTGATTTGCACCCCATACTTCATACCCCCTCTCAATTTTTACCTCAGCGCACCCCAATCAAGATCCCATGATACTTGATTCTGCTCACCTAGACCTAGGGACCCTCACTTTTTAGTTCCTATATTGTCGGTGGCTCCGGGGAAGATCATGCTAGGTTTAGCAGATCATAGGAGTTATTTGAGAGTGGACTATTACGCTCATGTGCATTTTAATCAGCTTTCAAGATGTTGCATTTTAGTTCACATGGATTTTTTCACCAGAATTTTATGTGTTTCCGGTATAAGTTGTTGCCTGAATGATTTTGAAGTTTAAGGCACAACAACTTGTTCTTTTAAGGTAACACCGGACTCACATAGAGTATCCGTTAGCACACGGTATGAATCTGTAGTCGTTTGCACAACCGTTGACTCAAATGTGTGACCTGCGTTTAGAGTTGGCGTGATTTTAGCTCTAGCAGGATTTCCACTCGATCATTGTGAAACATCAGATTGTGATGTCACTACAAGTGTTCCGATGGATTCACGGAGATCCATTAAGTGTCCTAAATTGGAAAGATTCTTGGGGGTGAGTACTAGACACACTGTGCATACAAAGAGACTTAACCCAGGGCAGGAGGTTATTTTGTTTCAATACCGACATACTCCGAATGAGTAGTCAGTAGCTTTTGTGCTACGTCCCCTAATGAAATGAAACAAATTCCTGTTGAGAGGAATTTGAGTGATTGGTGGTGGTGTGCATTTGCTTTACTGGGCTAGTAAAGTCTAGTGAAACATTCAACTTATGAATGATCACCTATTTGTATTGTTGCCCGGTTTGTTAACAGTTTGGATGCACTCAAAGGTGTGTTTTCTTTGATTTATCATGTTTTCACATCACCTTACACTCACCTATTTCTATACCCTAGACCTAAATCCTCACATTTGCCAGTTGGCTGAAGTATTTCCCTGGGAAGGTGTGGCCGGATCTGGCAAACCATGGGAAGGTATGTCTTTTGAAGTAGTAAGTAACGAGAATTAAAAGAATTTGTAATAAACAGATGCAATCTTTACTAAAGAACTAGTAAAGAGATCGTTTACGGATATTACAACGACTTATAATTAACGTTACAAACATAAAACTTTTCGATTTGGGTATTTTGTTTTGTTTTTCTAACTTTTCTCCCCCTAGAAATAATAATTCTCCCCCTAGAATTAATATTTCTCCCCATCGACCAAACAAAAGTATTTACGAGTTTTGAGATTGGAGGACGTACCTTATATATAGTCGGAGGGTTGAAGGAGAGTATTTGCAGTGAAGCTTGATTGAATTGTGTGCTTTCTTTTGAGTGCGGGTTCTGAATCCGTTTTGATCAGAAGCCATTTTCCATTGAGGACCGGGTTTCAAGCTGAAGTACTTGAAAGCCATTCTGTTGAGGCTCGAGTTATACACTGAAGTGTGTATAAGTCATTTCTGAACTCTAAACACCTTGCTGGTTATTCTACATAAAACAATTAAAACATGTTTGGTACCCAATTATCTATGGGTCCTATACGATTAGTGACAGATGTTTTATGTATAATTGTTTTATGATCAATTTAGAGCTTTGGAGAACTGCAAGGAGGCAGTTCAGAAGTTGTGGATTTGACGACCCATTTTAAGGATTTCTCAGAGGATTGGATAATCCAATGAGATTTTTCATTTTTGATCCAAGTGTATTTTACAAATGTTGAAGATTTGGTCACTGTGTTGTTGTCGCTGTTTGAGGAACCTGAAGACTTTGGCTTAGGTGCGGAAGATCCTCGAGAAACTTTGCGACGAGAGGACGAGTGTTTATCAGAGATTGGTGGGGTTTTGGAAGAACTCTTCGTCTTTTTGGAAGCATGTGAAGATGAACCTTTTTGATTTGGTTTGTGTGGATGAGAGACAGATTTCTTGCATGGTTGTGGAAAACATGTTTTGCATGATTTTATAATTTTACCAGATTTATGGAAAACATTGATTTTTAAACCACATGGAGCATTTAGCTTAACAAAAAATCGATCATCATTCTGAGAAATTTGTTTATTTGTAGATTTATCTCTCAATATCTTTTTACCAAGTTTTTCAGATTTGACACTCACATTACCAAAATCAGGTGAGTAATTTACAGGACGATAAACAGAAGCATCATACACATTTCCAAATGCAAGTGCCGGAGATTTAAATTTTTTGGAGTTGTTATTGTTAATTTTAACAGTGGAAGAAGAAACTGAAGACGTATATGGTCTAGACTTCTTAAGCTCGCAAGGCTTCTTAGGCGTGCTAGACTTAGACGAACTCGGCTTCTTAGACTGCACATCTCCTTTGACTCCATTGGGCTTGGGCTCCTTGCTCCGAGGCTTTAAAGTACTAATGGAAGCATTTAGGACAGGTGAATTAGAGTTTCTCCTCAAGATGATTGGAACTGGGTTTGTTGGTGCTGGTCCTAATAAAGAGGCTTTAGAATTTTGAGAAACAGTATTGTTCGTTTTAGCTTTTAATTCTAAAATGGTGTCCTCTAAATTATGTATCTTAGTTTGAAGATTTTCCTTTTCTTTATCAAAGGCTTTATGAGTTTCATCAATTTCAGATTCAAGTTAGACGATTTTCTTTTCTAAAATCAACGGTGGAACATAAAGCTTTGGTTCAATTGTTTGTTTTAAAACTTCATTTTCAGAGATGGAAAATTCTTCTGGAGTGACAATCGGGAAGTACTCATTGTTTTCAAATTTTGCTTTATTCTTTTCATATGTATAGTTCAATTCAGAATAGTTAAAGCTGATTTGAGCGTGTTCCTTCTTTTCTCTGTTGAACTTCTCGATTTCTGCTTCCTCGTCCGGCATATGAAGAAAGCTTTGCCATATTCCCAAGTTCATGTAATCGTAATTGTATAGTGTGGGAACAACATCAGCAGCTTTTTCCAGAGGACGGGAGTTCTCAGCGCCGAGACCCACTTTTGATTTGAAAGATCTGAACTCTTTTGGTTGATTTAATTTTATTGTTTGTTCAGTGTGACCAGCTTTCACAATCGTCTGCTCCAGTTTGGAGATGTGTTCTTCAGCATTTTCTTTCTTTACAGTAAGACTGTGTATGGTTGCTGATTGTTCATCGATTTCCTTTTTAAAATTGTTTGTAATGTTTGTGATTTGTTCATTTAGTTTTTGAATTTCGGTATCAGCTGTCTTCAACTTATCTTGGTAGTCTTTCATCTTTATGTCAGCCGACTTCATCCATGTTTGCTCTCGACTGAGTTGGATAGCTAAGTCATTTATCAGCTGCTTGGAGTCGTCTTTGTCATTTGATACCGTCTTCATCGTTTTTAGGTTTGATATTTCAAGATTTTTTGTATTAATTATGTGATTTAGACGATTTACTTCACTGGTGTGAGCAGCATGAAATGTTGACAACTGTTGTTGTAACTCTTGTGTTTTTTGATTTGAAAGTTTATTTTGATTGACTTGAGGAATAAGAGTTTCAAGTTGACGACGAAAGGTTAAATTTTCTGCCTTTAATTTTGAGATTTGTGCATTTGATTCATTAGTTGTGTTTACTTGTTTTTGTAAACTTTCTTGTAATTCAGAAATTTGAAATTTATAAGCAGATTTTGACGTAGACAACTGATTTTGTAATTCCTTGTTTACTTGAGTTATTTGAAGAGAACATTGACTTAACTCACTCAAATCATTTAAGAGTTGTGCTTTTTCAGATTCCAAATCAGTTATTTATTTTGTCAAATGTGATTTCTCATCAATTTTAGTAAAAAGTTTTTCATTAAACAAGGAATTCTCTGATTCATCAGTGTCTGAATCAGATAATAAAGAGTCAAAGGGAAAAGAGTGTACCTCATTTTCATCATCTTTTGGAATGCCTAACACAGCTGTAGCCTCAGTTGGTATTGCCATGAATGCCAGGTTGGCAATGCACTGTTTATCTTCCTTGGCATTCGACCCGGCAGACAATGTTTCTTTGGTAGTCATGTTAAGAACAATTCACGGGAATTTTGATTGAAACGGGGTAAAGAAAATTTTAAGAATGAGAAGGTTCTGGAATAGAATATGTGATGTAGACCGTGGATTGGTCTTCAAAAATTCAAAATTGCCGAAATCTTAAACTGGTTATTCCAGATGATAAAGTACACTTTAAATGTGCCTAAGATTTTCGAATTAGGGAAAAACGACGATCGGGTTAGAAACTGGGGCTAAACGAAGTTTGGAAATTGACCGAGAAATCACAAAAACGCAAATTAAGCGATCGAAACAAGCGTTTTTGGGCCGGCAAGTTGGGTAAACCGCCTACGGCTCGAAACGGACACCCGAGCTGAAAGTTATGACCGTTACAGTACAGCCCCTTTTGTCACGCGAGTGTAGAAAGAGTTCGGGCCGAAGTTGTGTAGAAGTTCGGGCCGAAGTTGTGTAGAAGTTCGGGCCGAAGTTGTGTAGAAGTTCGGGCCGAAGTTGTGTAGAAGTTCGGGCCGAAGTTGTGTAGAAGGTCGGGCCGAAGTTGTGTAGAAGTTCGGGCCGAAGTTGTGTAGAAGTTCGGGCTGAAGTTCGGGGTGAAGCCCGCGAAGTTCGGGGTGAAGTTCGGGCCGAAGTTCGGGGTGAAGTTCGGGCCGAACTTTTGAAAGAAGTTCGGGCCGAAGTTTGATTGAAGTTCGGGCCGAAGATTGGGTTGAAGTTCGGGCCGAACTTGTTACTGTTCTCGGGCCGAAGTTGTTCTTGGCAGAACAGTGACGAACAGAACAGAAAAACCCACTAATTTGATCCTAAAATGGTCGTTTCTTAGCCAAAAACTTCGATTCTTTTTGCAAAATGACCCAAATACTATTTCCTTCAATCCACTACTACTATTTTACTCAAAAACAACCTAGATCTATTCAAAAATTTGAATTTAAAGGGTTTTTGAAGCTTTAATGGTTTTTCCTAAAAATCCAAATTCTTCATCAGAATGGATTAGATTCGATCCTAACTTGATTCTAAGCTTAATATATCAACAAAATGAAGCTATTCAATCCATAATAACAAGAATTAGTACCTTGAATCCGATTTTTGATCTTAAACCCCTTTTTTTCTTCAAAAACCTTGAAAAACCCTCTTGATCTTCTGTTTTTAACACCAAGTGATGGATTTGGATCGTTTTCAAGATGAAATTATGCTCTGATACCAATTGAAAAGCATAGATTCATTGATTCAATCCATTAAGAGATGTTAGATGATGATTTTGGTGAGAAAGATGAAGATGGAGATTAGGATTTTAGAGAGAGAAAGGTAGAGAGAAGTTAGAGAGAACAAATGCTGAATATGTGAAATGTTAATTGTGCAAAAGTTAAGGAATTAAGCCTTACACTTTGGTATTTATACCATGGCTTAATTCCTTGTTAGTTAGGATCATTTCCTAAATAAAACTTAACATATACACAATGTTACACTTTACCCCCTAGACTATCTATTACAACTTTCTAGTACCTAACATGGTGCGTCATTACCAGCATATAATAATAATGAGGTTAATTAAGTTACAAATTTAGTATCAACCAAAAGGTATCATTGAAAAATAGACATATACACTGCAAGCATATAGATTACGTAATTAGGTAAGATTTTAGAAATCACATAAATAAATGACAAAAGTAAAATTTGAGTCAAAGATGTGGTGAAAAGAAAAGTAGAAGAAGCAATAAAATAATTACTGCAATGGTTGATTGCCGACAACTCTTCCTCTTGCCTATTTTGGGACCGCATAGCCCACATCCACCTACTACCATACCACAAATGGACCATCAAAACCCAAGAGGAGAAAATTGCAAATTACGTTAGATGAACACTCACACTCATCTACAGGATCGTACCCAACAATTTTTGTAGAAAGTTGTATTTAACAAAAACAAAAGACTGATTATGAATGTGGTGTGGCGTGATGTCATGGTCAAGGCTCGCGCCTTAGAAGCTACCGCGAAGTCACTACATTTTTTAAAACGTGACTTATGGCGACAAATAACTATATATATAATATTTCATATATAACCATTTTACAAAAAGTGTTAAACATAAGGAATAAATTAGTCAAGCAACAAAAATGTACCTTATGGTCACAGAGGTTCACCCGCGTCTACTCCAGGCTACCTGTACAGGGAGTGGTCGCACTGTAATTAGTCCGCTCGCAAAATGAGTTTGAACTAATTATGTTGACAAAAAAACAAAATCGAGAAACTATAATTTTATGTAAAAAATCGCACCTTAGCGCGCTTGTCACGCCTTATCTCACGTCATACCTAGAGCCGACGCCTTGGTTATTTTGTAACGTGGAGAACATGACGCACTTTTAGAACCATGCACATATAAAATCGTGCTAACTATGCACTATCTCTCATAGATTACACGATTTCTCTATATGTCGCAAATAATGGATTCGCTTTTTAGTATTTACTTTCGAGGGCAATGTGTGCGCGATAAACAAGTCAAGATATAGCTAATGTTGGTTTTTGGTTGCTACTTGATTCAGATTAAAAGGTAACTGTAATTTTGAAATTGACTAGAAATCATTATTAAATATTATGTATCAAAACAAAGATATTTAACCCAAGGGAAATTAGGATTGATACCAATACCAAAGAATTGCAATGTGGCAATGTATGTCTATGTAGCAATTTCAAGTTTCGCGTAATAACTCTACACAACACTCGTATATTGTCGGATAAGAAACGCAATTGCAACATGATATCTTCGGTCAATGGTCCAAAATTTGAAGTCTAGTGGTAGTTGTGGGTTGGGGGCATGATTGTTAAGACTCCTGATTTACAAGTTGTAAGGGACAAATTTGTTGCAAAAACTTTGATCATTAAATATAGGATTAGAGTATAGATTTCAAAACTTGCAAAAATACTGAAGCTTGTAAGGGTATTATTAGTGATTGGCAAAAGTAGCTAGAAACCAGAGCTATTAACTCATAATTATAGTAAAGTTGTTTGATTGACAGAAAATGAAATTTAAAACCAATTCCAAATTTCATTTGGTTAGTTGGAAATGAATTAAAGACCCAAGTAAAATGTAGGAGCTTATTTTTTCAAAATAAAAATCTAAAAGCTCTAAACAATTTCAAAAAGCTCTTGTCAGTCATACACATTGTTTGACTTCAAGCTTTCGGAACATCTAGACAACTTTATAGCATATCTAATGGTAGTTTTTTCTAAAGTTTTTTATCTTTTCTCTAGGTCATTTGAAGGTAAATGACCTTCTAGGAAAAAGCTTTTGCTTCAAAAGTTTTTTCTTCCATAAATCATTCCTTAGACAGACAAAACGTTTTTTCTACATTTAGATGCATTGGAGCAAAAGCTTTTTTGATAGCTTTTTATGAAAGTTGAGTGGAAAGTCTACATGGCAATACTAATAAGTCATTGCAATGACTTAACCATTGGGGATGCTCTTATGTAGCAAAAGATGATTCCCAATAGTGACAATGAACTGATACTTAATAGTTAATGTCACATCAGCTTATACTTCACATGAAACATTATAATACACAAGTGTTAACAAGTTACATTCATTTAGTAATATCTTTGGCTTCACACATTATATAAATACGTACACAATATACTAATACCCACATAATATACTGACTTTTCATCGCTTCATTCATCGGAAAACCGAAATTGGTATCACTTTTGCAACCGAAGCATAAAGTACTCACCTAAGACAAATAATGTTGCTACAACTAAATAGATTAGGTAGATAAACTACATAAAGTTTTTGGGATTGCGTGATTGTTTTTCTTTTTCTTTTTCATTTCCTTGTGATTAAGACGGTACCAAACAGTTGTTTTAACACTTATATGCATTTTTATGAAGAATATTAATGATTTTTTTTTTCTATCATAACCTTTACAACAGTAACTAGTACTCAAACAGGAAAACTTCCTCCGTACCATGATACTGCAATACTAGACCAAGGACAGAGTAATTGTTTCACTAAAGGGGTGTTCGTTTGTACGGTTTGGTTTTATCCGAACCAAATAGGTGAAACCAAATAAAGTCTGGTTTTCAAAAGTTCAAACCGAACCGTCCAAACTAATTCGAAAACCAAACCGATCCGAACCATATAGCAATTTGGTTGGTTTGGTTTTATCCGTTTGGTTTTTCCTTAAACTTTTCAAAATACTACAAAAGTATATAACATAAATAATATTAAGTTCGATATGTAAAATTCCAAAACGATAAGCTATTTTGTACATAAGAACAAGTCTAATTCATAGCTTGAGACATTTACAATCATATATGCAAATATCTTGACATCAACTTTATCAAAAACTCCAAAAAGATTGGTATATTGCCAAGTAATACAATATAAAATGGAACAAGTGTTAGTATATAAATCAATTTACTATAACAAATTTAAAGAAAATGAGTACATTATTGCTTACAATGGAAACCAACAAGTGTTAGTATATAAATCAATTTACTATATATTACTATTCGGTTTTTTTGGACAATCCGGTTTTCACAACGGAAACCAAATCCAATCCGAAATCCAAACTATTAATATGGTTCAAGTCCAAACCGATCCAAAAAACCAAATAACCAATCCAAATAGTCCGATCCAAAATGTCCAATTGGACAATCCGGTTATATCCGAATAGTGAACACCCCTATTCACTATTAGAGCATCTCCAATGGTAGCTTTTTTAAAAGCTTTTTACTATTCAAATAAGCTTTTAAAAGACTTTTTACCATTGGAATATGTAGCTTTTTTAAAAGCTTTTTGCAATGACTTTTTTTCTACTAACCTTTTAATGCACTATTTATGTTTGTCCTTTTTAGTCCCTCAATGTTTAATATCTTTTCATTTTAAACCTTATATATATTATTATATATAAATTCTTTACTTTTTTTAATATTTGTAATGTAATGTTTCTATCTATTTAAATATTACTGTCAATTATTATAATATTTTTATATGAAATATTTCTAAAAAATATTTAGTTTTATAAGATGTCAAAAAAATTGTCAATTTATATATAAGGGGTATTTATGAAACATTTAAGATTATTAAAGGTAAATTAGAAATATTATAAAAGAAAAAGCTTTTTAAAAGGTTAACCATTGGAAATGTTATTTAGTAATAACTTTTTGGTTAGTGAAATATTGATGTGGCAAAAGTAATAAGCTTTTGTAAAGTTAACCATTGAGGATGCTCTTAGCCATACGTCTTAAATTCCCACCAACATTCACAAAGTTAGAGAATTTACTCAACCAAAATCATTATACCTACAGGTCATAATGACAGGCAATAGATAATAATTTATCAGAAATTATATTACTTCTTATTAAATCTTCATGCTCATTTAATTGATATAATTGTGAAAATCAAATGATGAAACTAAGAAAGAGAATTAGAGATTCCACATGTCAATCATTTTATGGGTAAAAAGATGAAATATAATGATTTAGTAGGAAAATTATACAATTTTCCAATAATTATATCTTCTTCTATGTTCTCTAACTTTGAAATCTTCCAATTTTGCAATTTCATGAGACGGGCTATTTTTCCTTTTTGACGTCAAACCAAACACTTAATATCTTCTTGTTGTTGGGCTATAATATGGACTGTTAGTTTGTCAAAGGGCTGTGCATACCTATAAAAGAATGTGACAATTTACATAAAGGGTAGTGATGTTTATACCATAAAAATTACTTCCACTATTACATTGTACAAGTTTTGAAGTAATCTGTACAATTGTACTAAAGCATAGTTGTGGTGTATGGCTAAATTTTTGTGCTATGAATATCAACTCTCTTACATAAATGGTCTAAATTTTTGTGGTGATACATTTTGAAAACTTATCTTATTTAGTAAAAAAATAATGGGCTTACACTCACTAATTATCTCATTTAGTATTGTGAAATGACTCAATTACCCTTATTTTTACTTTTAAAAATCATTAACTTCACTTTATTTTAATTTTGTGGGACCCTCTCACCGCTAACTATCTCATTTAACCTAATTAATTTTTATTACAATCTTTTGTCACAAAAAAACATAAAACCTAAAAAGTCTTTTTGACAGAAAGTCTTTTTGAGGTCTTATGTCTGCAGGCGGGAAGACATTTTGGAAAAAGACTGTTTGTTTTTTGGAAGTCAGAAGATGAGAAAAAGTCTTTTTGAGGTTTGCTTGGAGAAGACTTGGACCATAGTCTTCCAAACTTGGAAGACATTTTACCTACACCTAAAAATAAGTTTATCTACCACCACTACCACCACCACATACCAACACCGTCACCCACCACCACTTACCGCCACTACCAATTACTTCATCCACATAATGCCACTAGCACCCACCACATACCGCCACAACCACATACCGCCACCCACCACTATATACCGCCACCACATACTACCACCACCACCATCTACCGCCACCACCACCCACCACTATCTACCGCCACCACCCACCACCACCACTACATACCGCCACAACCACCCACCACCACCGCCACCCACCACCATCTACCGCCACCACCACCACACACCGTCACCACCATCTACCGCCACCCACAACCATCTACCGCCACCACTCACCACCATGTACTGCCACACCACCCATTGCCACCACAACCCGCCACCACCCACACAAATACTGCCACTTAATTTTTTTTATTAACCTGCAGACATTAAAAAACAAACAGTCTTCTTCTTATAAACTGCAGACGTTTGGTCCAAATCTTCTCTGCAGATGTGGTCCACAGACTGCAGACCTTCTACCTCTTCAAAAACAAACAGCACCTAACTATCTCATTTAACCTAATTAATCTTTATTACAATCTTTTATCATAAAAAAACATAAAACCTAAAATGTATCACTTATTTTGAAAGGAATGAAGTATATTGGTATTAAGCGGTACATGTTATAACATTTGATTGTAACACAATGGTGAAAATATGATTCCACCCCATTACACTAATGAATCACCATTTAATCATAACAACATATACGGTATACAACACATTTTACAAAAACAAATATCCCATTATATCATCGATCATTCGATTGCAAACGAAATTTTGACAAATGTTCATCATCTTCCCATTCAAAATCACCACAAGCAGTTAAAACAGTTGCAATTATATAATCATCGACTTCAATTCCTTCAGCTTCCATTCGATACATGAGTTTCATTGCTTCCCTACACAACCCGTTTTTTGCATACCCGACAATCATAGCTTTCCAAGAAACCAAATTCTTCTCGGGCATACTATCAAAAACTTCAATTGCTTCATCAACATACCCACATTTTGAATACATATTAATCAAAGCACTACCCACAAAAACATTAGAAAAAGCGGGCGATTTTGTAATCGATGAATGTAACAATCTCCCATTTTGAATGTTTTCCAATTTCGCGCACGCTTTTAAAGCGGACGAAAATGTAAATGGGTTTGGAACGATTCCTTCACCCAACATTTCTTTTAAATATTCAAGTGCTTCAAATTCGTGCCCTAATCTTGCACAACCCGAAATCATAGCGGTCCAAGAAACAACGTCTCTAAAACTCATTTTTTGTAAAACGTTATTCGCGTATGAATAATCTCCACATTTGCAATATAACCATACGAGTGTGCTTGCTATGTATATATTGTCTTCAATATTATTCTTGAGTATTTGCGCGTGTAATTCTTTACCCGTTTGTAACGCTTTGATAGTACCACAAGCTCTAATAATGCTCACCATTGTTAATTTATTAATATATATTTTACGTCTTTTCATTATTCTAAAAAGATTAATTGCTTCTTCTCCAAGATTGTTTCGTGCATACCCGGCTATAATTGAAGTCCATGTCACCATGTTTCGTCTTCTCATTCCATCAAATACGATTCTAGAATCTTCTATTACACCACATTTTGCATACATATCGACCAATGAAGTTCCTAGAAAAACATCGTTTCTAAAGAGCTTTTTAACTATGGTTCCGTGTAATTGTTTACCGAATTTTAGTGATTTTTCTTCCCCACAAGCTTTCAACACGCTACAAACTGTGAACTCGTTGGGTGCAAATCCATCAGACAACATTTGTGAAAATAACATGAATGCGTCTATTGTTTGACCGTTTTGTGAGCAAGCGGTTATTATTGTTGTCCAACAAACAACATCACGTTCTCGCATTCTATCAAACACACGAAATGCTTCATCTAAATGACCACATTTTGCATAAAAATAAACGACTGCACTTTCTACAATTAAATTACCTAAATTTCCTTTGAACACACAAGCATGAAGTTGTCTTCCAAGATCAAAATCTAATCTCGCACTACACAGATTCAAAAGACACACCAAAGTTTTAGAATTTACCCGAATTCCACTTTTAACAAAATCCCTAAACAATTTTAACGCTTCATCTTCAAACCCGTATTTTATATACCCACCAAGCATAGCAGTCCAAGAAACAACATTTCTCTCAGGCATTTTGTCGAACACCTTTCGTGCATCTGTCGGACACCCGATTCTCAAATACCCACTAATCAAATTGTTATCGAGAAACATCCTTGAATCCCCCCAGCACTTTGAAACTACACCGTGTAATCTTCTAATTTCTTTAGTCGAATTACAACTGTGAAGCAAATTACCAAGGTCTTCACCGTTAAGAGCATAGCTGTTACCTGAATTATCAGAACAAGAGGGAAGTTTATCATCTGGGTGTGTCTGAAATTCATCATAATTTGCTGAAAAACATTGAAATGGGTGATCTTCATGGGTACTAATTTTGCTTCTGGGTTTCTTGAAGTGTTTACGGCTGTGGTTTAAAGATGTTTGAATATGGATATCAACAAGGAACGGTGTTTGTGGTTGAAGAAAACAGGGATTCGAAGATATTAGCGTTACTGTTGATAACATTTTTGGGACGAAGATCCAAAATTGGGATTCTCCCGCAAATTTTTTGTTGGAATCCCGGATTCTTAGGTTGTTTCTGAGTTAAATAAATGGTGTTTCGGTTAATTAGGGTTAATTAGGGGCATGTTTGGATGTGCTTATTTACTTCTAAAAGGACTTTTAAGTAAAAGGACTTTTAAGTAAAAGAACTTATTAACTTTTTGATTTTGAAAAGTAGTTTTAAAAATAATGGTTGGTTTAACTTATTAACTTATTGACTTATTTATATTGAAAAGTTAATAAGTTGGATGAAAAGTAAGGGGAGTCTTACTTTTCAAAAACTCCTTTTCAAACTTTTCCAAAAAGTTATTTTAAAAGTCCTTATTCACTTACACAAACAACTTATTCACTTATTAACTTATCGAAAAAGCCAATAATTTAATAAGGACTTTTTAAAAGGTTTCCCAAACACCCTCTTAGAGAAAATATCTATCTTTTTACCCAACGATCTTTAAACCACCTGTTCGGTCCAGTTTGTGTAAAACCAGGAAAAATTGACGGCCGCTTAAATTGTAAACCAAAATCCAAAATTTAATTTCGATTGAGTTTCAGGTTTAAATGAATAATCTAGTTTGTGTGAGTTGATTTTTACGAGTAATATATAGAGTAATTCATCTCAAATAATTATTTCCTTTTTTTACTAAATTTTGCAAGTTACCTCTTCTTTTAAGGACATGATTATTACAGTATCTGATATAAAATTGATATACATGGATAAAATTGCTCTATAATTACTACCTCCCCAACTTATTACATTATTTGTTTTTATTTAAATCTTACTACTTACTAGTGCATTTAGGACTACCATTTTAAGGAATTTTAAGGAGCTCCTTAATTTTAAGTTTAAGGAGATTTCCATTTTTAGTAACTTCTTCAACTAAAATAAAATCAAAAAGTGTTGCTTACAGGATTCGAACACAAGACCTCTTCTAAGTAGACACTATGTGTTAACTAATTGCTATAAATTACACTTCATTTTAGACCACCAAAACAAATTATAAGAGGTTGTACATCATCGCATTTGACAAGCCCTTATATTTCCGTTTCATTTTGTATTTTCGGAAACTATTGACTATACTAAATTGTCTTCCCATCTTTTATTTCGGTTTCGGTTTATATTTCCGGAAACTATTAATTGTCTTACCACCAAGTTAATTGACCTTTTGACTATACTAAATCTTCTTCACGTATATCTTACTACTTTATAAAGAGTTTAAGACTACTAAATATAGCAAGTCCTTAAACTTAAACTTATTTTCACTTTGGGTAACATCTTAAACAAGACAAAAATTAAAAAATATTGCTTGCGGGATTCGAACACAAGACCTTTTGCGAGTACTTATTGTGTGTTAACCAATTGATCTAACTGATACTTTGTTTCATACCAAATAAACAAACAATGTTAAACACAAAACTTATTGTATGGTCAAAATTTATAACGGCCCATTTATGGTCAAAATTTAATTGCCTTCTAAACTTATAACGGCCCACCAAAACCCTCAAAGAACGTCTAAATTTAATCGCCCGATTTACCTTCTAAACATATTTCAACATCTTACTTCTTACTCTTTCTTAAAGCATTTAGGTCTTCTAAGTTTAGAAGGTCTTAATCTTAAACTTAATCTTAAATTTCTACTTTGGGAAACACCATAAAATAAAAAAATGTTGCTTAGGGGATTCGAATCCAAGACCTTTTGCGAGTAGGGACTATGTGTTAACGAATTGATCTGCATGATACTTTGCTTTACTTAAACTCTATACTACTCTTAATGTATTTAGGCCTTCTAATATTAGAAGGTCTTAATCTTACCTTTCTACTTTGGGAAATGTCTTAAACAACACAAAAAATTAAAAACGCATCTTAGAGGATTCGAACCTAGGACCATTTGGGAGTTATGAGTGTGTATCAACCACTTCATCTACTTAATACTTTGTTTTATCCCATCAAATAAATAATATAACCTTAAACTTCAACACATCCCAACACCATCAACGATTTCAAAAAAAAAAAACGACCTATATTTAAATAAATCAACGATTTCAGAAAAAAAGGGCAAATACTTAATTATTTATGAGTTATAACGTCATTAATTTATGGGTAACGAATTACTTATGAGTTATAACGGCCCAACATTAATTTACAAGACTCATCGTATATAACCCCAAAATCAGCCACAAATATATGGGTAACGCACAACGAATTAACAAACGGGTCAATTGGGTCACACAGGTCAAACAGTCAATCTTGTCAAACGGGTCAAAAAATGAAATAAAAATTTGTTACAAAAAACAATTTTTTGATGTAACACCTCAATTTTTAATACAAAACATTTGGCCAAAATATATCATTTTCATTAAATAGAAGAACTATTCCCAAAATATGGATTTACAAAAACCTTTGGTATGAAAATCAGAGTATAAAGTTGGTGTTACAAAATAGATCAAAACTAAAGCCAAGTCTAAATCCAATCTAGTGTTCTTCTACTCTAGGCCCCGCATCTCTATCCATGCGTACCTATACCTTCGATCCCGAACCTGATTACATAGCAAAACTAACAAGGAGTACGTGAGACAAAAAGTCTCGTGAGCTACATGGGTTTAGACCCAACAATAATGGTAAGTATCATATAACATGTAAACATAATACAAGTAACTCATCCATCTATCTAGTCACCCTATTGTGACTCTATCAACCTTGCTTCCTAGCAATCATATCTAGTTATCGGGTTGCCCCCGAACTAACTAGAACCACATTAGCTTATTAACCGAAATCCATCGCCATTAATAAGCTTCAAGATACCGGCAAGAGGGATTCGCCCAATCTACCGATACCTGCCTTACTCGCCGGACTACCTCCAGTTAGCAAGACTACTACCGTGGTTGAGTCGATGGGAATCCATCCAACTGCCCCTCACACCACACCTCATGACCGGGGGTACCCCGCGTCATCACATCATCTCAATCATATCATAACTCAAGGGTTATGCCTATCTAGCTCTCGGCTATCACATCGTCATCAAACAAGTTAGTCCAATATTATCAATAATATCTATCACTAACTCAACATACCATAAGTCTACACAAATAAGCAAATAGACCATAACACAAGCAATAAAATAATTCAAGGCTATGTACTCAGCAAAGTCCACACGTACTCACCTTAGCAATATGATGCTCCAACCGTATCCTTGACACCCAATCTCTTGCTTCACAATACAATCAACTTTCCACGACTTCACCAAAGCCTAATACAATTATCACAACATGATCAACATCACTTATTACTACTAATGTGTTCATCTATCACTAGATAACACTTACTAACAAGTTTCCCCCAATTATGATGATTTACCAAACCCTAGGTTTAACAATCTCAAGATTCTTACAAATCTTAATCATACACTTGTTTCCCTTGTTAAAATACCATCTACAAGATGTATACAACCTTTATTTAACCATAGATCACCAGCCCAATAACTAGGGTTTCAAACCCAAGCCAATAAACGCATAGATCTAAAGCTATAACTACAAGGGAGTGAAGATATACCTTAGATCTTCAACTAGGAGTGAAGAATCACAAGATTTGACCAAGAAATCGGCTCCAAATGATGATTTACACCCAAAAACGTACACAAGCTCGAGTTGGGAGAAAACTAGGGTTTTTGTATGCATTAAATGACCAGAACCCGACTTAAATGTTGTTCAGACAGGAAATCGCGCCGCTAACCTGGAGATCGCGTCGCGATCTCCTTCCCGTGATAACTCGCGCCACACTTCGCGCCAAACATCGCGCCGCGAACCCCGACGCTATCTCAAGATCGCGTTTCCCCCCGGCGCTATTTCGGATCGCTGCTGCATCCGTCGAAGATCGCGCCGCGAACTCCCAGATAGCGGCGCTATCTGGGCTATGCAGCTGAGGCTGCATTTTTCTTCATTCTTTCCGACACGGTTTCGCCCATAACTTCTTCATACGATACCCGATTGACACGAAACCAATTTCCACGTCCTTTAAACGATTTATCCTTAATTATCATATTTTTATAAAATTTATTTATTTACAAAATTCGGGTCGTTACATTTTACGAAAAAAAAAAAACATAATTTTAACATTTAAATGGGCGACTGATGCAAACATGTCAAATTGGGTCACACGGGTCAACAAGGTCAGACTGGTCAAAAGAATTAGAAGGTCTTCATGAAAAATATACAGCCACTTGTAGCTTGTTTCAATGTCGAGAGCTTTTATCAGCAACAACAAATTTAAAGCACCGTTTGTGTTCTTCTTTTATTTTAAATGTTCCCATTTGTTTTATTTGTACTTTGTGGAGATTTCCAGAAAATATGATAAGAAAAGGAGGAAGTAGTGAGGTTTACTTGCACCTTAAGAAGAATTTGGCTACAAAGTCATTTTATCAGAAACGTGAGATTGATGAGACTCATTTGAGGTTCGTTTTTAAAGTTTTATATCTTTCCCTCTTTAAGGCGATGTTTGTTTTTTTTTTTATACAGTTTTTCTCCTTTTCTGCCAGAAAACAATGACGCACTCAATCTTCTGAGTTTTGTCTCACTTTAATGAAACGAAAGAACCACTTCATAGGCATATGGTAAGCATTTGATGTTTATAATGCATCCAGTGTTTCTTTTTTATATTTTAAAAAATGTTTGAGGCATTTCCGGTAAAGACCCAAGTGGATGTTGGACCGGGAGGAAAGATCATAATCGTCACATACGGTGGGTGGTGGTGCTTTTTTCCGGTAAAGACCCGACTAAAGTGAATCGAAGTGGTGCATATATTGTTAGGCAAATGGGTCATAGTTATGTAGCTTCCGGGCTGGCTCGTAAGTGCAATGTTCAAGTTTCTTATTCTATTGTTGATTTGTAGAATGTTTACAAATATTTCGTGTTTGTTTTCTTGATCGTTGTGGAAACATTTAGGATTTGTATAACTCTTATTCAATGTAATCTTTCAACAAAATTAAATTTAATAAAAGAGCTTAATTTACTCTTGTGTTTCTCTTTCAAAGAGTTTAAAAAATGGGAATAAAAGTATTCAAATTTGTATTTGCCTATATATACGATTCAAATAACAAATGAGTCGAAACCATGTTTGACTAACGGAAATTTCTTCTTTTTGATTATCTGACTATTTTTTAATTTACACTACCACCACAATCAGTATCGCTGCCATTTACCCTCACTATGCATCACCACCCAGCATTACTATTGCCACCACCATCAATATCGACATATGGTACCCGCCGCCGCATTGCGCGGGTACCCTACTAGTATAGATAACGAGCTATACTCAGAAAGGTGGGTATAAGAGCATCTTCAATGCAAGTTTTTTTTATAAAGTTTTTTACCTTTTGAGAAGGTCACTTAAATGTATGTAAACTTCTAGTAAAAAGCTTTTGCTTCAAAAGATTTTTATTTTATAAATCTTTTGCAAGACACAAAATAAGTTTTATCCATATTTATATGCATTGGAGCAAAAGCTTTTTTGAAATCGTATCTATGTATTGAGTGGAAAGTTTATGTGACAAATTCTACTTCCTCCGTTTCAAAATAAGTGATACAAATTAGCTTTCACGTTTTTGAGAAAAAAGATTGTAATGAATGTTAAATTAGATTAAATTTGATAGTTAGTGAGAGAGAAGTCCCACATATTATGATTAAAGCGAGTTTAATGATGTTTAAAAGTGAAAGTAAGGGTAAATGGGTAATTTCACTTTATTAAAGATATAGTTAGTGAGTATGTGTCTAACTATATTTTACCAAATAAGGAAAGTTTCAAAGTGTATCACTTATTTTGAAAGACCCCAAAATGAAAAGTGTATCACTTATTTTGAAACGGAGGAAGTATAAGTCTTTGGAATGACTTATCCATTGAGGATGCTCTAAGAATAGTAGAAGAGTACTAGTGCGGACTGCAGAGTCTAAAATCGCCTGATTCTCATCTTTCATTTCCAAAATTATTGTATCATCTTCCAAATCGCCTAATTTGTTTCCTATTTTGACGAATCAATTTTCAAAATTGAAGTTCAAATAAGAATACATGCTACAATTGCTTCACAAACATTTTATGGGTAATCCGGGTCATTGGGTTTCATAAAAACCATCTGGTCGCAATAAGTTATTAATAAACAAAAAACATGAATACTTTTGACCTGCTCTATTATATGAGGCATCAAATCAATTATCTACCGGGGATGAAATGCAACGTATTGTACGAAAGCAAAATTAGGGTTTAGTCTTCTTCTTCATCAAACGCAGACGTCGGCTAGGTTTTGGTGAAAGAGAGTGTGAGGTAAATCATTTTCTCCTAAAACCCTAAATCCCCAATCATCATCATTCACATAAATATCCATGTCGTGTCAATTCATTATTTTATTGAAACACCTCACTTTGAATTTATAGGGAATTCTAAAATATCCCCAATTTATAATTAGTAAGACGAGCAGACTCTATTGTTGGATGGAATGATTTTCTAAAGATTTAGATGAATTATCATAGAAGACTAATTTTTCTTGGTTTCCCTAATTAGCTACTCATACAACATCAATACATATGTATTCCGATTTTGCTTTCATTTGATAATTTCATCTCTTATTCATGTGAGCCCTAGTAATTTGGATTCGTTAAGCCCCCAAAATATTAAAATGGAACCAATTTTCAGTATTAAGTATCTTGCAGTTTGATGCAGGTTTAAGGGTTTAATGCACAATTAACATCATATCATCGTTATCAAATGTGTACTATGAACTTAGAGATGAATTTTAACTTCCTCAGTCCAAACGATTTCTGTTATTTGCATAATTTGATCAATTATTGTTGTTAATTTGGTATCATCAGTTATGAAGCTTCACATGTGAATATTTTGACATGTGATGTATCAATATTCATCAATCAACATAAAAAGTAGAGCGAATTACATCTAAGGTCCCTGTGGTTTACCACTTATTGCAGCCACAGTCCTTAAACTTCATTAAGTATACTGGGAGTCCCTGGTGTTGCCACTTTGTTGCACCCGTAGTCCCTGAAGCAAACGGACGTTAATTAAAGCCGTTAAATCCCCCATGTGCACATCACATGATGGGTAATATGGTAATTGTCCACCCCTTCCTATACTTAAACCTGAGTAAATTACATGGAAGGTCCCTGTGGTATACTACTTATTGCAGTCTTAGTCCCTGAACTTCATTTATTACACCGGAAGTCCCTGGTGTATACAATTTGTTACACACATGTAAGCCTGTAAACGCACCAAACGTTCAACGAATCGTTCGCGAACCGTTCGGCGAGAGTTCATTTATGTTCGTTCGTTTAGCTAAACAAAGGAACACAAATAAGATTTTGTGTTCGTTTAGTTAAACAAACGAACACGAACAAAGGTCCGTTAGTTCGTTTATGTTCGTGAAAATCCGTTCGTGTTCGTTTGTTTACGTTCGTTTGAGTTTGTTTATGTTCGTTTGTGTTTGTTTGTGTTCGTTTGTGTTTGTTTCGTGTACGTTTGTGTTTGTTTATTTTCGTTTGTTTTCGTTTATGTTTGTTACCATAGTTCACAAACCGTTCGTGAACACTAAATTTTCTTAACAAACATAAACGAACATAAAGAAACACATGTTTGTTACCCTAGTTCACTAACCATTCGTTCGTTTACATGCCTACATGTGTGTAACAAAGTGTACACACCAGGGACTTCCGGTGTAATAAATGTAGTTCAGGGACTAAGACTGTAATAAGTAGTATACCACAGGGACATTCCATGTAATTTACTCGGGTTTAAATATGAGGAAGGGGTGGACAATTACCATACTACCCATCATGTGATGTGCACATGGGGGATTTAACGACTTTAATTAACGTCCGTTTGCTTCAGGGACTACGGGTGCAACAAAGTGGCAACACCAGGGACTCCCAGTGTACTTAATGAAGTTTAGGGACTGTGGCTGCAATAAATGGTAAACCACAGGGACCTTAGATGTAATTCCCTCTAAAAAGTAGTTGATTCTTAACAAAATTAGGATAAGTTCTGCAAGACAATTATATGTTAGATGTATAAACTTATGTCATACTTCCTCCGATTCAAAATAAGTGATACACTTGGGGTTTCACGGTTTTTGAGGCAAAAGACTATAATGATGGTTAAATTAGATTAATTGGATGGTTAGTGGGGAATGGGTCCCACACCTTTTGAATAAAGTAAGGTTAATGATGTTTAAAAGTAAAAAGTAAGGGTAAAGGGGTCATTTCACTTTGTTAAAGTAGATAATTAGTGGGTGTGGGTCCCATTTTATTTGCCAAATAATGAAACTTTTCAAAGTATATCACTTATTTTGAATCACCCAAAAAAGGAAAGTGTATCACTTATTTTGAATCGGAGGAAGTATTTAAATTTTGTAAGATAGATAGATATCTAGTTAGATCAAAACACGTAGATTATGACTCGTATCATAATCCATCAACTACTTAAATTAATCATGATGTACCATTGTATCTACTTATGATATGAATCAAATCATATCATTAATGGTCTCTACCCGTTGGCTAATTTACAGGAAAGTGGGTCAGTAAGCTTCCCTCCCTACCGATCTTTGAAGCTATTAACATACAACATATATACAAGCCCGTTTCTAAGGATTATAAATTATTTTTAATTTTAGTATATATTTTTTGACATGTTTATTTATTACAAAAAATTAAATGAAATGATGATTATCACCCCTAGCTTGTTTTTTTTTTTTTTTTTCATGTAATATATCGTTGGAATTGGTTAGAATACTAATTTCAGTTGGTATTTTTACCAAATATTAGTATGAAAGGATATCGACTAAGAAACCACCATTAATTATCCCCTTATTTAGTATCCTTTGAAATAAACGTGAAAAAAAGGAGCAATCTAAACTATCCAAGTAATTATAGCCTTATTGGTTATTTTGAATATCTTCTTAAAATGTATTACATATTTTTTAATGAATAGGTAACAAATTATACGCTTTTATGACTGGTTTTATTTTCACTTCTATTGAGATTTTCTGTATGTATAACTAAATGGCAATATTATTGTAGTGGTTGATACTAGAGGCGAACAAATTGGATTAAAAAAATCGAATCAAATTTAGAGCTGGATCGGATTCGACTAAAGTTGGTCAAAATCGGATTGGATTGGAACCTGATTTGGATTAAAAAAAACTTAGAAACCATATTTGATCCGTTTTTTGTACATTTGTCACCCCAAATCACTTATAAATACATGAATCTCGACATCCGGCTTTGAATATGATTTTCCCCAGTCTGATTTTGAATCCGATTTTCCCCAATTATTCGATTTTCAAGCCGGTTTTCAAACTGGTTTTTACCCGGTGGATACTCGAACCGTTCCTAATCCGCCAGAATCGTCTTCAGTCTGATAGCCTTCAATCCGGTTTTGAAACCAGTTCCGGATCAATAACTGTTTTTTCCAAACCTCTAGTTGATAATTGATGCTAAAGTTCTGAATTTTATAGTAATAACAAATTCATCTAAAATGGCGATTATATGAAATATATTGTTTTATCATGATTTTACATAATGATAACTTTTTGTTTACAGAAACGAAAACAACATAAATATGGAGACTCGAAGAAATAGTTTTAACATATTTAAAACATAGACATCAAGAAAAAAAACATCCGTCATGGGTAATCTAGTTTCGATTAGTCCTCAAGTTTAGCTTATGCGACGACATAGAGTAATTCCATCACCAACGGGAAGCTGACAGATTTCTACTCTCGGATCAACAGCCAAAGCTTTGTTAAGCTCCAACACAAAGTCTCTGTAATACCTAACATACTTTCTAAGAGGTGCATCGGGTGGTGCCACCAATGATCCATTCCATAAAGTGTTGTCATACCCGATCACCCCACCAATCTTCACAAGATCAATTAATCGCTTATGGTAGTTAAGATAGTTGTCTTTGTCAGCATCCACGAATATAAAGTCAAAACTTCCATGGTATTTTTCCTGTATAAAAAACAATCGCTTTATTAAAGGGTATTTTGGGTATATATTTAACAAATACTTATAATTGTGTATTTTTTATGGGAATTCATTTCTGCACCATTAATTTTACTTCTTATACCACGAAGTACAAGTTCTACAGCTAAGTGTATAAATATAACAAGCAATAGTTGTGGTAGATGAAATAAAAGTTGTGGTGTGAAAAATCACCCCCTTATTTTTATACTTACGTCTTCGATCATTAGGTCGAGAACGGGGAGTGCGGGGCCCTCTCTAAAGTCAATCTTGTGAGCAACTCCGGCCTTTTCAATGATGGGAAGACCAATTTCATAATTGTCACGATTGATATCCAAAGCTAATATCTGAACAAAAAGCCAATATTTGGGGTAAACATTTGTAATTTACTATTTTTAATACTATTTATAAAGCATAAACTATATCAAAATTTCAAATATACCTTTCCATCTTCGGGGAGAGCTAGAGCGGTGGACAAAAGTGAATAACCGGTGTAGACACCGATCTCCATGGTGTTTTTGGCATTTATTAGCTTCAAAAGCATGTTTAGAAATTGCCCTTCATCGGCTGATGTGGTCATAAGGTTCCTATTTCATATCATAAACAAACAAAACCTATTAAGAAATTCGTCTTAAATATTCGGAGATGATTTCTAACAGTTTACCACATAAACCACCTCATGCACCACATTGTACAACATGTAAAGCAAACAACATAAGTACTATACAACAATGATTGTGTGGTGTAAATCACCTTCCATACTTAAATATTAACTTATTAATATAAAAAAACGTGAAGTGCATGAATTTATGCATAAATTAGCAAACTTACCAAGGGTGTTTAGCGGTAACCTCACGTAGCTCTTTCATGGGGGCAGGCTCTCTTGGGTAAACACTAGTTTCAAGAATATATTGATAAAGTGCATCACTTTGAAGAAGACTCTTGTGGCCAACTTCTGCGTGTTTTGCCGGTTGACTATCGCTGCCGCTGTTGACCGCCGCCATGTGATCGGATTATATATTTCTTGTGAGTTGCAAATTGCAATTAAAAAAGTTGTTTTAAAGTTGAAGTTGTGAACCTGAAATGAAATGAAATGTGAAAGAGAGTATTTATAGAGAGATTGTGGAAGGGATAGAAAAGGGTTGGGTTGTTGGTGGGTGAAGTGGGAGGGACTTTCCTTTCTATGGTGGGCAAAGAGTTGGTGAAACAACTATTTTTTTCCTACTTTTTGTAATATTCATACTTTATTTTAGTAATTTAATGTTTTACAAGTTAGGTAATTTTATTTAAACCGATATTATTTCCTTTTATAGTATAACTAATTTTTATAAAATGAAAATGATGATTAGAAGAATGAATTGAAATCTTCAAAAAAAATCTTTTATATTAACTGGAAGTATGACATGTACACCGGGTCACCAGAACCGCCATTAATATACGTTTAGCTATATAAAATGTTTAATTTTCATTTTGAAAAAGGTATCTATAGAAAATGTTAATTTGCATAAAAAAAAATAAAATTGTTCAAATTAAAGTTTGAGCATAGGAATACTTTAGATGGAAAATGAGAAATCGAAACGAGAAAAATGGAAAAGAGGGTTAGGATTTCTAAATTCAGAAAAAGTGACACGTTTATTAGGGTAGATACATCACATGTGACTTAAGTTTTGTTGCTTTTGTTAGTTGAAATGGAAATATCTTGATATCATCTTAAACATCTGAAATGACAACTCAAAACTTATGACAAAAAATCAAAAGTATTACTATTGTGTGTAAAATATTACTCCCTCCGTCCCTAAATAAAGTTCTCATTTGTGTTGGGCACAATATTTTAGGAGATAGTTAGTGGTGGGGTATTTGATATTACTTTTGATTAAAATATAAGGTTTGATTGGAGAGAGAAAGTGTTTTAGGAGATAGTTAGTGATGAAAGTATTGGTAATAATATTATTATATTAAGTGGGCCCCTTAAGTTTGAGAAATGGGAACTTTATTTAGGGACAAAACTTGAAGGAGAAATGGGAACTTTATTTAGGGACGGAGGGAGTACTATTTAAGTATTTATCAATTGTTTATGTGTATACTTTGTTTTTATGGATAATATATTTTTTTTAAAATATAATGCTATAAATATGATATGCCTCCTTACAAAATACTCCGTATTCGCAAAGCACAGATACACGTTACTTGTTAGAAAAATAAAAATAATGATTTTACAATAAAATAATCGAATGGGGTTGGTGAGGAGCATGGAAAAGGCAAAACAAAATGATAGGGAGTTAATTTTTTAATGATAAATAATATATCATTTATCTTTTTCATTACAAATTGGCATAAGGGACCCGTTCACCAACTTTTTATTTGCCCTACCCTGATCGTGAAGTTCACCCAAATTCTCAGTTAGGATACGTGTTTTTCATTTTACAAATATTTGCTAAAAATGTTACCATTCATCATAAACCTGATATCTATATATACTTTCCATGCCACTATCACCCTCACAAGTCACAAGTTTTGTTACCAAACAACAAGTCAACAATAATAATATTTAATCTCTTTAAATTAGGAATTTGAAGAAAGTAATATGTAGATATTCATAAATCTACCCAGAAGTAAAGAGATTTATATTTATTCGTAACTGCATATTTACAATACAGACGCGGCGATCAGTTGGACCTTTGATTCATTAACATCTCTTTTTTATTGACTTCCTCCTTTTTTTTATCCGCAGGAGGTTCAATTCAGGTTGCTGTTCAAATGATATCGGCAAAAATGCAAGTGATAATATAAGAGTGTATATGACATATGTGTATATGTGTATCTATTATATAATAAAACAAGGTTTTTAGATGGCCACGTGACATCTCTTAGGAGGCAGAATGACACGTGGCAATTTCATAAAATTTCCAATTTTTTTATTCGACCATTATTAAATAATTAATGCCCTTTAATTCGCCTGCAAATAACAAACTTTCAAAACTGCAGTTTGAAATACAAAATAAATAAGTCATTCCTTTAATTTCGGATGGGATGATGTTAATTTCAAGTCTGCAGATTTGAAGATTTTCCGTGTTTCAAGTTATCTAATATTCCCTAATTATCGCCCTAATATTAAATTGGAAATATATAATCGTCCCAGAATTAAAGTCATTCCTTTAATTTCGGATGGGATGATGTTAATTTCAAATCCGCAGATTGGAAGATTAAAAATATGTCAAAAATATTGGATTTAAATACGAAATAAATATTGTAGCTGTAAAGATGTTTAAATAAAATATGTCAAAAATATTTTGTTTAAATCAACACTGCATATTCAAAATACGAAATAAATATATATTCTGTAAATACGTTTATTACGCCTAATGAAAATTCAAATATTCACACTTTTTAGATTTTGGAAGCTTTTTAATGCCAGAATAAATCGTTTTTAAAATTTATGTTTCTATTTTAATATTAAATTCTAATATTCCCGAATTATCGCCCTAATATTAACTACATCCAATCATCTCTACGTAATTTTAGGGATTATGATTATTGGCTATTTAAACAAAACCAATTTCCGTATTTTTTCAACAGATTTTTTAAAAACCCCATCCTATATATACCCTCTATACTTTTCAGTTTTTTAAATCGAAAAACAGTCATCTTCATTATTAGAATTTACCTTCTTCACGAAATAATCAGGTATGTATTCCTTCATCATTCAATTTTTTCAGTTTTCTGGGTTCCATAATCCTGTGTTCAACGTTTAATATTTCCTGCATATGTACACAGACAATGTGTAGTAAGTAACAAGTAATCACACTTCCAGAAAAAAAAATAATATACAATATGTTAAAAATAATCACATATTTGCAGTAATCACATATTTTTTTAATCAATATACGAAAAACAGTTAATATTTGAATTTTAATAACTTTCAGAGTGTACAAACATATATACTTCCTCCGTATCAAAATAAGTGACACAAATTGGCTTACACATTTTTTGAGGCAAAAGATTAAAGTAGAGGTTAAAATAGATTAAAGTACATAGTTAGTGGAAAATGGGTCCCACTTTTCTTGAATAAAGTGATATTAATGAGTTTTAAAAGTAAAGGTAAGGGTATAAGGGTAATTTCACTTTATTAAAGTGGATAGTTAGTGGGTATGGGTCCCACTATTTTTTACCAAATATGGAAAGTTTTCAAAGTGTGTCACTTATTTTAATACACCTCAAAATGGAAAGTGTGTCACTTATTTTGATACGGAGGAAGTATATATTTGTGCATTGTTTTTTATTATCTTTTAACAAAAAGTAAACATTGACTTTCATCAAATGTTCGTATAGTTATAATTGTAGTCTTTTATGTATATTATTTTTTTATATAATATTTTTTAATCAAAATATGAAAATATTAGTTTTTTTTATGTATATTAGTTTATTAGAACCTGTTATGTAACTGTGTTTGTTACATAACAGTATGGTCGTATATCACCTACATCAAAATTATGACAAACCTAAGATAAACTGGTCCATAGTTACTGTTGTTGTTTTAATTTTCACTAATGTTTTCCGATTTAATTATTCTTATTTAACAAATAATTTGTAATTTTTATGGGTACTAACATTATATATCTGTTTATTAGGTTTCGTGATTAAATATGTCTTCTAACGAAATTGTGCCGATCAACCAACTCCATGATAATAAAGATTGTTTTGCACTCAAAGTGCGTGTAATTCGGTTATGGCTACAATATGACCGCTACATTAAAACCAAAATTTATGCAACAGAGATGATTTTAATGGATGAGGAGGTACATACCGAATAAATTAATTAAAAAACACTGTTAATAATATTACTGTATTTTGTTACTTAACATTACTGTATTTTTTTATAGTTTTTCAATGTTCTAGGGATCCAAAATCCAGGCTTATGTTCTGAACAAAAATATAGGCTATTTGAAAACTACTCTCAAACAAGACAAAGATTACTACATAACTGGTGCATCTCTTTGTACAAATCCCGTGTCATTCAAGATAACCGAACACCATCAAAAGATTTGTTTAGGAGCAAACTCAAAAGTGAAGGAATGTACTG
Organism: Calendula officinalis; assembly: GCA_963853835.1. Taxonomy (NCBI): domain Eukaryota; kingdom Viridiplantae; phylum Streptophyta; class Magnoliopsida; order Asterales; family Asteraceae; genus Calendula; species Calendula officinalis. The sequence continues at coordinate 62,201,527 of OY970827.1, forward strand.
ACTTTATTGGATCGAAACGTTGTTTCAATTTGAAGATTTTGAAAAAATTAATTCCATCCAATTGATGGTTGATGTATCAGTTGGTAAATTCATACGTTGAACATTTTTTTTACAATATAAATACTTTAATATTAATGTTTACTGTGCTAACTATTCTTATATCAAATTGTAGACATCATCGGAGAGATATTTGAGGTTGAAACTTTGGATAAATCCAACCCTAATGAAACTAAACACAGACTTACTATGACTCTGCACAACATAGAGTATGTATAGTATTAATTCTTTAACAGTTTGTATATTAATTATTTTTATCCAATTGTTATCAATTTTAATTGATTTCTTTTTTTATTTTAATTAGCCGTACACCGTTAAAGCTTACTCTATGGGGAGAAACTGCGTATAACATGCTGAAATACATGGATGCTAACAAGAGCAATAGAAAGATAACCATGATTGTTCAATTTGGAAAAATTAACAACTATCATAGTAAGCTTTTTTAATTACAATTATACAATGATAACCATGTTATATTTCTTTACTTATTTACTTACATTAAATATTTTATGTAGATTTTATCAGCATTGGGACCTACTATGAAACGTCAAGGTTATTTATCGACGCTGAAGTTGATGAAATTAAAGATTTTTAAAGCCAAGTAAGATGTTCATTCAATAAACTGCCAGATTATTTATTGAACTATTCGGACTAACTACGTTCAAATGTTTTACAGAATGACAGCAAAATATGGACTGCAGAGCCCCACGATTACGTACAGCAAACTATGAATGTTGATTTTTTTGAAAAATCATGAATGTTTGAACATTGCTGACATTTTGGTCCCTTGTGAGGTAATTTTTATCCTAAACAACGTTAAATTCATGCCATATGTTCTACTTCAGTAATAAAAACAAGTATGTTAGTGTTAGCACGTTAGGTGATATTAAATAGGGTTTAGGGTTAATTCTAGGTTTTTAAAATAATGAAATTTTAAAAAGTAAATAAATATAAATATACATAAACTGTTTAAAATTAATTTAATACTATTGTAATTTAAAAATGACTAGACCAAAATGCTAACAAAAGGTAAGTCGAAAAAGAATATCGGGTGCAAAATTAAAATTATAATAGCAGATTAACAAAGTTATGAAGGGTATCATATGATACTGATTGACCACTTGGGTCAACCTCCTAGTCACTTGGTTCGAACCATACTGACCAAGAACATGAACTTGTTCTTGACCGGTTAAAACCAACTAGCTGATTTAATCCCTAAATGCGGAACTGAGATTAAACCTAATCCTTAAACCCTAAAGGATTGGGATCTTGGAAATCTAGATTAGATTAACAATGAAAGAAACCTTGTACGAAAACCCAAACACACACACACACTTGTGTGTGTTTCGACAACTACCAAGAACCTAGGGTTCTTTGTTGGTTTCGGTCGAACAAGAGGAGAAGAAGAAAGAGTGTTCCATGAATCATACCTTGGTTAATGCTTAAGATAAATCCACTAATGATGAACACGACGAGCGATCTTCTAGTTGATCCTTGTAATGATCTTCAATCTTCAAGACTTGAAGAATATGAAGAACGAACGAAGAACACGAAAAACGAAGAACACAAAACTTGTGTCTTGCTCTAGGGTTCGGCCAAAACTAGGAGTAGGGAGGGGCTAGGGTTTCGTGTATTGTGTAGCAACAAACAAGGGAACCCCATGCCCTTCTAGTTTAATTAAGTTTAATACTTAATTAAACTTATCTTTTACACTTTAAACCCTTGTAGTTTAACTAGTTATTATTATCCCACTTAATTATTAAATGTCTAGTATTATACACTTATATATATTTCGTGTATATTACATATACGAAATATATACTTGTATTTAATACTTTTAATAATTAATTAGACAATAATATTATCCAACACTATATGATTTAATAGCTTTAAATCATATTATGGATAATCTATAATTAACACATTTTATATTTACTCAACTAGTAAACGTACAAATACTTGTATTAATTAGTTAGTTAACTAATCTAGTAATAGGTCAAACTTGGCTTAATACTTAACTTGATTCATAAATGACTTATTATGAATCAATCCTCTTCCAAGTATCATTACATATCTTACTCGTATTACATGCACTCACCGGTGTGACCCTTAAGTGTTTCGTAGGCATGGATGTATCATCATAGGTTGACTAACTGTGCATATAAATCCTTCAGACTCCCACTTGTGCAAGTTTGTAATCTTTGTCTTAATGATACGAGCTACAATGGCCTTCTAGATGGGCATGTAGGTAACCAACCCCATAAAAACAGCTTACGTAACCCAGGTATATTTTCTTGAAAAAAACTCTTTAAATAGCGTCTCCTAGTAAAGAACACACTGTCTCTACTTCTTGGGCAACTATGTTAGGTTTATCCCTTGCAGCACGATATTTGTGATAACGAATACGATCATGGTAGAATATATCAACTCCTGTATTCGAAATCATTTAATGACTTCTTGATTCAAACTGTTGTGATAAACGACAAAGAAGAAATCAGTTCGTTTGGGCATGACCATGCACTTTCCAGTTATCATCATGTCAAAGGACCCATAAATATCTCTCCTAAAAAGGAGGTGCAATTACCATCTTGTTAATATTTCGATTCAAAATACAAATTCCTTTGTACCCAGTAAAGCCTCGTATGACAACCATATTTTAGAATTGTCTAAGACGAACCAAAGCACATTAGTCAATGTATCCCAAACCAAATACCTCAGGCTTAAGGACAATCCTAGTGAATAATACTTTTGAACTTTTCAACCACGAAGTATTATCACGGTGGTCAATCCAATATTCGTCGAGCTCCAATAGAATATCACCGATATTTGGTTTACACAAAAACTTGTGTAACTATCTTCGAAGAACTTCGAATCTACCACCAAATACCGCGATGACGTTAACGTCCCATCGAGGTTCCCACCAAGACGAGTAGTCACAGATTTATATCTTTTTGAATAAATAAACTTTTATTCATGGATGTTTGTAAAACATACAAATTCTGAATAACAATGATACTAACTCATGTATTATTCCTCACTGGACATAGATACTGAATTATTACTGGATCATTACTTATTCTATGCATTTGTGTTGATCACTCAATGACTCTTAATTGTAACTTTTATCACTAATTACAATTAGTTATTTCTATTAAACTAAAGACATAAGACGAGTATTAAGAATACTACTCCCTCCGTCCCACAAAAAACTTCCCATTTGGCTTTTGCACAAGTTTTTAGGTGATAGTTAGTGGTGGGGTCATTGTTAATACTTTTGATTAAAATATAAGGTTGGATTGGAGAGAGAAATGTAACACCGCAAAATTTAGGAAGCGTTTTTTTTTTAAATGCTCGAAGGCGATTAGGTTATCCTCTAGGTTAGTTTAGCGGAAGCATAAAGATAATAATAAGTTTAGGTTTAGGTTTACAAACCAAATGTCCCAAAATAAACTTCAAAACATTAATTATTTAAACGGTGTCACTTAAACGACATGGCTCCTTTTTAAAACATATCAACTGAGCTTGGTCAATCATCCCGTCCAAAGCACCGATCACCTGAAAATATTCAACGAGGGAGGGATTAGCACAAAGCTAAGTGAATGAATATAATCAACAATTTCTGTAAAGCCCAACAAGCTAGCATAGACATCCCTACGGTCTAAAGGCCACGTAACTACGAATCACCGTCCACTAAAACACGGAAGTTCTAAAACATCTCCGGTTGGGGACAACACTGTTTGTTCGAGAAGATCGGGGTCCTGCCGGAGCCTTAAACCATGGTCGGCCAAACCACGGTAACCGATAGCGTTTTGTGCCCAACACCCGGGCAACTCCCTCCCCTTGACCATGCAACAAATACAGGTAAGGTCGGATACCCTTTAGTCAACACCCGATGCCCAGCGCAGTGACTTCTCAAACCTCGGATTAACACACACCGAGCCTCGGCTAACCAACACACCGAGTTGTTGCTTACAATCAAGCCAAGTCACTTCACATTGTGCACATAACCTATTTGACTCAACTCTAGCAAATAGGTACTAAACTAGCAAGCAAGTTAAGCAAAACGACAAAACTGTTCAACCCAGAAATCGCGTCGCTATCTAGAAGATAGCGACGCTATCTCCAACAAAATCGCGTCGCTATTTCCTGTCCCTCGCTATTTCGGTGTTCTGTTTTCGACACTTTCCCCAGACTTTATCAAGATAGCGTCGCTATCTAAAGATAGCGCCGCTATCTTCCCAGATCAGCCAAAATCCTGCATTTTCACAAGTATGCAATATACCGAACCAATTGTAACCAAACACAAGTTGGAGGTTAAATCCACTCACCGAAACCTTCCACTTGTCGAACTCAGAGGTCTAATGTTTCTGAGTCTCGATCCCGATTCCTGTACACCAAAGGAATACCGAATTAGTATATAATTCCACCAAATTATAAACAATGTTAAATATACATTTAACACTAACACTTGCACTAACTAAATAGCCAAACACTTAAACCATCATAAGAACATGACATGACCATCTACACGTATCTAACAAGTCAACTAGTCATTTGCAAGTCTTACATTCAAACGGGTCAAACCGGGTTATTAAACAACAACACATCCTACAACTATAATCACATCATCAACTTACAATTCACCAAATGTTACCTATAACATTTCTAATCACACAAACCTAACAAAATACTTATACTTTCACAATCCAAGTTACTTTAAATCATTTTACCACTAAATGGCCCGAACGGGTCAAAAGTCCGAATATGACTATAACACTTCCAATTTCCATCAATTAGCACAAAATCCTATAACTTTGCAAGTCATAATCATGTAACCATTCATCAAGTTCAAGTCACCAACAATCCATGTATTTTACTTCCAATTTACTAGTTAATCATTTTAACCAAAAACATCCAAACACTAGTTAGCATTTCAACAATTTCACCAAATCTCAACATAATTCAAAACTAACATATCCAATCTATCATGTTAGCATATTTAAGCAACAAAACCCGCAAGAACACATCAATGCCATGATTCCACCAACTAGTCATTTATCACAATAATTGGTCCATAATTTCTACATAAACTAAAACAATTGTTTTAACTACAATTTCACCCAATTCAAGTCATAATCCACCAAAACATCCAATACTTGATTTCTCAACATCCATAACTTACTAAACATGTTTTCTCAACCTAATGAACAATTCCAAGCATTTAAACAACAAGAAATCCAAGGTTTGACAAAACCCATACAACCTACTTTTACATAAACACACCAACTTGTACATTTTGCTAAAATAGTTGTACCTTGTGCTAAATTACTTGTACATAAGCAACAAAACATGTCAAACTTTGCATAAACACTTAATATAACATTTAACACCATAATCACCAACAAAATCTCAAGAACACATAAACCCTAATTTATCAACTATCATGGAATCGAAAATAAACACATATAGGTTGAAGCTTACCTCAAGAGCTTCACAAAAACGTGTTCGGATTTAAGGTTGAGTAAGAAACGAGCTAGAAATCTTCAAAGGAAGTCAAGAACAATGAAGAAGATGATGGGGGTTCTAGAGAGAGGGAGAGAGAGTTCGTAGAGAGAGAGAGAGAGAGATGGAGGAAGATGATAAGTGGAAAGTGACCAAATGGGGAGACTTTGTCTCCAAAAACCGTCCACCAAGGGGGTGGGGCCCACTCTTGGTGTTTTCCATCTTTTAACAAATACAATATAAAAAGTCCCTTTCGTAGATAATTTATTTAAAATAGTAAACGGACTCCAATTTTAAAAACGAAAGTATTTCTGGAGACGATATTAAAAGGAGAATCCAAAGATATAAAAATCACATTTTCATTTAAACATTTCAGAAAACAGATATTTTAATCCCTTGATTAAAATATCACAAAAGGACAAAAGGTCAAACAATTCATTTAACACTTAATCAATTTATTCCACATATGGTCAAATAGATATTTTCAAATATCAAAATATACCTAAAACAACTAGGCCAGTTTTAGGATGTTACAACTTTACCCTCCTTAAAGAGGATTCCGTCCCCGGAATCCAACAACAATATCCAAGTAGCAAGTATTAATCACAATAAGTCTACAACTCTACTCCAAATCAATTTCATACATACATGCTGAATCAAAACATCACATCCAATTTGTCATACAACCCATATAGCATTTACCACTCATAACAAGATAACATTCCTTATGTCATAAAAGTTAATCAACTAGCATAAGTTACAACATAATTTCCATACATGAGGTCACACAATTATTTCAAGTCTCAAATACCTACTTGTTTTTCTTCTTTATTCTATCAAAATTTACAATTTTGCACAATTTAACTCGTTAAACGACCCACAATTTTAAGAATTTCCAATTCAAAATTACCGGTCTTAATCATTTAATTCTCAAAACTACCCTTTCATAACATAAAGTCACATCAATTTTTGCATACTAGGCACGAACTGGTCAAAATCAAGCAATTCATCGCGACACTATCAAAGTCCTTAGTTAACAATACTTCTAACAATCATAAACTATTCTATGAATAATTAGCCATATTACAAGGATGACAAACTTTACAAAGTCAAGTTGCACGTTTTGACAAAACAAGTCGGAGTCTACACAATTCAAGTCTACCCCACAATTTCATTACAATCATGGCAATACAAATAGCAACATCTTTTATACCCAATTAGTCATACCTGCGACCTAACGGATCAAAGCAAGTTTTATTATCCAAAAAATTGTTTTATTACCTCGATAACATGTTAAAGTATTTAACAAACCAACTTATACAGTTAACAACAATTATCATCATAATCAAGGTCTAGCAACTAAATGCATCCAATCAAGACTTGACACTAATTACCTTTAACGGGTCAACATTGAGAAATTTATCATAACTATTTCAAACATACAATTCACAGTTCATTAACATGTTAAACTCATGTGATGACTAATAAGCATTTTCAATTACATGTCAACTTTAACTTAGACTTCAAGTCAATCAATCACAATTCAACTAGTCCGTAACTCTTACTTATTAACATCCAAATAACATGATACTTTTCGTCAATTCAATTCACAATTAAGCATAAACCACCTTTATTGCAAACAATAAGACATCATCATCACCTTGAGTAATTTCAAAATTACCAATTCAAACTATGATCAATTTTATTAACATATATCATTTCAATATAATCATCTAACTCTAAACACTAGATTTAAGTATAAATCACATTTTCAAACTCTTCTCAACTAACTTCATAATCAATGCAAATCATTTGACAGTCTCTTGTATCTTCAACTATTTTTTATCACAAGTCAATTCACAATAATCCACACATACAGTTCATTAGTCACTTTTCAGAATCCAAATTCAACATAGAAAACCAATCAGGTTTGCATCATAACATATCAGGTCATTCCAACATTTATAACTGACTATCTGCCACAATTACTGTCTATAACAAAAGCAACCATCAATTTGTTCACATTTCACAAACATTTCTGATTCTCACTATACAAGTTACTACATGTGACCCGACATATCACAATAAAATTCCACTTTTCACATAACAAACACTAGTCCTACTTGGACTATTCAATTCACGCATGCAATTCCATCCATTTTAATTACAAGCATCACCTTCCCACAGTTTACAATAGTTACTATTATACTCAATTTGATCCATGGTCACATATGTTGTGACCGAAACCGACATAACCGATTCTCTTCGCTTCTCCTAGAGTGAAGGAACAAACAAACAGTTACAATCAACATGTCATCAATTTTCACAACATGAAAACGAGCAATTTTAACCACCGAGACACTATATGTGTCCCGACAAACAAGAAAAGATTCAATCTTCTATAACATTTATTCATAACCTTGATCAAACTAGACTAATCCATACATCATATCACACTAAACTTAGTCCAAGTTTCTATAAAAGGAACATGTAAGCATACATCACTTATATCTATAAAACTCCTGACACAGAAGATGTATCCCAAATCAACAAGCAAACAATTATTCTAATTCAAGTGACATGAAACACCACGGGTAAGCAATTCAGTTCATCACAACATTTCACAAATCTTAGCTAAGCAATCTTCTCAATTAACAATTCTACATAAACACAAGTATTGAGTTTATTAAAGCATACCCGAGCTATCATTGTCGGTCCACGGTTGGTGAAGATTCCCCGACCGCCCCCGTCCTTGACCCGCAACCCATTTTCTTTTTCCAAGGTCAACTTCCATCTTGCCCAAATTGACCTTTTCTAATGTACTTCATTTTCCCCACACACGTATATATGCTCCTCAAGTAGCTCCCGCATCGTTACTTGATGTGTCAACATTTCCTAGGGCCAAGGGGGTCGGGTTCTCTTTACCTGTCATATCTATAACAATCACAACAACTCACGAAAGCTTAGTTCAAATCGTTAGTAATCACATACTAACTATAAACTAACTTCATTCACCGTTGCTCTAATCCCACTCGTCCGGAATGCTTGACCAAACTCGAGTCACGATTTGGGAATGGAACACCAATCCCGTGTATCCATCGCCAAACCGAAGCTCTGATACCAAATTGTAACACCGCAAAATTTAGGAAGCATTTTTTTTTTTAAATGCCCGAAGGCGATTAGGTTATCCTCTAGGTTAGTTTAGCGGAAGCATAAAGATAATAATAAGTTTAGGTTTAGGTTTACAAACCAAATGTCCCAAAATAAACTTCAAAACATTAATTATTTAAACGGTGTCACTTAAACGGCATGGCTCCTTTTTAAAACATATCAACTGAGCTTGGTCAATCATCCCGTCCAAAGCACCGATCACCTGAAAAGATTCAACGAGGGAGGGATTAGCAGAAAGCTAAGTGAATGAATATAATCAACAATTTCTGTAAAGCCCAACAAGCTAGCATAGACATCCCTACGGTCTAAAGGCCACGTAACTACGAATCACCGTCCACTAAAACACGGAAGTTCTAAAACATCTCCGGTTGGGGACAACACTGTTTGTTCGAGAAGATCGGGGTCCTGCCGGAGCCTTAAACCATGGTCGGCCAAACCACGGTAACCGATAGCGTTTTGTGCCCAACACCCGGGCAACTCCCTCCCCTTGACCATGCAACAAATACAGGTAAGGTCGGATACCCTTTAGTCAACACCCGATGCCCAGCGCAGTGACTTCTCAAACCTCGGATTAACACACACCGAGCCTCGGCTAACCAACACACCGAGTTGTTGCTTACAATCAAGCCAAGTCACTTCACATTGTGCACATAACCTATTTGACTCAACTCTAGCAAATAGGTACTAAACTAGCAAGCAAGTTAAGCAAAACGACAAAACTGTTCAACCCAGAAATCGCGTCGCTATCTAGAAGATAGCGACGCTATCTCCAACAAAATCGCGTCGCTATTTCCTGTCCCTCGCTATTTCGGTGTTCTGTTTTCGACACTTTCCCCAGACTTTATCAAGATAGCGTCGCTATCTAAAGATAGCGTCGCTATCTAAAGATAGCGCCGCTATCTTCCCAGATCAGCCAAAATCCTGCATTTTCACAAGTATGCAATATACCGAACCAATTGTAACCAAACACAAGTTGGAGGTTAAATCCACTCACCGAAACCTTCCACTTGTCGAACTCAGAGGTCTAATGTTTCTGAGTCTCGATCCCGATTCCTGTACACCAAAGGAATACCGAATTAGTATATAATTCCACCAAATTATAAACAATGTTAAATATACATTTAACACTAACACTTGCACTAACTAAATAGCCAAACACTTAAACCATCATAAGAACATGCCATGACCATCTACACGTATCTAACAAGTCAACTAGTCATTTGCAAGTCTTACATTCAAACGGGTCAAACCGGGTTATTAAACAACAACACATCCTACAACTATAATCACATCATCAACTTACAATTCACCAAATGTTACCTATAACATTTCTAATCACACAAACCTAACAAAATACTTATACTTTCACAATCCAAGTTACTTTAAATCATTTTACCACTAAATGGCCCGAACGGGTCAAAAGTCCGAATATGACTATAACACTTCAAATTTCCATCAATTAGCACAAAATCCTATAACTTTGCAAGTCATAATCATGTAACCATTCATCAAGTTCAAGTCACCAACAATCCATGTATTTTACTTCCAATTTACTAGTTAATCATTTTAACCAAAAACATCCAAACACTAGTTAGCATTTCAACAATTTCACCAAATCTCAACATAATTCAAAACTAACATATCCAATCTATCATGTTAGCATATTTAAGCAACAAAACCCGCAAGAACACATCAATGCCATGATTCCACCAACTAGTCATTTATCACAATAATTGGTCCATAATTTCTACATAAACTAAAACAATTGTTTTAACTACAATTTCACCCAATTCAAGTCATAATCCACCAAAACATCCAATACTTGATTTCTCAACATCCATAACTTACTAAACATGTTTTCTCAACCTAATGACCAATTCCAAGCATTTAAACAACAAGAAATCCAAGGTTTGACAAAACCCATACAACCTACTTTTACATAAACACACCAACTTGTACATTTTGCTAAAATAGTTGTACCTTGTGCTAAATTACTTGTACATAAGCAACAAAACATGTCAAACTTTGCATAAACACTTAATATAACATTTAACACCATAATCACCAACAAAATCTCAAGAACACATAAACCCTAATTTATCAACTATCATGGAATCGAAAATAAACACATATAGGTTGAGGCTTACCTCAAGAGCTTCACAAAAACGTGTTCGGATTTAAGGTTGAGTAAGAAACGAGCTAGAAATCTTCAAAGGAAGTCAAGAACAATGAAGAAGATGATGGGGGTTCTAGAGAGAGGGAGAGAGAGTTCGTAGAGAGAGAGAGAGAGAGATGGAGGAAGATGATAAGTGGAAAGTGACCAAATGGGGAGACTTTGTCTCCAAAAACCGTCCACCAAGGGGGTGGGGCCCACTCTTGGTGTTTTCCATCTTTTAACAAATACAATATAAAAAGTCCCTTTCGTAGATAATTTATTTAAAATAGTAAACGGACTCCAATTTTAAAAACGAAAGTATTTCTGGAGACGATATTAAAAGGAGAATCCAAAGATATAAAAATCACATTTTCATTTAAACATTTCAGAAAACAGATATTTTAATCCCTTGATTAAAATATCACAAAAGGACAAAAGGTCAAATAATTCATTTAACACTTAATCAATTTATTCCACATATGGTCAAATAGATATTTTCAAATATCAAAATATACCTAAAACAACTAGGCCAGTTTTAGGATGTTACAGAAAGATAGTTAGTGGATATTAGTGGTGAAGTCTTTATTAATAATAGTTTTTTACTGTGTGGAGCCCATCAAATATGAGAAATGTGAAGTTTTTTGTGGGACAAAAGTTTAGAGTGAAATGGGAAGTTTTTTGTGGGACGGAGGGAGTATTACTTTTGTCTTTGCTAGATATTGTTCATGCAACATTTAGAACATATTCTAGTCTTGCCTTTTTATATGATTCGGTAAACGTGGGAGGATTGGAAAATTACTCCTTTAGTTTCTTGAATCTATAAAACTTGCCTAGTAACTAAATCTCTCTTAGCTACTTGATTTGTAGATATTCTTACTAGTTAAAGAAACTTTCTTAAATGATTGACTTGTTCACTGGAATGTGAACATCCTATTAGATATATAATAATTAATCATAAGACTTGTGATCACGCTATTAGGTTTGCAATAATCTAATTACTGATCATTTATTTCTCTTAACTCTTTCGCTAATGACTTGGTAAAACCTTGTTGTTAATGTCCTAACTAACTTACTATATTCATTAGTACCTCTAGTGAATATGTTAGTCATAGCTCCCACTAAATTTTATGGAAAATAAGCATCACTTAAACTACTACCTTTAACCTAGTCAAAAACTTATAGTTTAACCTTTAAGAATTAATCAATCATCAAAGTCATCCTTTGGATTTGCGAATATCCAACATTCCTGATAAGGGAATTATGACTCTCATTGATTACTTTATCTAACAAGTATAAGACACTTGAAACGATACTTCCAATTCATAAGTGTATTAGTATCTTTTAAGAATTTTATTTAATGTCAGTCATTTCTTGGATTTCTCAAATATCCATTATTCCTACTAGGGAATTATGACTTGATTAAATATTGTATTTATTACAAGTATAAAAAACTTGCAATAATACGTTTTAATTCTTAAATACTTTAATATAGTTTTGTCCATTTTAAGAGTTCATTTAATGTCTAAGTCATTTCACTTGGATTTTACGAATATCCAATTATTCCTATTAAGGAACTATGACATCATTAAATTCTTTTATAACAAGTGTAAAAGACTTGTAATAATACTCTTTAAAGTCTATCTTGATTATATCCAATATAATCATACTATATTAATACTAACACTTTGAAACTTACTATCATAAGTAACCATTACTTAAGATGTTTCAACTAGGTTCAATAATTTGTGAACCTTATGCTTTTCATAAAATCTCTTAAATACTTTAGAAGAAAAACTTCTAATTTCTAGTATCTAAGTGTTGAGCTTCTAAAACATTACTCATACAACAATCAAACAAGTATAAAACATGAAATATAAAGTAAATCAAAACTTGACTTACAACCTAGTCATAAAACCTTGACTAGTGTAATCATCACACATGCACACACATAATATAATTCAACCATGGATTCTTATTAAAACCAAAGAAAAAAAAACTGTTTTAACATAAAAAATATCCAACAAAAATGAAATTGTTTTTACCGAATCCATAAAATACTGAATTATAAAATCTTGGTGCTTGTGGAATCACCATCTCATGCTGGTCACGTTCACTTTCCATCTCCTCCTGCAATAAACGATTGCAAAAGTTAGATTACTCGTAATGTACTTTACAAGTATCTAAAAGTGATTAAGAAGTGTGGTTGTGTTACCTGAGGAACTTGCGTTTCCTCCACCACCACTTGCACCCTTTGGACAATTCTTTTTCCAATGCCCAGCCTCACCACACTTGAAGCACCGATTCTCGGTCCTCGTTGTGTTAGGCTTAAACTTCATGACCTTTTGTTTGACACTTTTACCATTTGACACTCCTTGGTTAGGATTGGTTTTACCCTTTCCTTTGCCACCATGCCCTCTTCTCTTCTTGCCACCACCACTGCTATTACCGATCATCAGAACATCCTTAGATTTGGTCCCCAAACTCAATTCAGCTGTCTTGAGCATGGAATGTAGCTCAGCAATGGATTTCTCCATATTATGCATATTGTAGTTGACCACAAAAGGCTTGTAGTCATCAGACAATGAATTGAGTATAGTGTCTGTCGCCATTTGCAACGGTATGGGGTGACCAAGTCTAGCCAAGTGATCCATGTGTCCTTTCATTTTCATGACGTGGGCACTTACCGGTGTTCCTTTGACCATCTTGCAAGAGTTGAAGGCTCGATTGATGTCGAACCTCTCAGTGCGAGCTTGCTCTTGAAATGAATCCCTAAGTTGCTGGATCATCTCAAATGCAGGCACATCCATAAGTCCTGCTTGTAATTCTGGACTCATGGTTGCGAGCATCAAACAGCTCACATCGAGCGCATCACTGACATGTTTATCATAAGTTTGCCTTGCTTCAGCTCTAGCATTAGCAGCACGGACATTAGGTACTGCTCTTTCCAAGACATACCACTTTCTCTCATGCCTGAGCACAATGCGAAGATTGCGCTCCCAGTTGAGAAAGTTTGACCCAGTCAACTTGTCTTTTTCGAGGATTGAGCGAAGTGAGAGATTGTTGGTACTTGTCGTTGTGGTTGTTGCTGCCATCTACAAATCAAACCCAGTTTAATTAGTAATCATCAATAAACATTCTCTAAAATATATTATAAACCCATAATTAATATTTTAGGCCTAGGATCCATATATCACATTCTCGCCGCAAGGTTTGGGCACTTCCCGACGAGACATGCTATTTCTGGTAGGTAACAACCTTACCGATCGTATCAAGACTTGACACGATTCCTAGGGGTCGTAGAATCTTTATACTTATAACTTATTACAACTTTGTACAATTTAATTGTACATTTCTAAGTTAGTAATAAAGTCTAGTATGTTTATTCTACTCAAGTACTTTTTGGGCCGGGACTCCTGATTATCACCAAAGTAGATCAGACCATCTAAGACAGTGCGATATTCTGCGCCGGGACTCCCGATTATCACAGAACCTTACGCACCCTAACACTCGCAATGATTTGAATCCATATCTAAGGTTCTTTATCCTTACAATATGAATATCGTTTAACAAGTGAGGTGTTCCATTAGGTGGATAGTACTTAGATCTAAGATTTTCTTGGGTTTGTTTAAGTCTTGAGCTAAACTTAAACCTTATTCCAATCTTAATCCTTGTTTAAAATGTGTGACTTGTGAATTCAAGAATTCAACAAGACACCTTTTTTAAATCTTAAGAACTTTTCTGTAAAACTTATAGTTTCAAGAATTTGCGCGTTTTATATGTATACCTAAAAAAGAGGTGTACAAAACGTATCACTAGGATTTGTGAAAAACCTTATCTAGAGTAAAACTTACTTGTTTTATCTTTCTTGAAAAACTTAAAACTTATGTTAAACTTTTAATCCTTTTACGATTCATAGACTTGAACCATAAACCTATTTTAACACACCTAGTTTTTCATATGTTTAATAATGAAATCAAACATTTGTTTTGACTTACTAGATTTCACCAAAACTTATGTCTTAGCGACACACTTATAAACGTTGTGATTTTCTTGTGTAGCTCCCACTAGCTCCAACAACCGTGGTGGAACTTAAGCTAACACAATCACCGGTTTATACTTGGTGAAACTAATAAACTTATTATATAAAGACTATATATAATAATTTTTAGTTTGTTTAAACATTTCTTACATTGAACTAGAACTAGTTAAATATAGGTTCTTGTTATTTACATTTGATCATTAATCTAGTATATTACATGACTTGTAAAATACTTATATTATACTTGTATACTTACTAGTTATAATAACTTATAACTTTATACACCTTATAATATAAATATATAACTTTGTATATTTCTAGTTCATCATATAATCTCAACTTGTATAATTTCTAGTTATAATGGAATCATAACTTTGTACTTTCTAGTTTTAATTATATAATTAACTTACACAATGACTAGTTATATTATTATCCTTAAAGATCAAAATAACATTATCTTTTAATGTTCCATTTAATCTTTTATTTAATATATATACATATATATTTACTTTTAAAATAAACTTGTAATCATTCTAATAAGAATATTACATCTAATTTATATGTATTTTAACTTGAACTAATTAAAATACGTATAAACTACTTTATTTATTAAAATTCATTTTATCTTTTAAATATTTAAAATTCGAAACATAATACATAAATATAAATAAATACATCTTGTTAATTTCTTGAACTAGAAATTAACACTTCTTTTAATTCTCATTTAATTAGTCTAACCATAATCTTGTTTTTGATCAACCAAAACTAGGGTTTTGACTTTCTTGATCAAAGACATTATTTAATTAAAAGATTAATTCTAATCAATCCTATTTAAACAATAAACTTTATTTAAATTCTTAGATGGATTATAACCCTAATAAATTAATTAAAACTTTTTAATTTATACCTTATAGACAATAAACTTTGTCTAGATTTCTAGGTTTAAAGAACTAGTCTTTAATAAATCTACTAAAGTAATAATTAAACATATTAAACATAAACTTGTTTAATTATCTAGGTTTTAGATTGTTAACCTAATTTATCCTTTAAACAATTAAACTCAACTAGTTTAAAGTTCTAGGGTTCTAGATTATATCTAGGGTTTTTTTTTAGAAAAATCCTTAAAGTCTAGGAAACTTTTCCACCAACTAAACTAGGCTAGTTTAACAAACTTGGTGTCCAAGCATCCTCCTTGATCACGAAATCTTTGAGAAAAGAAAAGGATCCTTTTTTGATCAATTAAACCAAATCTTGGTTTAACATACTTGATCCTAGATTTTGAAGATCAAACAATTAAGGAAAGAATCCTCTTGATCAAAATTTTTGACAATCTTGATCCTAGGGTTCTAGAATTTTTGAAAATAGCTAGGCTTAGGGAAAAGAAGCCTTTTGATCAATTAAACAAAACTTGTTTAATGTTCTTGATCCTAGGGTTCTTTTGCCTTAGACGAAATTTCTAGGGTTTTCTAGAATCCTTTTGACCAATTAAACTTAACTAGTTTAACATGCTTGGTCCTAGGTTTATTACCCTTTTCGTGATCTAAGAAGAAGAAGAAAAAAAAATTAGATATGTTGAGATCCTAGTTAGTTCGGGGGTAACCCGATAACTAGATATGATTGCTAGGAAAGCATTGGAACGATAGGGTCACTATAGGGTGGCTAGCTTGTAATGATGTAGTATATGTATATATATATGTTCATATACATCTATTTATGAAACGACTATTATTGTTATTTGGGTCTAAAACCCATGTATCTCACGAGACTATTTTGTCTCACGTACTACGTTTGTTTATGGCTGTGTACTCAGGTACAGGTTTGAAGTGATAGAAGGTTGCACTAGAAGTGGCCTAGAGATGTTTAGCTCGGGAGCTATTAGGTAGATCCCGTTGCCTATGGTTTTGATATGCTTGGTGACACCGTATTTTTGTAAACTCTGATATAGGTTTTGAAGTTTTTGTTAAATTGTATTTTGGACAATATGTCAAATATTGGAAAAATGTATTTTAAATGATTTAAACGTTGTTTTAAAAATACGGGTGTTACAACTTGGTATCAGAGCTATACTTTAAGTGAATTAGGTTGGATGTCCATCCTAGTCTTAGACTGTAGCAATAGGAATGTAAGATTCCTTGAGATCGATAGGTTGACCTTGAGACTTTATGATAAGTTTAGGGTTGAACCTAGGGGACCTATAGAAGTTGTTATGAAATGTGCAACGTGAAGTCTTTTGAGACCGTAGGGCATTGGTAAGATAGGGTCGACCCCTATGGGAAATGCCATGTTTTCATCTAATTGCATTGTTTTTGACTGTTGAGTCGACTGTTTGAATCTTGTTTGTTGAATACATTGGTATGGCGAAGGAATGAATGGGTAAAGTGGACGAGCTCCACTAAGTTGGGAAAGGGTAAGAATGAAGATGTGAACCGGGATTTGGATAATTGAATAAATAAGGGTAGGTGGGATGATTCCAATACCCATATGAAGGAAGAATAATCGAATGGTAAATCCCGTAGTGAGAAGTGTCTACATAAAAGGTAGCAAAACATAGTCGGAAGAAATGAAAGGTAGTTGTGTAAGACTTTCATAGCGTGTAAAACTGTTGTGTAATTCGGAAGTTTTGAACCGAAGGTCACGATGTGGTGGACTCGGTAGATTTAGCAAGTGCTAGGGATTAGAAAACGGGGAAGAATGACATGGTGACTTTAGCGTCACCATTATTGAAGGATGAGGTGTTGACACGGTGGAATGTGTTGTATGAAACTTTGGGGAAAGAGAGCACGGTACAAGATGTTGTGAAAGGAACTCACGAGTGAGTTGAAAGGGGAAGTTTGCCCGGAAGGAAATCTAGAGGGGGAATTCATGATGCAACCTCGGAGAATATTTGGTAAATTGACTTAAGTGATTATGGCTTAATTGTTTGGTTGTTGCACGAATTGGTGCTTATAGAAATTGGAGATGAGTCGTACAATGTGGAAATTATTTTTGGGAATAGTCTTCCATGTTAGTTATGCGTATGGAAATATGCAATGGACATGATTATAAACAAGTTTGTCGCGTGTAGTAAGGATATAAGGATATAAGGATGGTGAAAGTGTTTCAACAAAAGGATAGTAGCACAAAGAAGTGTTAAGTTTTAGTAAGAAATGTTAGTTTGAATGGGAATTTTAGAAATAGAAACTTTGGAAATGGAATTTGGATGTCCGGCGGGAATCCGGATAAATAATGTAATATGATTATACGTGAACGGTAAAGGAAAGAACGACTAAGGTGTAGTGATGTCCTAGAACTCGCAAATGGAAAATATGTAGAAAAGAATAAGTAATGGGAATGACGAGTTTTGATTGTCGAAAGTGGTTGAATAAAAGTTGGCATATAGCCATAACAAGTTTCGGGACGGGGTTCATGGACTCGATACCAAGGGTAAGAAGGTAATATTTGATAAAATGTCATAGTAATGGTACGACGGTATATGACATGGGATAGTGTGAAACTACGGTTGGAAAATAAGTATTTCAAGTATCGCGATGTATGAAGACGAGAGTATGGAATGTTGGGCCAATGTGTGCCGAGTCATGGGTTACAAATGTGGACCGGAGTCGATGGGTTGACTCAAGATGACCAGGTTAACAGGTGGACTATGATTGAAGGAATAGATTGATGGTTACCCCGGTGGTGACAAGGATTTGGAAAGTTGTTCAATAGAGAAATGAACCATTCAAGGGTGGTTAATGTGTGAATGAGACGGTAGATGGGAATCGGAAACTTTATTGGTTACCCGCGAGGTACGAGGCTTGTGCATTATGTGATGGCCTTTGAAGGAATATGATAATGAAAAGGTGATGTTATATGAAACGTGTTAAGTAGTATGCCCAATGGGGAATATGTTAGATATGACAGAGAATGATAATGTGATATCATGGGAAACGTACTAATTGCATGATGAATAAATAGTCGGTTGAATGTGTAACCCAGTAGTGAAATTATGTGATGAGAAAAGGGGTATACTAGTCTGGTATCCAAAATCGATAGAATGAGGAAAGATAATGTGGTAGTTCGGGGGATCCCCGGCTCCTATGATGTTTGGGGGTGGAATTGGTTGGGCGAATCCCAATGGTTCCATCCTGTGATTGGAGATGTTCTAATCACTGTGACCGTTTGGGTCTTGATGGATTGGAGGCTTTCCAATCATCTTGATATAATAGTCAAAGTATGAATTGTTGTGTCTGTATAATATTGTGTATATATGTGTGTATATGTTTATGTATATATGATGAATGTAGAACTATGTGGTTAATGTGTATGGTTATGACTGTACGATATGTGAGAATTTGGTTGAAATGCGGGTTGCATTTAAGTCGCGTATGTGTAGGGGATGCCTACGATTTATAGGTTAGGAGGAAAGAGAAACTCCTAGTGAGCAAATTATTATTGGTAATCAAGATGTGGTAAACTTGTATGAAATTGAGAATAAGAGTTTTGAAATTGATCGATGTGACACAAGGGTAGTTGAAAGAAAACTAAGTGATGGTTTGAGTGACCAAATATTGGTCAAGAATCGGTAAAGGTCGATGTGACCATATGGGAATGTACGACTCTCGGATAATTGGGAGAGAAAATGAAAGTGTGGAAAAACGGGGACAATTGTTAAGGGGACAATAATGAGTGGAACCCGAAAGTGATAAATTAGTAATGGTGCCCCGTGAGTATGAAATTTGTTAGTTGGGAAAAGTATGATTGACTTTATGCAAAAGTCAAGATTAGTCAAATTGTGAATAGTTGACTCGGTCAAAGATGGGCTTTGACTCTCGTTATGAACGGTTAGTGAACGTCGAGGGCATAATGTGCAGATTATACGTATATGAAAAGATTAATGGAATTGTTGAAATAGTTGTAGTCAGATTATACAACTTTGACCCGTTAGGGTGTTGTCAAAATTGAATGTGGGAATCGAGTATATGATTGTAGATGGATCATAAATTAAAGGCCAAATGAAAAGGAAAGAAGGATTTATGGGTTCCTTAACGAGAAGGGAAATTGTTAAAGCATAGTTGACTTTGTTCTTAAGTCAAAGGTTAGACGATGTTGGAATGTGGCAACTTGGTCGAAGCTAGACTTTGACATTCGTGTTGGTCAATTAGTTGATTTTAATGAGCGGGTCATGTCATTTTTATGTGTATAAAATGATCGGGTTTGGTTGAAGGATTAAAAGTGTTGTGGTCAAATTGTGAAATTTTGACCCGTTTGGGTATTATGAGTTTTAAAATTTGGGTCTTGACCGTTCGGACTCAACGGAGTTAAGTGAACGTTTGGATGTAATGATAACGGAATAGGAATGAGGAAAGTTTGATGGTAGTGACCACAAGGGAATGAGAGTGGAATGCTCGGTTGTATGTGGGTTGAAATTCTTAGTGATTCCGAGGACGGAATCCTGTTAAGGGGTAGATAGTTGTAACGACCCGAAATTTGTAAATAAATAAATTGTATAAAAATATGATAAATAAGGATAAATCGTTTAAAGAACGTAGGAATTGGTTTCGTGTCGTTTGGACACCGTACGAGAAAGTTATGGACGAAACGGTGTTGAAACCTAAACCGAAAAGTGCAGCCCTGCTGCACAGGCAAGTTCGCGGCGCGAGTCAGGCGCGAGCGAAACGCGATGTTGAGCAGAGGGACCGGAGCTGGAACGCGAGTATGTCGCGTTGACTTCGCGTCGACTTCGCGGCGCGAGCCAGGCGCGAGCCTGGCGTGAAATCTGGTAAAAGCGGCGACTAGGGGGGCAGATCCGCGTCACTTCGCGACGCGAGCTTGGCGCGAGCGGGGCGCGAGCTCTTCCGACCAGAGCAATAAATTCGGGTTTTTAGCCATAAATGCGTTTCCAAAACCCTAGTTTCTTCCATTGGCGATTTTGGAGTGCAAGAGCTGATTTGGGTCGATTTCTCCATCAAAGCTTGGTAGATTTCACTCCTAAGTGAAGATTAAAGGTATATCTTCAATCCTTTGTAGTTGTAGCTTTAGATCTATGGACTTAGAAGCTTGGGGTTGAAACCCTAGCTCTTGGGGTTATGAGTTATGGTGATATAAATGGTGTATACACTTAATAGATGGTATATTACCAAAGGAAACGAGTGTATGGTTATGATTTGTAAGAACCTTAAGGGTTGGTTAAACCTAGGGTTTGGTAAATCACCATAACTGGGGGAAATGAGTTAATAAGTGTTATCTAGAGATAGATGGACACATTGGTAGTAGTATGTGATGTTGATAATCTTGTGATTATTGTATTAGGCATTTGGTGAGGTCTTGGAAGGTTGACCGAATTGTGAAGCAAGGAAACTGACGTAAAGAATACGGTTGGAGCACTTTATTGCTAAGGTGAGTACATGAGACTTTCAAACTGAGTACATAGTAAATAGTTTTGAAAATACATATGATATTTTATGGGTCTTTATTAATAAATATGTTGATAAAGATAGTGACTGAAAATGTATGAAAGTATGTAGAATGCGATACTAGAATATGTCTAGTATGATTGATGAATTGGAAGTAAAATATGATAGATTCAAGTAATTATGGAATCTGTGTTAATGAACAATAATAAGGAAGTAATTGATTAAAAGAATGTATACGGAGCCTTTATTAATAAATATGTATTAGTAAAGCAATTGAGAATGATTTTATAGTAATGAGTACCTATTGGTAAGATATAATAATAAAAGTAAAGAACGAATGTATATGAAAAAGAATATGATGTGACTAGTAATAATCGTGTATTATAGTCAAGGAAGAGATAAAATGTATTATGATATCGATAAAATAAGAAATGTATCTTATGTATAAAGTAAGTATGGACCTCATAGGGTTCATAGATGTAGAAGTAAATGTGGGTTGCTGATGATCGGGTCCATGGGACCATACAGGTACGTTCACACTGTGTTGAACTAATTATATGTTGTTATTATTAGATAACTAACTTGTTTGATGATTGATGTGATAGCCGAGGGCTTTGATTGGAATAACTGATGAGTTATGGTAAGAACGAGATGATGTGATGCTAGTTAGTTCGGGGGCAACCCGATAACTAGACATGGTAGTGCTTCTAGCTAGTTCGGGGGCAACCCGATAGTTAGATAGGATAGTGCTTCTAGCTAGTTCGGGGGCAACCCGATAGTTAGATAGGATAGTGCTTCTAGCTAGTTCGGGGGCAACCCGATAGTTAGATAGGATAGTGCTTCTAGCTAGTTCGGGGGCAACCCGATAGTTAGATAGGATAGTGCTTCTAGCTAGTTCGGGGGCAACCCGATAGTTAGATATGCTTGTGATTCTAGTTAGTTCGGGGGCAACCCGATAACTAGATATATATATATTGGAGTTCTAGCTAGTTCGGGGGCAACCCGATAGTTAGATATGTTGAGATCCTAGTTAGTTCGGGGGCAACCCGATAACTAGATATGATTGCTAGGAAAGCATTGGAACGATAGGGTCACTATAGGGTGGCTAGCTTGTAATGATGTAGTATATGTATATATATATGTTCATATACATCTATTTATGAAACGACTATTATTGTTATTTGGGTCTAAAACCCATGTATCTCACGAGACTATTTTGTCTCACGTACTACGTTTGTTTATGGCTGTGTACTCAGGTACAGGTTTGAAGTGATAGAAGGTTGCACTAGAAGTGGCCTAGAGATGTTTAGCTCGGGAGCTATTAGGTAGATCCCGTTGCCTATGGTTTTGATATGCTTGGTGACACCGTATTTTTGTAAACTCTGATATAGGTTTTGAAGTTTTTGTTAAATTGTATTTTGGACAATATGTCAAATATTGGAAAAATGTATTTTAAATGATTTAAACGTTGTTTTAAAAATACGGGTGTTACAACTTGGTATCAGAGCTATACTTTAAGTGAATTAGGTTGGATGTCCATCCTAGTCTTAGACTGTAGCAATAGGAATGTAAGATTCCTTGAGATCGATAGGTTGACCTTGAGACTTTATGATAAGTTTAGGGTTGAACCTAGGGGACCTATAGAAGTTGTTATGAAATGTGCAACGTGAAGTCTTTTGAGACCGTAGGGCATTGGTAAGATAGGGTCGACCCCTATGGGAAATGCCATGTTTTCATCTAATTGCATTGTTTTTGACTGTTGAGTCGACTGTTTGAATCTTGTTTGTTGAATACATTGGTATGGCGAAGGAATGAATGGGTAAAGTGGACGAGCTCCACTAAGTTGGGAAAGGGTAAGAATGAAGATGTGAACCGGGATTTGGATAATTGAATAAATAAGGGTAGGTGGGATGATTCCAATACCCATATGAAGGAAGAATAATCGAATGGTAAATCCCGTAGTGAGAAGTGTCTACATAAAAGGTAGCAAAACATAGTCGGAAGAAATGAAAGGTAGTTGTGTAAGACTTTCATAGCGTGTAAAACTGTTTTTTTCTGATGGAAGTGATTTTTCATTTTTTGGATCAATGCTTTTATATATGCAGATTCATTATTCATTAGTGGTGTATGGTTACTGCTGGTGATTACTTTCATTCCTTGTGGAGTTTTTGTAATCCTCAATAAGTAAGATAATATATTAAATCTTAATGTTAGCTTTGAGAAAAGTTTATATTTGCAAAATGAGAAATGATTTTTCGACCCCTTCAATTCGGGTTCTTTTTAATCTCCAATGGATAAACAAGTTAAAACATGTGTAAGAAGGTAAATCGGTCGAAAGTCGTTCAAAGTGTTCAATCATACTGAATTGCCTTTTTAGTTGAAGAAACTTAAGATCAAGGGGTTCTAGATGGATATTGTTATATGCCGTGAAAATTCACAGGTAGTCAGTTATTTTTATTAAACGTAGTATTTAACTTGATATTGGACCTAACAATAGATGAATCGTTAATTCAGGTTGAACCTAACATTTGACTTAACATTTACTTAATAATTTTATTGAACGTAACATTTAACTTAACCATTAATCATAACCCTATAGTAAGTTTATGATTGTTATATATGCAATAAAAAATTATAAAATATTTCTGTAATGTACATACTTTAATTCAGCTCTAATACTTAACTATTCATAATTGTATTTTACAAATATTACGTCCAATATAATTAACGGCCACCCGTGATTCTTCACGGGATATAACCTAGTATGCCTATAAAAGCATGTACGATATCTTCTCCTATATATGAGGCCTAATTTGGCTTGGGTTTGACAACTAGGCAATTCCGACCTCTCTCATTGGCCGGTTTTGCCACGTGTAATTCTCCGATTGGCCCACGCATCTCATGAACAAATCCGTTTGGTTTTCTAAGATAATCAATTACTAATTTGCTCCACTAAACACATCCTTTATACCAATTTAATTCTTTTTTAATTCATATAAATTCCTTTTTAAACCTCCTTATTTATCTCCACAATAAGTTTTACAAGTATATTGACTTTATAACTACAAAAATTCGAATTTGAATTTATTTTTGGATTGATAGCATTACTTTCCTAACAAACATTCAATCACCAATCTATAATATATTATTCCACTGAAGTTTCCGTTAATATTGTTCTTATTTTTAACAATTTAATTTTTCTCTAACAAATTCTTATAGTATATATAGACAACACATAATTGCTTCCATATTGTATTGAGCACCTCAGATTTCTCTGAGCTTAAATTTTATTCACAGGTACACGCCTTATTTATACATCCTTTTATCATTTAATTTTATTGCATGTGTCGATTATTGTTTATTGTCTAATGTTTTGAGTGACTATATGTCGATGACAGACTTCTGTAATCAACATTATTTAGAAAAATAATTGTTTAAAACTGATATGATTTTTTTATGTGTTTTAAACAGATATTCACAGGTACAGCCTTCAGTAATCATAACTCGTGGAAATCACTATTGATATTTACTTTGTTTTAAACTGACATTTTAAATTTTTTGTGGAAATCATTGTTTCAAATTGATATTTACTTTGTTTTAAACTGATATTATAAAAAAAAATTAAAAAAATATTCTAAATATATTTTTTGGTTTATTTTTGACAAAAATGTTAACATAGTATGTACCATATCACTGTTTTCATTTTTTTTAGATATAGTTAGTGGTCGATCTTTACTAATAATTTTGATTAAAATTTAAGGTTAGTTTAAAGAGACAAAGATAGTTAGTGGCTGTGGTATAAAAAAATTATTTTATTGAGTACACCCTATTAAGTTTGAGAAATGAGAATTTTGTTTGAGACAAAAATTTAAGGGGAAAGGGGGACTTTGTTATTAGTGAGTATTATTTTTGAATTTTTAAATAATTTTCTTTTCCTTAATGTTTTATCATTTGAGCTACTGATTATTTCTCTCATTCAAAATTCTAAAAAATAAACAGAATAAAACTTGCATTCTATCAAGAAATAGTAGATTTATAGGAAATGTTACTTTTATGCATGAAGTGGTAAAGAATGAAGTCAGGCTAATTGTTTGTACTCTCAATTACAAAATCACAGTTAGATCTAACTAATAAATCTTGAAGCATCCCCGCCCATCGGGCGGGTTATGAAGCTAGTAAATAATATATGTGAGTATGAAAAAGGTGTACATAAATATGTGCATGAGTGTATATGAGTGTGGAGAGAATGAAAAAAATGTAAAAAACTTTTACCATAAAGACTATTAATCTGATTTTTTACATCAACTTTACTCTCACAAGTTTTTTTACCCTTTTACCATAAAAAAACTTTTTATATTAACTTTATAGTGAAATGTTCAAGGTAGTCCATTAATTTTATCTAGTCCCAAGGGACATTTATTAGCCCTTGGATCAAGAAAAATTAATGGTCAAGATCAAGATTCAAAACCACCACCACCACTACAAGCACATGTGCTTCTCCGGCAGTCGGAGACGGCGGCCGGTGGAGTCGGCCGGCGGCGATGGGCGGCGGTCGGCGGCGGCGGAGGACGGCGGCCGGAGGTGGCCGCCGGCGGTGGTGACCGGTGGTGGTGGTCGTGACTGGAAGCACATGTGCTTCGTGACTTGTTTTGATTTTTTTTTCTGTGTAGTGAAGCACATGTGTTTCATAACGTCAAGCACATGTGCTTCGTGATTCAAACACAAATGACAAATTACATTTGTTCAGGAACAAAAACACATGTGCTTGGCTTTATGAAGCATATGTGCTTGGCTTTATGAAGCACATGTGCTTCATAATGATATGTTCGTCACTTGTTTTGATTTTTTTTCTATGTAGTGAAGCACATGTGTTTTATAACTTCAAGCACATGTGCTTCGTGATTCAAACACAAATGACTTGTTTGTAAGTTACATGTGTTCAGGAACAAAAACACATGTGCTTGGCTTTATGAAGCAAATGTGCTTGGCTTTATGAAGCACATGTGCTTGGCTTTATGAAGCAAATGTACTTGGCTTTATGAAGCACATGTGCTTGGCTTTATGAAGCACATGTGCTTCATAATGATATGTTCGTCACTTGTTTTGATTTTTTTTCTGTATAGTGAAGCACAAGTGTTTCATAACGTCAAGCACATGTGCTTCGTGATTCAAACACAAATGACTTGCTTATAAGTTACATGTGTTCAGGAACAAAAACACATGTGTTTGGCTTTATGAAGCACATGTGCTTGGCTTTATGAAGCACATGTGCTTCATAATGATATGTTCGTCACTTGTTTTGATTTTTTTTTCCGTGTAGTGAAGCGCATGTGTTTCATAACTTCAAGAACATGTGCTTCGTGATTCAAACGCAAATGACTTGCTTGTAAGTTACATGTGTTCAGGAACAAAAACACATGTGTTTGGCTTTATGAAGCAAATGTGCTTGGCTTTATGAAGCACATGTGCTTGGCTTTATGAAGCACATGTGCTTCATAATGATATGTTCGTCACTTGTTTTGATTTTTTTCTATGTAGTGAAGCACATATGTTTCATAACGTCAAGCAAATGTGCTTCGTGATTCAAACACAAATGACTTGCTTGTAAATTACATTTGTTCAGGAACAAAAACACATGTGCTTGGCTTTATGAAACACATGTGCTTGGCTTTATGAAGCACATGTTCTTCATAATGATATGTTCATCACTTGTTTTGATTTTTTTTTCCGTGTAGTGAAGCACATGTGTTTCATAACTTCAAGCACATGTGCTTCGTGATTCAAACACAAATGACTTGCATGTTAGTTACATGTGTTCAGGAACAAAAACACATGTGCTTGGCTTTATAAAGCAAATGTGCTTGGCTTTATGAAGCACATGTGCTTGGCTTTATGAAGCACATGTGCTTGGCTTTATGAAGCACATGTGCTTCATAATGATATGTTCGTCACTTGTTTTGATTTTTTTTCTATGTAGTGAAGCACATGTGTTTCATAACTTCAAGCACATGTGCTTCGTGATTCAAACACAAATGACTTGCTTGTAAGTTACATTTGTTCAGGAATAAAAACACATGTGCTTGGCTTTATGAAGCAAATGTGCTTGTATTTATGAAGCACATGTGCTTGGCTTTATGAAGCAAATGTGCTTGTCTTTATGAAGCACATTTGCTTCATAATGATATGTCCGTCACTTGTTTTGATTTTTTTTCTGTGTAGTGAAGCACATGTGTTTCATAACGTCAAGCACATGTGCTTCGTGATTCAAACACAAATGACTTGCTTGTAAGTTACATGTGTTCAGGAACAAAAACACATGTGTTTGGCTTTATGAAGCACATGTGCTTGGCTTTATGAATCACATGTGCTTCATAATGATATGTTCGTCACTTGTTTTGATTTTTTTTCCGTGTAGTGAAGCACATGTGTTTCATAACTTCAAGCACATGTGCTTCGTGATTCAAACACAAATGATTTGTTTGTAAGTTACATGTGTTCAAGAACAAAAACACATGTGATTGGCTTTATGAAGCACATGTGCTTCATAATGATATGTTCGTCACTTGTTTTGATTTTTTTTCTATGTAGTGAAGTACATGTGTTTCATAACTTCAAGCACATGTGCTTCGTGATTCAAACACAAATGACTTGCTTGTAAGTTACATGTGTTCAGGAACAAACACACATGTGTTTGGCTTTATGAAGCACATGTGCTTGGCTTTATGAAGCACATGTGTTTCATAATGATATGTTCGTCACTTGTTTTGATTTTTTTTCCGTGTAGTGAAGCACATGTGTTTTATAACGTCAAGCACATGTGCTTCGTATACTCCCTTGTTTGTTTAGAAACTCATGTTTTTAGTGACTTGAAGCACATGTGTTTCGTGACCTGAAGCACATGTGCTTTGAAGTAATATGTTGTGTGTTAGTGAAGCACATGTGCATCGATACATCAATACCACCACCACCCCCATTAGCACCAGCACCTTCACTGTCAGCCACCACCACCACCACCACCGCCGGCCACCGGCGGCGGTCGGCAGCCGGCGGCGGCGGCGGCGGTCGACGGCCGGAGGTGGCCGCCGGCGGTGGCTGTAGGTGGCTGTTAGGTGGGGGATTTGATCTTGACCATCTTGATCTAATGGCTAGGATTTGTTCCTTGGGACTATGCAAAACCTTTGGACTTCCTAGAATACACCTCTAACTTTATAAAATATTTATTTAAAACGATTAAATTTGATTCTTTTTTGTTGATATATATTCACTTATTTGAGATAGTGGGGATGGAGTTAGTCAAAGTTGGTGAGAGGCCTAGTCTCTTATTCTTAACTTGCACTTTGACTTTGGTAGTTTGACCAAAACATGAGAACTCTGCCTTGGCACCATTCAATTTAGATCGCCTCAACGTTAGACTTGACATAAACCCGGATATTTATTAGTTCGATTAGTTTATTATTTGAAGTTTTGAAATTTGAACTGTTTGGATACAAATACTTCGTATATGTATATAACAGGTCTAGTGAGTCCAAATAATAAGAAGAGAAAAATCCTAGTTTTATGAATGGGTCCTTCAGCTTGAGTCAATATGTCATCCATACAATCTAACATGTTATTTGATATATAGAATGAAAAAGTATTAGACAGAATTTCAAAGTCGCCAATATTATACTCATCCTCATTTTTATATGAGTTTTAATAATAACAGTTTTAAAGGTTATTATAAGCATGCATCAGAAATTTATACATTTAATTATAACAAACTCCTTAATCTTAAGAACTACCCTTATTGTACAATTTTAATGCACTTAAAAACAGCATTTGGACATTATTATCAAAATCCTTTTTATATATAGAAAAACTACACGAATGACCATGTGAGTTAGCTCATATTGAGGGTAAAGCCAAACTATTACATCAGCATCGTATCGGTACCAAATCAACATTCTCTGTTTCACATTCACACATAAAATATCATTCAAGCATAACTCAACCTAAATTTTTTTTAGACCTACTAAAATACATATCACTCACATAATACCTTAAAAACACATCTTATCTCTTCTCCCTCCTCGCTATCTCACCAGGTGGAACTCACAATTGGCCTTGGCGGTGCCAATTGGGGGTCAACGGGGGATCACGCGTTAACTTGCGTGATCATACATGGGGCTCTTTTTTTTTTTTGAACGACTCGTTAGTATTTGTGGCAATACAATGAGTTGGTCATCAGTCATCACCACTTCTTTTAATTTAATTATATATTCATATATTCTCTTTCATGGTTGTTGGAAATTTGAGTTTTAGTGATTAAAAGTATTAAATCTATATTATTAACAGTTATTAAGTTACATTTAAAATTTATTAAAAGGGAATGTAATTATTTAGTAAAATGTAAATGATGTCTAGCTCAGCTGGATTGATGCATGAATTTTACTCCCATATGAGACGTGAGGTCTGGAGTTTGAATCCTGTAAACACCTCTTGTGGTGCCAAATATGAAGGATTTTTCCCTGGAAATCCCTATGGGGGCTGAGTTTACCCTGAAAATGAGCTCGAACACGGGGTGCTCGCTGGAAAATTATGAGTAGGCTTCCATTGATATCATTTGCCGTTTCCAAAAAAAATTACTTAATAAAATAAGTTAAATAACTAAGCAAGCATGTTAACAATAGTAACCGTAATAACTCATAGAATGATTATATTTCTAAAGTATAAAAAAAATATATGTAATATTTTTCCCCACATACATCTTTAACTTTGAAAAAAAAAAGCTGTTCAAAAAAATAATAATCTTTAACTTGAAATAAAATGGTAATTAAAAATGTTAGAAAATGATAAATTGGGATGGGAGTTGGTGAAGGAGTATGACAGGCATCTATTATATAATAAAACAAGCTTTTATAGTTGGTCACGTTGCACCTCTTAGAAGCCAGAATGACACATGGCATTTTAATAGAATTTACAGTTTTTTAATTGACCGATAATTAAATATTAATTGCCATTAATTTCGGATCCTAATACCCAAAATAACAAACTCCATTTTAAAATACGAAAGAAATAATTAAACGCATGAATTTCGTATTTCCATGATTAACTCCATATTTAATTAACAAACTCCATAATTATCTCCATTTTTTGAAATCTGGTGATTGAAAAATTCAAAATGTTAATGACTGCAAATTTTCTGTAAATACGAAATCTTTTTAATGCCAGGATATTTTTTCTATAAATACGAAATCTTTTTGATCATATTGGAATACGAAATCATATAACATTTTCTGTTAAAAGGAAATTTAGGAATCTTTTTAATGCCATAAAATATTTTTAGAAACGTAAGACTTTTTAGGAATTTTTAAAATTAGGACTCTTTTTAATAAAATATACAGATTTAAATATAGACCTTTATAGCTTTTTATTAAATAATTAAATTCGGTAATTACCTTAATTAAGATTCGATTTATAATACTGATTCCTTTAAATTTATTTATTCCATATTTATAAAATAATATATTTCAATAAAAAAGTATATGCAGATTAAAATTTGCACCATTTTTATACTTACTTAAATTAAATATATTTTAAATACGAAATTATATTAACATATACAGATTAAAATCACCACCATTTTTATACTTACTTAAACTAAATAAATTATAAATACGAAATTATAATTACTAATACCCTTACCGAATTTAAAATTTAAACCCCTACGAAATTATAGGGATTATCATTATCTCACATTTAAACCTCCATCCTATATAAAGACTCTATATCTTAATGTTTTTTTTATCGGAATACTTATCCGCAACATTGTTTTCATCTTCTTAACGCAAAAAATCTGGTACCATGCTATCCTTAATCATGTTTTAGTAATCATGCGTAATTCACACAGTTTTACTTATACTATGCAGTTTTAATTACACTATGCATTTTTTGTTCTATGAATTCTTTGTTTAATATAGTTGTTTTCCTCATTTTTTTTGTTAAGCATTTACATCAGTAACCACAAATGATATTAAAGATTTTGTGTAATCAGCTGTAGCTATTTTATAAATTTTATTTTTTTATTATTTTAATATAAGTATAACATCTGTAGTACATTTACATCTGTTTGACCAGAAAAAGTCAAACTGTTTTGAAATCAGTATAACATGTCAAACTGCTATTAAGTGATTATAACATGTCAAACAGATGCATTTAAGTGATTTGGTGAAATACATCAAACATAATTATGATTCTTTATAGTTGTTTTTTTCATTCTTAAATATATTACACAGTTGCAGCAGTTAATTTCCTAAATCTGATGAATATAAACCCTAATTACACAAAAACAGCTTATGTAAACCTGAAAAATGGTTTATGCAATGGTACTAGACTTCAGATTGTGGCTTTGGGTGTCCGTGTTATAGAAGCAGTTGTTATTTCTGGGAACAATGTTGGATATCATACTTTTATATCAAGATTATCTTTGACACCATCTGACGTCAAAATTCCCTTTAAATTTAAAAGAAGGCAATTTCCACTTTCTATTTGTTTTGGTATGACAATTAATAAGAGTCAAGGTCAATCATTGTCAAAGTTCGGTCTGTATTTGAGAGAGCCAGTTTTTTCACACGGTCAATTGTATGTGGCCTTATCTAGAGTCAAAAGCAGAAAAGGACTGAAGATATTAATAGAAGATAAAGATGGCGGTGTGACGAATAAAACTTCAAACGTAGTATTTAAAGAAGTATTTAGAAATTTGTCTTGATTTTTTTTATTAAACATTTTTCATAATTTGTCATTGGATGTTGGACTTCCTTTTAGTTATATTTCGATAATAACCATTCAAATGTTATTACCAGTTTTGCAACCCACTTGGTCCCGTTATGAATATATTTCCTTTTTGTTGTATACGATAAAAATATAATACAGGTCAAACTAAATCTGGTATAATTTTTGTATTATATATTCTTAATGATCAGTATAAAGAGTGACAGCCCGTGATTCTTCACGGGTTATAACCTAGTGAAATATATAATAAAAATAAAAATAAAAATCGTGGTCCCGTCACCCAGTGGCGGTACCAGGAAAAATATTATGAGGGGTCAAAACTTAAAATAATAAACATGTAGCAAAATATACTTATATATTAAAATATTATAGGTGGTCAATTTTACAAGTATTACAATTTATACCCTAAAAAAAATAAAATTCAAAAACCTAGAAATTGAAGGGTGATCAGTATAAAGAGTGACAGCTCGTAATTTTTCACGAGTTATAACCTAGTGA
The DNA here is from genome assembly GCA_963853835.1 of Calendula officinalis. NCBI lineage: Eukaryota > Viridiplantae > Streptophyta > Magnoliopsida > Asterales > Asteraceae > Calendula > Calendula officinalis. Next base: position 62,234,111 of record OY970827.1, read on the forward strand.
AAAATATAATAAAAATAAAAATAAAAATCGTGGTCCCGTCACGGCGTCACCTACTTTTGTTCTACAGTTTTATCTTGCCTTTTACCCATTTTGTCAACTACCGTGAATATGATGATCATGATTCATGAGTCATGGCCTTCAGATCAAATAATGTCTATGGTTGTTGGGCCACCCGCCACTGGGCCATTTTCTAATCGGTTATGGATCATGGTTCAGTTGACCCGCTCCGTTATGCTATCTACAGTTCTTAGACTGGGCGTAATGGGTGACCAAACCCAGTTTGGTCACCCCTGCCACATCTGCGCCACATCAGCTTTCTCTCTCCTGATCAAACACGCGACCAGACAGCGACCAAATGCCCGTAATGGGTGACCGAATCGGCGACCAATTTTTTTTTTTAATTTTTTTTAGGAGTTTTGTTTTATTAACATATATATATAAATATAATATTTATTTTATATATAATATATTATTAATTTATTAATTATTAATATATATATGTATATGTATAAAGGAGAAAGAGGAAGAAGAGGTCCCTGTGAACGGTCGACTAGTCGACCATTCGACGTGTGGGACGCGTCCTCGGCTCGAGCTCGTAACGGGGTCGACGCGTCGGCCCTGTATAGGTGGCGGGTCGCGACCGGAAGTTCGGTCACCCTTTACGGGTGGTCTTAGGCCTCTCCCAACCCTACACATCACTAACCCATCACTAAACCCATCACTAGCGCCACGTCATCGCATCCTTACTGACACGCTACTGACACGGCCGTGCCAACCCTACACATCACTAACCCATCACTAAACCCATCCTTTACACATCATCATTTCCACATCATCATTTTAATTAATAAAAAAACACATTACATTAAATAAAAATCATTACATTAATAATAAAAAAAAAACATTACGATTAAAAAAAAACACGATTACGGAAAAAAAAACATAAACGGAAAAAAAAAATACGGGAAAAAAAATTACGGAAAAAAAAAATTAACGTTGACGGTAGTTCGGCGGGAGGGTCCAAATGTGTTCGATTAAGGAATTGCGAAGTTTATGATGCACAACTCGATCACGTATCTCCTTTTCAAAAACCAATTATGCTGCAACCCGTTCATGCCATGTACGTTGTGGGTGATTATCCGGGTTAGCGGTATAGTCTTCTTCGATTGGACAAATTGCGCGGCCGTTATCTTCCGTAATCATGTTGTGTAATATCACACAAGTGTACATGATCCGTCGTATTTTGTTCACACTGTATGGTCGTGCCGGGTTTTTAATGATGGCCCACCGTCCTTGAAGCACTCCGAAAGCTCGTTCGACATCCTTCCTAGCGGATTCTTGGAACCGCTTGAACTTCATGTTCTTTTCTTCAATTGGGCATTTAAAGGACTTGACAAGCGTTGCCCATTCCGGATAAATCCCATCAGCTAGATAATAACCCTTCGTAAATTGCTCACCCGAAATAGTAAACGGAACTACGGGAGACCTGTCTTGCCTTATTTCATCAAACAAATCTGATTCGTTAAGGACGTTTATGTCGTTATTCGAACCCGCCGGGCCAAAGTACGCATGCCATATCCACAAGTCGTATGACGCAACAGCTTCAAGCATTATTGTGGGACATCCTTGATCACCACGTGTGTATTGGCCTTGCCATGCTGTTGGATAATTTTTCCAAGGCCAATGCATACAATCAATGCTACCAAGCATCCCAGGAAAACCATGTATCTCTTGATGTTTGGCATGTAAACGTTGGACATCTTGAGTGGTTGGTTTTCGCAAAAACTCAGTCGAGTATAGATGGAATATACATTTACAAAAGTTGTCCAAACAATCGTATGCTGTTTGTTGACCCATGTGTAGGTACTCATCAAACAAATCAGCGGCACAACCGTACGCCAATTGACGTATGGCAGAGGTACACTTTTGAAATACATTAAAACTGGGGTAACGCGTAGCGTCTCTCTTTTGACGGAAATAATCAAAATACGACGGTAGTTGACCCGGTGGATTATAAAAATGTATAGCCTGGCATATACGGATGAACAAAGGTTTCGACATGCGAAACCGTCTTCGGAAGTAGTCCGGGGGGAAAACGGCATTGTCGGCAAAGTAATCATTCCATAAACGTTCAGCAGCCGCAACACGATCTCTTGGTATATATCTTCGTGGTGCTCTTGGCACGGTGGAATTTTCAGCTTCTTCTTGATCCAGATAATCAAGCGTTTTAATAGTTTGGTTCAAATCGAAGACGGCTGTTACATTGACATAATCTTGCCAGTAATCATCGGCATCATCGTTTGGATCCTTTGAGTGGGAGGAAAAATATGGAAATTAGGAAGAGAGGAAGTATGTGATTGTGAGAAAATATAATGTGATTGTGTGTTTAAAATGGCAGAGTATAGTGAGTTTTTATAGAGGTTGTGTGTAATATTAATTATTTGTATTAAAAAAAATATTAATTTTTGAATTCAAATTCGGACGCTCCAACCGGACCCCACCTCCCGACGCTATCAACACGCCGTCCTCACCACGACGTCCAGCTTCACGACGCCCCCACGACGGCTCGGTGCCAACGCCGTCGTGGGTCGACGGCTCGCCGACGCCCTCCCCGACGTGCCGTTGGCACAGGTCTTAACATCCGTATCTTCTTATACTTTTTCCTATTCAAAATAAGTGATACAGTTTGAGTTTCACAGTTTTTGAGACAAAATTATAATGATAATTGAAGTAAGGTTAATGATGTTTAAAAATAAAAGTAAAGATAAATGGGTCATTTCATTTTATTAAAATAGATAGTTAGTTGGTGTGGTGTGGTTTCTACTATTTTTTTGTCAAATAAGGTCATTTTTCAAAGTGTATCACTTATTTTGGATCATCCAAAAAGAAAAGTATATCACTTATTTTGAATCAAAGGAAGTATATGTAATGATTTTGTATTAATAATGCTATATACTTCCTCCGCATCAAAATAAGTGAATCACTTTAAAATTTACGTTTTTTGAGGCAAAATAAAGTAATAAGAGATTAGTGAAATTAAATTGAGTAATTAGAATAGATGAGTCACACACCTTTTACTATTTGTTACTTTTTCTAAATGGTGAAAAAGTCAAATATAGGAAGATGACAAAAATGCATGGGCTCACACCTTTAATGATGTTTAACGAGAGATAAGTAAGGGTAAAAGAGTAATTTTAAATATAAAAACTAACCAAATAAGGTAAAATATAAGTGATTCACTTATTTTGATACACCCCGAAAAGAAAAGTGATTCACTTATTTTGATACGGAGGAAGTATATATATATATTTATGTTTTTTAACAGCAAAATATTAATAATGCTATATGATTTGTAAATAAACTTTAACTGATACTTTATTGTATACTATTAGTATTGTGTAGGGGTGGCAATTCAGGTCGGGTTCGGGTTGACAGGTCAGAAACGTTCAACCCGAAACCGACCTGTTTATATAAACGGGTCAGATATCTCAACCCTAACATGTTTAACTTCAACCCAAACCTAACCCATATAACCCATTTAATAAAACGAGTTAAACATGTTATCAGGTCAAACAAGTTAAACGGGTTAAACAGGTCAAAATGTTGTTATTATTACACAAATTGATAACAAAATATACTAAACACCAAATTACTACTAAGTAATATTTTTAATTATGTTTTAACTAGTAAACTATAAATTAAGTATAAATATATATTTTTAAAATATATTTTAATAATTAAACGGATTGGCGGGTCGACCCATTTAAATTACATTGACCCGAACCTAACCTGTTTAATAAACGGGTCAGCTGACTCAACCCGAGACTGACCCAATTATTTTTTACCTCAACCCAAACCTGTTTATTTTCGTGTCGGTTTCAGGTCGGGTTTCGTGTCGGGTCAGAAATTGCCACCCCTAGTATTGTGGAAAACTCCACTAGGATTAATCGCATTGCTCATCAAATGTAAAATACATAGTATACGGCATTGCACCTAGTTAAACATGCCAAATAAACAAACAAAATTAATCAATCACCATCCTTCAATAGTAAAAAAAAAAAAAGTATTATTGGGTGTAGCTCAAAATCAATTATTATATTGCTGTCCGAAGATATTTTAAATTATTTTATTAAAATAGTATTATTTTTCAATTTCCTGTAACAATCTGTATATGTAATTATAAAATTCAGAATTATGTATATCTCAAATAAAAATAGAGAATTAATTTGTATACCATATATTTTATCACATATATCACACAATACAAATATTATTACAAACTGTATAAACAAATAATTCAATTATTATGATGTATAAATTAAAAAATATGATGTAAAAATCATCTCTATAAAAACAATTTGTAAAATTAACAGAATCTCTTTCTGAATTATCGTTTACATATAAAATTACGTATAATTTTAAAACATAAATTGGGAAAAATAATACTTCCTCCGTATCAAAATAAGTGACACAAATTGGCTTACATATTTTTTGAGGTAAAAGATTAAAGTAGAGGTTAAAATAGATTAAAGTACATAGTTAGTGGAGAATGTGTCCAACTTTTCTTGAATAAAGTGATATTAATGAGTTTTAAAAGTAAAAGTAAGGGTATAAGGGTAATTTTACTTTATTAAAGTGGATAGTTAGTGGGTATGGATCTCACTATTTTTACCAGAAAAGTTTTCAAAGTGTGTTTTTGGGGTGTGTGTCACTTATTTTGATAGTAGAAGAAAAATCACGACTCACTCACTAGTGAAGAAGAATAGAATCACAGCAGAACCCCACATCGAGGACGTCGCCGCCGCCATCTGCCGGCCGCTGCCGAATTTTATATTTATTCCGTCGACCCCCGAACACGCACATATTCCTTTGTTTCTCGTTCACACGCATATATGCGGTGATAAGGAGGGAATCCAAAATCAAGAAGCTTATAGAATTTGTTTCGAATTGATAAAATGGATGTGAAACCTATAATTAACGGTGAAGTCAAAGATGATAAGCAGAATCATCGGCCGGTGGGAATTCCCGGTCCCACCAATCCGATGGTTTCGCCGCTTCTCAACGATCTCTATCAGTTCACCATGGCTTATGCTTACTGGAAAGCTGGAAAGCATAACGAACGTGCTGTGTTAGTTTCTCAATTCCTATTTTTCAAACTTAATTTTGGATGTTTATGATCTGTGTATGTGGTGTTTGGTTTTTTATTTTAGATGAAATTGATCAATTGATTGGTTCCTGTAATGTCACTACTTTGTGAAGCATATATAATCATATGATAAAATGTAACAAAAGTTGCATTTTCAAGTCTATTGTCGCTTTAGGGCATGCAGTTTTGAGATTAATTTGGGAACTTTTAGCATTTTAGGAAGCTTACTAAGTACTTTGATTTGTAATTATCAACCTAATTGACACTTGTCAAGTAATGAATGCACATATGATAGTAAACATAATATGGATTATTGACAAGTGTCAATAGGAGGATAATTAGGTTGGTAATTACGAGGATATTATACATGATCTATTTGTTTAGATATACCTCTGAGACAATAACTTTTTGTTTAGTTTGATGACACCTTAAACAACTGATTAATTGGGCATTGAATCAATGCATAACTTCTTCTGTTACTCATATTTATGGTTATAGATTAACTGTAATCTTTTGACTTTATTTCAGGTTTGACTTATATTTTCGGCGGAACCCTTTTGGTGGTGAGTACACAGTTTTTGCAGGGCTTGAAGAGTGCATAAGGTTCATTGCTAATTTCAAATTATCAAAGGAAGAAATTGCATTTATTCGAGAAACTTTGTCTCCTACATGTGAGGTAAGCATCAAATCAGATACATTATAATAAGTTAATCCTCATAACAAACACAGGTATAGCTTCCTTTTTTGACCCGTTAATTTACAAATGGGTCAAATTGGGTTAAATAGTTTCTAACCAATTTTCTTGTGTTGAGATCAGGATGGATTCTTTGAATATCTTGAAGGAATTGATTGTTCTGATGTTGAAGTATATGCAATTGCTGAGGGTTCAGTTGTATTTCCTAAAGTACCCTTGATGAGGGTTGAAGGCCCTGTAGCTGTGAGTCATAACAACAGCTTTTCATTATGCAAAAAAAAAAAAAAAATCTAATAAATGCTCTTTAATTTATATTTTCTTGTTGGTTATTACAGGTTGTTCAACTGTTGGAAACACCTTATGTTAATCTTATAAATTATGCATCATTAGTGACCACAAATGCTGCAAGACATCGTTTTGTTGCTGGAAAATCAAAACTTCTTCTAGAGTTTGGTTTAAGGCGTGCACAGGTTATAACATATTATTTATGTTATATACCTATATATATTAATATACATATTCTCTCTCTCTCTTTAAAATTTTTGTTTATTTATAAATAGGGGCCAGATGGTGGTATAAGTGCATCAAGGTATTGCTACATGGGAGGATTTGATGCAACAAGGTGATCCTGTTGACCACATTCGTTGACTTCTTAACAATACCTTTTATTGTGGGTCCCTGTCATATTTAGCAGAATGATTCACGGGCAACAATGATTTTATATTTTTTTGTTTATTAACTAACAATTGCATCACTTTATATTTTATACTTATTTTATTATTCACTTATATCATTTTATTTGGTTTATTATGTTGACAGCAATTGTGCAGCTGGAAAAATGTTTGGAATACCTCTTCGTGGAACTCATTCTCATGCGTTTGTTAGCTCATTTATGGTTCGTGAAATATAAAATCTTTTTGTTAGCATGTTTTTGCTACATTATTTTATGCGTTTTGATAATGACAACCCTAAGGGCTGTCATAAGACATGCATAAATGATTTGTACATCATCTATAGCCGACTCCTGGATTTTAGGAATTACTCATTTGTACCACTTTTAATGCACTTAGAGACAGCCCTTAGGGCTGTCATTATCAAAACCCTTATTTTATTATTATTATTATTTTTAATATTAATCTGTTTTATGTGTAGGGACCTGATGAAATTATAGAGAAGTCTCTCAAAAGTTGTGATGGTTCTCGAGTATGTGAGGATTTTCTTAGTGTTGTGCAGACATGGTTAAGCAAACTAAAGGTTTTTTCTAATTCATTGTTTTAGATGTATACTTGCAATTTCTGTGTGTGTGTGTCTATACACACTCACACACACACACACACCACACATATATATCTTATTTTTGTATTTGTGTATTGTTTCAGAGGCTAAGTATACTAAAAGGTGTTTTTGGTGAGACAAATCAGAGTGAGCTAGCTGCTTTCATTTCATACGCCATTGCATTTCCTGACAACTTTCTAGCTCTTGTTGACACATATGATGTAAGTTCAAATTTTCAAATGTTTTACTTGGAGTAAATTACATAAATGGTCCCTGCGGTTACATGAAACTACATATTTTGTCCCTCGACTTTTACATAATGTGTTGTTTATTCCAGGTGATGAGAAGTGGTGTTCCTAACTTTTGTGCTGTTGCTCTAGCATTAAATGATCTTGGGTATGTATGTTATTTTTAAAATATCCAACAATTTTTTTATTTTAATTTTATAAATTAGGTTATTTTTATTTGCATTTGTTGCAGGTATAAAGCGCGGGGAATAAGATTAGACTCTGGTGATCTTGCTTATCTGTCTTGTGAAACAAGAAAGTTTTTTGAATTAATTGAAAAAGAATTTGGAGTTGTGGGTTTTGGAAGAACTGGTATAACTGCCAGCAATGATCTGAATGAGGAAACTTTAGATGCTTTAAACAAACAGGTTAGTACTAAATATCATCAAATCAAGTCTAATAATTATATAAAATTAAAATTAAAATTTAATTCAAGATTTAAATACTCAACCGAATATTACTCAGGGCCATGAGGTTGATGCATTTGGAATTGGGACATATTTGGTCACATGTTATGCACAAGCTGCTTTAGGTTGTGTTTTCAAGCTTGTTGAGATCAATAATCAGCCCCGAATCAAGCTCTCAGAAGATGTCTCAAAGGTATTCTTTTTCTTTTTATTTTTATTCCATTATTTATTTTCATAAACAAATATATATTCCATTATTTGTAGGTTTCTATTCCGTGTAAGAAGCGGTCTTTCAGGCTATATGGTAAAGAAGGTTACCCCCTTTTAGACATAATGTCAGGGGAAAACGAACCACCTCCAAAAGTAAGTAAATAAATTGTTTTAATTTTAATTTAGATTTAGATTTAAATTTAAATATTTTATTTGAATTTAAATATAGGTAGGTGAAAGGATTATATGTCGACATCCATTTAATGAATCGAAAAGAGCTTATGTGGTCCCACAACGTGTTGAGGAGCTTTTGAAGTGTTATTGGCCCGGAAATACAGGTTAGGAATTTTTTAAATATTTATTTTTTCACTAAACATAAATTAATTAATTAATTAACGCAATTTATGTTTCATATATGAAGACAAAAAAAGGGAAGAATTGCCAACACTTGAACAAAATAGGGAACGTTGCATACAACACTTGGAACAAATGAGGCCCGACCACATGAGAAAACTCAATCCAACCCCTTACAAGGTATATTTTCTAATTTTTTTATTATTAAAATTAGATTATTATTTTGAAATAATGTAATTGTATTTGTTTGAGCAGGTTAGTGTAACTGCAAAGCTGTATGATTTTATTCATTTCCTATGGCTAAATGAGGCACCTGTTGGGGAGTTACAGTAAGGTGTTTGGACTTATATCATATAATAACTTGCATAATAAATTACATGTCGAGGTTCAATTATATTGGTAAGTAATTAATATAGTTTTTCCAAGTGTTTAAACAGTGAAATATAGTTTCTTGTGAATGTGTTTGTGTTGTATTATTTGTATCATATGGCCAACTGTTTGTCTATGGCAATGCCTCTTGTTTGTTCGGTTTGTTTACTTTATTTTTTTAGTTTGAAGAATGTTATATTTACAAAATATTTAAGCTATTTAAATATTCAGTGAGTTAGTTTTTTTGTTGTTTGAAATCAAAGTTTTCTTTAAGATCTCATTTTCTTTTGAGCAAGTTAGTTCCCCTAGTGAACTTAATAATAGTTCTTGTTTTTTTTCTTCTACCTAATCAAATATTGACATTTAATACATGCAGCTTAATTCTATTTATGCTATATTTTAAAGCATTTTTGTGTTTAATATAAGATCAGCACTTTCAATTTAAGGTATTTCAGTTATGATGAAGTCACATATCGGAAATTAAGAGATCCAATCAGAATAATCCAATGTCTTAATTTAGAGGGCCAATGTCCTAATTCAGCGGGCTGCCTTTTCATTTTTTAAATGAGTTTCTTGATGTAAGCTTGGAGATAAGATAATCTTGATTTTTCTTTTTGAAGCATAATTGCATTACAGACTCTACCACATATAAATCAAGCATGTATTTACCAATTTACCTTAAAAACTTAAAATTTAAATAAGTTGATTTTACTGTTTTGACTTTTCATATACACAATTTGGAAGTATTGTAAATATTTACATTTAAATTTAGGGAAATATTTACTATTTTAAAATCTTTTAATTATTAGGAAAATACATATAAAACAAAACGATAAATCAAAAGATTGTGTGTAACTGTGTACAATGAACTATCAGCAAATTATAAAATATTTTTTTGAACGACACCTAATCTACATTAATTATCTATGACGGGACTTGAACTCATGACCTAGGTACTCATGGGCCCTTTCACCATAGCCACTAGACTAACAATTCATACAAATCCCTTTTTTTTAACCATTGTTATTATCAAAACCTTTCAAGTAAGTATTAACTAAAGTTAAAAGAAGAAAGGAAAATGATAATGACAGCTCTAAGGGCTGTCAATAAGAAAGCAAAATCAAAGGTAAAATCGACCCCTGAATTTTAGGATCACTACTCTATCAATATATGTACAAGGCTTTTATGCATGTTAGAGACAGCCCTTAACAAAACCCAAGAAGAAATTGAAAAAACAAAAAAAATCTTATTTTTTCTTTACAAATACTATGTTGATGGTTGTAGATCCGAAACATAGATAAAATAAAGTCAAACGTTGTCATTTGACATTGAGATCCTAATTCAGAAGCAGTAAAAAACAAGTGAGTCCCACCTTCCGTATTATTGGAAGTTTCGTATCAAATCACGCCGGTTTTTCATTTCCACACTCCACTGCCCGCCGATCAAACCAAACTCAAACCCAAACCCCTGCGTACAAATGTCACTCATAAATCTCACTCCTTAATTAAAATTAATATTAAATGTCTAAATTCATGACCGAACAACTCTCCAAACAAACTTCGATCTTCACTTATGGATCGTTCTCGGAATCACCGCCGGCGCCGTCTTCGTCCTCCTCCTCTTCCTCATTTCCCTCTGGTTCACCACCAGATCCAAACCCCACAAACAACAAATCGCCCCAAACCCCATTTCAACGGAGACCCAACGAACTTCCGGCATAGAAAAACAAGCATTGCTATTCAGACATGAAGAAGATAATAACCCTAAAGGGTACTCGAGGATCCAAATCGAAATGGGTAAAGGACACCCGAATCGGGTTTTGTACCCGGAAAGATTTGGACGTGTGTCGCCGGTTTCCGGCGACGGTGGCCGGAGCTGTAGGTCCGGAGGTTTCTCATTTGGGTTGGGGGCATTGGTATACTTTAAGGGAGCTGGAATTAGCTACTGATGGATTTGCAGCTGAGAATGTGATTGGTCAAGGTGGTTATGGTATTGTTTATCATGGTGTTCTTGATGATAAAACTCAAGTTGCTGTTAAGAATTTGCTCAACAGTAGGTCAATTTTTAATCTCTTATATCTATTATGTTCACAGTTTCTTGATATTATATACAAATTTTTTTTAAATGGTAACACAAAATATCAATTCTCGACAATTCTTGGTATTTAAATTTTTTCTAGCTGATTAAAAGGTAACATAAATCCAAAATTTCACATTTAGGGCAAAATTGTCAAGAATATGGGAGAAATTTTACATATCCTGTCAAAACTGTGTTTATGTTACCTTTTTGTTGAGGAAAAAATGTCACTTGTTTTACGTTGTCAAAACTGGTATATTATTTTACGCTTCTTGACCGTTTTATTTACCATATTGTTTGGTTATTTAATTAATTGAAGTTGATTTTATTTATGAATTTATGTACAGAGGACAAGCTGACAAGGAATTTGAAGTTGAAGTTGAAGCAATTGGTAGAGGTAGACATAAAAATTTATTAAGATTATTAGGTTATTGTGCAGAAGGTGCACATAGGTAGGTAATTCTTAGCCTAATTTTGGATAACGATAAAACTTATTCCACTTTTAATCCTAATAAAATCATTAAATTTTGTATATGTTTATTATTACAGGATACTTGTTTATGAGTATGTAAATAACGGGAACTTAGAGCAATGGGTTCATGGTGATGTAGGTCCTTATAGTCCTCTTACTTGGGAAATTCGTATGAAAATCATTATCGGGACAGCAAAAGCGTAATCCATTTTTAAACTCCAAATCTTATGTTTTTTAGATATGTGTTTTGTGATAATGTCATTTTGTTAATGGATTTATTAATAAAATGTAGGTTAACTTATCTTCATGAAGGGCTTGAACCAAAGGTAGTTCATCGTGATATAAAAACAAGTAACATTTTACTAGATAAATTGTGGAATCCCAAGGTTTCGGATTTTGGATTAGCCAAACTTCTTGGTGCAGATAGGAGCTACATTACAACTCGTGTAATGGGCACATTGGGGTTTGTTCTTTTTTATTTTTATTTTGTACAACTTTACACACACGCGCATTGATGTGGTTATCGATTTTTATTTTTTTGTAGATGAATGATTAATTGTTCTTTTTTGTAGTTATGTTGCACCGGAATATGCTAGCACGGGAATGGTGAATGAGAAAAGTGATGTTTATAGTTTTGGGATTTTGTTTTTGGAGTTGATATCGGGGAGATATCCTGTTGACTATAAACGGCCACAAGAAGAGGTTTGCCCGTTGTAACTAAATCTATTGCTTATTTGTTGTTAAAATTTGTATATTTCTTTCTGTTATGTAGTATAATAAGTACATTTAGTCTTCTTTGGTTATTAAGTTTACATATCTTATTCAGGTACATTTGGTTGAATGGATCAAGAAAATGGTAACCGAGAGATGCTCAGAAAAAGTTTTGGATCCTAAAATGACGGAGAAACCTTCTTCAAGTGTTCTAAAACGGGCTTTGGTAATAGCCTTGCGTTGTGTTGATCTAAATTCTGATAAACGGCCTAAAATTGGGCATGTTGTGCACATGCTTGAGTCCCAAGACCAGACTCAAATCAATGTATGTTCTTTTCTTTATTAATATAAGATAGAACTAATTCAAAATTTGATACCAAATTGCAAGTTATTCGACATTTATAAGACTTGTGTTTACAATGATATGATAATGTTGTATTTCAGGAAAGAAGTGGCTTGCGGGACTCGAGGGTTGCACCTCATTAGGGCGGCTAATGAACATTCATACAAAAAACGTGATTAATTAAGGTTATAAAACCACGATTTCGCTTTTATATACGAGTAAAAAAGTTGTTCATTAATTATAAGTTATGTTGTTATGATTGTATTGTTATTGTTTCAGTTATGCTCAAATGAGATTGTACTGAGACTGTATGTCAGATAGATTTACTATACTTAAATTAGAGACAGACTTGTTAATTAATGATAAACTATATAATTTTAGTCTATTGGTATGCTGAAGCTCTTTACTCTTTAGATAAACTTGGTATTTCATAATTTATGTCCCAACTAGTTCATGAAATTCGTATAAAATGTTTTTTCTATATATTGTTAGAAAATTTTCATCGAAAAAGTGTGTTTTTACTAACTTTGCACACAAATTGTTTAAAATCGTGTGATATGTAAGAACAATATATAACTAGAGTTAACTTCTCATTGATGAATGATGATAGCTTCACAACAACAACGATATTTAATCCTGTTAAATACGGGGTATGATAATGTGAGATGTAAACACTTATACATCTACATGGGAATAGAAAGACTGTTTCCAAAAAAATATCTGATAAAAGTGTGGTGGAAAAAATGTGTGATGTCATAATAAGAAAAATCAGAAAAAAAAAGAAAAATATAAAATGAGAACATATATATAAGCATGTAAAGATGGAAAAAATATGAGTGAGATATTTTCAAATTGAGGTGTTCACAATTAAAATCGATAAAAGAAAAAGTTGAGTTTTATGACATATTGGTGGGTGAGCAAAATATTAATGAATTCATAAGGGACCTAGTGTGCCTTGTTTTTATAAATATTTAAAACTTGTTTATGCTTAAAGTAGGGCATGTTTGGCTGAGCTTTTAAATTATTGACTTATTGGTTTTCTGAACTTCTTGATTTTGACTTTTCAAAAAGCCAGTAAATCAATAAGTTAATTTAAAAAACACATTCAAACACCCTCTTAATCTTGTTGATGGTCTGATTGTTGTATTCGCTATTCTGCTACTTGACAAAGGCCAGGATTCTACTTTTTCTTTCAATGTAATTGAGGATGAAATTCATCTTTTTTGGTCGTGCAACAAAACCCGGGAATTTTGGATTCAATTTTGCAAGTGGTGGAGTATTGACTTAGGCCATATTACTGGTCTGGATCAGTTGATCCATTGGGGCGAGCGGGCCGGATTGTCGAAGCTCAAAAATATGCAATATTTGACTGCCTTGATGTCTATATTGTGGCATATTTAGAATTTTAGGAATGATACTGTTTTTAGGGGTAAATCCGGATGTATACAGACGACATTTGTGCAGGCCCAGGCCCAAGCATTCTACTGGATTAAACACAGATCAAAGGAGAAATGAGAGAGTTGCAATTGGGTCCATGGATTTCTGATCCTTTGGCAATATAATCTGCTCCATCAAGTTGTTGGCGTCAATTTTTGCATATGGAGTTATTTTTTTGGTGTTTGTCTATTCGCTGTGTTGCATTTGAGTTTTTTTTTGTTTTAATTGTGGTGATTTGGTGTGTGGACTTTATCGTATTTGCTAGCTTCTTGCTAGCTGCTTTTTAATTTTAATATAATATGTTTCTTCGGGGTCCTCGGCCGGGTGATGGCATTGCCGAAGCTCGTTCCGTTGCCCTGTTTTGTTGTTCAAAAAAAAAAAAAAAAAAACTTTTTACTGAGTACTTTTTCCAACTAAAGATGGTCCATTAAATGGTATGGTCCCAAACATGACCCAACAAATTGCGATTGCATTCAATACTCTTCTGAAATTGAGGCATTTCTAGGCATGTCAAGTACTTGCAATTTGATCCAATAATCAACCTTTATCCTCGTTAATTTTTACTATCTTTTTCTTGGTGATGGCTCAAAGTTTACATTTTATGTATATGGTATATAAAATAGTGTAATAAAAACAGAAGTATAGATAAAAGTGTGACATGCACATTTGCTACTTAGATTAAACAATGTCTTTTGTTGAAATGAATTCAAAGACTAGATAAAATAATGTGTGTTCTAATTAAAACTAGAGAATTATTTTGAAGAAATAAATTCAAAACACAATGGATATGCATTGTAAGTTCATGCTCATACGAAACCATGCTACTTTGTTAGTAGACCAATTAATTATCAGTTCATTTAATTGGGTTTCTAATCATTGTAAACGGGCTAATATTAATATCAATTAGACCCAATTACTTTGTAGTTTGTAATCCGGAATCTTCTTTGCAAGCGCACCTTGCTAGGTTTTTGATAAAATTCCTCCATCAAACAAAATTATAGGCAAGTATGGGGGTTGATGATGATTTAAATCGTTCAAGCTAGAATGTAGAAACTAATCCTACCTTTTATCATGCGATTCACGTAAAAAGTTCAAATACTTCCGATCGAAGAATATAAAATGTGGAAATCAAATCAACTATATGTATATATATGAATCGAGTGATTCACTGTTTTAATAATCAAAGTATAATAAACACAATGCGTATGCATTAATTATTAACAAATCAATCCACTTCTGAAAACATAACAGCATATAAATGCTCAATAAAATTCAAATGAGACACACGTACAACTGCTTTATGCAAAGCTTAACCTTGAATTGTGGACTGCAAATGGCGTCTGATCGATTTCAATTTCACCGGCGGCAACGAGTGATTGTAGAGCAACCTCTAGTGTAAGGATGCACCGGACCTCTAGCTCTCCAGCAATTATGAGTATAGTACGACCTACCGGAGCGTGGAGGACACGGAACTCTGTTTGCCGACAACGCACCGTAAGAAATGTAGTATCTCATCCTCCACCACAGCAGAGATCTACGGCCAGAAACCGATAAATCTCCATCATCATCATCATCATCTTCTCTGTCGATTTCATCAACATCATCGTAAATTGCCATTGCCATTGCCATCTCGTCGGTGTTGAGATGCAGCGCGAGCTGTTTCGTGACGTCCACGGCAGTTACGTCGGTGATTGAAGCGCGTGTGAGTGATAGAAATACCAGACAGAGTGGAACGAGCGAGTGGATAATAGCAGACGCCATTGTTGCAGAGAGAGATTGTTGTGTGAGGAAATGAAGAATAAGGGGGGTGAGAGAGTCACATGCTATGTGTGTGTGTGGGGTTGAAGTACAGCTGTGTGGAGATTAATGAGTGTAAGGTCGATAATGGCGACTGTGATAAGGTTGCTGTGGGAGACATGGGGATTATTTTCCGGCGAAACCAATCATTAGGGGTGTGATTAGCGGCTAATCAGCGGTGGCGCTTTTTTAAATAATGTGCGGACTTTTCGTTAGGATGGTGATGCTTTTGGATTTTTCGTTATCTTTAAATCAATGTTGCAAAAAGTATGTTGGCCCTAGTCGATCCATTTTGAGCAGGAAACGGTCTAGACGGGCATATGCGGATATATTTTTTAAGGAATATTATGAGAAATATTGAATTATTAGTATGAAATATTTTTTTAATAATGATCTAAAATTTCTAATAATAAATCATTTTTTTTATATTTTGATGAGATGATGTGAGAATTTGATGAGGTAAGATTTTGATAAGATATGATTTTGATGAGATTTAGAAGAAATGAGATGATATTTTGATGAAACGATATAAGATTTTGATTAGATGAGAATTTGATGAGATGAAATGATATTTTGATGTGATGATATTTAGATGAGATTTTGATGAGATGATATTTTGATGAGATAATATTTTGATAAGATGAGATGATATTTAGATGAGATTTTAATATGATGAGATTTTGATAAGATAAGATTTTGATGATATGAGATGATATTTTAATGAGATATTGATAAAATGAGATTAGATGAGATGAGATTTTGATGATATTTTGATGAGATGAGATTTTGATGAGATTAAATTTTGATGAGATGAGATTTTGACGAGATCTTGATGAGATGAGATGAGATTTGAATGAGATGAGATTTTGATGATATATTGATGAGATGAGATTATGATGAGAATTGATTTTGATGAGTTGAGATCTTGATGAGATGAGATTTTGATGTTATTTTGATGAGATGGGGTTTTGATGAGATGAGATTTTTATGAGATTTTGATGAGGTGATATTTTAATGAGATCAGATTTTGATGAGATGTGATGAGATTTTGATGATATGGGATTTTGATGGGATGGGATGATATTTTGATGAGATGAGATAAGATGAGATTATATTATATTTTAATGAGATAAGAGTTTGATGAGATGAGATGATATTTTGATGAGATGAGATTTTTATGATATTTTGATGAGATTATATTTTGTTGAGATTATATTTTGATGAGATAAAATTTTGAAAAGAGAACTTGATGTGCACATTGATATGCATGTTCCATAAGAAAAGTTTTTTTTCTTTTCAATTCACTGTATTTTACCTCTTTTGAAAAAGTTATTAAAAAATAAAGATATGCACTAACTTATTTAATAACTTTATATTAATATTTATTCTTAAATATTCAAAACAAGTTAGGATTAGTCAAATAATATAAACAAGTGACATATAAATAAATATTTAGAATATGAAGATAACAATTCATATTCATATAATAATGAAAACGAAATTTAAGCTAAAAGGAGTACTTAATATAAAGACACTTCTTATTTGATATAACTATTTGTGCAAGTATTTTACTATTAAAAACTAAGGTGCTGTTTGTTTTTTGGCAAAAGATCTGCGTGAGGTCTTTTGTCTGCGCCGTGCAGACCACGGGCAGAAAAGTGCTCCTGAAGATGTTTGTTAATTTGAAGCCCGAAGATCTTAAAATGTCTGCGTGAGGTCTGCATGGTGGAGACTTGGAACATTGCTTTTTGTAGCTTCCAACCAACAAAAACAAAAAAAGAAAATTCACAAAACCCATTTCTAGGTTTCAACCTCTGCCTCTCGTTTCCCGTATCTTTCTCTGCCGGCAAACCTCCGCGAACTATACCCCTCCCTCTCCGGCGAACTCCTCCCTTCGCATCTTCTCCGGCGAGCTCCTCCCTCCGCATCTTCTCCGGCGAACTCCTTCATCTCTTTCTCTCTCGCCGTCGCTCTCTCCACTCTTCTTCTCCGGCGAAGCTCCAAGAAAGTGAGCCAGATCTGGAGTAAAGATCTCCATCTCCGTCGTCCTTCATCTTCTCCGGCGAATAGATCGACTATAAAGTTGAAGCTTACGTGGCCACCGCCCTCCTCCGTCGACCTTCATCCTTCTCTGGCGATTCGAAGCTCCAAGCTCCACGACCAGTCGCCTTCTCCGGTCAGTCAGCTTCTCCGTCTCCTTCTCCTTCGTGAGTCACCGGTCTCATTCTCCAGTCGCCGACGAAGCTTCAAGGTGGCTGGCAATCTCCTTCAATCGTGCACCCCAACTGTTCGATGAAATGCCAGTGAATTATTGGTTCAAATTATATCATACTAGTGATATCTATTAACCGATATATTGATGTTGGGGCATGGAGGAAACAAAAAGCAATAGCAGCCGTGGTGGTCTGCTGCAATGGAACACAATGGTTTCAAAGAATTCTAATTAAGCTTTGATACATGAAGGTTTACAAAATATTTTATTATTTTGTTATTACTTCACATGAGATTATATAATAAAGAGGTTTGATTCTTAAAATTCCTGAAACACAACTTATTG
Source organism: Calendula officinalis (assembly GCA_963853835.1). Classification (NCBI taxonomy): domain Eukaryota; kingdom Viridiplantae; phylum Streptophyta; class Magnoliopsida; order Asterales; family Asteraceae; genus Calendula; species Calendula officinalis. Next base: position 62,252,246 of record OY970827.1, read on the forward strand.
CAGCAATTTCTTGTGTTCAATTTGCAACTTAAGAGACTTTGGCTTGAATCAATGTTGTTAGACAAATAATTTTTTAAATTTCGGTTTATTTAAGCAGTCTGCAGATGTTAAAAAACAAACAATAATTTTTTTGCAGACTGCAGACTTTTGGTCCACCTCAGAAGCTGCAGCAGTTGGCAGATGTGGTCCGCAGACAGCAGATCTTTTTGCTCTGAAAAAACAAACAGCACCTAAGAAGCAACGGTCTTTAGTCTATTGTACACATCATTTACTAATATACTATAACTATAGAATACCCTCTTTTTTACGAATAGTTGCGGTTATTCGAGTCATCAACAAACATTGAAAATTCTTTTTTGCCTATCCGTATCCCAATGAGCCAAAACCAAAGGTTTTTTTGTTGACTAGTAATTCCAGTAAATCTTGAATGAGCCCCCTAAAGCTTGATGCAAATAAACGCATTTTCGTTCTATGTCTGCAAGCGATATATCCACGTCTTATTCTCATCATCGAATAAATGAAACTTTAATGATAGCCAATACATTTCATTTCTTTAACTTATTCTTTTGCCATTCTCCTAGTATATTAATAACAAAACAGAGTTTCCAATATATAAACTCAAGATTTCAATGACTTTGGCTACTATAACCTTCCCAACCACTGATTTTTGTTTTTTCTAAGCGTTTCGCCTCGAAATAAGAAATTGTAATGTATAAAAAACAGCAACGATAAAAGAAATTATGGATCCCTAATGTTACTTCTTAAACAGTTCTCTATACACTAGAGCCTTCATTTCAATTTCATTTGATCAATGTTATTACTAATACTAACTTGTATAGTTCATATTCTTTGGCTCTACCTATGAATCAGGTCTTTCACCACAAGCACACTAAGGTGCTGTTTGTTTTTGAAGAGGTAGAAGGTCTGCAGTCTACGGACCACATCTGCAGAGAAGATTTGGACCAAACGTCTGTAGTTTATAAGAAGAAGACTGTTTGTTTTTTAATGTCTGCAGGTTAATAAAAAAAATTAAGTGGCAGTATTTGTGGGGGTGGTGGCGGGTTGTGGTGGCAGTGGGTGGTGGTGGCAGTGGGTGGTGGGTGGTGGCGGTAGATGGTGCTGGGTGGCGTTGGTGGTGGGTGGTTGTGGCGGTATGTGGTGGTGGTGGTGGATGGTGGCAGTATATGGTGGTAGGTGATGTCGGTAGATGGTGGTGGGTGTGGGTGGCGGTGGGTGGCTGTGGGGTTATGTGGTGGTGGTGGTGGGTGGTGGCGGTAGATAGTGGTGGGTGGTGGTGGCGGTAGATGGTGGTGGTGGTATGTGGTGGCGGTAGATGGTGGTGGGTGGCGGTACGTGGTTGTGGCGGTATGTGGTGGGTGCTAGGGGCATTAGGTGGATGCGGTAATTGGTGGTGGCGGTAGGTGGCGGTTGGTGGTGGTGGGTGGCGGTGTTGGTATGTGGTGGTGGTGGTGGTGGTAGATAAACTTTTTTTTAGGTGTAGGTAAAATGTCTTCCAAGCTTGGAAGACTATGGTACAAGTCTTCTCCAACCAGACCTCAAAAAGACTTTTTTTCATCTTCTGACTTCCAAAAAACAAACAGTCTTTTTCTAAAATGTCTTCCCGCCTGCAGACATAAGACCTCAAAAAGACTTTCTGTCAAAAAACAAACGCCACCTAACCGTATCTAATTATGAAAGTTGGTTGTGCAAAGGAAGTTGATACATATTAGTTTTGTGGCAATATGTTGAAAGTTATAACTGCATGATTGGATGACTACTTAAAACAACACAACAGCTGTTGCTATTATACTATTTAATTAAAGTAAGATAGTTTCAACCAAAATTCGATTAATTCCATTCTGTATGTGGGCAGTAACCATACACAAATGCAGACACTATTGAGCATGAATTTTTATGATATGTACTTTTTGCAGTTTGCTCAAATGATCCATATTCCCCTCCTTTAATCTTTTGAAAATTGAGGATGTAACCAAAAATAATCTGATTGAGGTAGATTATAAAAGGACTAACAGCTATGACAACTAAAGCAGCCTCCTATAACATATCTACGTAGATTCCTTAATTTCCCCAAACTTTTGGGGTCCTGATTTTCTGACAAGTTCCTCCTCATCTCTTGAGCTTTCATTTGTGCAGCTCTATGTTTATTCATTATCTTATCCATACATGCTGACTTCTTCTTTTCCAGTTTCATCTAATTAACACAAAATAAAAATAAAAAATGTACCTCTTAAAATATGTATTAAAAAAGAAATGATTTATTATGAAAATATGAACCTCAAGTTTCCGGATTGATTCCTCCGTTTTTGCATTCTGTAAATTCTCCCAGGCAGTAATCCTTGCTTCCTCTTTCTGGAGCCTGCAAGAAAAAAACATCATTCTTGCCAAGTACCTTATAAAAAAGCTAAATAATTTAAGCATATAAGGAATTAGAAAAAGTAGGTTATATTTATATATATATATATATAGAGAGAGAGACAGACATACTTTGACAATTTCATTGCTCCTTGTGTAGTATTCCATGTTAAACCTAATTCATCTGGTGGTCGATTATTCTTCGTTTTTCTTTTTGATTGTTTTGTCATGGTCACGCCTTTGTCCACCTGGACATCCCTGATTTCTAATCTGCCAGAATGATGGCTGCTGCTGCCAGGTGGCGGTATATATTGAGGTGAGGATTCAGGACTGCTGCCTGGACTCATTTGGGTTGCCATGTCACGTCTCGAAACACCATTTTCATCAGCTTTCTCCCCTGCATCTTCATATAATCAGTTACAAACACCAATTAAATAGCAAAAATCTGATGATATAAAGCAGAAACTTTAACATAAAATTGTGAAAATTAAACCTAAATGGTATAAAAGCTCACCATAATAAAGTAAACACCGTAATAATAAAAACTAAGGCGTAGTTTAGTTGTAAAAATATTGAAAAACAGAAAATGTGTTCGAATTGGACATTTAAGGAAGTAAATGCATAGAAAGGAGAAAACTTACTTTTCAATTTTATTATTAAAATTATGAAAACGGACTTTTATAGTTTTCAACTATTTTCCTTTCCAGATGTAGAAAACAGAACAATCCTCTTGTTTTTTAAACTGGAAATTGAACACATTTAAACACGTTTTTTTTTTCTTTCAGTAGTCCTCTAGAGATAAGAAACACCTCCCACTTTCTAGAAAATTAAATGTAATAAATTAGAAATCATTCTGAAACTAAACGAAAACCAGAGATTAAAAGGAAAACAGACATGTAAGATAAAAGGGGAAACAACAAAAGTAAAAAGAAGCCCACCAGATATCATGAAATTGTTGCAATAAGATTAAAAGGGAAACAACAAAGTAAAAAGAAGCCACCAAATATTATGAAATTGTTGCAATAATGTGATTAAATATGCCGATTAACCAAAGTAAAGAAAGCCATAAAAAAACCCAAAAAGATGCAAAATCATACCTTGAGAATCAAGATATGATGACTCAACAATTCCATACTCATTATAAGCAGCATTCATCACACCATGATATGGTAAACCATTAGGTACTAAAACACCAGTTGTAAGTGGTGAGCCCGCAAGAAAATTCCTCTTACTCCCACCTTCAAGAACCGGTACAGCTGGCGAATAATTTGAAAAATAAGCAACCCCGGGGGTCCCACCCAACGGGCCACTTTTAGCTTTGGGCCGCCGCTGAGGTGGCGGTGGAACCAAACTCTTACAAATCCCAAAACCAGAAACTGGACTTGTAATCCATCTTTCAGCATCATCCCATTTTGATGGTAATGTTCTTCCACTGTTAAATGGCATTAATGCTGCTGCACTAATATGCCTTCTGCTGCTGTTGCTTAATGGTACTCTTTCTGAACACCATCCTTTTTGAAACCCTAGAATATTGTTGTTGTTATCTCCATAATCGGGAGTACCTGGGCTTGTGTATGCACCAGAATTACGGAAAGATGTTGAATTTTTGGTTCCAGATCCTAACTGTGGTGAATAACAGACCTGCATTGCATCCTCTGGTTCGAATAATCGGTAATTGGATTTGTTAAATTTCTTCACGAAAAAGCTGCGATTGAATTAAATTGCGATAAGGTTATTGGTTTTCGGTACTCTGAAACCATTAATTTACAGAAATATAATGGGATGAATGAACGCTAGTACAGTTTGGATGTACAAATAGGATGAATACTACAATAGGGTATTTTGTTTTCTCTGTGGACCACAGTGAAGATACATATACTTCCAATAAGAATATCAAAATCAAGACTGTGAAATCACGATAAAATGAACGTTTGTTTACAGATTTTAAATGATTAAATTAGGTGAAACATGTTAGGTTTTTTTTAGTTGTACCTGCACCTAATTGAAGACTACGAAAACGAGCTCAGATTCAAAAAATTCAACCCAATCAAAGCTGATGAAGCAGTATGACTGTACGAGCAACAAAATTCAAAATGAAATGGTTTTAGGGTTTTACCTGAATCAAAAAGTCAGTTGACTTTTGTGTGTTCAAAAGACTGTAGACAGTAAGCAGAAGAAAAGAAGAATGGTAGATTCTGAGGAGTGATATTATTGGTTGATTGGAAAAATGCAGGGAAGGTGTTTGATGAAATGCGGATGAGATCGTGAGACAGGATCCATGTGACAATCCCCCAAGTACGGAAAGAGTCTCCCACCGTCTATTTACAACATTCAATAAATGTTGGGTTTACACTTAGTTTTATGAATTTTATATTATATAGAGTTTGTTACATTATGAATATTCGTGTTTTATATTTATAGGTTGACAAAGTTATAGTTGTAGGTTGTTTGATGTGTGGTTGGAAAAAACCGAACATGAACAATTTTTATATGCATTGTACAACTAATATGAATGGCAATTTCCTTCGTGACCACCAATGTTCAACAACTGAAATTGTAATTACCGATTCTTTGTTATCAACTACTAATGGATTGATCATTTTCTTTTCTCCTTTTTTAAATGGTATTCATGCATCGAGCTCCTTCAAATGGACGAACTTTGTTCTTGATGTATGTGAGCTAACTGTTGTCATAACCGTTTCCGAACATTTCATTGGCCATCTAGTAATATTGTTTACCTATGTAAAAGATCAAATTTGTGAACTATAGTAAATCATTTGATATGCATGTAGTATATATGATATAAACATGGTCGGATTTGATATGGGGCACACAATTGTCCGTGCTACTACTCAAATTTTTTTAATAACGTAAATTTTTTATAATTTTTTTTTGTTAATTATGATGCTACAATCAGACTAAGAAATTTATCCAATAGTCCAAAGCAATCTATAAAAAACTCCAACTATTAGTCAATAGTTCAAACCCAAAATCCAACTCAAAATCTAAACCAAATTTTAAAAAAAAACAAAAAAAAAGTATGTGTTTTCCAGGTTGTTTTAGATTTTGAGTTTATAAAATTAGTTGTTTTCTTGTAAGTTTATGAAATTTGTTCTTATAAACTTATTGGTATATATAATTAAATATGATATTTCTTTCCCCTTGGATTCCGCTAGAGGCACTGCCCATAGGACCCAGCAAGGTGACACAACCGTTGACCCAACCTTTTTAATCCCCTGATGGAAATTTCTAATTCTGTTACTCGATATAAATCATCTTTTTATTACTAATAACATAACTTTCCATTAAAGGGGCCAACAAATATATAGATCCTTTAAACTAAGTTAATAGTTTAATAGTTCTTTTATAAAAAAAATGAACGGCAATAAAAATCTGCAGAAATAATACCTCTTAGTTCACGTATCATTTAAGTTAATAATACATTCGATGTATCTTAAGATAACTAGAAGAGTGAATAGTTTTTTTTTTTATCAATGTTTTATGACATGATTGATGAATCCTGATAATCTTTGAAACCACCGACCCAAACAACCTAGATAACAACTTAGAATGAAAAGCTATCACGTTTATTTAAAGTCGATAGATAAATTTTTATTCAATTTAAACAATATAAAAAAGGCCCAAATGTAAAATAAGTGCTCCAAATGTGAAATAAGTTTGTTTTGTATTAAATAATATATTCTGACTCATGTTCATGTTCTCACTAATAAAAACAATTTTGTTTGTATTCAGAAAACAGAAAAAAAAAAAAGGAAAAAAAAAGTAACGATAAGCTCTTTCCTAGAAGCTTGAACCTTTCAAAACAATTCCAACAGTTGCGTCAGTAACTCGTAAGTTTGTAACATCGTTAACCATCGTTGGTAACTCGTCACTAATAATTGCCTTCGGAGAGAAAGTTAACCGCTTGATCACTGTTACTAAAAAACAAAAATTGCCTCGAGAATTGTGGCTCTTCCCACATGCTTGTCTCGAGACCATCTCCGTTTAATATTTGTTTCGATATAATAAGGTATTACTTTCTATATATAATTTAACGTTAATTTATTATTAATAAAAATAATTAACAGATTTTATGTATAAACAAAACAATTCATGTTGCTGGACTAATTCAAGGATGTTTTTATTTTCGTTTTTTGACTAAAAAATGTAAACTTGAAATAAAGTCTTCTAAAAGAAAATACAATCGTTTTTGGACATCATGAAATAGACTGTGTGTATGTTCAATATACAATGGACAGTATTTCTCATCATATAGTAGTATTATTTTTCAAGTCTTACGGAATGCACGTTTTTGGATGTTATTATGGGAAATTCCTCCTCCTTCGGCTGTTGATAGAAAGATTATTCCATATGAGCCGTTTTGAAATGGAGAAACAATATTACTTTTATCAAATCTCATTAGAATATCTCCATTTTACATGAAGACATGTTTTCTCTCATTTACCTCCACGGCCGCCCACCAATACCATCAATATCGCATTGCCACCACCGTTCACCGCCTTCCATCACCATCACTACTGTTACCACCACCATCATTATTGTCACAAAGCTCACCACCACCATCATTATTGTCACAAAGCTCACCACCACCATCACTACTAACTAATCTCACCATCACTACATACCATCACCAACCACCACCACCACCCATCAATTTTTATTAATGGAAGTGGTAGATAGATTTTACCAAATAAGGAAAAAAACTTTATATGTGAAGTCGCATCATCATTTTACATGTTATAATAAGAAAAATGACAGTTTTAACAAGTTAATTAGACTTCATGATTAAGTTATGGTCAAAACATATGTAGACATTAAACCATCAAATGTGCACAAATTTGGGGATTAAAATATTTTAATCTAATCTATAGTTTTAACGTGTATTATTGAATGAATGCCATAATAAACTAATAGTAGCTATTTCAGAAGAACACAAGTCATACTTTTCTTCTCTCATCACTTTTTTCACCAAAAATGATAACCACCTAAAAAGTATACAAGGAAATGTATTTACTTGGAAACATGTCGACTTAAAGATTTGATAAAGTTAGTTACATCCACTCAAAACTATTTTCCATATATCCATCTAGCCCTTCTCATTTTAGCAAGTTTTCAATTAGGACCAGTGGACCACTAGTTAGGCATCTCCGAACAGTGACGCGTCACTAAACAAATCAGTAAACACATCCCTACCGACGAGTTACTGACGAGATTGTACAAATAGCAACACGTCACTAAATCATCACAAACACAACCCCATTTATAAAAATATAAAAACTTAACCCAACCCACCCTCACCCCCTCACATGGCTACCGACGAGAGACATAACCCGTCGTGTGGGAGACGGGAGGCTACCGACGCCTACTCGTGACGTACACATGCCAACCGCGACGCCTTGTTGACGGAATCTTTCCTGCCGACACACGCCTTGACATGCCCGTTGCACCCACCTTATATTCTCACTAACCAAACTAAAATATATATTATTTTACCAACATTACTTTTTGAAATCTAAAGAATATATTTTATAGAAAGAAATTTAGATAAATGAAATGAAGTATATAAATAAAATACAGAGAAATTAAATTGGCCGATAAACAATATAAATTTCATTGTTTGACAAAGATAGAGAATTGGCAAATAAACCAATTCCTTTATAATGGTCTCAATTATGTTAGCGTCATTAGTTTATTTAATCTTTTTTTTAAGAGCTAGCACACCCTTTAATTCCACACATTTTTATCCACGTCATAATTTGAGCTCACTATCATATGGATATTATAAACACCGAATACCGCTGGGCTATAAGCCCTTTGGTACAATCAAAATTAACAAAATTAGAAAATAAATAAACTAAACTTTATATAAGTAAATAAGTATCGTCATCCAAAAGATTAATATCTTAAAAATAAACCTGTATTAATTCTCACTTCAAAATTAAGTAAAATAGATTTCTCTCCTAAAAAAAATGATCCTTCAATAAAACTTATTTCTCAACATTTTTTCACAAATTGGATGGATTGGAAATATAAAGGAGAGAATTCTCAACATAATTGAGTTCTCGTGTTTTCATTTATCCGACTCTACCAAATGGTGCAAATCATTTCATTTATATTTCGATCTCTACTCTCATTTCTCTAAAATGCATTACAAACAAGCTATACTGCTACACAATTAAGTATACCTGCCAACATATCACGTCCATTTTGAATCTTATAAATATCGACACTATTGACAAACAATATGTCAGTCAAAGTAAGCGACATATAAAGTTCTATCTTAAATAATAAAAAAGGTAGCCAAAATATTAAAATCTCCAAAACAACTGAAAGTCTAGATTTTAACTAATTTGGTCCTATATATGACCCCTAATTTGATTGAGTTTTGACAACTTGGCATGATGAGCTTTCTCATTGGTGCAGAATGCCACATGTAATTCTATCATTAGCCACCGATAATGCCTCAAGAATTCGTTATAAATCTCACATTGATTCCATCAGTTATGATGAGGCCGACATTTATGGGGCAATATTTTGAATGCGAACCTGCCATCTTCAACAACATCTCGAACCACTTTCTTTCGCTGATTTCATGTAATTCCTTTATACTATTTCCCAATAATTTCATGTTTAGAGTTTGATTCGTAATATAATTTTTGATAATCCGTTCGATTCACTAATTTAGGGTTCATATTGGGTGCCGCATTTCCAAAGGAATTTAGGGCTGTAGGGTAAATTCTTGCCATTTAGAACACCACTTTCGCTGATTTCAGGTAAATCCTTTCTATTAATTCTCAATGATTTCATCTTTAGGGTTTGATTCGAAACATAATTTTTTATAGTCGGTTCAATTCACTAATTTTGGGTTCATATTAGGTACCCTGAAATCTACAAAATAACATATACTCTCTGTTTGGTTCGTGAAACTATAAATATTAGGCCTTAAAAATCAAACTTTACTGAACTTAATCTGCCCACCATGTGTTTGACGAAAGTCCTAGCTGAACCAGTGTCAAAAAATGATTACTCAACATGTTTTTTATAAAAGTCCAATGGCACAACACATGAATGGTTGAAATACTATAACAAAAACAAGATCTAGCTGTATACATGTAACATACTTCCAGGTATCAGTGATGATTCTTACATGAATTGCTTCTATAGAATATTTTGTTTTTTGTCAAATTTCACTAGAATTGAAAATTATATCTAATATATGTATGCTACCTAGGGCTGTTAAAACCTGACATGACACGACAAAATACACGAAACGAAACAAAATTGGGACGAAATTGAAATTTGAATTCGTGTTCGTGTCGTGTTCGGGTTCAGAGATTAGCACAAAATTAATACGATAGTTATGATTTTGGGAACATTTAGGAATTTATGTTATATTTTTGTCATGTTTGTCGTTTTTTTAGCATGTACTAAGTAAGAAATTGAAATATTTGTTATTTATCTCGTGTTATCGTATCTATCGTTTTTTAATTGGTTCGTGTTAGCAAAATAAAACACGACTTTGTGTCGTGTCGTTTTCGTGTTGAGAAAAATGACAAACACGACGTGTTACCCAAAAACACGAAACGAGCATGATTTGGCACGATTTGACAGCCTTAATGCTATCACAATTTTCTGATGATTTATTATGTTGCTCTCAAGGATTTATCCAAGTAAGTTATTACTACTTACCTTTAAAAAAATTATCATAAGATATAACAAATTTGAAAACAGTTTAATTTGTTTTATGCATTTATGATTCATGAAACTTTATAGGTTCTTTAAGGAGTTAAGTGAAGAGGAAAGAGCACATGCTGAGAAATTTATGGAGTAGCAGGTGTCAATCTAATTCTTATCATAATAATATGTAATTGATATCAGCCTTCCATTTTCTATATTTATTTCAAAAATTATTTGTTTTCAGAACAAGCGAGATGGAAAAGTTAAGTTACAATCAATTATAATGGCATTGTCTGAGTTTGATAATGAAGAGAAAGGAGATGCATTGTATTGTAAATTTTTTATATATCAATTGTTTTTGTATAATTCGATTGGTTAATCATTTCTCTGTTTTTAAGGAGATGCATTGTATGGCCTTTTTATATGTGTATATAAAATCATGTACTAAATCTGTCAAAATGGGTGGGTCGAATAGGCTGTGTAACATGTCGAAATTAGTTGTGGCCAAAATGGGTTCTTTGTCAAAAAATGATACTTTACCCTCATGAAAACAAGTATTGTCGGTTAGGGCTTTGTTCATCCTGTTTAACCCATTTGAGATGTTTCTTTTTCATTTTGTAAGTCACTCTTTCATAACATAAATTAACAGATAGTTTGTTAAGATTTTGTTTAGATTACATGTATTTGAACTTTTGTTTTGAATCATACTATAAGCCACTTGTGATTTATCTTGATGTTGTGCTAAACTTGCTTATAATTTTAATAGTATCACTACTTTGTTATTTTTCTATATCTCTCTTAAAGCATGCCCGCCCATTCGGACGGGCTTTTAAGCTAGTTATAATATAATAACAAAAAAAGAAAAACTGAATTAAAAAGCGAACTAGAGTTGTTCGAACCTGAACTCGCCAACCTGTTTTCCACGTTCATAAACTCCATAAACGGGTCGATCACTTTTAGTTAATGGGTCATAGACACAACCATAATACTTATAGCCTTTTTCTAGTCCCTCAATGTGTAGGTAATGATCTTAAGTGTGTTAGAAATAAAGAAATGCATAGCTTAAAGATTTGATTGTAATTAAAACATAGTACTAATTACTAAGGGTAAGTAATATGTATACTTACTCATAGTTAAAATAAGTGATGTATTGTTAATTTCATAATTTTTAAGGCAACAAATTATAATGATTGTTAGATTAAATTAAATTAAATAGTTAGTAGAGAGTGAGTCTCATACTTTTTTAATAAAATGAGATTAGTAATGTTTAAAAGTAAGGATAAATATGTTATTTTACTATATTAAAATAGATATTTAGTGAATGTGAGGCTCATTACTTTTTACCAAATAAAATAAAATTTTAACATATATCTCTTATTTTAAATCATCTAAGGTAAAAAAATGTATGACTTATTTTAATTCGGATGGAGTATATGCAATGCATCCATGCCACAAATAACATTGAAAAAAATACTTAATAAAATAGTAAATCGCCATGAAGATATTTGTGTTAAAAATAGAATGAAATGAACGAGACAGTGCCACATGCCTTTCAAGAATCTCTATCATTGGTTCTCCATGTTCCAAGTCTCCTTAATGGATTGGTTCACAATCCCACCACCACTTACCTCAATTCCCACCATTTAATTCAACAACAAATCCTTCAATCCACAAATCACAAAACCAAAACAAAAAAACTTCAAAAACCCAGATCATAATTCATCGTAATGGCTAATTCCCATGGTTTTTGCAGCCCAACAATATCACTCCACTCAAAAACCCACTTCCCAATTGAATTCTTTAACTCAATTCACTACAAACACCATCATCATCTCAAGAGTAAAGAAACAGGGTGTTTCAAGAAACTTGTGGGTGTTTCAAAGATCAAAGCTTTAGTGACGGAAACACCACCGCCACCGCGTACGGCGGAGCAAGGCGGCGATTCCGCCGGTGAGAAGAAGAAGAAGAACGTAAGAGTATTGGTGGCAGGTGGCGGAATTGGTGGGTTGGTGTTCGCTTTAGCGGCAAAAAGAAAAGGTTTTGAAGTGGTTGTTTTTGAAAGAGATTTAAGTGCGATTAGAGGTGAAGGTCAGTACAGAGGTCCAATTCAAATACAGAGTAATGCTTTAGCTGCTTTAGAAGCAATCGATTTAGATGTTGCTGATGAAGTTATGAAAGCTGGGTGTATTACTGGTCAACGAATTAACGGTTTGGTTGATGGTATTTCTGGTAATTGGTAAGTCTTTTTATTTTGTAATTTTATCCTAATTTTTTGACCTTTTTTTAATTAATTTTGATTAGATTATTGTAATTAGCAATTAGTTGTGGATTTTGCCAGAAAGATCCAAACTTGACTATGTGGATTGATAAATTTAGGAGTTAAAATTTAATTTTTTGAAAAATTTAGAAGCGAAATTGCAAATTTATTTACCAATTTAGGGACCCAAATATAGTCTAACTTTAACAAAAAATTTCACTAAAATTTTGTAGATCGAACTTTTTACTCCATTTAATGAGTAATCAAATTTGGGATTTTAGTTACTTTTTTGTAATTTTGCATTGTTTTACACAAAATAATCAGAAGACGAAATTATGATTAATTTTTTGTGTAAGTGTAAAAATTAATTAGTTTATAATTGGTATTTATCAGGTATATAAAGTTTGATACATTCACTCCAGCAGTAGAAAGGGGTCTTCCAGTAACAAGAGTTATAAGCAGAATGACTTTACAAAGGATTTTAGCAGAAGCTGTTGGTGAAGATATCATTTTAAATGGTAGCAATGTTGTCAGCTTCCAAGATCATGGTGAAAAGGTACAATCTTTAACCACTTTTTTTTTATTAAACCTTAATTACACGCTAATTTATACCATGATTTTTACTTAGGTTTCTGTTGTTCTTGAAAATGGAGAACGTTTTGAAGGTGATCTTCTAGTTGGGGCTGATGGAATTTGGTCAAAGGTATCATAATAATTAATAATATATATTACATATGTTTAACAACTACTTATTATTTATTGACATGTTACTTGGATATAAACAGGTACGAAAGAATTTATTTGGCCCAAAAGATGTCACGTATTCAGGGTACACTTGTTACACTGGGATAGCTGATTTTATACCCCCTGATATTGACACAGTTGGGTATGTTTATGTTTTATTTTCTTTTTTTGTCTTAATGTTTAGTTTTTTATGTCATTATTTGATAATTTATGTATTTTCGGTAGGTACCGAGTGTTCTTAGGGCACAAACAATATTTTGTTTCGTCTGATGTTGGTGGTGGTAAGATGCAATGGTATGCTTTTCATAACGAACCAGCTGGCGGTACAGATAAACCTAATGGTAATATTTCTTTTAATAACGTTAATATATTATATATTGTATAACATTAAATGGGGTTGACTCAAAATTTGAGATTTATACTTTTTTATAAATTTTTGTTAGGTAAAAAAGAACGACTTCTTGAAATCTTTGGTGGTTGGTGTGATAATGTGGTGGATTTGTTGATTGCAACGGATGAAGAAGCGATTTTAAGGCGTGATATATTTGACCGAATGCCAAAATTCACATGGGGAAAGGGTCGGGTGACTTTGCTTGGAGACTCGGTTCATGCAATGCAACCTAATTTGGGTCAAGGTGGTTGTATGGCAATTGAGGTATAACTTTCAATTAAATAATTATCTTCTCTAAGTATACATTTGCGGGTCAACCCGACTTGAACCGGCCCGTTTCAACCCTAACTCGAATTGACCCGTTGGTTACACAGGATAGCTACCAACTAGCACTTGAACTTGATAAAGCTTGGAGACAAAGTAGTGAGTCAGGAGCACCTATAGATATTGTCTCTTCCCTAAGGAGGTAATACTTCATTTTTAATAATAATAAATAAATCTTTATGGTAAAATGGATATATTTTTACCTATTTTAGCAATATATCTTTAAACACTCAAGTGGTCCTTTGCAAAGGACAATGCTATTATTAGCATGTTTGGCCAAACTTTAATACTATTCAAAATTCAAAACAATGCCCAAATACTGAAATTTCCAACCTAGATATCATTTTGACTTATTTTATGTTTAGGGTTGTTATCTTTTCAATCAAAAGGTTTTGGTTCATATGTTGACTATTTGAAAACAAATTCTTTATATTTTGACTTTTTTTTTAATCCTTTTTAGGTACGAGGATGCAAGAAAACTACGGGTTGCAGTTATACATGGATTAGCAAGAATGGCTGCAATAATGGCATCAACTTACAAAGCTTATCTGGGTGTGGGGCTTGGCCCATTATCGGTAAATGTTTTAAAATACCCCCTCGAGTTATACAAAACCAACACTTTGAACCAGATATTTTTGTTATTTTGCAGTTTTTGACAAATTTTAGAATCCCTCATCCTGGACGTGTTGGTGGGAGATTTTTTATTGATATTGGAATGCCATTGATGCTTAGTTGGGTTCTAGGTGGCAATGGGTGAGTCAAGATATTTATAAAAAATAATTAGATATTTTTGTTATTTTATTGTGTAAATTTTTTGTTGTAGCTCAAAACTTGAAGGCAGACCACAGTCATGCAGACTCACTGATAAAGTAAGTTACTCTCATTGTTTGACTTTCAAAGTCAAATATGTGTTTGATATATTAAGTTTTTATTTACAAAATTAACATATTATGCAGGCAAACAATGATCTGCAAACATGGTTTAGAGATGATGATGCTCTAGAACGTGCTCTTCGTGGAGAGTGAGTAACTCTTTTGCTTTACATTTTTACCGTTTTTTGCCTTAATTTATTTTCTCTAATTCAATTTTTATTTTATTTTGTGTTTGGAAGATGGGTTTTACTTCCTGTTGGAAAATCAAATGCTAATTCAGAGCCTGTTTCATTAAGTCGTGACGAGAAAAAGCCCAGCATCGTTGGGTAAGTCTTTTTATTTAGTTTATGAAGACAATAAAGTTCAAAATATTATCAAATGAATTTGCATTAAATGGTTTTTTTATTTCATTTTATTTTTATTTTGTAGAAATGTACCTCACACGAGTATTCCAGGAAATTCTATAGTTATCTCTTCACCAGAGGTTCGTTTGCTAGTTTTAGTTTATTCTCATTTAATAAACTATCTTATTGTTAAATGTTAACTAGTGTTTTTTGATCTTAGATTTCAAAATTGCATGCTCGAATAAGTTGCAAAGATGGTGCCTTTTTTGTTACTGATTTACGGAGTGAACATGGTACCTTCATCACCGAGTAAGTTTAACTATTGTAAAACTCTCAAAAACTATGATATTTTTGCATATTAATCATACATTTTAGTAAATCTTGAATCATTTTATTCATGGGTATCGTAAAAATCTGATCTTTTTGAATATTCGCCATACATCTATGTAAATCTTGAATCTTTTTATTCATGGGTATCTTAAAAATCTTATACTTTTGCATATTCATCATACATCTAACTTAAATTATGCGTCTTTCATTAAGGGATATCTCAAAAAATCTGATCGTTTTGCATATTGATCATACATCCATGTAAATCTTGCATCTTTTCATGAAGAAATATCTGAAAAATCCAATTTTTAAACTTAACAGCAACGAAGATAGACGATACCGGGTGCCACCAAACTTCCCAGCTCGTTTTCATCCATCAGATGTCCTCGAATTTGGTCCAAATAAAAAGGTAACACTTATTTTGACTTCATCACATAGTCAAACTACATCATTTAATTGAATTTGATTAAATATTTTTTCTTTTTCAGGTAGCGTTTCGGGTAAAGGTGATATTTCCAACAAAGATTCCCGATGAAACAGGGGACCGAGTTCTTCAAGCAGTTTAAGAATTTGTCGACCCGACATAAATGTGGGTAATTTCAGATTTATACTATGTGAAAAGTGTACAGAATTGTAGCAGTTAAAGACAGCAACACACAAAAGGGTTAGAGATTTTGGCCTTCTTTTTCAATTTGTAGCAAATTGTTGAAATGGTTGTTGATGAATTCTGTTATGTATAGATACATATAAAGGTGCTACAAGAAATGAAAGCCATTTTTGCTCAAGCTTGATTATATTTGCATTTTATATATTCGTTTCCCTTTTTTAAAATAATATATAAACAATCAGTGATTTATGTTACATTTAATTTTAGATTTTAGAGTTGTATAATTCAAATCATTTTTAAAATTCTAAACCATTTAAGTAAATTAGATAAAAATATTATAAACTTTAGGAGAAAAAATGTAGTGTATTTCATTTACATAAAAAATGAATCTATGCCTTTACTGGCTTGGACTCAACCCAAAAGGATGGAGGTAAAGAAAGTCTTTATAAAAATTCACACGTAATGAATACATAGGATTCATTTCTAAGCAAAACGACGGCCCCTTTAACGCTTTAATGACACGTTATGTTATTTAACGACTATTAACACGAAAAGCCAAAATGATTAAGGTGCTGTTTGTTTTTTGACAAAAAGTCTTCCTGAGGTCTTTTGTCTTCGCGGCGCAGACCACACGCAGAAAAAGGCTTGCGCAGATGTTTGTTTTTTGAAAGCCCGCAGACCTTATATTGTCTACCTAAGGTCTTCCCCAGGAAGACTTGGGCATTAGCTTCTTGGGTCTTCCAAACTTTAAAAAAAATCTCCAAACTTAATTAATATTATTAATATATATTATTATATTAATATATATTATTATTATGTTAATATATAATATTATTATATTAATTATTATTATTATATTAATTATTATTATTATATATTAATATATTTTATTATTATGTTAATATATAATATTATTATATTAATTAATATTATTATTATATTAATTAATATTATTATTATATATTAATTAATATTATTATATTATTAGATAATAATATATATTATTAAATTTTAATTATATATATTATTATATTTAAATTATATATATTACTATTATATATAAATAAAATATAATATTAATATATTAACTAATATTATTAATATATTAATTAATACTATTATTATTATATTAATATATATACTATTATTATATTAATGTATTATATTATTATCTTAATTAATATTTTAGTTTATTTAAGCAGTCTGCAGATGTTAAAAAACAAATAACAGTTTGTTGCAGACTGCAGACCTTTGGTCCATCTCAGAAACTGCAGCATCTGGCAGATGTGGTCCGCAGACAGCAGATCTTTTGATCTGAAAAAACAAAAAGCACCTAAGTTATTTTAAACTTCATTGTCTTACATTGGAATAAACATTTTGACAAAATTGACGAACGTGCTACATCACTTTCGCAAAATTATTTTTTCTGCAAAATTATTTTAATATTTAAAAATAAATTAAAAACAATAATCTTGTTTATACTTTATTCAAAGCTAATTAGGTTTACATTACTCTGAAAATAATGTATCAAATATGACAAACTTTACAGATTTTTTTATGTTCATGCAATAGATTTTTTTCAAGTAATAGAAAATGAAAAAATTATAATCTTTTCCAAGATCAAATACAAGCGGCTTTATATTAATGAGTCAAACTTTACATCATATAATTTCCCAGAAATGGTTGTAATTAGCCCATAAATTTCGTATATTGACCAACAAATAATGGACTCTGTAGACCCAATCGTGGTCAAACGCGAAGGCTGATATTTTTAGAACCTTCTTATTGCATGTCTTAAATTAATGATATTAAAAACGGGTAAATTTTGCGACTTGTTTAAAGATAAGTTGGTTTGCTAACAACTTGTTTAATTCTTTTTATTTTAACTAATATTCTGGATCTTATTAGAATATACTATTACTTGAATAATTCAGTTTTCTTTATAATGAAATTCATTTCACTTTAGACAATTCCAGATTTCTTGTTTTTTTTATTATAACTATATTTAACTTTAAGTTTTGATAATGACAGCCCTTAGGGCTGTCATAAGACATGTATAAAAGACTTGCATATTTATCCGTAACCAATTCCTGCATTCAAGGAACCACTTCCCCCTAAATTAATGTACAGTTTTGTATGCACTTAATGACAGCTCTAAGAACTGTCATTATCAAAATCCTTAACTTTAAGAATTATTTTACACATATAATATGAGAATAACTTCTTATGGCAATCTAATTGATTTGTAGACATTAGAGTTTACATTTTAGAAAACAAAGTACCAAACAGTTTTTGTAACATGTAAAGTAATTTTAGTAGTGTTCAAAATTGACCTTTCCATATTCTGTTTTTAACGTAATTAAATATTACTTTACTGTTGTAAATCAACTTTCATACTGATTTTTTCTTTTGTGTTCTTTTTAATTATTTTTCTATAAAACTTACAATTTTCATATTTCCTAAAATTACAAAGTTTAAACGCATAACTTTAAAAAAATACATATACTTCATCCGCTTCAAAATAAGTGATACACTTTCCTTTTGAGTGAATCAAAATAAGTGATACAATTTGAAAAATTACTTTATTTGACAAAATATAATGAGATTCACATCCACTAACTATATACTTTAACAAAGTGAAATGACATATTTACCCTTAGTTTTCATTTTAAATATCATTAATCTTACTTTATTCAAAAACTATAAGATCAGACCATCCAATTAATCTAATTAATCATCATTATAATTTTTATCTCAAAAATCGTAAAATCTAAAGTGTAACACATGGGAGGAAGTATAATTTTTCATGTTTTAGGGTATGCGATTGGCTTTTTTTATATATTAAAAAGAACTTTCCAAAATCAATAAACAAAATTAATTACGTGGTTTCGTGGGCCCAGTGACCTCTGCTCTCATTATAACCCGGTTTTCTTGTCAAACCAACCAATAACAATTCCAGAACTGGACAACCAAAATCTCCGGGTCGCCGCCCATACGGGTCCGCGCGACCAATCCATGCCGCCACCTCACTCCGCCGTTGCCTCCGCCCGCCCACCGTCACAACAACTACTCTCCCCTCTCTACAAACACAAGTCATGGTCGCCGGACATCCTCCGAGACGAGGAATGGCTCAAACGGAAAGACAAACACGACCACCGCCGTCGTCGGAAGAACAAAAGCGTCACCGATGACGATATCGATGAGCTCAAAGCTTGTATTGAGCTAGGGTTCGGATTTGATGAATCGAATTCTAGACTTTCAAATACTCTTCCGGCGTTAGGTTTGTATTACGCCGTCAACAAACAGTATCACGATACGATCTCGAAATCATCGTCCATGTCGTCGTCTTCTTCTTCTTCTTCTTCCGTCGCTGCAAATTCAACTACAGTCTCCGATTCCGAAATATCTTCTCCGGTGGACAGCCCTCACGCCATATTCGGCCGCGGTAATCCTTTTTCTCTCAATTAAGTTCAATTGGAGATCTTTACTCCAATATTCAAACATAATTTGCACTAATTTTGCTTGAATTTCAATTACTATGCAAAAAAATTCAGAATTGTATTCAACACAATTTTGCCCTAATTACGAGCTACAACATGAAATTGAACTTTAAGCCTCTTCAACTCACCGGAATTCAATTGTTTTAGGATTTAATTGTGTTATTAATAACTTCAAATCTTCAGTTCTGAGTCCAATTATTCTGATTTGTGATTGTTATTTGTTGAAGGGGATAATCCACAGATGATGAAGACAAGATTGAGACAATGGGCACAAGTTGTTGCTGTTTCTTTGCGTCAATCATCATCATCACCGTTATCATCTCCATGAAAGAAAGAAAAAAGTGCAAAAACAATCTTGATGTCTAATCACACCTGTAATTACCACCATGTTGTTGAAGCAACACTTTAATTTGGATGTTTGTAAAATTGACTTTTTTTTATTAATGTTGTGTCATGTTTCCTTTTCACTTTTTATTCTATGTAATCTCTCATGGTTAACATGATTTCTATTTTCATGACTCAACTTTAATGTAGAAATGTTAATGTTTGTTCATTTTTATGTTTAATGGCTTTACTTCTGTAGTTCTATAGGTAACATTAAAGGGATGTGATTTCTATACTAAATATTAATTCATGCACTACATTATAAAATAATGTACGTAGTGGTTTATTTAATGTAGAAATCACCTCCAAACATTAAAATGTTATGATGATGTGTATTATCAATTGTACACGGATCGTATGTTTGCACATATTTGTCACTTCTTGTGTTTGTAGTGTTATGTAAATTACTAGACATAAATATGACAACACCTACAACCATCGCAGAAATGTAGTAAGAGACTCGTATGGCTTATTAGGTAAGGTTCAATGTGTTTTGTGCCGAAGCTTAATAAGATTGCGAAAATTGAGTAGAATATATATATATACATAAAAATAAAATGAGAACTTAAGACTTACGTGGTTTGATCATTCATCGTACTAACTTTGGGCCATATTTTCCATAGTTTTCATGTAAAAACATGTGCCTTGCCAATTTTATTATTATTATTATTATTATTTTTTGTATTTAGTAACATCTCTGAAAAACTTTCAGAAAATTAATAGACTATCTTCACCCCTAAAGTCTAAGAAGGTCAACGTTGCTCATTACAATCTAGGGCCACAAAAACATGTAATGTGAAAGATAGTAATAATTTGTCTAATTGATAATTAGGATTTCATCAAGTTGTTCATATTTCAGTTTTAGACCCGCAATTGTATTTATATAATTAGTAGGATGCAAAGATTTAAACTCATATAATCGTTCATATATGTCTTTTTTAAGTTGGGTTTAGAGATATGATATTGTTTCCTATTAATTTTTCCTACTTATTAATAAATATAAATCAAAAGATAGGATAATAAAAAAAGAATTATTAGATTCCATGGAATCAATACAATTTTTGATGTTAGGGTATATTTGGTTGGGAGAGATGAAATGTGAGAAATGGAAATGGCCTCATTTCCTTTGTTTGGTAGGCAAAGAAATATAGAAGGCGGAGAATTGATATTTCTCGAGAAATCCATTCTGATTTCCCCCGTTTTGTTGAGAAATGAAATTTCTGAAGGAATATTTCTCCGGCTGAGAAATAGGGAGCCTAAGAAGGTATAACTTAAAAAACTCACGTGCAAGTCACATTTTTATAAGTTTGATTAAACCCTAGCTCTGGTGATTTTCACGATGCTTCTCCTCCGGTTGCATCTTCCCCGATTCCATCTTCTCAGCTCTGATTACAGTGAGCTTTTCTCTCCCTCCATTTTTGTTGCTTTTCTCCTCCGATTCCATCTTCTCATCTCCTCTGAGTTTTGATATTATGACTACAAATTCTACTAGTATGTGATTCTAAAATTCCATCCAGTTAAAACATTTCCATTTGCTGTCATACAATTCCATTCATTAAGCAATTTCAAGCCTATTTTTTCATCCAATTTCAAAACCCTAAACAATTTCTAGTATGCTTTATCAACATCAAAGTCAATGTTGGGATTAGTTAAAATTAGTCCATTGTTTTGTATGTACACAGGTTAGTTTTTCATAATAATTTTTGTCTGCAAATTCTTTTGTTTGTTCACTTGTTTGTTCTGCAAATTCCCATTGAATAGAAGCAAATTTTGGTTCAATTTGATTATAATTTTAGATTTGATCGATTACTTTTTTAGCAAACATTTATTTTAATTTGCTTCAATATATCTGTAGACTTATTCTTATGAAGTACATGTCATGCATCATTATTAACACTTGCTATATAAAACATGGATTTGAGCAAAAAGGATACAGAGGCTTTTAGTTAAAATCCTTTGTTACAGTTTATTGTTTAATTGATGGTATATGAAGTCATTTCATTTCTCCAGTTTTTCTTACCAAACAGGGGAATTGATTTTTCAGCTATTTTCTCATGTTAATTCCCTGATATTACCAAACAGTGGAATTTATTTCATTTCTCAGCCCATTTCATTTCTCAGCATTTCATTTCACTGCATCATTTCATTTCACTGCATCATTTCATTTCTCTGAATTTCTCCCTACCAAACGCGCCCTTAGTTTATAATGATGTATGAGTAATGGTATTTCTTCCTACCAATTCTTCCTACTATATATTCTTACCCATTTTGATCATAACAAGTGTAAAAATCAAGGGATGATATGAGGAAAGAGAATTAGTGGATGACACATATCAAACTTAGAAGTGGGTAGACTTATGGATAAGAAGAAAAAATAGGAAGAAATATCATTTCTGATAATGTATATATTTCGTAGCAGTCACACTAAAGTGAATAAGATAATTGACTAATAGAGTAATAATAGTTAATTACAAAACTGTCCATGGGATTTTCAAAAATTGCACATAGGGGCTTCTGTTTAGAAATTTACAATTTGTCTCTATTTCTAGTTTTTCGTTTCATAATTAGTCTCTCAACTAAACGACTTTACACGAGCTTATGTTAAGTAACCACTTGAGGACTTGTTGGTCACTATACCCATCTTCATCTTCAACCTTTCTTTTTGGGTCATTCTAAATTAACTCCATAATAAAAAAATCATTATGAAACAATGATTGAAATGATTGGAAAGAAGTGTGATTACAAGTGATTATTAAAATAATGATTGGAAAATGGACCCTATTTTCTTTAGTAATAATAATCACATCTTTATTAATCACTAATTTTATTAATTCATATAATTACTAATAAGTAGGTACCTTTCTAAAAACCCTCTAGAAATCTTTTTCCTCTAAAAAGTAAAAACCTAACCATTCCCTCATTTCAAGCAAACCCTAAATCAAATCTCTCCTCTCTCTCTCTCCAGCATTGAGCCGCCCACCTCCACCTCTCCGGCCATTATTCCATCCACCACCACCCTCTCCAGCCGTCCTCCACCACTCCTCTTGAGCCACAAAAACTGTCTACAACTTCAGCCTCTACCACTACTCCGCCCACTTCGGCCGTCCACCACTCCGCCGCCCAACACTCCGGCCAAACACCACTCCGCCGCCCACAACTCCTGCCGCCGCCCACTCTGCCAGATCCACTGCTCCGCCGCCCACAATCGCCCACCACCGCTCCGCCTCTCTGCTGACCGAATCGATTGGAAACCACCATTGCCCACCACTCCTCCGCCGCTCCTACCTCTCGTCTCTTTCAGTTCCGGTCTCTCTCGTCTCTGTCTCTCTCTGTTTCCGTCTCTCTCTTCTCTCTCTCTCTCCTGCTTTTCTCATTTCTCTCTCTGAATCTCTCTCATGTATCTCTAGATTAGTCTAGAAAATTAAAAAATATACATGAGGTGTGTTCTAATATGGTGTGATCTGAAACATAAACACAAATTAATATTTTATTTGTTGGTAAAATGAGGTTAAAATGAAAGTTAAGAGTGAAATGAGGTTAAAATTTGAGGTGTTATTCGTGATGTGATCTGGAGATACTTGATGAGATTACAAATAAAAAGTTATAATTTATAAACTAAAAAATTTGTTGGAAAATTAATTAATGTAATTAAATAGTAATTAAGTCATGACAGATTTAGGCTCAGATTTATTGTTTGATTAAATGCTGAGATGACCGTAGTTATCTTTTCAAAACAAAAATCACAGTTTCCGATATATTGACTTCTAAACTTTCTCAGTGGTTTTGAATTAAAAAAAAAAAAGAAAAAAGGAAAATATCGTGCGTTTAGTAGGACCCTTCTTTTTACTCTTAAATCTTTATTGTTTTAACCTAATTTAAGAATGATAACCTAATAATTACACGGACTAGTAAGACTAAACACTCACACGCGATAATATTAATCAATGGGAGTATATTCATTGGATAGACTTTAGTAGTCAAAGGGATCAATACGTAGAAGATACGCCCAACCATAGATATCAAAGGAAGACTTTTGAGAAATCCAAATGCAACATGATAAAGGCAAAGCAAACATTAAGCGACTTTTAAACATCGAGATATTAAGTGCTTTAGAATGTTTCCGCTTCTAGAAGTTGGTCAAAAAATAAATGTAACTCGAAGCAGAAGAGATTCAGAGAAGGCCAAGTTGATGAAATGAATTAATCATAGACACGACGGTACTTATGTCAAGTACATATCAACCATGATTGTAAAGTTTGTTAACCATGATCATACGTTATACTCAAACCCGACCTGTTTAGAATTTTGATTCAGGATATCAACTCTAATCTGGACACATTTAAACCATGATAATTTAGATATGATCCGCCTGTTCCATATAACTTAACACGTTGGTTGGTCAAATAGGTAAGCAGTTCGGAGCAAGATTGACATGACAAAAACAAAAAAAATGACTCAAATAAAAGGCTTGCTGACAAAAATCAAAATCTCAAATTTATTTGTAAAATTATAACAAAATCTGAATCCAATAGTATTTACATTAAAAAAAAGAACTTTGTAAGACTAAACAAATTTATATATAATCCAACCCAAACTCAACCAAGTTTATAAACGGGTTAGACGGGCCGACCTGTTTTTTATCCGAACCCATTTATGCTAAATCAAAAACAAATTATTTTTGTGTCGCATTTGTATTGTGTGAGGAGTTTGCCGACCCTAAAAAAAATTAAAAATCTATTGTTGAAGGTTCATACATTTCAACAATTGAAAAAGCAGGCCTGGTCACTTTTTCTTCAAATTTTAGGTGGTCGTTTTATCCTTTCATTTCACACCCGACCACCAACCCCACCCGACTACATCCTCTATAAATGCAGTTGTAGTTTTTCCGTCACGAACTCATAAAAAAAGTACACGTATAGAATTCAATCTTAATTAATCTCCATTTTAATGTTCATCTTTAATCAGCGTTTTCTGAGAGCAGGATCGCGTAGGAAGTTATGAGCTTGCCTTGTATACGAATTCAACAAGTTTACACTCATGGCAAAAACTAAGCAACCGGTGATCACTACCAACAATCTTCCGATCTACGATCTGTCTCGTTCTCGATTGTTCGTTTCTGGTTTTTATTGTTGGGGCTGGGAATTCCTTACTGCTCTTATGCTATTCAGTTATTGATCGATCTGGTCAATTTTTTCAATTTTCGATTCTAGAATTTAGCGATTAATCAATAAGTAGATACGATTAGACTGAGTAACTGAAGTTTGATCGGAGGTAGGTGAGGTGAACGGAAAATGGTGCAGAGATCAACTCCGGCACCGTTTCTGGTGAAGACGTATGAATTGGTTGATGATCCGACGACTGATGATATGATTTCTTGGAACGAAAATGGAAGTGGATTTGTGGTTTGGAAAACAGCTGATTTTGCTAGGGATTTGCTTCCTAATTCGTTCAAACATAACAATTTCTCAAGCTTTGTTCGCCAGCTTAATACTTATGTAAGTCATCTCACTTAATTTCTTTATTTAATTAAGCATTAAATCCTTAATTTAGTTATTATTAATGTAGAAGCTTCTTTGAATCCTTTATAATTACAAAAAATTATTCGAAAATTCATGGACATATTTTTTCCAAATCATAGTATGAGACATGGATACTATGCATATATTACCACAACTTTACATCATGAAATGAATTCGAGTATATTATTCAATTAGTAGTTAAGTTGTTCAATTGTTTATATTAAAAAATAAGAGAAAATACAATTGCTATATAAAGTCTTTAATTAAAAATTTATAACTTAAAAGATATAAGAAAAATCAAAGATTACTTCATGCACACGTCATAATTGGTGAATCTAGAATTTTGAATTTGGAAAACGATTCTTGGTTTATTCGGAAGAAAAATATATATTGTATTCAAATAAATTTTCCTTGATGACATGTTAAATACATTAATTTTTTTTCTAATTTCATCATATGATCTGAACACTTATATTAATTAAATTAGTAGAAAAATAAGTATGAATATTTAGTAGAAAAGCAATACCATCCCTTTATTTAGGATTGTTAACGATCTGAGTCGAGTTGAATATCAGGAAATTTAGGCTCGGCTTGTTTAACAATTACTCGACTCGAGCTCAACTCGAACTGGAATAAGTTTTTAAAGTTGAGCTCGAGCTCGAATATTTATACATTGTTTGAGCTCGAGCTCGATTCTCATTTATGATTCTATATTGTGAATCCTTAAAAGAGCATTCAATCCATAGTTTAATCCTTGATGATGATTTTGGGTGAAACTTGATGAGGAAGAAATGAGGGTTTTAGAGAGAGAAAGTAGAGAGAAGGGAGAGAGCTTTGCAAGTGGATAAGATTGATTAATTCAGCAAAGTTGGAGAATTAAGGTTTACACTTTGGTTTATATACCATGACCTTAATTCCCTTGATTAGCTTAAGACTAATCCTAAGACTAACTAAACTAATATACAATGTTACAAACTACCCCCTAGACTATTATTTACAACAAAATAGTACCCAACATATATTTTTTGAAATGAACTAATTTACAAACTCGAAAAGCTCATTAATTACTCGATTCGTTAATACCCCTATTAATGTGTATATATATTCTTGTACTTATTATATCAACACTTGTACCTATTGTATACAACATTGTCTCGTTGGGATCGGTTCATTAAGATTGTCTGGCTCGTTCGACTCGTTCAGCTCGAGACTAGTAAACGAGCTTTCGAACGAGTCGAGTCGAGTATTAAATTATCCGGTTTGGATCGTGAGATTGTTTTATGTCCGAGCTTGACTCGAGATCGAATTAGTATAGGACCGAGCTTGATATAAACAAATTCAAACTCGGATAGCTTGTTAGAAGCTCGACTTTTTAACACACCTTCCTCTATTAGGAAATATTCAATTTGACTTCAAGAATATTACTTTTAGAAGTTTAAGTTTGAACAAACAAATATGATAAAAGAGAGAGAAAGATTACCAAACGCTATTAATCTGTGTTTTATGTCTTCTTCATTATTTATATTTGCATTTTGTAATCACATAAGATAATCGATATACAATAAACCATGCGCGACTTTTTGAGTCAACTTTTTTTATATTGAAATTTTGATTAGTTTTAATTTCTTTAGCTTTGGACCCATTTAAGAAGCACGCGTCTTGAGACTTTTAAAATTTGACTACAACTATAAAACCCTCATTTAACCTACATATGCTTTAATTCTATACAACTGCAATGGTCTTTAGTCGATAGCTATAAGCCCGTCATCAACTAAAGTACAAGCCCAACTATCCGGTTTGATCGAGCTAAGAGAAAGCCTATATATAAAATTAATAATACAATTGGCAACTTAAATACCATTAATATAGATCCATAGATGCTAACTTTACATTGTTTATGTTTTTTCTGGAAGATATAAAATTAATAATACAACACGTAGATATCTTTATATAAACATTTATCGTTTAATATTTTGAATAATTAATTGATCTTCAGGATGCAGTATTAATAAGGTTTATAGGTTTGAGTTTGCGAAATGCAAATTATTATAATGCTAAAAAAACGAATAACGTATTCACGTGCATAAGTTTATTTTTATTTAAGTGGTTTTCTTTTGGATTAAGAAAAAGTGAAAGTGTAAGTTATTGACTTTAGGGGTCGGTCTGTCCCGTGTGTACTCCATCAATATAATTCAAAGAGGAATTTGTCAATCAATGATCACCTTTGGTCCTTTACCACCACCTTCCTCGACTCCTTTTGTCTCTCCAAGATTCTATCTTTTTAATTTATATATTTAATAATATGATTTTGATAATGACAATCCAAAATATGTATAAATTTTTTTACATCTATCTATAATCAACTCCTGAATTTTAGGAATTACTCATTTGTACCATTTTTAATGCATTTAGAAACAACCTTTAAAACTGTTATTATCAAAAATCATAATAAAAATAGTATAATTTTTTGTAAGAAAGATATAAGGTATATATATATATAACAATTTTAATTTACCCTTAAAGAGTCATTTACTTTAATTATATTTGTGTATATTGATATATAACAATTAAATTCTAACGGAGTTCGATTCTTAGTGCCTCTATTTTTCAATACATGGTTACAAGTACGCATGTCAATTCAGGCCAATTCAGGAGTTGCGGGTTGACGGATCATAAACATTCAATCTGAAATCAATTTGTTTATATAAAGAGTCAGATATCTCAACACTAACATATTTACTTTCAACTTTAATAAAACCCATATAAGTCGTTTAGTTAAAAGATTAAACAATTTAGCGATTTGAATGTGTCAAATGGGTTAAATATGTATGCATAATCCACTAAATTTTATATATTTTTTAATATATATATTTTCTTAGGGTTTTGTTAATGAGGGCTGTCACTAACATGCATAAAAAGCTTGTACATTGATAAAAAAAGTAATATTCCTAAAATTGAGAGAATGTTGTTTTTTGTTATTTTGCCTTCTTAATGACAACCCTAAAAGCTGTCATTATCATTTTCCATTTTCTTAATATCTCTCAATCTTACTCTTTCCACCCTAACATGGTCGCCACAAAGATTTTGGAGAAGGCAATATCGCTTTTGTTTGCCCATGACATTTTCCACGTTTTAGGGACAGCACATTTAATATTTTTGCGTAAACCGGTACCATCAAGCCACTTGTCACTAGCGTAAAACACCGTTACCTACCTTTATTTGTGTGATGAATTTTCTATGTTCACACTTCACACTTACGAAAAAAATGAGGGACATTTGTCGCATGCGCACAAAGTTAATGGCAGTTAATGTGTAACTTTAATTTCTACAGGGGTTCCACAAAATTGTTGCCGACAAATGGGAGTTCGCCAATGAATATTTCAACCGTGGCCGGAAAGACCTTCTCATTGAAATCAACCGTCGGAAAACCGTGACGTCAGCAAAAGGAAAGACTAACGGAGATGGTGGTTCAGTTTCACCGCTATCTAGTTCCGGCGATGATCTCCGCTCTAGCTCAACATCGTCGCTGGATTCAAAGAATCCCGGCTCCGTGGTTCTCCCGACGGTGGAGAAACTCGAGAATTTGTCGGACGAGAACGAGAAACTGAAGAAAGAGAAGCAATTTCTGACGTCGGAGCTCGCGCAGGCGAAGAAACAGTGTGACGATCTTGTTGCGTTTTTGAATGCGTACGTGAAGGTAACGCCAGATCAGATCAGTCGCATCGTGAGCGGTGACGTGGCGGTCGGTGAGACGGCGATGGTCGGCCATGAAATGGACGGTGAAAGTGATGATGAAAGTGACAATGACGGAGATCGTTTTAAGTTGTTTGGGGTGTCATTGAAAGATGGAAAGAAAAAGAGGGGCTACAATGATGTAAACAAAACTTCAGGGGCTCAGATGAAAAAGATGAAACTTCAGGTTATTTAAAACAACGATATGCCATGGGCTAGTAGGCTATATTCGGTAACCGAGCAGTAAAACAAGGCTTGCAATTGACTTGTGAGCTAAAATAGTGTCTTTTGGGCCTTGTTTATACGCTTTTAGGTAAACCACAATATATTTGCATAAATTTGAAGATTTTTGTAATATAAACGTTGTTATGACTTATGATAGACTTTTGTTTCTTATCAAAATGTAGACACTGTCAATAAAATATATTGCTTTATTTTCATATAGACACCAGCATGCTTGAACTCAAAATTTTTTTATATTACAAATTTCACTAATATATTTGTGTTAGCACGTGACATCCCTATAAACAACACCACGTAAAGTTGTCTATGAGAGATCAGGGTCTGTTTGGTTAGATGTAATGGATTAATAAAAAGAATGAAATGAAAGAAGTAATGGAATAAACGTAGTAATTGAATGGGTCATTACCATTTTATTGTCATGTTTGGTTGTTAGGTTGGAATGAAATAAAATTAAGAATGACTAGAATACCCATAAAACGAAAAGATACAACTTGACATTTAAATATTTTTCTAGCCCATTTCATTTTTATTCGTGATGTCTTTTTACAGAAGATGTAAAAAAATATTATTATATGCCACAAATAATCTTCAATATAATTTCTATATGTTTATTTTTACTTATATATAAATCCATTAGAAAAAATTGAGAATTTTGTAAATAAGATTTTTTGAGAAATAAAAGTTTAGAACGTGTGTAGAGCGTGGAAGTTTAGAGGGTATTTTATGTCATTTTGCTTCCATTACTCGATGGAATGACACAAAAATAAGGCACCCCTAATGAGAGTTTCGGATGAAATCACATTTTTTAAGTAATGGGCCATTCAATTACAACATGATAAACAAACATCTTTTTTTCATTTCATCGTAATGATATATTCCATTCCGACGTTCATTACCGCATACCAAACACTACCTTAGGGATTCCATTCATGGGCACAATGGCTCTCATTTTTCTTCCAACACCTGTCCATGGTATAATATTATTAAATTCGAAAAAGACTCTTGAATCTAATCTTAATCTTCCATCTATTAAAAATGGTATTTTTACACCACATAATTTAACCTATACACCACAATATGTGCTTTATATATTTATACAGTCTACAATAATATTTGTACAGTATGATACAAACATCAAAATATGTGGTGTAAGAATTAATTCCCTTAAATAAAGATTGCAAATGGTGCCAACAATATATTTTTGGAAGGTGTTTAGGTTGGTGAATATCCACTTAAAAGTATGTATAAAAAACAGGCTTTAATTTTTACATCATAAAAATTAATATACACATTATTATTGTTGTTTTATAATATTTGTTTAAATGCTTTTAATGTTATACTTCCTCCGTTTCAAAATAAGTGATACACTTTTCCATTTTTAGGTGTTTCAAAATAAGCGATACACTTTGAAAACTTATCATATTTGGTAAGTGGTAGTGGGTCTCAAACCCACTAACTATCTCCTTTAATATAGTGAAAATGTACATTTATCCTTACTTTTACTTTTAAATATCATAAAATTTACTTTAATTAATATATGTGGGACCATCCTCCACTAACGATCCAATTTAATTTAATTAACATTAATTATCATATTTTGCATAAAAAAATCGCAAGCTTTAAAGTGTATCACTTATTTTGAAATGGAGGAAGTATATTACTCATTATACATGAAGTAGTTTTTTGATTTTGAAACTACCTCCCATAAAACCTTTGTTCTTGAATAAAAACATTTGCAAGGTTCTTGAAAGATTCCAGCCAGTCCAAAACAACACCATACGGTCCAATAACGAATCGTGAAGAAGGCCAAGGTCTGAAGTAGAGCTTGATGAGTTGGCTGAGCTACATGAATTAATTAAACCGATGGGCCCGTTTGGAAGTAAGCCCATTGGAAGTAATTCGTATATCTGATTCCATTACAATACCAGGATCTTCTTACAATTTCAGATCGGATAGGAAGCGTGGTGGGCCCATAACCCACAGGAAACCCTAATGTTAAGACTGTGTAATGTCGTATTGGTTTTTACTATTTCGACCAAACACGTGACACCCTGACCAAACCTACAGTGGTCAAACCCAACTAAATCTTAAAATTAATTTTATTAATACATGTACAACATACCAAACACGATTTATAAACAATCATTGTATGTTGCCTCACGACCTCTACTGGTCGGCCAGGCGACCAAACCCATGCCACGTACGCATGGGGACGTGTCCTACAACCATAACGCAAGGGGAGTGTTTGGTTGCGACCAAAGGTTTGGTTGTCAATTACGCTTAGAGGGTAAGGTTTGGTGGCTTAAGCCATTTGGCCACCTATGCGCCACATCTGCGTCACATCACTATTTCACATTCAAAACCCCAAATACCACTTCTACCATCACTAACAATAATACTCCTTTGGGACTCACCAAAATATCCCTCACTCACAAAATACCCTTAGAAAAAAAGAAAGAAAAAAAAACTCTCTCTCTCTCTCTCTCTCCTCGCCGAACTTTCGACTTGAGGCTTCACTCACCCCACATGGGTATGGTGGCTTGATGATGCGGATGTGAAAAACATGCCACCTAGGCAATTATGGGGTGGTCTCGCCACCATACCCCCCACTCTTAGCCTAAGAAACTCTAATGAGCTCAAGTCTAGACAATTGGGTTAGACCCTCTATAGTTTCTGGCCAAAATTAACATCCATTCTTGGAGAATTGCCAATAATAGGCTCTCAAATTGATCGAGTTTTGGGAAAGGGGGGATTGAATTGAATTTAACAAGGTGCCCGGTTTGCGACGATGGTTTGGAATAGGAAACCCACCTCTTCAATTTACTGTAAAATTGCAAACGAGATTTTGGTCTTTAATCAACAATAGGTGGCGCCTTCGACTCCTACACCTACTTGCTACTCGATGCAATTAATTTGACCTCATTGGTTTCCAATTCAAAGAATGGTTGGTATTTTTAGGATGAAATCGCTTTTAGTTCAAAAAAGCCTAGGAAAATATACGATAGCCAATTAATGATGTAAAGTTTCTTCCTTTTTGCAGTTTTCGATTTGGTCCAACATGTGTTCTTTAAGTTGGCTTGAGTGGACTTGTAACCCAATTTCTACCTACATTATGTATTTGTTGTTGGCGCTAGCTTCTTGCTAGAAGCCTTTATTTTTTTTAATGGAATTTCAGTTGATGTTAAAATATTTCACCCCGAAATTCTAATGCTATAATTGTGCAACAATACCTTTGATTAAACTACATATTTTAATTTTTTTAGGTGGGCATCACTCCACCTGGAAAATAGTACGTCTAAACAATTCAACTACACTGTTGATTTGGATGGCAGACATAAAAAAAATAATTAAAATGTTAAATTTAGGAATGTGTTATAAATTAGATATGATTATGATCCTATTAGCACTTCATCAAAGAACTTGCTACATCTATAACAAGAACATAAGATGAAGAACAATAACTAGAAAGAAGAGAGGAAGAGAAGTATGTAAACACTTATGAAAGTGTTGAGGTGCATTTGATTTATTAATTTCATGGGGTATTTATACTAAAAGTGTACCCTTGAATTACATGTACATACAAATGAAAGGTAATTTACTAGACATGGATTTGATGAAGATGACATGAAGGTTGAAAATGTGGCAATCCATTTAATGGTTTTGTCTTGCATATTCATAATACTCCCCATTGGATGTCACATTTTCCAACTACTACTGCCTCGTTAAAAACCTTTGCTAAAGAAAACCCAGTGGGAAAAAACTTTAGCGAAGGAAAAAAGAGTGCAGTGCATAGTTTACTCCCCCTTATTTATGTAATCACTATTCTTCACATGTTATGCACATGTCGCATTCCGATACCCGATACATGCTTTCTAAAGATTACAGTGGGAAGTGCCTTCGTGAAAAGATCTGCTGCATTGTTACTGGATTGAACATATTTTATCTCAACTTGATGATTCTTTATAAGCTCTTGAGTGTATTCGAAAAACTTTGGAGGAATATGTTTTGTCCTGTCACTCTTGATATATCATTCTTTCATTTGATTGACACATGCTGCGTTATCTTCATATATTAAAGTTGGGACTTTATCTTTTTCCAGTCCACATGAAGTTAGTATGAGTTGTGTCATTGATCTCAATAATGCACATTCTCTGCTTGCTTCATTTAGTGCTATTACTTCGGCATGATTTGAAGATGTGGCAACAAGTGTTTGCTTTTGAGAACGCCAGGAAATTGCAGTATCTCCATTCATGAAGACATACCCAGTTTGAGATCTTGCTTTATGAGGGTCAGACAAATACCCTGCATCTGCATAACCAATCAATCCTTGTTTTGAATCATTAAGATAAAATAATCCTAAGTCACTAGTTCCTCGAAGGTATCGGAATATGTGCTTGATCCCGTTCCAATGCCTTTTTGTCGGTGATGAACTGAACCTTGCTAATAAGTTTACAGCAAAAGAAATGTCAGGTCTGGTACAATTAGTAAGATACATTAGGGCACCTATTGCATTAAGGTATGGTACTTCTGGACCAAGAACCTCCTCATTTTCTTCGCATGGGCGAAATGGATCTTTGTCAATATTTAGTGATCTAACAACCATTAGAGTACTTAAAGATTTGGCTTCGTTCATATTGAAACGCTTCAAGATTTTTTCAGTATAATTCGATTGATGTACAAGTATTCCATTAAGCAAATGTTCAATTTGTAAACCAAGACAATACTTGGTTTTCCCAAGATCTTTCATTTCGAATTCTTTCTTTAAAAGTTCAATAACTTCAAGAATTTCTTTATTCGTTCCAATGATGTTTAGATCATCAACATATACAGCTATAATCACATATCCAGATGTTGTTCTTTTAATAAATACGCATGGACAAATAGTATTATTTTTGTAACCTTTACTTGTCAAGTAACCGCTTAAACGATTATACCACATGCGTCCAGATTGTTTTAACCCATATAAAGATCTTTGTAGTTTAATAGAATACATTTCTTTAGGTTTTGTATTCAATGCTTCTGGCATTTTAAATCCTTCAGGAATTTTCATATATATATCACTATCAAGTGATCCATATAAATAAGCAGTAACAACATCCATAAGATGCATCTCTAAATTTTTAGAGGCTGCAAGGCTTATTAAATACCTAAAAGTGATTGCATCCATAACTGGAGAATATGTTTCCTCATAATCAATTCCAGGTCGTTGAGAGAAACCTTGTGCTACAAGTCTAGCTTTGTATCTTACAATTTCGTCTTTCTCATTTCTTTTTCGTACAAAAATCCATCTATACCCTAATGGTTTCACAACTTCAGGTGTCATAATAATAGGTCCAAATACCTTTCTCTTATTGAGAGAATTCAGTTCAGCTTGTATAGCTTCTTTCCATTTAACCCAATCATGTCTATTTTGACATTCATTAATAGATTGTGGTTCAGAATCATCATTCATAATATCACATGCGACAGCATAAGAAAATTTCTCATCAATATTTTCTACAACATTACTTTCCTCGATCGGAGGATTGTTTTGTGCTTCTTCAGGAACATTTTCCTCATGATCAATTGCATTTTCTGTTGGTTTTCTTTTTCGAGGATTTTTATCCTTTGAACCAATTGGTTTTCCACGCTTCAAGCGTGTCTTAGATTCTTGAGTGATTTTATTATCATATTGCCTATTTAAAATTTCAATTCGAGCTGGAGTATTAACAGCTGGAATATATGATTTAGTCACTCTTTTTGTATCAGTAAATGCATCCGGTAATTGATTAGCTATTTCTTGGAAATGCATTATCTTTTGAACTTCTGTTTCACATTGTTTTGTGCGAGGATCAAGATATGACAAAGAAGGTTCATTCCATGAGACATCTTTTTCTTGGTTTTTCTTCTCTGCACCTAATGGTGGAAAAACCGATTCATTGAATTGACAATCAGCAAGACGTGCTGTAAAAACATCACCTGTTAAAGGTTCAAGATATCTTATACTTCCTCCGATTCAAAATAAGTGATACACTTTCCTTTTTGGGATGATTCAAAATAAGTGATACACTTTGAAAAATTACCTTATTTGGCAAAAAAAAGTGGGACCCTCACCCACTAACTATCTACTTAATAAAGTGAAATACCCTTTTACCCTTACTTTTTACTTTTAAACATCATTAATCATACTTTATTTCAAAAGTGTGGGACCCATTCCCCACTAACCATCTAATTAATCTAATTTAACCATCATTATAATCTTTTGCCTCAAAAACCGTGAAACCCAAAGTGTATCACTTATTTTGAATCGGAGGAAGTAATAGACTTTGTCTCATATCCAACATATATACCCAACCTTCTTTGGGGACCCATCTTTGTACGTTGTGGCGGTGCAATAGGAACATATACTGCACATCCAAAGACTCTTAGATGAGAAATATTTGGTTCTTGACCGAAAGCAAGTTGTAAGGGAGAGTATGCATTATATGAACTTGGCCTTATGCGAATTAATGATGCAGCATGTAATATTGCATGACCCCATATGGAAACAGGAAGTTTGGTTTGCATTATCAATGGTCTAGCTATTAGCTGTAGACGTTTATTTAATGATTCAGCTAAACCATTTTGTGTGTGTACATGAGCTACTGGATGTTCAACAACAATCCCTACAGACATGCAATAGTCATTGAATGCTTGGGAAGTAAATTCACCAGCATTGTCCAGTCTTACTCTTTTAACTGTATAATCACGGAAAATGTGCTCTAAGTTTAATGATTTGAGCTAAGAATTTTGCAAATGCCATATTACGAGATGATAATAGGCAAACATGAGACCATTTGCTAGATGCATCTATCAAGACCATAAAGTATCTAAATGGTCCAGATGGTGGATGAATTGGTCCACATATATCACCTTGAATTCTTTCAAGAAATCTAGGTGATTCCTTATCAACTTTCATCGGTGAAGGTCTTATGATTAATTTTCCAAGGGAACAAGACGTACACGATTTCATATTACTTGTTTGAGGGAACTTCTGGTCCTTCAATGGATGACCATGTGTATTCTCAATTATTCTTCGCATCATTGTTAATCCTGGATGACCTAACCTGTCATGCCATAAACTAAATATCCCAGGATCACAATGTTTTTCTTTAACTACCATATTTGATTCTACTTTATTTATATATGTATGGTGTAAATTGGAATCAAATTTTGGTAATTTCTCCAACACTCGATTGTCATTTATAATAAGCATAAATTTCTTATTATCTATTGTTTTGGTTTGCGTGTCATATCCGTTAAGATATATATCACCAAAACTCAATAAACTTCTGCTTGATTTTGGAGAAAATAAGGCATTATCTATTTGGAATTTTGTACCATTAGGTAATATGAAATTAGCTTTTCCAGTTCCCTCAATCAAGTCTACAGGACCCGATATAGTACGTATTGAACACTTTGTTGGGTTTATTTTGGAGAAGTATTTCTTCGATTTCAAGATAGTATGTGTAGTACCACTATCTGCTATTAAAAGATCTCCAATATTTCCTTGATGTTGTGCTCCATTTGAACTCATATTGAACTTCACATATGAAAAACAAACAATGAGGTTATTATAAAGAAACTTCATTTATTGAAAGGAAATATATTACATAAGACAGACTTCATTTGCTGAAGGGAAATATATTACAAACGACAGACTTTATTTGCTGAAGGGAAATATATTACATACGACAGACTTCATTTGCTGAAGGGAAAATATATCACATAAGACAGAAAGCAAGTAAAAAACAGGCTACAACAAACCACTGATTTCCTTAATCTATGTCTTCCATGTCATTGCAGAAATCGAGAGTACTGAGGTTGGTAATATCATCAATGTTGAATTCCATGTTATTAGTTTCAACATTATCAACGAGATTTGCTTCTTTTCCCTTTCCTTTGAGGGAAGCTTGGTAATGTTCACAAAGATGTGCAGGTGTGTGACATGTCCTAGACCAGTGGTCTGCACAACCACATCTATAACAACAACTCTCAGCATTATTTGATTTACCAGCATCATACCTTGCCCCTTTGGCCTTATCTTGTGGTTTGACATTGTTCCTTTTAGTGGCATTATAATCAGTATTTTTATAAACACGACCACGACCACGATTATTATAATTTCCTTTTCCACGACCATTGTTATGGTTTGGGTTTCGATTAAAATGTTCACGGCCTCGTCCATAACTACGACCACGTCCTCGTCCGCGTGTATTGTTTCTAGGACCATTAGTATTAGTAGCATTTGCTTCAGGAATTGCTACTGATCCCGTTGGACGAGATTCATGGTTTTTCATTAAGAGCTCATTATTTTGCTCTGCAACAAGGAGACAAGTATTCAGTTCAGAATACCTCTTGAACTTTTGCAATCGATATTGTTGCATTAAGTTAATGTTTGATGCATGGAATGTAGAGTATGTTTTCTCCAACATATCTTCGTCAGTAATCGTTTGCCCACAAAATTTAAGTTGGCAACAGATTCTGAACAAAGCAGAGTTATACTCAGTCACTTTTTTAAAGTACTGGAACCTTAGATTTCGCCATTCATCTTTGGCACTTGGAAGTATAACTTCCTTTTGATGATCAAATCTTTCCTTTAAAGACATCCAAAGAACACATGGATCAGTGACATCAAGATATTCAAATTTTAACATGTCATCAATGTGTTTACGAAGAAACACTTGTGCCTTTGCCTTGTCTTGGGATGAGCATTCATTGTTTTCATTTATAGTTTCATGAATGCTCATCGATTCAAGAATTAGTAAAACATCGATGGTCCATTGCATATAGTTTTTCCCAGTAACTTCAAGTGCAGCTAGCTCACGCTTTACAATACTAGACATTATGAAACTATATATTTTGAACAAAAAAACAAATTTAAAAATTAGAATCCATATATATCAATATGAAGTGCACAAAACAGAAGTGGGAGAACAATCATCCCATACATGAACAAATAAGGATAAAATACATCAGGAGGGAGATTACTAATTAGGATGCCAAGTGCTAAAACTAATACAATTACGAAAATCAAAAGCGGGTGAATCATTCTTGATCTTGATTTTGAAAATGAGAGAAATTATTTGTGTGGTATAAAGAAGTGTGGATGATGTGTTTATTTATAGTGTAAAAATATATAGCCGTTGTAAATTTTTAATATTAAAATATATATATATATATATATATATATATATATATATATATATATATATATATATATATAACGTTATATATATATAGCCGTTATATATATATATAATTTTTTTTAATAAAGAGAATAATTAAAGTAATAAATTACATAAAACATATTTGTAAAAATGAATGTTATATGAATTAGTAAATAAAAAGAAAAATATTATATGCATAAATAAATGTTAGTAACATAAATAAAAGTTAGATGCGATAAAGTAAATGTTAGTTTGCATAATTAAAAGTTAGAAGACATAAATGTAAATATTAGTTTGCATAAATTAAAAAGGTTAGTAAACATAAGAATAAAATTAGTACAATAATAAATGTAAGTATGTTAGTAGTCCCAAGATTAGTAGTCCAAATGTCATCATAATGTCCTTGATAGAATATGTTTGTTTCATTTAGTTTATTATGATAATTATATTACAATTTTATGTTAAGAAAATATTTACCTTATGTAATTAACTTGATTAATTGAATGTACCTTGTGATTGAGTTGATCTTCCTCGATTAAGAACTTTCGTGCTGATAACGTGTTATAAATTAGATATGATTATGACCCTATTAGCACTTCATCAAAGAACTTGCTACATCTATAATTCAAGGGTACACTTTTAGTATAAATACCCCATGAAATGAATGAATCAAATGCACCTCAACACTTTCATAAGTGTTTACATACTTCTCTTCCTCTCTTCTTTCTAGTTATTATTCTTCATCTTATGTTCTTGTTGAAGATGAAAGGTAATTTACTAGACATGGATTTGATGAAGATGACATGAAGGTTGAAAATGTGGCAATCCATTTAATGGTTTTGTCTTGCATATTCATAATAGAATGTTATTTGTGCTTATATTTTATATTTTATGCCTGTAAGTACTATCTCGTTTGTAGGAAAGTATATGTTAAAATTAGGACATTTATATAGGGTTATAATTTGGTGAAGGAAGATATTTAAGAAAATATTAAATTTAATGGTAGGATTACTACTTATATTAATTTTTCTTGTAACGATAAATGTATTCGTTGTGCAAATCACCATCATTTGTATATGAGGTACCATTGATAGCGCTCGAGAAATGGAGAAGTTGGTCAAATTTGCTCAGAAACATTTACATTTGAAGATATATGAATCATGAAAGATCTAGCTACATGGTTTGTTTTCTTGCCAATTCTACGTTTTGTGTTTTTATTAAAAGAAAATGATTTTCAAAACAATATAAGGTACAAAACTCTTTTTAAGGATTTGGGATGTGATCAAAATTAAAGGAGTGCGATTTACTTTGATTAATACATTATTAGGAATTGTAATATTTTTGCAAAGTTCGCTTTGTGATATTTTCTTGTTAATATAACTTATTTTGATTTGTAATCCGGGGAAGTGACCAAATACTATAGTGACCTGTAGTCATACCAATATCGACTTCACCTTGTACACATCTAGATATTAACTTTTTATTAGATACATATCCAAATAATGCAAGTGTTTTATGCATTTACACATACTCATAACAAAAGGTATTGTACTTTTCATGGATTATGGCTATTTAGAATAAATAAATTTTTATGGTTGGAACTTGTTGCAAGATTCGTATTATTTTTATTCAAAAGAAAATATATATTCTTTTGTCCCGAATTTTGCTTTTGACATAATGTAAAAAGAAGAATAAATGCCCTTATCACCAAAGCACACACCAATTATTTTGTTACATGTATAGCCCACTTGAATCAAGCCCAATGAAAAGCTGTAAGAGGAATTAAAAGGGCCGAAAGAGTAAACTCCGACTATACTAACTTGGACTTGGAAACAACCATAGAAAGAGACTTTCGATGGTAATCAGAATTCAGAATTGCTAAGGAGTTTGTTTTTTGAGAAATGATATTTGTGTCTAACATTTGTGTCTATTTATGTGTTTACCCATCTATAAACTTGATATATGTAATCCACTAATTCTCTCTCATCATATCATCCATTGATTTTGACACTTGTTATCATCAAATGGATAGGCACATGAGTATGCACAAATAGTAGACACAAATATCATTCCTCTTGTTTTTCTTATTTATTAAATTTTGCCTAGTTAAGGTATTTGTTAGGATATATTATAGATTGTTTAGATAAATTAGTGTTCTTTTATGTTTTTCATGCTAAATGAATAGTCTTAATAATAAAATTTGATAATTTTTTCATTTTCAGTGCCTTGTTATTTAAAAAAAACATAATTAAATGATCTATAATTTTGTATATAAATTTTTAATAATTAAAAATGCTGATATATAATAGTTAAAGTTGAAATTTAATATAAAATTTTTAATTTAAAAGAATAACATTATAAATTAAATAATTTTCTAACAAGATAATATAAAGTATAAAATTGTAATTAATATAAATTGCATAAATATAAGAAAAAAAAAGTTATGACTTAATAGGGAAAATCATCTCATAATTGTTTTCGGTTAAGTCATGTTATCTGGATTAAAACATAAACAAACAGACTCGTTATGGCTTTTCCCATATAATTATTTCCCCATTAAGTGGATTAGCCGAAATCAAACACCACCTAAATCGAAAATCAGAATGGGTGGTCATTTCCGATTTCATCTATTTTTGTCAGGTGCATACATCGAAGTTTTGCAAAAATAATGTTGTTTCAAGCCTGACTTTCACTTCTAATGCACTTTTTTGTTTTTGTTTTCAATAATAATGTTTTTCGATTTGGTGAAGCCGGATTCTCCCCAAGTGTATCACATGGCTGTTGCCTGACGAGACCCATAACCAAATAACAAGATTCCCCATAACCAACCTATAACCATGGTTCATTCAAGTATGAATAGCCTCCTAAACCTAATTAAAGAATTCCCACTAAACTAAAATTGGTTAATTAGATCGATATATATGCAGCATTATCATTAAATAATTGACACCTGTTGGTGCAAATAAACAGATATATTTTCACCATATTGTTGTGTTTTTAACAAATTCGAAACAAGGGGTTTTAATAGACAATGGCTCATGAATCATGATCATGAAAGAGCAAGATAATTCACAAATTATCAATATTTAATACTATAAATTAACTCATAATTAAAGAGTTGTTACATGAGACTTCTTGGTAATTAAAGAGCTGTTAAAGAGTGATGAACAACGTGGGAAGAAATTATGACTTATACTTAATAATAATCCAATTCTAACCATACTTAATAATAATTTAATTATGACTTATATTTTGTTTTTTGAACGACAAGAAAAACTTTCATCACAAAAATCTAGCAAGAAATTATGACTTATACTTAATAATAATCCTGTTACAACTTATACTTAATAATAATCCAATTATGACGTATACTTTGTTTTTTGAATGGCAAGAAAAACTTACATTGAAAACAACTAACAAGAAATTATGACTTATAGCTAATAATAATCTAGTTATAACTTATAATTAATAATAATCCAATTATGACTTATATTTTATTTTTTTTGAACGGCAAGAAAAACTTTAATTAAAAACAAGTAGCAAGAAATTATGACTTATAGTTAATAGTAATCCAATTATAACTTATACTTAATAATAATCTAATTATGACTTATACTTTATTTTGAATGGCAAGAAAAACTTTCATCAGAAACAACTAGCAATAAATTATGACTTATACTTAATAATAATCCTATTATAACTTATACTTAATAATAATAATCCAATTATAACTTATACTTTGTTTTTTGAACGACAAGAAAAATATTCATTAAAAACAACTAGCAATAAATTATCACTTGAAGTAGTTAATAGTAACCCAATTATAATTTATACTTAACTAGGATAAAACCCGCGCGATGCGGCGGGCTGCGAACTATATATTAAGCGAGTTTAAAAATTCTATAGGATAAAATCCACTGACATTAAGCGAGTTTAAAATTTCTATAGGATAAAATCTGTTTCTGTCGTCCTCTGCTTCATCCTTGGACCGAGCCATATGCTTAATTGTATGGAATGGTCATGCCATCTAGAATTCGACTATACTTTTCATGTCTTAGCTCCATATATATGTGGTAATATATATGTGTTAATCTATCTATCTATCTATCTTATAATAAAACAAGCTTTTTTAAGCCTATCTTATAATAAAACAAGCTTTTTTAAGCCACTTGTCAACCTAATAGACACCCAAAGTACACGTGTCACCTTTTAAGAGACCCACAAATTTAATTTTCCCGCCCATTAAAATCTAGAACGAAAATAATTAATATTCAATGCTATTAATTAGGAGAGTTTAATGTAAGTCAAATCATAATAAGGTATTAGCGGAATTCAAGTAACAATTTAACAAGAATTTGAATATTGCCTAATTTAAGGTAAAAGTCTTTGAGGTTAAAAAAGATTGATTATCGGGATTTTAAAACAAAATATTTACGATATTTAATCATGCATATTTAAACCTGCATATAATTTCAAACGTGAATGTAAAATTCAATTGCGTTAATGGCTTCTAATTATGACCCATAATTTAAAAAAAAAAGTTTCAAAAATATTGTTTTTTATTAATATCTTCAGAAATTTTTCACTTAGTTTTTGCCCGTTTGACCAGAATGACATTTTGACCATGTTGACCCCGTATGACCCGATTTACACATTTAAATGTAATTAATCAGGACAATATATAAAAAAAATCGGGTCAATCTTATTTTTTAAGCCGTTTGACGTGGGTGGCTGTTTGACCCAATTGGCCGATTTAAATGTAAGAATACAGGTCAATGTATACAAAAAGATTCAAACCAAAAAGGCGTTCCCTAAAACAAATTGTGTTGAAATGGTACTTGAATTACAAAATGGAGTAGCAAACTTACAAGTTTTGAGCGAATAAAGCATGTGTTTTCTTCAAGGAGCTCAAAATCATCATCCTCGAGAACAAAAGACCTCCTTGGTTCTCTTTTAAGTTGCCAAAACAGGAATTAGAAAAAGGCAACATATCATAGATAATTAACAACTAATAGTTCGTAATTGAAGATAGTATTAAGTGGACAGTTGATTCTATAAGACAAATTACTAAACTAAATAGAGAAACGATTAGGAAACAAATTACTAAACTAAATAGAGAGAAACGATTAGGAAACGATTTCATCCAAACCTTGGATCGTTTGTCTCTTTGAATTCCGTTTCATCTCTGTTGATTTCATCAAAATTTATACGCCGTGCAACGGTTACACACGTTACTGGCAAATTAGGGGAATTGAAGGAACCTTAATTTTGGGCGAATTTTAGAAGGTCGGTTCCTCGACTTCCGTCTGTTGTCTGCACATTGAAGATGATCGTATTTATTTAAAGACGACTAATATTCAGACAAGGAAGATTCATTGGCGGAGATGGGGGAAACGTTTTATGAAGAGACCATTTAATATGTAGGTCGGTAATAAACTTCGGACGAATGGTTTGGTGGTAGATAACTATTGATGGGCCGTGCTTATTAGGTAGTCCGAATAATCTATTACTCTTGAAATAGATTACATGGGCCGGCGTTACTTGGAGTATTTATTAAAAAAACGCATATAATGAAGGATAGTATTGAGTGGTTACGAATAGTTGTCATCAAAGTTGCTCCATGTTTAGTGGTAAGTCATCTACCTGGGGACTTCCATAAATAGAAATGTCTAATTTTCATTATAAAGTAGTATAGATGTTTCTTCCACTCCTTTATTTCAGCAATTTAAAGAACTAAATTTAGGGAGGAAACACATCTTAGAATTAAACACTCCTTTATTTCAGCAATTTAAAGAACTAAATTTAGGGAGGAAACACATCTTAGAATTAAAAAAAACGGTCAAATTCCATGAATGCAGGGCGTCAAATGTGTAGCTTCGAATTAAATGTACAAAGGTGAA
Source organism: Calendula officinalis (assembly GCA_963853835.1). Taxonomy (NCBI): domain Eukaryota; kingdom Viridiplantae; phylum Streptophyta; class Magnoliopsida; order Asterales; family Asteraceae; genus Calendula; species Calendula officinalis. The sequence goes on from OY970827.1 coordinate 62,296,652, forward strand.
GTTAATTTACCATGAAACAAAAAACGTTTTTATTCCACTCATTAATTTCCGCACTATGGCGACTTAATTAGGTAGTTATCCGAAAGTGTAACCAAACCTGTTACTTTGCCTAGTGGTAAGAGGTTTACCTATGGATCCTATACACCCGGGTTCGAACCTCGTAGGAAGCTGATTTTTAATTAATTAGGCAAAGAAGAGGTTGCTAATTATGGAATGTTTGAATTCAGACCTTCCTTTTTTGGAAAAGTGCAATCTGCATTATAAAGTAGTAAGATAATAATCCAATTATGACTTATACTTTATTTTGAAAGTAGGGTGCTCGCCCAATGCGAAGGAAGGTACCCGGTTCACTATATGATCTTGTCGCGATTTAAATATTGTTTAGTCACATGTTTTTTTTCTTCTAACGCCTATTGTACAAAAGAATTATAATTAAAATTATGGTAAACGCCAATATGTCCTTCAAATCAGCCTTATGGTGTTTTTGAAGATCATTGATCACCCCATCCATGGTGTGATGTTAAGAAGGTAGTTTATTTAGTAATGCTTTCTTCCAAAATTTCGCATAATATATGTTGATCTGAAGATCAACGCTCGGGAGAAACCAAGCTGTGTTCTTGGTGATATTAATGGAAAAGTTAATTTCTAATAAGGAAAATTAATTTAGGGAATGTTGTAGTAGGAAATGAAACATAATTTTTTAAGAAGGAATATTAAATTTGAGGAGGTTGTAATTTGAAGCACGAATGATTAACATAATTAAACAGTAATAACAAACCAAATAAACCAAGTAGCCAACTTGGTTTTGTTGTTGCCTTGGCTTCGAGCAAGTTTTATGTTCGAATCCCACATGCTACATTATATTTTGAGAGTAAAAAATTAAGACCTTACAAAAATAGAAAACTGGTACCTAAAATAAAATGTCGTAAATACATTATTTATAGTTAAGATTAAGATGACAAGATAAACTTTCATTAGAACACCTAGAAAAAAATTATGATTTATACTTAATAATAATCCAATTATGACTTCCTAGTAATATTAGGCCTCTGCCAATCGTGACACATTTCCTAACTCATCAGTAGCGCCACATCACCATTTTCCTACCGACGAGTTACTGACAATGTCATGCCTAGAACAACAAATCAATAACTCACCCCCATTTAAAAAAATATTAAAAAATTAACCCCCTCCCCTCCCCCTCACAGACGCTCTGACGAGAGGCATTAACTCGTCATGTGGGAGACGAGAGCCACAATGACTTGGTTGGGACGTGTTCCTGCCAATGGTGACGACCTACACATGGCTCACGACGATCACACGACGTGCCCATTGGCACATGCCTTAGTATCCATCTTTATCCTGAATATCATAGGCCATGAGCCCATGACTTCGAGGGTTGTGAAATGGTGGTTTTTCGATTACTATCGAATGGCGTAAATTAGAAGAGGGGAAGATGGGTGAAGAAGAACTTTAACGAGATGTTTCTGTTACCGTACTTATATTTTGTAATAATATTGATAATAAAAATATGAAAAAAGTTTAAACATTGATAAGCTAAAAAAAAGTAACAATAATCACATAACCAATTCCAAAACAAACATCCGAACACCACCTAATTTTGAATTTCATATTATTAACGTACAACTCAAAACTTCAAAGAAACCAAAGAAACTAAACGAAATAATTAAAGACATGTATTTTTATTCGATTAATGATTGGTTGCTAGTGGAATGCTCCTTTTTATAGGCTTCAAAATCGACTGTAACGTGTCGTGTTATGGAGAGCGACCCGCGCTCGCGCGCGTTCTCGACCGTAATTAAGAGATCATGGGCGATTTATAAGGTTATACAATAACTTCTGTGAAGTGCGACGTGTTGGTGAGAACGTGTCGGGTTGACGATCGAAAATACGCGTCGCGTCTGGTACCGTTGGACATGTTAGTTCTTCAGTATTAGTTCACTTCTTCCTAAAAAAAATCCACTTTCACTTCATATTTTACAAACTAGCTTCAAAGCCCGCCCGAATGGGCGGGCATGCTTCAAAAGAGATTTAAGAAAATAACTAAATAGTGATACTTTTGAAATATATACTCTCATCGGTGTTGGAATTCCATAAGATCTTCACGTAATAACATACATAATTACATATTCTGATAAAAAAATGAATAAAACATGTTTGGAAGTTGTAAAAAATTTACCAACGGGATTACCAACGAAAACCGTCTGTCAGTAAAAGGCCCGTAGGTAAAAAAATTTACCAACGACCCCGTCGGTAAATACCAATGGGAAAGCCGTTGGTGATTAAAATTGCCCGTTGGTAATTTTGATAGCCAAAAACGTTCTATCCGTTGGTAATTTAGCAACGGAAACGCCATTGATAATTTTATTTGTCTGTTGGTAATTCAAGTAGTCAATAATTCACAATTTACCAACGGAAATGCCGAGAGAAAGAGAGAGAGAAACACATCAATTACCTAAAAAAGATACAAATCAAGTAATCAATTTGTCAAATTACAATTAGTTTGCCATCCACAAAATGATATATATGATAAAATATTCCCAATATACAAAAGGCTTGGTAATCACAAAAAAAATGTATAAGTATCAACTAAGTGTCTCCCAACTATTGAACAGCTATTTTAGCCCTTACATCACACCACTTGCCTTTAACGTTTAGCTTTTTATGCATCCGAGTGAAACCTTCGAGTTAAGTTGGCTCATGTCCTATTTCTTTATCCTGCAATAAAAAAACAAATTGTCATAGATAAACAAAATCCACAAGATTACGAAATCTGAACCCAAATTATTCAAACAATCAAGATTACAAAATATTTTCAGTTTTCTCACCATGATGCATCCAAGTCTACAGGAAAACGAAATGAGTAATCAGTACGAACCCGACCACCAATTCTGTTACGAGAGTCAAGTACAATAACCTAAAATAAAAATGAAATTAATTAAATTTCTTCTTGTGTATTTAGGTAATCGTATAAATTATGTTTTTTAGAGTACCTGAAATGAAGCATCAATGCATCATGAAGTGCACGAGCATCAGATATGCAGCAAAGCCACCACCAATCACAATAACAGATGGTGAGGCTGAATGTCTTTCTTCAACATTTGAATAGCCAATTGCTACATTTAAAAAAAAGAATTAAAATCTTGAATAGTCAATCCCGTAATTTTAGTGCTTTTTGTTAAAGTGCAGGAGGAAGTTGTATCAAATAGGGATGATGCATCATGACCAATAGGGGAATTACATGTGGCATCAGGGACCAATGAGAGAGCTTGGAATTGATTAGTTGGCAAAAAAATGTCAAACCTAGGCCTCATATATAGGTTAAGATAGTCTGAAATCATAGAATAAACAAAGATTGTAAGTATACGACTATTATTTTAATGATTTCTAGCTAAAACACATTAGATATGGTTAAATTTTGATATGTATCTTATGTATAATTTTGACCATATCAGTTACCAAGCATGTCAAACAACTTGTGATTTTAAGCGAGAGTGTTTTGAGTGATTTTAAGCGACATGTGGTTTCATGTCCCTCTTATGGTACCAAAAGTTATTTTATATAATGCATAGTGGTATGTCAAGTGTTAAACATTTGGAAACTTATTTTAATCTGAAATACCTTCACATAATGGCATTTAATGGAAAGTGGGTAGAATAATTCACATAAGTAAAATAGATGTTTAGAAAAAATGATGAAAATGCAAGATTCCAAAAGAAAGGTAAGAGCATTTTAAACGGCTATATGACCGTTGAACATCATTTTTTTAAAAATTTCGTTCTTTTATCTCACCATATAAATACTAACTCCAACAACTATTTAAAATCACACCAACTTTATCTTCTATATCATTTTACTTTTCTCAACACAGTCAAAAATGTCTAAAGTCCACGACTCTACATGAGTAGGAAAGAGTTTATTCATGATTCACTTCTTGATAACTTGTACATCAAGTTAGTTCCTTGCATGATTGAGGAAATTGTAAAGATCGCAAACGAGATTAAAAACTGCAAGTTCGCTACAACAACTAAGGTGGAACTCGAAGTGTGGGATAATTCCCTCAATTCGAATTATAGCAAATGAAATGAATTAAAGTAATTATCCCACGCTTCGATTTCCACCTTAGTTGTTGTAGCGAACTTGCTGTTTTTAATCTCGTTTGCGATCTTTACAATTTCACTGATCATGCCAACAACTAACCTAATGTACAAGTTATTGTTATATTAATCTTGATTTATCAAGTTAATTAACATATAAGTATTACAGTTAGTATAAAAGAAATAAAATATGTGAAAGTGTCACCGGCCAAAGTAAACCGGCACCACCGGTAACCGTCAATAACTACCGCCACAACCGTCACAACGAATCGTCGTGACTGTTACTCGCACCTTTTCACATAGTATAAATATGTACAGATTTGTTTCTGTAAATTTATCGAATCTTTGTAATCAAAATCAATATTAATAAAAGTTTAGACTTTGATTTATTTCTGTCTGAATCTATTCGATCCAACATTTGGTATCAGAGCTTTGTGTAAATCAAAGCCTATTCATCATATACCAAGAAGAACCACTACAACCGGCGTCGTTTGCAATCATCAATAATCACCGCAAAAGAGAGCGGAGATTTCAGATCGCAAATCTACAAGGGACTCCCAGGGTGGCTAATCAAAGAGGATCTACCACCAAACTGGCACCCACCGATTAAGAGAAAACATACCTTATCGGAGAAGACGACCGGAGCAAGTGACGAACAGCAGCAAACAAGAGCCGCCGTTCAAAATTAGGGCACAATCATCGTCGCCCAACAACAGCAACCGTAGATCCATCAATAATCAACGGTTAAACAGCAAATCGGATCAAACGGCAAGATAATAGCCGCCGATATTGAAGAACGTTCGAAGACGAACAAGAGCGAGAAGAAAGACGCACACACAAACACCTTGTCTGTGTTTCCTTTTTTCAAAAATAAAAAACGCGTTTTCCCCTTGTTAATATGAATAAGGATCAAGAAAGAAGCATCCTTATTTGAAGAAGTTGAAGAAGCAATGCATTTTCGTAAAATATACATATATGTATACATACACATACATATATGTATATATATACACATATATATTCATACCATAGATATACATATGTTCATATTTTGTACCCTATATATGTATATATATACATATATATATACGGTATGTACATGCATTTTCGTAAATGAAAATGCAAGTTTCGATTGAAAATGCAAGTTACGACTGAAAATGCAAAATATGTAAATTGCATGTGTATATATATGTGTATATATACATATATATAGGGTATAAATATGAATATATGTATATCTATGGTATGAATATGTATGTATATATACATATATGTATGTATATGTATACATATATGTATATTTTACGAAAATGCATTGCTTCTTCAACTTCTTCAAATAAGGACCCTTTTCTATTGATCTATACCCTGTTAATATTAGGTATATTAAATACAATCTGTATTAAAAGCAACTTATTAAAAGGAAAAGAATTCTTTTTTTTCCAATACACCATTTTTCAAAAACACCATTTTTCAAGGAAAAACATAACGTTTTTGTTAAATACTTTTATTTAAAGAACAAGTTATATATAATTATTATATTATATATTATATATTAAATCTTTAATATAAGATTTAACCATAAATATAAATATTTATTATAAAATTATTAATAATATTAATAAATCTTTTTAACGAATTTTTTTTGTTCTTTTAAATAAATTTTATAAAAATGACAAGAAAAGAAAATGACGATAACGCGGAGAGTTCTAAAACCTATAAAGAAAGTGGAATCTCCACAAATTTTCAATGCCCTGTGTTAAAATCAATAAATTACACTACATGGGCGATAACAATGCAAATTATTTTGGAAGCAAATGGTCTATGGCAAACGATTGAACCTGAATTAACAACTGAACAAGATACAAAAAAGGATAAAACAGCTATCGCGTATCTTTACCAATCGCTACCAGAAGATCAATTACTGCTTATTTCAAAATACAAGACTGCAATGGCAGTTTGGGATGCCTTAAAAACACGACACATTGGTGTACAAAGTGTTCAACAGGCAAAGATACAAACACTCAAATCAGAGTTTGAGATGTTACAAATGAAAGAGACTGAATCAATAGACTCTTTCATTACAAGATTAACGGGTATCATCAACAGAGCAGCTAGTCTAGGGTCATCATATGAAGACTCTACAATAGTACGGAAATTATTAAATTCTGTACCGGATAAATTCCTTCAAATAGTTGCGTCAATGGAACAATACTCGGATCTAAACACCATGTCTTTAGACGAAGCAATTGGCAGACTCAAGACATTTGAAGAAAGACTTAAATTCAAAAGGGACAAATCAGTGAAGACCCAAGAAGGACTAATGTTCACACAACATGAAGACAAATGCCAATCTTCCAGAGGTCGTGGACGAGGAAGATTTAACCAAACACGAGGCCGAGGGCATAACAAATTCAAATCTGAAAGAAGAAATTGGGAACCCTCACAAAGCAACTTCAAGAAAAATACTCAAGATAGTAAAAAGAAGTTCACCCCAGATAAGTCTAAAGTAAATTGTTACAAATGCAAGAAATTTGGACATTACGCACCAAAGTGTCCACAAAATGATCAAGAAAAGGGTCAATCAAACCTAATTGAAGAAGATTTAGAACCAACACTGCTCATGGCAACAGTTGAAGAACACAAAAAAGTATTCCTGACTGAAAAGAACCTTGACTTAAAAAAGACTACATCAAATGATGAAAGCTTATGGTACTTAGACAACGGTGCAAGCAATCACATGACAGGAGTCAAGAGTCATTTTGATGAAATTGACGAAACAGTTACAGGAAACGTAAAATTTGGAGATGGATCAAATGTAGAGATTAAAGGAAAAGGATCCATATTACTCAACTGCAAAACTGAGGAACAAAAGGTTATTTCTCAAGTCTACTATATTCCAAAGTTAAGAAGCAATATCTTAAGTTTGGGACAACTAACAGAAAATGGTTGCAAAGTGGTTATGGAAAAAGACATACTACTACTCTACGACTCAAATAATAACATTCTGCTAAGAGTTACACGATCTAAGAATCGACTCTACAAGGCAAATCTAAAGATTGGCAAACCTATTTGTTTACTAGCAAACCTACATGATGAAACATGGTTATGGCATGCAAGACTAGGTCACTTAAACTTTGGATCATTAAAGAAAATGCATTCAAAGAACTTGGTAAAAGGAATACCACACATTTCACAAACTACAAATATTTGTGATATATGCCTAATAGGAAAACAAAGTAGAGCACCATTTCCACAACAAGCAACATCAAGAGCAAAAGCACCACTAGATTTAGTTTATGGAGACTTATGTGGACCCATCTCACCAGCCACCCCAACAGGCAAAAGATATATATTTCTACTAGTAGATGACTACTCAAGATATATGTGGGAATATTTTCTAGAATCAAAGGACTAAGCTTTTGGAATCTTCAAAGGATTCAAACAAAGGGTAGAAAATGAACTTGGAATCAAGTTAAAAATGTTCAGAACAAACAGAGGAGGAGAATTCACATCACATGAATTCTTGGAATATTGCAAAGAAAATGGCATAGCAAGACAATTAACTGCACCATACACACCTCAGCAAAATGGAGTTGTTGAAAGGAAAAATAGAACAATTCTCTCAACAACAAGGTGTATGATGAAAGCAACAAACCTGCCACAAAACTTTTGGGCAGAAGCAGTAAGACATGCCATACTAATACTAAATTGCACTCCCACAAAGTCACTAGAAGATGTTACTCCATATGAAGCTTTAAAGGGAAGAAAGCCTAACTTATATCATCTCAGAATATTCGGTTGCATTGTCTATGCAAAAGTACCATCTCAACACCTTACAAAGCTGGATGATAGAAGTATAAAAATGGTATACTTAGGGAGTGAACCAGGATCAATAGCATATCGCCTATATGATCCAATAAAGAAGAAAATTTGCATCAGTAGAGATGTAAAATTTAAAGAAGACGAGTCATGGAACTGGGAAGGAAGTAATGTAGACTATGATCCAAACAAACTAGAATGGATCGACTTTACTGTAGAAAATAATGAAGCATCTGGAGATCAACAAAACACACATCAAGAATACGAGCCTGATAATGCACATGACGATAATTATTCAGATGAAGAAATGTCAAATTCTCCTAACTCCCAGATACAAGACAGTCCTCAACAATCCATCATTAACACATCCGATTCTGAAGTAGAAACTCCTTCAACAAACTCAAGTATTGATCACACACCTGTAAGAGGTTACAGAACTTTAAGTGATATATATGATAATACAAATGAATTATTACTAGTTGAAGATGAGCCAAGAAACTACAAAGAAGCATCAAAAGATGACAAATGGATTGAAGCTATGAAAGCAGAAATAGACTCCATCAACAAAAATAACACATGGAGACTAACCACTCTACCAAACAATCATAAACAAATTGGTCTAAAGTGGATTTTTAAGACAAAGAGAGATGCTGACGGAAGGATACTAAAACACAAAGCAAGATTAGTAGCCAAAGTATACATACAAGAGCATGGAATAGATTTTGATGAAGTATTTGCACCAGTAGCACGAATTGAAACCATTCGTCTAATACTAGCTCTTGCAGCATACAACAAATGGGAAGTACATCACCTTGATGTAAAGTCAGCCTTCCTACATGGAGAATTAAAAGAAGAAGTATACGTCTCACAGCCTGAAGGTTTCATACAAAAAGGAGATGAAGGAAAAGTCTATAGACTTGTTAAAGCACTATATGGACTTAGACAAGCACCACGAGCTTGGCACACGAAACTGGACACTACTTTGAAGACACTAGGATTCAAGAAGTGCGCATTAGAACAAGCAGTCTACACAAGAACTCGCGATACCTCAACACTACTTGTTGGAGTATACGTAGATGATTTAATAGTCACAGGAACATCAAAGAAAGAAATCAACATCTTTAAGGACCAAATGCAAAAGAAATTTGAGATGAGTGATCTTGGACTACTAGCATATTATCTTGGCATTGAAGTTTCACAAAATCCTGGAAAAATCTCAATAAAACAAGCAGGATACGCAAACAAGATACTCAAAGACACAGGCATGCTAGACTGCAATGATGCAAAAATACCTATGGAACCAGGACTCAAGTTAACAAAAATTACTGAAGACAAATATGTAGACACTACAGAATATCGAAGTTTAATTGGATGCTTACGATACCTACTACATACAAGACCAGACTTAAGTTATTCAGTTGGATTACTTAGCCGCTTCATGCAAAAGCCTCAAGAACAACATATGAAGGCAATTAAGCAAATCTTACGTTATATCAAAGGAACTAAAGACTATGGTATAACTTACGAACATTCAGGAGGAAACAAAATTCAAGGTTTCAGTGATAGTAGCTATGGCGTTAACACACAAGAAGGAAAAGGCACAACAGGCATAATCTTTTACTTCGGTAACGCACCAATCAGCTGGAGTACACAAAAGCAAGGAACAGTAGCACTATCCTCATGCGAATCAGAGTTTATAGCAGCAACAGCAGCAACAACTCAAGCACTCTGGTTAAAAAGACTACTCAGCAAAATTACCAGCGAAAGAGAAGAAAGAATCACAATCTACGTGGACAACAAATCAGCAATAGCTCTAATGAAGAACCCAGTCTTCCACGGACGAAGCAAACATATAGATACGAAGTATCACTTCATACGAGATTGTGTTGAAAAAGAAGATATAATGGTCGAGCACATAAATGGAGATTTACAACGAGCAGACATACTCACAAAGCCACTTCTAAGGATAAGATTCGTCACAATGAGACAACTACTTGGAGTCAAAGACCATCAAGAAGAAAATCAAAATTAAGGGGGAGAATGTTATATTAACTTGATTTATCAAGTTAATTAACATATAAGTATTACAGTTAGTATAAAAGAAATAAAATATGTGAAAGTGTCACCGGCCAAAGTAAACCGGCACCACCGGTAACCGTCAATAACTACCGCCACAACCGTCACAACGAATCGTCGTGACTGTTACTCGCACCTTTTCACATAGTATAAATATGTATAGATTTGTTTCTGTAAATTTATCGAATCTTTGTAATCAAAATCAATATTAATAAAAGTTTAGACTTTGATTTATTTCTGTCTGAATCTATTCGATCCAGCAGTTATCACGAACTAAATCGAGAAGAAACTCTTTCATATTCATGTAGAGTTTGTAGGAAGTTATTCTGACATCTTTCGGAAGCTCAGAGTCAATGAACACGCCTTTGGCCATGTTGAAAGTTTTTTAGTTCTTCATACATATTGATCCCACCATATTTTACAATTTAAAGAGCAAAAAATGATTGCATTTTTTGCCTTTTCGATGAACGACCATAAAAACGACAAATTTCAATTTATTGTTTTATTTGTAGATTATGATGCTAATTCCCTGAAGAAACCTTTTGTGATTCTTCTTCGTACAAATCCTTCAATCAGGTTTAAACTTTTGATTTGGTGCTTGTGTAGTTGTGTTCGTTAAGTAAGTCAAAGAGCATGTATTTTGAGCGACAATGTTTGAGAAAGTTATCATTGATTGTATGGTTGATTAGTTATCTTTCTCTAACATGGAATGTATGCATTGATTGTATCTTCTTCTATCTTTATACATGTTCTTTTTTAATTCTCTATATGAGTATGTCAATCTTGTTTTGTTAATTTTTCCGTGATTAATTATTGACTTGTGATGTTTTTATTACTAAATTTTGGGTATTTTGTTACTATTTAAAACAAGATATTGTAGTTAATTCGATTTACAAAATTATGTTGTAGATGCACAAGTAGTGTTTGTTAAATTCACGAAAAAACAGTATTTTGCAAAACGTTGTATTGTATTTCTATACGAACGAGGATTATGCTTCCCCGCGCGATGCTGCGGGTTTTAAAACATACAATTTTTATATTTAGATTCAGTTTATACAATTTATTATTTTGTATTCGCGAGCATATAACAAATGTTTGTTCATATTGATTGTTGTTACAACAATATTATTGGTGGTTTCTAGAAAATTTTAAATTTTAATGTGAAATATATTAAAATAAATATATTATAAAAAGTTTGGGGTTTCTAAGTCACATGTGATTTAACACATTTTTAAAGTCTAAAAGTTGTTTGCTAATTGTATTTTCAAGTTGGCATTACAAACTTAAATACATACTCCATATTTTGTAAGATTTTTAGAGTTTATAATATACTTCATCCGTCTCACAAAAAAGTTCTCATTTCTATTTAAATTTTTGTCGCACAAAAAAACACACACCTATTTTCTCAAATTTAAAAGGTCCATTTAATAAAATAATATTATTACAAAATATATCACCACTAATTATCTTCTAAAAACATAATCTCTTCAATCCAACCTTATATTTCAATAAAAAATATTAATAAAGACCATACCACTAACTATTTCCTAAAAGCTTGTGCAAAAGAAAATACGAATTTTTTTTATGGGACGGAGAGGATATTTTAAAATTAATATTGAAAAAAGATTAAAAAATTTATTAAAAAGCAAAAAAAAAAAGATTAATAGAATTATTAAAAAGCCGGTAAAATTAACATGCAATTATAAAATTTAATTACTCCTTTTTAAAAGAAAAGAAGAGAATTAAAGGTAAATATATAGAAATACATCGATATGGTTGATTTAAATTAAGAAATTATTTGGTTCTTTTAAAAACCCTAGGACCAAATTATTATTTCAAAACTGCATGCAATAAAAAAAGGAAAAATAAATAATATTGAGTTCTATCATTTGTGCCTACTAATAAATCTATCAATTTTTAAACTTGACATGTGTAATCTTCTAATTCTTTTTTATCATATTATCCATTGATTTCGACATTTATCATAATCAAATTGATAGACACATAAATAGATATAAATGATAAGTATAAATGATAAGACTCATTACCATTTCTCATAGAAAAATGACACTTTTAAAGGATGGCTGAAGCCACCAAGACTATAATTCACATACTTGATATTATATAAGATTTAATTTTTGGGTGGAATTTTTAAAAAGAAATTGATTCCCGTTATTCCTAACTCCCTTCTATTATTTTTTAATAAATAGTGATTTCTTGTGTGAGTAATGTATCAGTTAGAAGGCAAACACCTTTATTAACCAAACTATTTTCCAATTTGGTAAGAATTCCACATATTTAATATATATCTTCTTTATGTACAATAATTATCTACGGGAATTGTATATATATAGTAGTGTTTTAATTATATGTAGATTATACTTCCTCCGTATCACAATAAGTGATACACTTTCTATAAATGAGTGTTTCATAATAAGTGATACACTTTAAAAGTTGCTTTATGTGACAAAAATGTGGACCCTACATTCACTAATATCCGTTATTAACCTTATGCCCTTACTGTTTACTTTTAAAACTCAATAATATCACTTTATCCAAGAAAAGCAGGACATATCATCAACTAACTATCCACTTGATTATATTTTAACTCATACTTTAATATTTTATTTCAAAATTCGTGAAAGTTCAAATGTATCACTTATTGTGATACGAAGGAAGTATAAAATAAGGGAAATATTAACCATTGCCCTTAGGACTATGGTTAAAAAAATTATATGTACTTGAAGTTGATGCACTTTAACCATAAAATACCACTCCTTATGAAAATCACTAACCACTCAATGATGGTTATGCTTTAATATATGTACATAAACCAATGATGGTTATGCTTTAATATATGTACATAAACCAATTAAGTAACTTTTATCCATTACCTTTAGGGCTATGATTTGCAAATCCTACAAAATAATTTACAAATTGAAGTATTGTAATATTCAACTTCGTACTTAATGTAACCTACAAATACAAATAAAGACATCTTTGAAATCAATCAAAAATAATAATTTAAATGATAATAATAATTATAAAAATCTATAGTAATTAAATTATCATAATATTTTATATAAAAGGGTAGACAGAGCAAGTATCGAACCATGGTCTCTAGCACCATTGGAGGCTTAAATCTTCTACTGAAGCCATTATGACAAAGCAACTACTGCGTTATTTTTCCATGGTTTTATTATATAATATAAAACTAATTTGCAATTTAAAACGGGACTGTTGAAACAAAGCCCACATGCTCAATTATGATTGGTGAAGAATCAAACGGGGTTTTGTTTGGTAATGAACAGTACCATGTTGTACCATAAATGTATATATAGGTAATACTAGGTAGTTAGGAGGGCCGTGATAATCACGGCCCTTGAAAATTGATTAAAAAGGTAACTTTTATTATGAACATTGTGTGACCAAAATTCAAAGATACATACCAGACCACCAGGATTATTTCAAATAAAAAATTGCTAAAACAAGATCAGGTATGGTCAAATAGGGTTAAAAGTTACATTGCTATTGCATACAACCTCCTAAATAATGTACTCAATGATTTAGATTATAATTATAGTACTATTATGTTTGTTATCATATCTAACAAATGAATTAAGTTACAAAAAAAATGATAAAAAGTTTTTTTGAGTCAATTTGGCCCGTTTCGACCTCTGCCCATGTAGAAAAACTATGGTTCGTAAGAATATTTGAATCTAAATCAATAAGATTTATTTACTTTCATGAATATATTTACCTTAGTTAGCTTTTGTATACTTGAGGCTGGAACTTCATTATAACCCCAACTGTATCGGATACAACTTCATGTACAGGTTCAACCAATAATGCATATGTGCTCACCTGTAGTAACCATGAGTTTGTGAAGCAAATAAAGTTCATAAATCGAGCAAGAACTAAAAAGCATAAACAACAAAAAAGGAGTGTAGAATACTACCCTTAGACTCAGGGACATTGCAACATGTACCAACGTTATTTAAAAAACTCTAGTACTCCAAAGCCTTGGTCGAAGAAAGTTACATTTACAAGTTGAAAATTTAGGCTTCAACAGATGAAATGTGGCAAATCAAGTCAATAACACGGGAGCTGCAAACATATTAAGAAAAGAAAAAAAAGGCCAAATTAGTAAAATAAATATCATCCTTTTTGAAACCATGATATTTTGTAAAAAAGCATAGTTGAATGACCAAAAGGAAACACAACCAGCTTTAATACTCGAATAGAGACAAACTTTCTACAATGACAAGCTGGAAAAATGTTGACGAAAAAAGACATTAGTTGGCCAACTCAAGCCAACCCGACTATCTTATCTCAACAAATTTTTATTTGTATTGACCCATTTTGACCCATCACCAAATCCATGATAATTCCATAGAATGATGAAAATTCAAAATAAGCTTCCATAAATAAATAAGAGAAATTTAGAAAGTACATGTATTTCACAAAGTTGTCATTCAAGGCGATTCCGACCTTGGCATCAAAGATGCTAGGATGGTTAAAGTTGGTAGATGCATCATCCACTTCAATGTATCCCAAAAATACCCTTAAATTTGCCTTTTGGTTCCTCCATAAATTATTTATTATTTAAAAAATATACCTTGATTTATAATATTAGTAGAATTAAACGTTAATATAATTAAATGATCAATACTTACTTGATGGCAGCCTTGATTTGCTCAGAAGTAGCAATCTGCTCAACTCTGACACTTAAGTCAACCAAAACACCGACAGTTGGTACAGGAAAGGCCATTACGGTTAATTTACCGTTAAGGACTGGCAGCACATTGGCAATAGCCTACAATAACAGATAAATAATATAACGTTAATTAAATGATTTTATTTTTGTAAAATTGACAGTTTTTTCTAATAGAAAATACAGATAACAATTCTGACCCATTAGCTCATGATATGGGTTGTGTTTTATCCCAGACAGGTTAAAACTTAGTGTCTACTCATAATACATACTTATATATAAACTTGTCTGAATCAATTTCATTCAATGTATTAGATTCTTATTATATAATTTCATTTTTTAGTTATAAATAATGGATCATATATTTATGAAAAATTACAATTGGACAAAAGAAAATTGTGCTCGGTAACCCAGTCCGACACGACCCCTTTCAACCCAAACCCAACCAGCCCTTTTTTAATAATCCAGTCTAATATTACCTTGACAGCTCCAGTGCTACTGGGAATGATGTCGAAAGATGCAGCTCTTACACTTCTGCAGGATGTTTCATCAACAGTCTTTTGGGTGGCTGAAATGTATTGAGAACAAATTAAATATATTTTAGAATTTTAAATCATCGTATTTAACACTTTAATTAACCAATTGAAAGGAAAATTTACCAGTCAAGGGGTGGAGCCATAGGAGCAAGTCAGTTAGTTATACGGTTGGCGTTTGAAACAATGTTAAGATCGGGTATGTATTCCTTCGCGTTGACACCCATAACAAACATGGAAGCATCCTTGCTAGGAGCTTAGATAACAATCTTCTTAGCATCACCCTGATAATACAAAACCAATCAAAATCAGTTAAAAACGAAATAAATATGTAAATTAGTCAACAATTATATCATTCTAGCCTATTATCAAATTTGTACCCATATGACTTAAACCTTTATTAAATATGCTTGCTATAGCCTACAGTTCATTAAATATTGCAAAATTAAGAAAAAGAAATAGTTTGGTTGCTTATGTGGTAGCAGCAAACTGCACATATCTACTATCTTCTTCCCCACAACATCATCACCATATTCCTCCACAATTTCTCCTCCTTCCATTGCAGCAAATCCTAATTCAACTCATACAGATTATAAACTAATCCAAGACAAATCTAGAAGCATATAGGTCATCTCCATACCAAATTATGATCCAATATCTCAGCAACCAATAGTAACTACAAATTAAACTCTTTTGAGTTGACTTATTAAAATCTACCAAACTGACCCTTCATACCCAAACCCGACCCACTCGTCACCCCTAAAATTAATCCAGCAGAATAACACCCATTGAAGCACTACATTTACAGTTTTAACAATTTAATATATATATGTGCATACCTAAAAATACAATGAATACATAACTTCTAAGAATCACAAGCATTGGGACTATTGACTTCTCTTCATTAATGTACATGATTTTTAAGAAAAATAAGGGGGGATCGTTTTTATCAGTGATGTCCATGTTGAAAAACTTTTCATGCACTTCAATTAATTAAAAAAAAGTTAATAGAAATAAATTGTGTCATACCTTTTTGAATCAATTGCAACCACTTGCTTCAAATTCCATAATGATGATAAAGATCTACAGCAGCTCGAACATCTCTATTCATATGAAAGTAGCTGCATTAACATATTTGCCAAATTAATATAGAAGTATAAAAATCAGAGAAATAGTCGTATTAATTTGTTATAATCGGTTTGGGATGTGACAGATTGCTTGTTGCTATGTGAATATTGTATATAATCAACGGTTCGTATGACATTAATTGGCCTCCCATTGAAGGTATTTTATTTTAAAACAATAATCTAATCACCAACATAATTTGTATCAAAAAATTGATTTCTTTACCTTTTAATGCACTCATCAGAAATTTTATATCAAGATTTATGAGCATAAATTTTAGAAAAAGAAACTTATGATTCAATTAAAATTAGATCTTTTTGCATTTTAAAACTTACCCAATGTCTTCGCCATATGGCTTTCTCAGGCCATTGGTCAAGTACCTGCTTCACAAGTAAAGGAAAGATGTGTCCTTCATAGTATGCATCAATTCCTTTGCTCTTAAGCACTATTTTCCCAATTCAATCTGTAACAAATTTAAATTAAAAAGACATTTAATCAAACAATTCTGATAATGCATACGTTATTGACATAGTTCATGTATAAGTAGGTAACGAACCGCAACAGTTCCGGATACACAGGCTTCTTCAATTGTTTCTCTTAAGGCGGCTGCTTGATTTCTTCTTCTAATTACCAACCTTACTGTCAAACAATTGACCATATATTAAAATAAGATTCCATAATTACCATTGAGTTATGAAAAAAAAACTGGAATTAAAAGCGAACTATTTATACCTTAGGGAGTAACATTCATTTGCCTTTTCTTTGAGCACTTATCACAAGCACCTCGAGTGCATCTTCTATGTTCTTTCCTGATGCTTACATATCAATTTGTAAGGTATGCATCTGCACATCATTTAGGTACGAATTATAAGTGAATAAGAATCAATTTCGCTTAAAATTTGAAAACCCTAAATTTGATGTTTCTCTCAATTTCAAAATTTGGGAACCATCGATTGTAAATTGTGTAATTTTTCATTCATCTGACAAGTAATTTTTCATTGAATTCACCCATAAGTGTACAAGATGAATATATTTAAGAGCAGAAACTAACCCAATTAAAAGAAATAAGAATTACCTGACCAAGCGTCGCTGCTTCAGCTTCAATTCCACCAGCATGTCGGTTTTTGAGAGAGAGAGAGAGAGAGTTTTAGAGGTTGTGCTTTGAAGAGAGCGTTGTGTTTTTTTTATGTTGAAATGAGGAGGCGGTGGAAGCAATGACGGTGCATGATTTCTTGTTGGAGGCGAAGAAGGGGAAGTCGGTGAGAAAGGGCGGTAGAAGCATCTGATTGGAGGATAGGAAGCAGCTGATCGACGTGGCCTACAAAACCGTTTATTAAGGCGGTGAAGCCCATGGTCAATTTTAATTGGCGGAAAGAAGCAGCTCATCGACGTGGGCCTTAAAATGGTTTACTTGCATATAGATATATGATTTGTAACCTCAATCTCTCTTTATAATAAAAAATTTAAAATGCACGATAATATTTTTAAATTAATTTAAAATATTATTGAAAAATAATGACCACCTTTCTTTTTTAATAATTTCATATGATAATATTTTTAAATTCATTTAGGATAACCGGATAATGACTACTTATTTTTTAATAGTTTCAAATCCTACTGTAAATATTAAATTTAACGATCATTAAAATTACAACATCCGTGAATTTTTAAAGGGTATAATCTAGTTAGTTTTAATTGTAAGGTCAACTCCTACAAATCTTGCAACTATTTTTACAATTATCATATATTTAATGGTTTTAATCCGATTATTTGAATTATTTGAAATGAACTAGATTCGTTATATATTACTCCCTCCGTCCCATAAAAAACTTCACATTTAGATTTTGGACAAGTTATTAGGTGATAGTTAGTGGTGGGGTTATTGATAATATTTTTGATTAAAATATAAGGTTGGGTTGGAGAGAGAAAGATTGTTATTGGATATTAATTGTGGGGTCTTTAGTAATAATAATTTTATTGTGTGGAGCCCATCAAATATGGAAAATTGGAAGTTTTTTGTGGGACAAAAATTTAGAGTAAAATTGGAAGTTTATTATGGGACGGAGGGAGTAATTTATATATTTGCATGTTGCTCTTTTGGTAGCAAAGGTCATTATGTTTGAACGGCTATATGACCATTCATTATTAATTTGTTTTTAAATTTTTCTTCATTTATCTCATATATAAATACTAACCGTAACAACAATTTCAAATCATACCAACTGTCTGTTTTATATCATTCTACTCTTCTCAGTACTCTAAAAAATGTCTTAACCCCACAAGTCCACAAACACCCAATCAAGTAGCAATTCACTCGCCTCTTTTGGGAATACTTTCAAATCAGGAGCATTTTTTCCACCCGTTAAATTCAACCAAGAAATGTTCAATGAAATGTGGTTTTAACTACTCAAATATCAACAAATGCAATAACAAATAAATGATTATTCTTTGACAAATTTTTACTATTGTTTGTTTCTAACCTCCTATAACACTTAAATCGATGACTTGTTAGTATGACTTGGGGACTTATAAGGCTCACATAAGTAAAAGAATACATACATAAATTGAAGAATTACTATCTACTTGATAACATCGAATACGTCCAATAACAAGCATAGAAAGTTAATTACACAAATATATTTGTACATCAAATTATCATTTACAGGAAACAAAATTAACGTCGGGCAGATGAAGTATTCTAATCACTCAAAATCGAAAATTATTTACTTTAACTCCAAAAGACATCATAAAATAAAATACATTTATCCAAACACTGATAACTAAAAAGGTAACAATAATCACATAACCAATTCCAAAACAAATATCCAAACACCACCTAATTTAGGATATCATAATATTAATGTACAACTCAAAATTTCAAAGAAAACTAAAAAAACTAAACGAAATAAAAACAAAATTTTTCATAACTTGGTCATTATACAATTCACCATGGTACATTAAGTTCACCTTCTGATTCAACCACAATATTTAATAGCCTTCGAATCCTATCCCGTAAAAACCCAACTTTCATTCCAATGATAGCAAACGAATTGAGGGAATTATCCCACGACTCGAGTGCCACCTTAGTCGTGGTAGCGAATTTGCAGTTTTTGATCTCGCTTGCGATCTTTACAATTTCACCAATCATACCAACAACTAACATGTTGTACAAGTTATCAGCAACTGAATCATGAAGAAACTCTTTCCTATACATGCACAGTTTGTAATAAGTCATTCTGACATCTTCTGGAAGGTCGGAGTCAACGCACATGGCTTTGACCATGATGTGAAAGTCTTGGAAGTTTTGGAGTTCTTCAAGTGAAAGGTTGGGTCTAGAAACTTCTAAACCATCTACTTGGTTTTGACCATTCTCCCTAACTACATATACCTACAAAATAGAAATTTGTAATTTTCATAAGCAAAAAAATTAAATTATAAACAAAACTAAAGTGAAAGAGTGCAAAATTACCTTAAATTTGTTGGGTTCAAGTAAATGAAAGACCATAACATCTCCTTCATGCAAATTATTCGCAGCTGCAAATTCTTTCCATCCTGCGCTAAACCCGGTTTTCTCAGCAACGTATCTAATATGATAAATTTGTCCATTTTCAGATTCAATCACCATTCCACATTCTTGTCTCGGTAAAAACGATTTCCCAAACATTTGCGAAAACCCCTGCATATGAAAACGGATCACAAAAAATTCTATAAATAGAAACCAAATTGCAAGTGGTTGAAATTACGGTATTTTCGTTACCATCCAATGACCAGGGTCAACATGCGGTTTGAGCACCATTTTTATACAGCTCGGGCGTTCGGTTCCTAATCTTGATTGAATCTTCCCTGCCCGAAGCATGGCGGGCATGATTCCGTTTGAACTTGAAGATTTCATTGCAGAAACAAAAATTCAGACGTTTTCTTAAAAAATTGGGTTGCAAAGGGTTTTGGGGGAAAGAGAGAAGTAATGTGGGTGAGCATGTACGTGAAAGCCGTCAATTATAATGGCTTATTGTCTACGTACGTGTCGCTCATGTTATTGGTGAAGCCATGCGTCACTAAATTTAAAGCACTTTTTGTGAAGTCTGGCGTGAGTTGGCAACCGGGCTCGGCCACCATGTCACTAGCTTCGAGTTCCACCTTAGTTGTTGTAGCGAACTTGCTATTATTAATTTTGTTTGTCATCTTTACTGTTTCACTCATCATGCCACTAACTAACATGGTGTACAAGTTATTAGGAAGTGAATCGTGAAGAAACTCTTTCCTACTTATGCAGAGTTGTGTGGGGTTTAGACATTTTTTGTTGCGTTGAGAGGAGTAGAAGATAGAGTTGGTGTGATTTTAAATCGTTGTTGTACTTAGTATTTATACGGTGCGATAAAGAAAGGAAATCCAAAAAAAATAAAATGTTAAACGGTCATATAGCCGTTTAAAGAACATTAATATTTCTTATTGTTAAAATCTAACCGTTAGTGGGGCCGGGTGGGAGAGGGGTTCAAAAAAGATAATATAAACCGTGATCGAGCCGCCTATTTGTTGTGTGCGCCCCTTTTTTTTAAATTATGTGTATTCATACATGAATAAACAGTCGTACGTTTATTCATATATGAATACACAACATTTATTTCAAAACTTAAAAAAAAAGTATGTTTATTTATACATGAATAATCTATATATATGCATACATGAATACAAAATACTTGAGGACTACAAGGACAACTTTTAACCAATCGTTTAAGAAATCATTATAAAAAAAATTGGATCTTTAATTTTTTTTATCAGCTGAAAATGGATCATTATGAGGAAATATGAATCATTATCAAAAATTTTGATTATAATTAACAAATTTTGGATCATAATCAAGAAATTTTGGATCATTATCACTCTCCTTGCAACACAATTTGTATTTGATTATTTGTGGATCAATAGTTATTATAATTAGCAGTTGTTACATTGTCTATCTCTTCAAGTAATTTAACTATCATTCATGTTCTTAGTTATTCCATAATTAGTTGTACATTAATAAAAAAGAGATCGAAAATATTATGTATATTGTTTGAATTGACCATTAAGATCGATTAAGTGTATGCAATCCCATTAATTAGGTACTAGCAGGGTATCCGCGCAATGCGGCGGCAGGTACATAGTTACTATATTTTGAGGCGAACAAATGTTGTTTGGTCGCACGTCTTTTGCATTAAATTGATTATCGAGAGGTCTTGTGATGGGCTTCCACTCCCAGATGTATTGGACATTAAATTGGCCTTGTCAAATTTCAAAATGTTGCTGGACCGGCATTTATGGATTGGAAACATCTTATTAGGGTAGTATTCGAACATCTTAACCAAAGCTGTGAGTTTGGTTAGTGGTAAGTGCTTTACCTTTGGACTTGTCCCACGCGGGTTCGAACCTTGTAAGCAGCTTTTTAAATAATATTTTTCAATCCGGCAAATTGAACATTTCTAATTATGGCAGGTTTGAATTCAGACATGCCTTAATTAGAAATGTGGAGTTTACTTTATAAAGTTGTATAGATAAGTTATAACTGGATTATTATTAATTATAGGTTATAATTGGAATATTATTAAGTATAACCTGAATAGCTTGTTTCAAAATGGCTTCTGCTTCCTCGGTGAATATCTTGGTAGAAGATATTATTTCTTGAAACTGTGGTTTATTGGTTTTTAAGTAAGTACGTAACTTAACCAGAAATTTCCTTATTGGATTATTATTAGGTATAAATTATAATAAGATTATTATTAAGTATAATTTATAATTGGAATATTATTAATTATAAGTTACAATTGGAATATTATTAAGTGTAAAGTATAATTGTATTATTATTGACCTATACTAATAAATACTCGTACTGAATTTGGACTCTCTTTGATGCCTTTTAATTAATTTGAGTAACGTTATTTAGCATACCATTTGGTCAGTTGGTCCTACTCATAGTCCTACTTATTAAATGAAGACATTTGTCAAAATCAAAGGATAATTTAAGACAGAGAATTAGTAGAGTACAAATATTATCCTATTAAATATATAAGACTATGAGTATGATTAAATATTATCCTATTAAATATATAAGACTATGAGTATGACTAAATATTATTTCTCAATTAATTTTCCCGTCCAACCAATCCTACCCTATATATGAGGCCTAAATTTGAAGAGGGTTTGACACCATGTCAATTCCAAGCATTCCTATTCGTCCATAATGCCACTTGGAATTCCCTGATTGGTCCACGTCATTTGCACTAATACAAACGAATCTGGTACGGCTTACGGTCTACATTCATATTCATATGCTCCATATACGGCAAACGAATCTGGTACGGCTTACGGTCTACATTCATATGCTCCATATACAGCTTCCTACATACAAGGAAACAAATAACTATTTAAAAGATCGTACATACAAATAACTATTTAAAAGATCCTACATACAAGGAAACAAATAAATATTTAAAAGATCAATCAGCGAAGGAAACAAATAACTATATGTAACATTTATATGTAACATTTCTTCATTTACCGTTTTTTTGTACAAAATCATCATCACATCTATCGATTATTATGTCATTTAGAAGTATATAAAGTTTTTGAACATTTTTCTACATACTAAAATTTACAGCATACCCGCCCATCGGGCGGGTTTTGTAGCTAGTTTATCATATATATAAGATACCTTAAATGCTCTTTTCATTATCCAAAATTTTTTATACCAACCATGCTAGAAATCATGGATTTTCATTACTTGGCATTTTGAAAGTTGGTAACATTCTAATCAGTGATTTATATATATAAGGTTAGGATCTGATAAGAATTTAAAAATTGGTGAGAACTGTGATAACAATTCACAGCAACCCATTTTGTGAAGGGCACACAATTCTTTTATGAAACCTTTATTTCTCTCTCCTTATACCACTTGTCGTCTTATGATTGGATGTGGGTTTTCCCCCCACTTCGTTTTTCGTCCATATCTTTTTTTATTTGTAAAATAAAAAATCTAAAATGCCAAAAAATTTAAAATTAAATTTACTACAAAATGAATATAATCATGAAAATTTGAATAAAAAATTGATCTAAAATTGACAATAATCCATAATTAAAAAAATAATCCCAAAATTATTAATGATACAAATGTATTTAAAATAATCTAAACTTAACAAAATTATCCAAAACTATATATGGTAGTTATTATTTAACTAAATGTATATGCAAAATTATGTTTATACAAAATTAACAATTAGTATTTATATGGTGAGATAAAGAAAGGAAATTCAAAAAAGTAGTGTTAAAAGGTCATATAGCCGTTTAAAGAACACTAGGATAAAACCCGCGCGATGCGGCGGGCTGCGAAGTAAATATTACTGGCGATTAAAACTTCATTCGTAACATATTTTTAAGACGAATACAATACATAATTGCAACGAACTGTATGTTTTTTATTTCGATTGGCAGCTTGTGCTTGCTTATGTCTTCACTTGAAGAATTAAGGCTTTCAACGACGCATATTTCTCCGATTACATCTAAAAAAAAATTCATTAATTAGTAGGGGTATAGGGTTATATAACATATAAATCCTACATAGTAAAATGGAGTTAATTTTACCAATTGACTTCGAGGCTAGTAATGAGTTATTCAAAATGTTCTCGTATGAAGCAAACTCAAAACCATGTAATGGACCAGACCACTCAGCGCATTCTTTAATCGTTGTGCTGGATTGAAATGAAAGTTTTTCATTCATGCCAGTAAACGTAAAACTTGACTTGGCCTGCCACAACTTACCTCCTCTGATATAATCTCATTTTTATTGTTGAAGTACGTGTGGGGCCACATTCGTAAAACCCTGACCTTGAGATGTATTTTGTCCTTGAAATCATGAATGTTTCTTATATAGTGCGATCCGATTGTTGCCATGTTAAGAATACCTTACATAAAAAAGATTACGAAAATCATACACGGTAGGAATAACATATGTATCATTTGTTAAAGAATAGAATGAAAAAACAAACTTGCGGGTGATAACTCATACCGTTGGTTATGAAGGTTTTCTCGATTTTGGATGAAAACAGTGACGGGTTTTCTCGGTTTATAATACCGTTGTTTATATAGAGTGGAGGTAATACGTATTTTAATTTAACAAATTAAATTAATATTAATCCAAAGATTTAATGGGTAGTTATAGCATGAATAAAAAAACGTATAGGTTAAAATTAAGTCTTTATATTGGTATCCGAAATATCCATTTGGTTACTATATATTCTCTCTCACAGTTCATAAGGATGAAAAAACGTAAGCTTGAAAAAAACGTATACATAATTAAGTCTTTATACCTAGTTATAGCATTGACTGACCGTTTATGTTTTAAGACCTGCTAAAAATGAAAAAAAACGTATATCGTATAATTAAGTCTTTATATTGGTATCCGAAATATCCATTGGTTACTATATATTATCTCTAACCGTTCTTAAGCATTGAAAAAATGCAAGTATGAAAAAAACGTATACATAATTAAGTATTTATACCTAGTTATAGCATTGACTGACCGTATCGGTTTTAAGACCTACTAAAAATGAATAAAAAAACGTATAGGTTAAAATTAAGTTTTTATATTGGTATCCGAAATATCCATTGGTTACTATATATTCTCTCTCACAGTTCGTAAGCATGAAAAAAATGTAAGCATGAAAAGAACGTATACATAATTAAGTCTTTATACCTAGTTATAGCATTGACTGAACGTTTTTGTTTTAAGACCTGCTAAAAATGAAAAAAAAACGTTTATCGTATAATTAAGTCTTTATATTGGTATCCGAAATATCCATTGGTTACTATATATTCTCTCTCACAGTTCATAAGGATGAAAAAAATGTAAGCTTGAAAAAAACGTATACATAATTAAGTCTTTATACCTAGTTATAGCATTGACTGACCGTTTATGTTTTAAGACCTGCTAAAAATGAAAAAAACCGTATATCGTATAATTAAGTCTTTATATTGGTATCCGAAATATCCATTGGTTACTATATATTCTCTCTCACAGTTCATAAGGATGAAAAAAACGTAAGCTTGAAAAAAATGTATACATAATTAAGTCTTTATACCTAGTTATAGCATTGACTGACCGTTTATGTTTTAAGACCTGCTAAAAATGAAAAAAACCGTATATCATATAATTAAGTCTTTATATTGGTATCCGAAATATCCATTGGTTACTATATATTATCTCTAACAGTTCTTAAGCATTGAAAAAATGTAAGTATGAAAAAAACGTATACATAATTAAGTCTTTATACCTAGTTATAGCATTTGACTGACCGTTTCTGTTTTAAGACCTACTAAAAATAAATAAAAAAACGTATAGGTTAAAATTAAGTCTTTATATTGGTATCCGAAATATTCATTGGTTACTATATATTCTCTCTCACAGTTCGTAAGCATGAAAAAAACGCAAGCATGAAAAGAACGTATACATAATTAAGTCTTTATACCTAGTTATAGCATTGACTGAACGTTTTTGTTTTAAGACCTGCTAAAAATGAAAAAAAACGTATATCATATAATTAAGTCTTTATATTGGTATCCAAAATATCCATTGGTTACTATATATTCTCTCTCACAGTTCATAAGGATGAAAAAAACGTAAGTTTGAAAAAAACGTATTCATAATTAAGTCTTTATACCTAGTTATAGCATTGACTGACCGTTTATCTTTTAAGACCTGCTAAAAATGAAAAAAAACGTATATAGTATAATTAAGTCTTTATATTGGTATCCGAAATATCCATTGGTTACTATATATTATCTCTAACAGTTCTTAAGCATTGAAAAAACGTAAGTATGAAAAAAACGTATACATAATTAAGTCTTTATACCTAGTTATAGCATTTGACTGACCGTTTCTGTTTTAAGACCTACTAAAAATAAATAAAAAAACGTATAGGTTAAAATTAAGTCTTTATATTGGTATCCGAAATATTCATTGGTTACTATATATTCTCTCTCACAGTTCGTAAGCATGAAAAAAACGCAAGCATGAAAAGAACGTATACATAATTAAGTCTTTATACCTAGTTATAGCATTGACTGAACGTTTTTGTTTTAAGACCTGCTAAAAATGAAAAAAAACGTATATCGTATAATTAAGTCTTTATATTGGTATCCAAAATATCCATTGGTTACTATATATTCTCTCTCACAGTTCATAAGGATGAAAAAAACGTAAGCTTGAAAAAAACGTATTCATAATTAAGTCTTTATACCTAGTTATAGCATTGACTGACCGTTTATCTTTTAAGACCTGCTAAAAATGAAAAAAAACGTATATAGTATAATTAAGTCTTTATATTGGTATCCGAAATATCCGTTGGTTACTATATTTTATCTCTAACAGTTCTTAAGCATTGAAAAAACGTAAGTATGAAAAAAACGTATACATAATTAAGTCTTTATACTTAGTTATAGCATTGACTGGAAGTTTTTGTTTTAAGACATGTTAAAAATGAAAAAACAAACGTATATCGTATAATTAAGTCTTTACAAGCATTTAATTTTCATTAAGTTGGACGGTTACTATCTTACTCTTGAATGCGTAAATTGGAACAAGAATTATTTTATGAAGTTAAAAATCATACAACTTCCTTATTCAGTATCACACTAAATTGAGTAGTTGTTTTCACGTTATATTTTAGCAGAACCGCTCAAAATCAAGGATTTGATAGTTATACAATCATAATATAATATATTTATATGGTAATTTTTATTCCATTTGGTCGGCAATAAGTGAATCATTATTTGAATGTAATCGCAATTTAAGAACCAAAAAATATATATATAATTGTGGGATGAATTACAATTAGTTCATATAATTAATTTGTCCTCTTTGCAATAAAAACGTGTATATAAAACGTTGCTTTAAAAGGTATGTTTAGTAGGGGTATTAAAATTTTATTTAATTTGAAAAGATATAGGTTAATTTTGGACTAATAGCATTGATTCGACGTTTTTATTACAATTTTGTATAAATTAGGGAATCTATAAGAGTATTAATTTTTTACTGAAAAATATATAATTCACATTATGTCAAAATAAAATAACAGTCAACCTTCATCAAGTTGGAACAAATATAATTTGTTATGTTTGTGGTCAAACCAAACATATTCAACTCGAACATATTTGCATTTGTACCAGTAATGTGGATGCCAGAGGTCTTCAAAGTTTTCAATCGGTTCATATCCATCAAATTCCTTCGAAAGAGAAATAGAAAAATATTAGTTAACACCGAATTTATGATTTTAAAGTAAGAATTTGAAACTCTGAATTTAGTCAAATAGACATTACCTCTACTTCTTCAACTGGTCATGGCAGTGGCTGGAGCACTGAAGCACCATATTGGTGATTAAAGCCATGTAGAAGATAATATGATTGTAAGTTTTCACGTCGGTTGTAGCTTGCACAACAACCCCATCGTAAGTTCGTGCACTATATATATGGCTAAAAAAACGTAAAATTATTAAGGAATTCAATGAAAAACGTTCAGTCAAATGTTGAATGATTTAATTATGGCTAAAAAAAACGTAAAATTAATGAGGAATTCAATGAAAAACGTTCAGTCAAATGTTGAATGATTTAATCCATAAAAAACTTATGGTTTTTATGGTGCTAAAATTAAAAACGCTTTATTCACCTTACCATTATGGATTCTTTTTTCTAACAATAAGAGTAGCATAAAAGTATTATTTGTAAGTCAATGCCGGTTTAAATGTATAAATCAAAAAAACGTATGAAGTAAATGATTGTTTCAATGTTTAAATGATTTCGATGTTAAAAAACGGATAGTAAAATTTTAAAGGATTTCAATGTTACAAAACATAAGTAATTTTAACGGCTTTTAATTAAGGTGTTAATATTAAAAACGCCTTAAATAGATAACATTATGGTTTATTGTTTCTAAAAATAAGAGTAGCAAAAAGTCTTATTTGTAACGGCTTTTAATTAGTTGTGTCCGGACATTTAAAGCATATCGTATTAGTGTTTCGGTTTTGCTTCAAAAATGTGATGTGGTTAAGTGGTAAGGTGAATAAAAAGGAGTCTAGATACCCAAGTTCGAAACCTACGGATGGCTTTTTTTTTGCATTTAAGACGTGGGTTTAAGACCTTCCAGAAATAGAAGGCCAATTTTAAGACCTGCTATAATTAGAAAGTCATTCACTCATTATAGATAGTAGAGATTAATATTTCTTACCGTTAAAATATAACCGTTGGTGGGGGTGGGGTGGGGTAAGGGTTCAAAAGTTTTTTTAACGGAATGAAAATAGTTTCATTAGAAACAATCCAATTATAACTTATACTTAATAACTAGGGGTGTCCATCGTTTTATTGGCCCGGGTTTGGCTCTTATCGGGTCGTGTTTTGATGTAAAAAAATACTAACGCGGAACCCGACCGGATAAGGAGTCGGGTTTGTCGGGCTGGGTTGAAAAAACCCGATATAAACATGATCGGGTTCGGGTTTGGGTTTGTGTCCGGTTTGTCGAATAAACCCGACCCGACTAGCATATTCGGGTTCGGGTTTGTGTCGGGGTCGGGCAATCCAGTTATGACTTATGCGGCTTTTTAACGAATGAAAAAGTTTCATTAGAAGCAACTACCAATAAATTACGACTTATACTTAATAATAATCCAATTATAACTTATAAATAATAATAATAATAATCCAAGTAAGACTTACATTTAATAATTTTCCAATTATAACTTATAGTAGTATTTAATAATAATCCAATTATGACTTACTTTTTTTTGAACGACAAGAAAAACGTTCATTACCCCTTATATACATTCACCATTCAAATCTACTATTCATTAGAAAAGTTAAAACGGAACGGGATTAACAAAACGGTGTTGAAAGTATTTTCAAAATTCCCCTATAGTGGGGGGTGATTGTATAAATATTTATTTACAAATTTTGACTTTGTCCCTTAATTTTCCGTTTGTTGCTATTTGTTTCACTACAAGTTTTATTTATTATATAATTCATCAAGCAAAAACAATATATCAAGGACAACACTTTTTTCGAAAAATCATATGTTTTTCAATCTTAACCTTTTACATTATTAAATGAAATATATATCTAATATTTATGTATTATTATTAATATGGTTATTGCTATCAAGAATGTAGGATATAATACTACAAATTACATTCATGAACTAAAAAATTTTATACCCGACATCTACTAAATCTTAACTTTTAGTTAAAAATTAACACATTAAATTCCCGCCACAACGTGCAGACCCGATATTGCTTGTTAGAAACAACTAACAATAAATTATGATGCATACTTAATAATAATAATCCAATTACACTAAAACCTCCATAAATTAATAAGGTTGGGACTAGGATATTTTATTAATTTAGCGAGATATTAATTTATCGATAAATTAATAAGTTATTAATTTAAAGATAATATTATTATAAAATCAACTTATCTAATACGTATTCACATATTCACAGGACCTTCAAAATTCTGCATCACATTCACATTCACTAGACCTTCAAAATTCCCACATTAATGAACTTGTCAAGTTCAATGTACATAAATCTAGATTGATCACAATAAAATGTTTAACGATAAATTTTAAAATCACATCAACTATGAGTTCTAATGATAACTTTATAATTTTGGAATTTTATTTTAGTAATTATTAATTTATAGTTTGGTTGAGATTAATATATTTACATTAGGATTTCAAAAAAATTATTATCTTATTATTTTATCGATTGGGGTCCGATTTTGTACTAGTCCCAAGTTGGGACCGGATAAATTATTAATTTTATCAAGGTTATTAATTTATCGAGTATTAATTTATGGAAGTTTTACTGTGTATCTTATAAATAAGAGTAAATTACATTGATAGTTCACGTGGTTTGTCAGAAGTTTTGAATTTGGTTCATGAGTTTCAGAAATTACACGAATAGTCCTTAAATATGAGGTTGGTCATGGTTTTGATCCCTAAGGCAAATGTCCGTTAAAAAAGCTGTTAAATTCTATTAAATGACTAAAATACCCTTTATGCTTTATTAAACAACCAACCACCACTATTATTCAAGCTACTGATCTAAACAAATTCAAACGAATACCCAATAAACAAATTCGGTCGACTACACAAACTGATGTACTAAAACACCCAGTAAACAAATTCAAACGAATCTAAATCACATATTCACATATCTAAATCACTAGATCTCTCTCATTTATACAAATTCAAACCAACAAAATCAATAAATTACCCAGTAAACAAATTCAAACCATCTCTTTCATTTAATCCTTGCAACCATGTTGATTTTAAACAAAGGGTAATGATCCATAGAAAAGGGTCCTTATTTGAAGAAGCTAAAAAATGGTTGCATTTTCTTAACTTATACATATATGCATGCATATACAAACATATATGTATATATACATATATAATTAGACCATATACTACCTCCGTATCAAAATAAGTGATACATTTGGGAAATTGCGGTTTTTGAGGCAAAAGATTGGAAAATGATTTGAAATAGTATAAAGTGGATAGTTAGTGGATAATGGGACCCACTTCTTTTAGATGTAGTGAAATTAATGATGTTTAAAAGTAAAAGTAAGGGTAAAAGAGTAATTTTACTTTATTAAAGTAGATAGTTAGTGGAGAAGGGGTCCCACTTTTTTGCCAAATAAGGAAAGATTTTGAAGTGTATCACTTATTTTGTTCCACCCCTTTTAGGAAAGTGTATCACTTATTTTGATACGGAGGTAGTATATTATATATGCATATTCATGCCCTATATATGTGTATATATACACATGCATTTTACGTAACTTGCATTTGCATTTTCATATCGGAACTTGTATTTTCGTTTACGAAAATGCATATACATACCGTATATATATATGTGTGTATATAAATACATATAGAGGGTATACATGTGAAAATATGTATATCTATGGTCTAAATATATATGTATATGTACATATATGTGTGTATATGTATATTTATATTTATATTTTACGAAAATGCAACCCTTTTCTAGCTTCTTCAAATAAGGATGCTTCTTTCTTGATCCATATTCTTAAACAAATGCCAGATACAAAAGAAGAAAATCGCCTCTCATTGTCAACAAGAAAATTGTCTCTCATTGTCAAACCAGATATGGAGACCTCTCGACCGAGAATGGGTTTAGGGGCACCACCGTCTATCGCTAACAGCTTCAGCCACCACCGTCAGAACCTACAAATCAACCGTCAAAGTTCTGCACCACTGTCGGAACCAACTCTAAGCATCGAAGCTGATGATGGCGATTTAGAACCTGCAAATCGATACCGACGAAGAAAATTTTGAGATCATAATGGACGAAAACTTCTTTGATGGATTAGTCGAGCTTGTCGGTCCAGTCACCGGATTTTGTTGGTCGGAAAATTAGAGTGGTCGGGAAATTAGAGTTGCAGGTTGTTAGATGGTTGCAGGGGGGTTGGAGAGACGAGAGAGAGAGAGAGAGAGAGAGAGGGCAGAGGAGAGAGTGAAGGGTTAGATAGTTAGAGGTAGACATGGCAAATGGGTCGTGTCGTGTCGAGACCTTATACGTATTGAGACCCCTAAATCCAAACCCGACACGTTTAATAAACGTGTTCAAAATGTTAACCCAAACCCGACACGGTTAATTTCGAGTCAACCCGACACAACCCAATTAACCTGTTTAAGCGGTGAAAATTCGCATATAGTAACTAAACATAATAAAAATCCAACAAAAATATGATAAGAATTCAACAAAAACGTAATAAAAATTCAATAAAAACGTAATAAAAATCTAAAAACATAATTGAGAGATCTAATGTGATTGAATTCAAGCTAATTCATGATGATTTGAGAAGAATGAAGAATCAAGTGTGTGTGTTCTTGGTGTTTTAGTGTGTGTAGTTGAGAGAGAAAGATGAAGGGAAGGAAGGCTTTCAAAATCTCTAATTCAATAAGTGTGGGAAAGCTTACATCATTAGTCATCACAAGGGGTATTTATACCCTAACCTCTAAACACACTTAAACTAGTTTAATTAAGGCTAATTACATCATTTAAGCTCAAAACTAGTCCTAACAATCTCCCCCTTTTTGAGCTTTAGCACTTCATCCCAGTCTTCCTTTTCTTCAATTTCTTCTTTTGGTCCGTTACCAAATTCTTTTACTCTCAGATGTGCTTAAAAATGTTGAATTACTTTTCTTCAATTTAATTCTTCGTCAAAAACTGTATTCAACATATCTCTGTTTTGCTCTTCAATGTTTACATCTGATTAGCTTGAGAAGAAATTGAGATTTCAAACACTCAACGGAAATATTTTTGTTTCGTTGAATTTGTTGGTGTAAGAAATTCCTAAAACTGGTTTACTAAGGATTTGACAGTTCTGGAAATGGAAAATCAGTTTGGTTAGGATTTGCCTGGGATTTTTAGAGATTGGAGATTTTGTGATAGAGGTTTTTGTGAGGATATGATAATGATGTTTTGGATTTTAAAAAGAATGATTTGAAAGTTTAAGTGTAACGACCTGAATTTTTAAAGTAATTAAATAATTAATTTAATTAATTTAGATTACATTTATTAAATTATTTCTAAGTGTTAAACCGTGTGACGTTTTGGCTATGCTTTTAATGTGATCTTTTAAATAATTTTTAAATTATTTATACCAGTGTTAATTAAGTTCCATGTAATTCGAGTAGGTGATCAGATTAGTACCAAAACATTTATTTTATATATAAATAAGGTTGCTGTGATCCGACCTGAACTCGGAGGGCCGAAGCCCTTGTTTTGTTTTAATTTTCTTTTCCTTGGCCCGGCTAGAGGAGGGCCAAAGTTTGAGCATGTTAATTCGGTGGGCTAAATCATTATGGGCCGAAGCTGGTAGCTTGAGATCGGTGGCAGACTTAATTCCCCGAAGTGTCGACTTCTCCTCTCATTCGTACCCTATGAGCCGTCGAACAGATCACATCTTTCTCTCGTTTTCTCTGCAGCAGCGAGAAGAGCATCTCCAATTCATCCAAGCAAGCAACAGGGTCTGGGGTTAAGGATTGTATTCGAGCGTGGTGATTGTTTGTTGTTGTTCGGTAAGCCACACTCTTCTTCTTCTAACTTTCGAGCCTTGATTCAATTCTAATCTCGGGTATCTTTTGTTTGGTGGACTTGCCATCCGGTAAAGCAAGCAGTAGCGTGGTGATGATTAGCGGGACTGAGTTGTGAGCAAGCCTCAGGTTCGAATGGAGTACAATTCGGTAGTTCTCTACCCGTCTACTTGATCAATTCCGTTTTCATTCTGTGAATTTCCTTTTGAGTAATTAATTCCCGTTTTGGTTGATGATGTTTTTGCTGTTGTGGGTCTGACCGGAGTGGAGCAGATTGCGGGTTCATGTGGCGAATTCCTAGTCGTAAATAAAGTGGAGCAGATTACGAGACAATGTAGAACCGGGCCTAGTGTGATCGAGGCTATCAACAGGCTGCAAATTGTTCGTCGTGTGGGTAGAATTCCGATTTCATTTTCTTTTCTTTTTGTCTTGAGTAGGGCTGTGTCATTTTTTTAACATTTTGATATCGAACCAAATTGGATTCGGCAAAGAGTATTATCGAGTTATAGAGGGTTGGTTTGATTGTTGAAACTCCGAGAAATTGTTTGGTTATTGTTTGATGTTGAGCTGTGGGGTTCTAGATGAGGAGTCTTTATTTTTGGGAGTTGAGTCTCGGGTCTTGGTCGCTGAAATTCCTTGAGTGTCGGGACCAGGGTTGGGTAAAAACCGTTGTGGTTTGGCTAAACGTTTTATTACCGAAAAACTCAGAAACCGAACCCTTAGGTTCTTGGTTTCCTAAACCGAGAAGTTTTTTTAAATGAATTAATTAAATTATGGTGAAAAGTAGATTCTGTGATAAAAAGGGTTTTCGTGGCTGTCGGGAGCCTCGGGAATAAATGGGTTGATGTCGGGATTTAAAACGAGTTTTAAACATAATGCTGAATTTTGTTTTTTGACAGAATCTGTCCTTTGAGTTCGGGACTGTTTTTGACACACTTAAAATACGGTTTTAGATTTTTGGTCCGTGCTGGTCACTAGTTTTCTGAGTCCTCTTTCCAATGCTGCTAACGGCTCGTAAATCTGGTATACGGTTTAAAAGTTATCGATGTTTTAGTAATCTATCGCAGAATAGTTTTTCGGTTAAGCTATTCTGTCTTGTGAGCCTGTTTCGACCCCTTTCTGTTTGGAACTAGTTCCCGAAGTCTTCTGACAAATTGTAGTCCTCTGATCCGTGCAGCTACTGTAAAAATTTGGTTATATTCTAGTGAACGGTTTAGGAATTATAACAGTTCCCGCGGGGGTGTCGGGTTCTGGCAGAATGTTGTGAAATGAGTTTTGAGCGAAGTTTTAATTCGAGTTTTATTATGCGATGTAGGACCTTCTAGGAACTGATTGGTGACTCGTACGTGCCAAGGATACTTCTAGGAGCTTACGGTTATTCGAGGTGGGTAATCTCACTATAAACTTGTACTTACTTTCGATTCATGATTTTGTGCTATGTGTTGTGAATTGTCTTGTTGATTGAACTTGAGTATTGATTGGGTGAATTATTTGAGTCATCTGTGATTTGAGTTATCTGTGATTTGAGTTATCTAGAGCCTGAGTTATCTGAGTTTTGAGTTCTTGAATTAAAACATTAAACATAATATACTTGAGTTGTCTTGGCACCGAAGAGTACTGGTGCCAGACGTTTTGACTCAACACCGAAGAGTACAGGTGTTGAGCCTTGAGTTGTGTGAGGCGGGTCGAGGTTGATCTCTCGTCCCAAGTCATACAAGCGCGCTATATAAATTTAAAATCGGAGAAAATAAACTTGAGTAACTGAGAATTGAGTAGAGTCTCTAGGGATCACTTATGTGGCTTGAGTTGTTTGTATTTATTTGTTTATTTTGATATTATTCACTCAGCGGTGGCTGACCCCAATCACTCCCCCCCCTTCTACAGGTACTAGCAAGGGCAAAGAGAAGGTCAATGGTTGATGAGCTGCGTTTCTATTTTTTTATATTTATGGATTTGGATTAAAACATTTATTTCGAGTCAAACATGTTTTGTTTTTAAAACCTTTTATTATTCCGCATTTAAACCACGGGACGGTTTTATATTTTTATTCATGAGTTGGGACCTTTGAGTTACTTGTACTCTTGGGGAAATTGTTTATTTTATTATTTAAAATTTTTTAAATTTCCCCTGATTTCTTGGATGTTACATTAAGTTTTTAGATGTGTGTGTTTGTAGAATTTTGAAAGAATGATTTGTACGGTTAAGTTTATAATTGAATTGAATGATTTGTACGGTTAAGTTTATAATTGAATTGAATGATTTGAAAAATGATGATTGTATTTGAAAGGAGAAAATTTTGATTTACAATTGAAGAATTTTGACAATGAAGGAACACAAAGGTAGCAATGAGAAATAAGAGAATTTGCAATAAACAGAGGCAATCAGTACCAACCTAGACTGGTAAAGAGATCGTTTACGAATATTGCAAAAGCTAATACTCAACATTGATAACCTTGTGTGATTGTAAACATGTAAGAGGTTGAAAAACTGTTTGAGGAAAAAAATTTATTATCAAGAAAGAATAAGAAAATTTGTAATAAACAGATGCAATCAGTACCAATTGAGATTGGTAATGAGATCGTTTACGGATATTACAAAAATTGATACCCCATATTGATAAGTTAAAAAAAATTGAAAGGAGCATCGAAACAGTATGTAGCGATTATAAAAAGAATGCTCCCCCTCGACAGTTGAATTTCAAAAATTATAAAGCAGTTACGCTCCCCCTTGACATAAGAATGTCTATTTTCTCCCCCTTGACAAGTGAATATAAAAAATTCTCCCTCTCAACCAATGATGACATTGAAAAACGGGTTTCAAGCTGATGTACTTGAAAGCCATTGCTTTGAAGTACAGGTCATACACTGAAGTGTATACAAGCCATTATACTTTGAAAAGCGAGTTATACACCGAATTGTGTATAAGTCATTCTCCTGCAAAAACAAATTATACAACTTTTGGTACCCATTTTTGTTTGGGTCCGACAGTGTTAGTGTGGGAATTAAACCACCGATAAGTTGTATCAATTTGATATAAAGATTGAGAGTTCCAAGAAAAACTGAAACTTGATGTTTCACTTTCAAATAATTTCCGGGGAATTATTTGAGATGTTGTAGTTTTGGGAACCCATTTAGCTTTTAAGATCGATGATGTTTTGTAAACATAAACAGGAGATGTTGTTGGCACTTGATGAAAAGTTGATATTGGTGCCAATGAAAGTAAATCTTTTCTTGAATATGTCAAAGATTTAGTTTTGGAAAAGATGTTCTTTGAAGGAATAGAATGTTTCAACACGGTTGATGATTTAATTTTATCCATTTGAGAATGCTTAAGTCGAGAAGAGGAACCTAATTTATTTGGAGTTTTAGGTGCGGAATTTCCTCTATTAACTTGTTTGAAAGCATTCAATTTCTTATCAGAGTTTAGTGGAACCGTGGATCTCCTAGGCTTAGGTTTGGTAGAGCAACTTACTTGTGAATTCGGTTTAGGTTTTGAATTTCCTCTATTAACCTCAGATTGCTTGATTGTGTATAAATCACGATATGCCATGACAGGAGAAAACATTCTGGACTCATAACATTTGGTCTTTGCAGCAAAAGGAGAATCTAAGTTCATAGATGCACTAGGCTTCTTAAGCTTCTGAAGATGAGATGATTTAGATTCCTTAAACTGATGACTTCTTCTATCGCCAACAGAGTTGTGTGATTTTAGAACTTTGGTGCAAAGTGAACAACCACTTGTGGAAGTACTAGAAATAGGTGACTCAATGCTGGGAACAGGTTTTTGTAAAGAGAGTAAAGAAGCTTCTAAATTTTGAATTTGTATTGTTAACTTCAATTTCTCTTCAGCAAAAGATTTATATGTTTCTTCATTTTTACTTTCTAATTCATAAATTTTAGTTTGCAAAACAGATTTTTCTTTATCAAAAGCCTGACGTGTTTCATCGATTTCAGTTTCCAATTGATAAATTTTCTTTTCTAGAATTAGATTTGGAACATAAATCTTTGGTGTAACCTTTTGTTGAATAACATCATTTCCTTTAATTTTAAATTCTTCTGGAGTCACGATTGGAAAGTATTCATCATTTTTGAATTGAGCCTTTCTAGTTTCATATGTGTTATTTAATTCAGTGTAATTGAAACTAATTTGCACATTCTCCTTCTTTGCTCTGTTGAATGTCTCAATCTCTTCTTCCTCATCAGTCATGCGAATGAAGCTCTGCCTGATATCCAGATGCATGTATTTGGAATCATATAATTGTGGAAGCACGTCACACGCCTTTTTCAGATATTCTGGATTATCAGCCCCTAACCCTTCTTTTGAATTGAAGTATTTGAACTCTTTAGGCTTATTCAAATGAATGGTTTGATCAGTTTGACCTCGTTTGGTGATTATTTCTTCAAGGTGTTTGATGTGGGAAGACAATTGAGTTTTATCATGTTGAAGTTGATTTATGACATGTTGTTTGTTGTTTAATTCTCGTGATGTGTTGATGTCATTTTCATGTAAGGTTTCAGATAGTTCTTTAATTTGATCGTTTAGAGATTTAAACTGTTTCTTATTATCATCAAATTCTTTTTGTTTACGTTCTAACCAATTTTTCGTGATTTGATATTCATGAAACGCTTCAATATACAATTTGTAATATTTATCATTTCGTTCATTTATTATAGAATCATTTGAATTTTTAAGATTCTGTATTTCAAGTTCTTTTTCTGAAATCGTATGTGAAAAATTCTTAATATCAATTTCATATTTAGCCTTCCATTCTGATACTTGAGTTTGTAAATCCAGATTCTCGAGTGTGAAATTTTTAAGTTGTTTAATCTGTTGAACAAGTTGTTCATTTTCATTTTGCAAATGATTTAAACGTTTTTGAAATTGATTATTAAAATTTTGTTCATTTAAACATTTATGTTTTAAAGAATCAACTTCAGATATCTGAGTTTCAACAAAACAAGTATCAGGACCGATGGAATTATCAGAATTTGACAAGAGAGAACTGATTACCTCAATGTCTTTGTTGGCTTTTTCATTGATTTTATCAGAAACCTCAGCACTCACTTCATCCTTTGGATCTGAATCTTCCATCCATTGAAGATCTTCAACTAATAACACTTTTTCAGTCTCAATCTATTTAGCCATCAACATCTTACGTTCATAATACTCTGAATCACGAACGATTGATTTCTTTGTAGCAATCAAAGGTGTGGTGATTGGCTTTTCAGTTGAGATTGTAGCAGATATATCAGGCTTAATGTCGAATGAAGATCTCAGATTATTGTTTGTAGGCTTTGAATTATATTTCTTCTTATAGTTTGAGATAAAAGACATAGCCTTTTGTACTCTTTGAAGTTCTTGTTCCAAATCATCAAAATCTTGTGCATGTTTTTCCATTTTTACTTGTCAACGGTTTGATAAGTAGAAAATCTCGTGTTTTAAAAATGTAAAAGTTTGACTCGAAAATTGTAAAAATTTTCAGATTTGGGTAAAATTTCTTGTGTTTAAAAATGTGAAAGTCTTCTTTTAAAACCTTTAAAAAAAATGTAAACGTTAAAATTGTTTAAAAAGTTTTAAAAAGTTGAAAATGAAATTGATCAAAAATTGTTTTAAAAATTAAAATTGTTTAAAAAATTTAAAATTGAAAAAGTTTAAAAAGTTTGAGAACTTAATCGGGTTTGTAAAAAAAATTGAGAATCGAAAAATTTGAAGCAATTGAAAAACACGATTCTCGTGTCAAATAATTCTCAAATTTGTCAAATATTTGACAATGTCTTTAAAAATTGAAATTTTGATCGTGATTTTTGTCAAAAATTGTTCTCGAGTCAATATCAATTGATTTAAAATACACTTTGGGCCTCGAATGGATTTTGGAATTTGGAATTTTGGGCTTTAGTTGAATATTGGGCTTTAGTTGAATATCGGGCTTATATGAACATTGAATTCAATTGGAGCGAGATGTACAGGAAGTCGAGAAGTATCAGAGGTTGAGATCATTTGGAAGTTGAGATCAGAATCAATGTTCACGATAATCTGAAGTTGAAATCAATCTGGGATCAAGATCGAAATTCAATTGTTGCGGAATCAGGTTGTAGTCGGAATTGATTGTGGAATATTCAAGATCGAATGGAACAGGCCGAGGTCTTTCAAGAGCCGAACTCTTCGTGTTCGTTCAAGCCAAGCCGAACAGTTGATGGCCGGACTCTTTGTTCGAGTGGAAGTTCCAGCCGAAGTTGATGTCGAACACTGTGAGCCGAACAATTTCAGATTACAAATCAAAGTAGCAGATGCCGAACACTGTGTTATTAGCTTGAAGTTGAAATTAGATTTTGATTGAGAAACGATATTGATCAAGTCGAACTTTGTGATTTTGATTTAATTTGGGCCGAACTCTATGAAGTTCGAGCCGAACTTGATTGGGCCGAAGATATATGTTCGAACTATTGGGCCTGGCCGAAGTCTAGAGAGCCGAACACTTAATGGGCTAGTGTTCGGGCCGAACACTCAAACTGGGCCGAATATAATTGAGTTCGGACCGAACTATCAATACCCGAACAGTTCTTGGTGTTCTTGAGGCCGAAGTAGTCGACGGAAGAACACATACGTACTTTTCTTCACCTTTCTGATCCGATTCTGCTCATTACTCAACCAAATTCAACGATTTCAATCCCTAAATGCTCGAAATTTCTTTTCTAATCATCTGATCCGATCATATAACCCAAAACATAACACATTTGATCGGGTTTTTGATTTCTGTTGAGTTTTTCAACTTTTCTAGTTTTTCACTAAAATCACAAAATTGAGATGAATTGTTGACGGATTTGACTGAAACTTGATTCTATTCTTATTATAATCGATGGAGAAACATGATTCTTCAATAAAATCTTCAATTCGAAACAAAAATTTACAACATTAATTTCACTGCTCACGAACAAACTTTTTCTTCATTTTTCCAGATCTTGATCGATTTAGCTTGAATTTGGATCTACTCACAGAGAGTTTTTGCTCTGATACCAATTGAGAGATCTAATGTGATTGAATTCAAGCTAATTCATGGTGATTTGAGAAGAATGAAGAATCAAGTGTGTGTGTTCTTGGTGTTTTAGTGTGTGTAGTTGAGAGAGAGATGGAGGGAAGGAAGGCTTTCAAAATCTGTAATTCAATAAGTGTGGGAAAGCTTATATCATTAGTCATCACAAGGGG
The DNA here is from genome assembly GCA_963853835.1 of Calendula officinalis. NCBI lineage: Eukaryota > Viridiplantae > Streptophyta > Magnoliopsida > Asterales > Asteraceae > Calendula > Calendula officinalis. Next base: position 62,337,386 of record OY970827.1, read on the forward strand.
TATTTATACCCTAACCTCTAAACACACTTAAACTAGTTTAATTAAGGCTAATTACATCATTTAAGCTCAAAACTAGTCCTAACAATAATAAAATCCACTTCATCATTCATATAATCATATTCTCCAACCTAATTCAAATTATTGTGTTTCAGGACTTGATTTGTTGTTTATCGTATAAAATTAGTGTAAAGTAATCTTATAAATTAAGGCAAACATTACCAATAATCTCAATCCTATTAAGATATTAAGCCTAAATATGAAATAAGAACACAATATTTTCTACTACAACACTAAGTTATACTCCCTCCGTCCCACAAAAAAATTCTCATTCCACCCTAAATTTTTGTCCCACAAAAAACTTCCCATTACACATTTGATGGGCTCCACATAATAAAATACTATTATTACTAAAGACCCCACCACTCACTATCCACTAACTATCATTCTCTCTCCAAATAAATCTTATATTTTAATCAAAATTATTACCAATGACCTTACCACTAACTATCACCTTAGAACTTGTGCCAAAGTAAAATGGAAAGTTTTTTATGGGACGGAGGGAGTAATATTTACATATAATATATTTAACAATATAAACTTTATTAAAATACATACATACTTAAACGGGTGATTCGGGTTACCTTCGAGTTGAAAATATTGACACGAACTCAACCCGTTTAACTTTCTTGTCGTGTCGAGTCAGCCCGTTTACATACACGTGTCGACACCTCTAACCCAAACCCACTAATTTCATGTCGGGTTGTCGTGTCGTATCTAATTTTGCCACGTCTAGTTAGTGGTTGAGATTAAGGTACAAGTCCTAATGCATGAGCTACTTGCTTCAATATTACAGTGTTAAATAAGAGAGAGGAGTGGTTTTAATTTGTTATGTTGTGTACTTGGGTCTAAAAGACATTTATACCCCTTATGTGCAATGCACATGATGAGATTTAACGGACATCTGTCTTAGGGACCAAAATCGTGACTAACCCCGATATTTAAGGATCATCCGTGTAATTTCTGAAACATAGAAACCAAATTCAAAACTCTTAGCAAACTATAGGGATTATTCGTGTAATTTACTCTATAAATAATAATAATAATAATCCAATTAGTACTTATACTTAATAATTTTCCAATTAAGACTTGTACTTAATAATTTTCCAGTTATTACTTATACTTAACTAGGTTAAAACCCGCGCGATGCGGCGGACTGTGAACTATATATGTCTGCCTCTATTTTATACACAGTTTTCATGTTTATGTATTGTATTTGCTATAAAAATATGTAACCAATGGACTTTTAATCGTCAGGAATATATAGTTCGCAGCCGAAAGGAATTACATTATTTGTTTTTTAAAAAGGGGTTACATTATTTGTTTTTTAGCAATGATCACTTTATTATGTTACAATGCTTTGACTTAATTCATATGTCATAGATGTTGCTGGAAAATACGAAAATGTGCGACTCAAGTGTGAGTTTCTTCTACATGATTGCCGGTAAGTTTTTTTATACCTATATTATATGTGATTGCATGGACCTGTCATAACCGAAATATAACTTTTTCATAAAGATAATATTGTATCATATACCAGCTCAAACTGCCACAATGATTGGAAGAGCTGCTTCTTAAATTTGTTACTGTTTATGCCACGCGCGTTAAACTTATTCAAATAGAAGGAGGTAAATTTCATTGGTCCTTTTAGTATTAATTTTTAACTAATTTCATTGTTCCATTTTAATTTATTTTAAACTAATACACATGTATTAAGAAGGATAAACAGCAACTACAGTCTCATAAATTGAAACGGCTTATTTTTCTTTTACTTTTCCTTAAATCTGAAAATTCATTTATATCGCATATTATGGCAAAACTGTTTTTAAATTAAAGGGCCATAAATAACAAAACATGTGTATTTTAAATTTTCCTTAAATTAGCTTATTAATTTTTATGGCCATAAATGGAATAAATATGATTAACACGTAAATTTCCTAACAAAGTTGATAACCCTTTCTTTATTAGGTACATTTCAGCAAATTTTCTTGTTTCAACCGATCTGACAATGCTTGAGTTCAACCCAAGTATTCCAGAAGCGTTTGATCTTCAACTAATCCATCCAATATTGCAAAATGAAGATGATGTCGTTATGGGTACTGAAGATCACTTTGCTCCACCTGCTCAGCCTAGAAGTTATTTCAATCGCCTAAGAACTTCTTTGTTTGGCAATAAACGTATGAGTACCTACTGTCCCAACGTCTAAATACAACCGCTGACTATTCGTTGTGAAGCTTTATTTCAGCACTAATGCATTTCTTTAATTACGATGTTGATTTTAACTTTCGGTTTCCTTTTATTAAATACATTTATGGGTTTCCCAATTTATGTTTCGGTTATATAAATTGTCAAATTTTCCTAAATATGCATAGGGTTGCATTTCTTTTGTGATTTTTTGTGTTAAAGGAGTCCACAATTAAATGAGTGTTAAGATGACAATTAATATGACTTAATATATACGTGTTTAAAGTGTTAATTTGTCAAATAATTACGTTTTTATTAACTGTCATTTAATGTGTTAAATGACGTTTTATTACAATTAATATTAATATGTAGAGATGTAAATCCGTAAGAGTTATACGTTTTTAGTCCACAATTAAATGAGTGTTAATATGGTTTGACTCGATTTTAATGTAGAACCATTTAATGGTTTGACTTACAAGAGCTGTTAATATACGTTTTAGTTTTTAGTCCACAATGGATTTATACGTTTTTAGTCAACAATTAAATGAGTGTTAATATGACAATTAGTATGAATTAATATACACGTGTTTAGAGTGTTAACAATTAAAGGAGTGTTAATATGACAATTAATATGAATTAATATAAACGTTTTTAGAGTGTAAATTTTTTAATTTAATGAGTTGACTGACAGTTATTTTCGTTGCTCATTAAATGATGATTTTATTGTGGTCCTAAAAACCCGAATCAAATTTGAAAATCCTTCCTCTTTAAAATGGTTGACTCGTTTTTGATCAAATGTTTAAGACAGGTAGACAAAAATAATGACCAATAAGGCCGCAATTCTAATACGGCTGCAATTATTTGTTTTCTATATATATATATATGAAATTGTTTTTTATAAATTTTACCTCAACAAGTAGTCAAGTACCACTCATTTCTATTTTTTAGCATCTCTATCTCATTTCTTCTGAGCATATTTAGAATCGGGCTTCCCCTCTTTCGTTCAACCGCGACCTCTGCCTCATCATCATCTTCATTTTTATGCGATCATTTGCAACTACGATATGACATAATCAATTAGTATCCATATAAAACAAATTCATTTTTGGTTCACCTTGTATGAAATTATTTAAATATTAACTACAAATTAATTGATAAAAACTTACTATCATCGTCATTTGAGTTATTCGTTGTAACTTGTAAGACCATTGAAATCATCCACATCGTCTTCGTCTTCAAAGTCCTCATAACTTTCAACATATTATTTATAAAAATTAAAAAAGAAACAGGAACATCTCATACTTTTGTATCATGATTAATAATTAATTAATAATTTAATTATACATATAATAGAAATATATAAAATTATATTCTTCCGTATAAGCATCTTACTACCTGAAGAGTGTAATAAAACAAAAAAAAAACTACATATGCAAAAAAGATAGAAAATCAGGTTTCAATACAGTTACATAAATGTGTTTATATGTGTATATGATACCTTTTTATCGAAAAATAAATGCTCCAAAGCTTGAATAGTACATCAAATCTACAATATTATGCAAAATTATCCAACATTCGAGATCTGGTGATATAAAAGAATAAAATAAGATAAATATCAACATTTTAAGAACACAAAGATGTTGATACAAACAAACAAAGACTCAAACCCTTAATAGAATCTCTGGATACCACGATTGTAATTGTGAAGAAGATGATGCATAAGACATTAGTATCCATTAACTCATACATAATACCGGTAACCGATAAATTATTGATAGTTTAAGGGGTTTTATAATAAGTTTTTGATGGTGTGGCGTGTAAGGAAGATGAATTTTAGAGGAAAATCTGAATATTTGTAACGTCTTTGATTAAATGACATGTAACATATCAATGAATATTGTTCATGAAACGTCAAATATAACTCATAACCGTCAAACCTTATTAATTGCAATCGGTTATAATTACTATAAGGAAGGTTAAATATTATTGATGAAAAGTCAAACCTAATTTATCAAGGGAATTAAATGCATACGACTTTACAAGCAAAATGTTATACTCCTATTAAAGCGAATTGAAAGGTTTATAGGAAGACTACGAAATATGAAAATGCAAGTAACCATCTAGCACAGTGGTTAAGGTTCTTGTCTTGCACCTAATAAGTCTTGGGTTCGAGCCTCGTAATAAGCAGTTTTTTGATTATTTTTCAGGCAAAGTGAGCATTGCTAATTTAGGCAGGTTTGAATTCAGACTTTTCTTATTTAGAAATGTTTAATCTGCTTTATAAAGTAGTATAGATAATAATTCAATTATAACTTATACTTAATAGTAATCCAATTATAACTTGTACTTCTTTTTGAACGGCACAAATAACTTTCATTAGAAACAACTGACAAGAAATTATAATTTATACTTAATAATAATAGTAATCCAATTATAGCTTATACTTAATAATGATCCAATTATAACTTCCTACTAATGTTAATATCCACTCATGTCCCCAATATCATGAGCCATGAGCTCAGGACTTAGAGCGTCGTGAAGGGGTGGTTTGTGTGGATTACTTGCGAATGTTGCAAGTTAGCAAAGGGGAAGATGGGTCCTTCTGTGATTGTATTTATAGTTTGTAATAATAATGATAATAAAAATCTGAAAAAAGTTCAAGAACTTAATTGTTAATATATAGCAAGTGCAATGAATTAATCCAACAAGGAAACAACTACATAGTTCAAGAACATTGCTACTTGATAAAAGCATAAAAACTTAACCAATAATAAGATTGTTGGGCTTATAGAGTAACTGAAACTAAGATCAATTACATTGTTTACTTCAACTCCAAAAGACATCATCAAACAAAATACATTATCAAAACACTAATAAGCTAAAAAAGTAACAATAATCACATAACGAATTACCCTATATATACATTAGGCATACAATGTTTACTATTCATAACAGATTTTTTTTAATTATTTTTGCTCAGTTTCTATATTATATTATATACTTCCTCCGTATCAAAATAAGTGAATCACTTTCCTTTTTGGGGTGTATCAAAATAAGTGAATCACTTTAATAATTTACCTTATTTGGTAAGTTTTTATATTTAAAATTACTCATTTACCCTTACTTATACCTTTTTGAACATCATTAAAGGTGTGGGGCCCCATCCATTTTTGTCATCTTCCTAAAAAAGTAACAAAATAGTAAAAAGTCTGGGTCCCCATCCATTCTAATTACCCAATTTAATTACACTAATATCTTATTACCTTATTTTGCCTCAAAAAATGTGAACATCAAAGTGATTCACTTATTTTGATACGGAGGAAGTATATATATATTCGGACCATGAGAATGTAAAGCAAAACAGTTTTCCTATCCCAATGGTAAGACAATATGTTTGCATGCAAAAGGTCCTAAGCTTGAAACTTCTCCTTATCAGTTTTTTCCCCCCATAAATTGTTTGTTTGTGCAACACATATGATTTGTTTTCCCCCCATAAATTGTTTGTTTGTGCAGCACATATGATTCAATCGCTCTACTTTTTGCTAGAGATATCCTCATGGTATTTTGGATTAATATGTGTATTTACAACTTTGCAGTTTTAACTTGAGTATTGTATGCTATTCTATGATTTTGAATTTGCATTCATCTTTCATACATACAAACATCCAAACACCACCTAATTGTAGATTTCATATTATCAATGTAGAACTCAAAACTTCAAAGAAAACAAAAAAAAAAAACTAAAAGGAATACTTATAAACAAGTTTACATGATACATCACTTTGTAAATGTATATAAAAAAATTGTATCAGCTCATTACTATTTACCATAGTACATCAAGTTCATCTTGAAGCCTAGCCTCAAGCGTTTGAACATCCGGTTCCAAACCTTTTAGAATATCCTTCAACCTTCTAGAAGCCTCCTTCAAATCCACAATTGTTTTTGTCACATGTACAAGCTCACATTCAACGAGTTTTTGTTCCATTTTAGCTTCCAAATACTTGTTTAACTCCAAATCACCTTCTAATTCAACCAGAGCATTTAGAACCGTACGAATCCTATCACGTAAAAACCCTACTTTCATTCCCATGATAGCAAACGAATTCAGGGAATTATTCCACGCTTCGAGTTCCACCTTACTTGTTGTGGCAATCTTTACAATTTCACCGATCAATCGATCATGCCAGCAACTAACTTGATGTACAAGTTATTAGGAACTGAATCATGAAGAAACTCTTTCCTACTCATGCACAGTTTGTAGTAAGTCTGTAACACCGCAAAATTTAGAAAGCGTTTTTTTAAAGGTGTGCAGAAGCATAAAGATAATAAATAGTTTAGGTTTAAGTTTACAAACCAAACGTCCCAAAATAAACTCCAAAACAATAATATTTAAACGGTGTCACTTAACGACATGACTCATTTTACAAAACATATCCATTTGAGCTTGGTCACCCATTCCGTCCAAAGCACCGATCAACCTGAAAAGAGTCAACGAAGGAGGGATTAACACAAAGCTAAGTGAATGAACATAATCTACAAATTATGTAAAGCTCAACAAGCAAGCACCAACATCTCCACGATCGTTACTTCTCGTAACCACTTAACCACTGTTCCACTGAACCAGTAACCACTAACTGTCTAATCACTAAGCACGGAAGTAATTCTACATCTCCGCCTACTAACCTCGGATCTAATTCTACATCTCCGATTGCTAAACACGGAAGTATTACTACATCTCCGCGTTGGGTAATCACTATGAGAGAAGATCGGTGGCTTTGCGAGCCTTAAACCATGGTCGGCCAAAACCACGGTAACCGATAGCCTGTATCCAACACCCCGGGTAAAACCCCCTTAACCGTGCAACGTATAAAGGTAATGTTGAACACCCTATTAGTCGATACACTATGCTCAGCCGATATCCTTCCGACACTGACCTCATCCCTATCCTCGATTGCCACTAACCGATTCGTTGCTACCATTCAAGTAGAAACCCTTCATCTATGTGCACATAATCATGTATGGTATTCCCCTAACACTAGGCATACATCTCAAGCAGACTAGCTACGAAAAACACGACGAAAACTCCGCGAAACATTTCCCAGTCACGAACTACAGTTCGCGTTCGCGAACTCACGTTCGCGACGTGAACTCCGTCGTGAACTCTTCACGTTTCAACCCCGTATACCCTGTTCGATGTTCCCGATCGCGAGGAGGAATTCGCGTCGCGAACTCCCCAGGTTAGCCGATTCCCTGCATTTTACTAGTATACAAATACCACATGGAATTTATCGAGACCCAAGTTGTAGGTTAAATCCACTCACCGTTACTTCCACTTGTCGAACTCAGAGGTCTAATGTTTCTGAGTCTCGATCCCGGTTCCTGTACACCAAAGGAATCCCGAATTAGTATATAATTCCACCAAATTATATACAATGTTAAATATACATTTAACACTAACACTTGCACCACATGAATAACTAAACACTTGTAATATCACATAAGCATGTCATGGTCATGTTACACTTTTGCAATTCAAGTCAAATACAACCAAGCAATATCTAACCAATTTAGCATATTACACCCTAACGGGTCGAGACCCGAATTTAACAACAACAAGTCAACATATTACAATTTACCAAAATATGTAATTATCATGTTATTGTCATTCATAGACCAAGTCAATCCATACTAAAATACGTTTAGTCAAACTTTCACTACATTTACCCAAACGGGTCAAAACCACATTTTTCACTTTAACACTTTCAACACAACTACAATTGCTATAGTTATACCATTTAACAATCCATAACTAATTAATCATTTAAACCCAACAACTAGTTCATATTTTGACATAAAACCCATACAAACAATATAACTAACATTTTCATCATTTCAAGTTATAACCCACAAATTAATATTTAATACCTCTAACATGTTTGTTTATTCTAAACCAACAATAAAAACTATAAAAAATCTAAGATCCAAACATCTTTATAAAAACCCATCTTTTTCTCCAAAATCACCCAAAATGGTGATTTATGGATCTTAAACAAAAAATAATGATTTCACTAGTTATAAAACATATAACAACTCCCCTTAACATATATAACACAAAATATTCATAAACTTCATCATTTAACAAAAACCCACTAAAATGTCAAACCCTAGTTCATCACTTTTCAAGAACACCAAGAACAACTAACAAGAACTTCCATGTAATCAACCTAATATACCCATACAAACATAAACATGTCATTATTATACATATTCTAACACCAATCTTACAACACCAAAAACCATAACTTTATCATTTTGCAAGAACTTCAAAATAAACAACATGAGGACAAAGCTTACCTCAAGGCTACCACAAAACCGAGATTAGAAGTAGAAACAAGCAAGAATCGAGTTGTAGATCTCCCAAAAAGCTCAAGAACACTTGAAGGTTTGAGAGTGTTTTAATTTATAAAAGTCTAAAAGAAATTAAAGAAAGAAAAAGGTTTCACTTCATCCGTCAAAAACAAGGGGAGGGGGGCCCACTTGTGATTTTTCAGTTTTTTAAGCAATACAATACGAAAAGTCCGGTTTGTAGTTAATTTATTTAAAATAACAAACGAGCTCTGCTTTCAAAAACGAATAAATTTTCAGAAACGAAATAAAGAGGAGAATCCAAAAATATAAAAATCATAAAATAATTTAAACATTTCAGAAACCAGATATTTTAATCCCTTGATTAAAATATCACAAAAGTACAAAAGGTAAAACAATTCATTTAACATTAAATCAATTCATTTCACATAAGGTCAAATAGACATTTATCAAATACCAATATATACCTAAAACTACTAGGCCGGTTTTAGGATGTTACAAAGTCACCCTGACATCTTCCGAAAGCTCGGAGTCAACACTCGCGCCTTTGACCATGATGCGAAAGTCTAGGAAGTTTTGGAGTTCTTCAAATGAAAGGTTGGGTCTAGAAACTTCTTCACTGTTGTTTCCGGATTGTTCCATTAATATAAGGTTTTGGTTTTGGCTTGTTTCAGGAGATGGTGTTTTATCTAACTCATTCACCCTAACTACATACACCTACAAAATACAAATAGAAATTAAATGTATAATTGTAATTTACTATGAATTGATGCCTTAAATTACCTTAAATTTGTTGGGTTGAAGTAAATGAAAGACCATAACATCTCCTTCATGCAAATTATTTCCAGCTGCAAATCTTTTCCATCCTGCAACCAGCCCTGTTTTATCAGCAATGTATTTAATATGATGAATTTCTCCAATTTCAGTTTCAATCTCCATTTCACAATCTTGTTTCGGTAAAAACAATTTCCCAAACCACTGTGAAAAACCCTGCATAAAAAACAGATCAAAAACATTATATTAAATACAAACCAAATTGAAAGTCGTTGAAATTGTGGTATTATCATTACCATCCATTAACCAGGGTCAATATGTGCTTTGACCACCATTTTTATACAGCTGGGGTGTTCAGTTGCTAATCTTAATTGAATCTTCCCTGCCCGAATAATGGCAGGCAGGATTCCATTTGAAGATTTCATTGCAGAATTTCCTCTCTTAAAATAACAAAAATGAAAAAAAAAATAAAAAAAATTAGTGAACTGTATATACAAGATAAATTACTTATTGCGTTATGGTACAATAAATGCGTAATTTTGAATGTGTTTCAGATTTATCGGATTTTTTGTGAGTGAATAAAAATCTGTTTTGTATAAGCAACTTGAAGTTGGTTACTTTAATCTGCTTAGTAGTAAAGGCAAAGTTACCAAGAAAAGTAACAATAAATTTTCTAAGAGTTTTATTTTTGGCGGAAATGAGAGCGAATTCAATTATCACAAAAATTAGGGAAAATCCGCATAAGCATACTTATTAAAAGCTAAACTCTTGATCCCTACATTGAGAAATTTTGGGATCTTTGTTACCTTTCTTGATAAATTTCACATTTCAAAAGACAATAAGCAGATAAGCTGTTTCAATTAGCAATCAAAACACACCATTACACATAATCCCAAACAGTAAAGCTTAAACCCTAAAATCTAAATCCTAAACCCTAAAAACAGACTTTAGTAGCTATTATTAATACCGATTCTTGAACACTTTATGAAGTATTCAATAACTAGATTGAATTATGCAACGATTATTACAGAATTGAAAACCATTAACGAATCAATCGGTAACATATTCACATAATCAACGCAACAGAAAAAAACTTGAGATGTTTTCTTACAAAATTAGACTCGGAAGGAGATTAGCGGTATCTAACGGGCTTCGATTTTTTCCGTTTGCCCTGACAAAACCACAAAACGATCGAGAATTTCGCAATTGATTGTTCTACATGAACTTTAAGAAAAAAAAGGCAGATATAATTGTATGCATAGTTAGGGGAAAGAGATACCAGAGAAGAGGTTGAGCAGCCATTAGTGTTCCGATCAGGGGTTTCCGATGTCCACGTGTCAAGTAGACGGGAAACGGCGGTAATGTGGGTGACCAGGTGAAAGCCGCAATTGAAAAGGCCTGATGTCCACGTGTCATCATGTTATTGGTGAAGTCATAAGTTTCTTTTTTTTGAAAACGGCAAATTACAACGGAAGCCTACTCGCAATATTCCAATGAGCACCCCGGGTTCGAGCTCCTTTGCAGGGCAAACTCAGTCCCCATAGAGATTTCTAAGGAATCCCCATATTTGGCAGCACAAAAGGTATATACAGAATTTGAACTTCAGATATTTCATCATGCATTTCGTCATCCTTTTTGTGAAGTCATGCATTTCGTCATCCTTGGTCGGAATGAGTTGGAAACCGGGGTCGGCCACGAGGTTGTATGCGACCGGTGTAGATGTTGTGTCTGTTTTTTTTTTGGTTTTTTGAAAAGTGAAAATATTTAGGTTTCTAAGTTTGAAGTTCCATAGAATGATTATGATATCGCTATTAATGTCAATTAATCTCATTTATGATTTATCCATGAGATTTCACATTTTAAACAGGAAAAAGTGATCTATGAATGTTAGTCTTCGTATAAACCATTCAATCAAGTTTAAACATTTAACGAGAAAAATGGTGGCTGCGCCTTGCTGCGGACTTTAAAGATTTTAGTTTTCTCAGAAGTTCCTAGCATTTGATAAATTTTTATACAAATTTTTCTTTCTCAAATACATATAACGTTAAGTTTTATTTTGAATTTTAAAGTAGAAAATATATATCCCAAAATAGTACTATATTTTAGGGAAAACATTCTATAAATGCAAAATATTTTAGGCGGTGATCGTTTTAGTAATTATCACTTTTATGTTATGTTATGATAAATTAATTTTTTGTCAGATTATTCTAAAAATTATAGCATTAAAAAAATAATAAATTCTCCTGATAATGATTAAATATTTCATGAAAATGATCAAATTTCCGCTGATAAAGAAAAAATAAAGATTCAAAATTTATGATAATGACCTAATATTTCTTAAATGATTAGTTAAGAAAGTATCGTTACAGTACTCACTGATTTTTGAATGCTCACCCGGTGTAAATATATACATAGGTGATAGTGACTGTGTGGTTGTCACATACCCAAGACTATGTGTTGAACCACCCATAAGTACATAGTTTTGATTTAAAAAGAACTCAAAACGGTTATTAATTTCAATGTTTTGTGACTTCCCTACCATATTAGAACACTTAGAATATAAAAAAACTATATACACACATATGCACATGTTTTCAATATAAACACCATTTCAACAAAAACCTAATTAAGATTTAAAATAAGTGATGAGCTTTAGACGGACTTTGATATACTAATGAATTTCTGTAGTGAGTTATTAAGTTTTTTAACAAAGATTACGTAGTTTTAGGTGGTTCCATACTTAAGTTTAGGCATGTAACAACTACTCAGTTTTCCTATATATATTTATATATTACAGAATATTTATATGCTATTTTAAATTATATTTTAATTTTTTATTATTTAATTTGTTGAGATAATAGAAGTTTTGGCGGCTGTTGTTTCTAACATGAATGTCTTCACACGTATGCAATGTATATTAACGGAATTTTTAACACCGTTAATTTTATGAATACCGTTAATTTTATGAATAGTAAATTGACGGAAAATTGAATCGTTAATGTATTATATAGTAATTTGATGATTGTGTTTGGTTAATTGATTGTTGCAACATGTTTCTATTAAAAAAAACTTTGTGATTTAAAGCCACAATGTTTTGAGTGATTTTGAGAGACCTATTGAGATTGAATTCAAGCTAATTCATGATGATTTGAGTAGAATTGAAGAATTAAGTGTGTGTGTTCTTGGTGTTTTAGTGTGTGTAGTTGAGAGAGAAAGATGGAGGGAAGATAGCTTTCAAAAGTTGTAATTCAATAAGTGTGGGAAAGCTTACACATTAAGTCTACATGAAATGTATTTATACCTCCCTTCTAAACATGCTTAATTAAGCACTAAACAAGGCTAAGACTAGACTAACACTATTACAATATTACAATTCAAGTCCCTTAACCATTGAATACAATTAAAATGACCCTAACAATCTCCCCCTCTGTATCAATAGTTTGAGTTAGCTTGTTCTTGAAATCTTCTTCTCTAGCAAAGTCTGAGACTGAATTATCCGTTGAATAGTTTTGATGTCATATCAGCTTCAGCTTTTGATTGAACAGTGAAAAATAATACTTTTTATTGACTTTTCAACCAATATAAAGTATCTCAGAAGATTTCATGAATTGTTCACCTAATATGTCTTTATCATTATCCAATCTCCCTCTTTTTGAACTTTAGTACTCCATCCCAGTCTTCCTTCTTCAATTTCTTCTTTTGGTCCGTTACCAAATTCGGTTATGCTCAGATGTGCTTCAAACTGTTTTACTCTTCAATGATTACATCTGATTAGCTTAAGAAGAAATTTGAGATTTTAAACATTCAACGAAAATATTTTTGTTTCGTTGAATCTGTCGGTGTAAGGAAGTCCTAAAACTGGTTTCCTAAGGATTTGAAAGTTCTGGATATGGAATATCAGTTTGGTAAGGATTTGTCTGGGATTCTCAAATATTGGAGATTTTGTGATAGAGGTTTTAGTGAGGATTGAATAATGATGTTTTTGAATTCTGAAAAGAATGATTTGAAAGTTTAAGTAAAAGTGTGTGTGTTTTTAGAATTATTTGTACAGTTAAGTCTTGAATACATGTGAATGTTTTGTATATATTTGTACGGTTAAGATTTGAATTTGAATGGTTGAGGTTTTGAGAGGAGTTTCTATAGATAAATCGTGAATGGTTGAGGTTTTGAGAGGAGTTTCTGTAGATGAATCAGTTTTCTTCTTCTTCACTTGTTTTTCCGTTAAGTACACTGATTATCATTTTCTGTTTCTCTTAGTCACATGATATAAACAATTTCTGATTTTGCATTTGATTTGAGTACATGAGTTTTGAAGTTTCTTCTTTGATGGGATGTTTGTGGTTCTTTTTGTTGTTGGTCAGTTATACATCCGAAATTTGAACTATTTCTTGCTCTTTTTCTCCCCCTCATGAGGATCATGACAAGAGTCCTCATGATAAAGCTGAAATAGTTTCGTATTGGAAACAGAGAGATGAATGGTGTCGGTGTAAATTTAGAGCCAAGATCGGAATGAGAACCAGAAACATGTAGTACTCGACAAATTGATTTAATCCTTTGAATGTTTGAGAAAAATATTTGAAAATGAAGAATAGCAGTGTCAATAATCACGTGAAGTCATAAACAGATGCAATCTTTACTGAAGAACTTTAGTAAAGAGATCGTTTACGGAGATGACAAACACGATGATTAGAGACATTGTTAATCAAATATTTGAAATTTAAAAGAAATCAATTTGTTTGGTTATATCAAAGATCAGTGAAGTATACCACTTATAAAGATGCAATCTTCTCTGAACGTGTGCAGAGAAGAGATCGACGGATATACAAAGATCAATGACATAACAATGAGTATTCAAAATGATTTTGTGTGTGTAAGAACTGGAGAAAGTCAGAATTGAATCTGAGCAGGTTTGGGAAGATGAAAAATGATTTCTCCATTGATCTTTTAAGAATAAAAATCGTTTGAAAAATAGGAAGAACAATCAATCCAAGATGGTGTTAAAAACAGATGCCATCAATACTGATTGAAATCAGTAAAGAGATCGACGAATTTAACAGCAAATTATGTTGATTGTTGCAAACAGGTCATTTAAAAATGAAAAATTTATATGTGCAAAATCAGGGTTTTGAAAAATTGAGCCCCAACGCAAGAGACGAATAATTTGTCATAAACAGATGCAATCTTTACTAATCGAGACTAGTAAAGAGATCGTTTACGAATATGACAAAAATTTGTATCCTACGTTGTGAACACAACAATGTGAGCACAAAGTGAGATAAAAAATTTTGGAATGTTGAGCATCACAGATTAATAAAGAATTTATGAGATTGTGATGTCAACAATGCAATATGAGTAAAAGAAATATTTGTAATTAAGTATTGATTTGAAAAATGATAATCGAAATTGAAAGTAGAAAAATATGATTTACATTTGAAGAATTTCGACAATGAAGGAACACAAAGATAGCAATGAGAAATAAGAGAATTTGCAATAAACAGATGCAATCAGTACCAACCTAGACTGGTAAAGAGATCGTTTACGAATATTGCAAAAGCTAATACTCAACATTGATAACCTTGTGTTATTGTAAATTTTGAAAGAGGTGAAAAACTGTTTGAGGTAAAAAAAATTTATTATCAAGATAGAATAAGAAAATTTGTAATAAACAGATGCAATCAGTACCAATTGAGATTGGTAATGAGATCGTTTACGGATATTACAAAAGTTGATACCCCATATTGATAATTAAAAAAAAATATTTGAAAGGAGCACCGAAACGGTATGTAGAGATTATAAAAGGATGCTCCCCCTCGACAGCAGTTTTTCAAAGATCATTAAACAGTTATGCTCCCCCTAGACAAAATAATGTCTATTTTCTCCCCCTTGACAAGTGAATATAGTAATTATAGTAATTCTCCCCCTCAACCAATTAATGCATTTAAGAACGGGTTTCAAGCTAATGTACTTGAAAGCCATTGCATTATTATTAAAAAAAATGAAAAACAAAAAGCAAGAAAAACAAAAAAAAATAAAGCAGTAAAACGGTTTAAGTTTTGAGATTTAGCATACCAAGCTTAGACACAAGAAAATTAAAGCGTTTTTCGCCTAAAGCCTTGGTAAACAAATCAGCTAATTGAAGATCGGTTGACACGAAGTACAATTCCACAGTACCTTGTTCAACATGGTCTTTGATAAAATGATATCGAAGATCGATATATTTAGTTTTGGAATGTTGAACAGGATTGCATGAAATTGCAATTGCACTCCGTGAATCACAATATAAAGGAATACAGCTATACAAAAAGCCATAATCTTTTAATTGTGATTGCATCCATATTACCTGGGATAAGGAGCTTGCAGCAGCAACATATTCTGCTTCTGCAGTGGAGAGAGAAACACAATTTTGCTTTCGAGAAGACCAGCTCACCAACTTATCTCCAAGAAATTGAACACTTCCAGATGTACTTTTACGATCCAGCATACATCCAGCATGATCGGCATCAGAAAAAGCAGACAAATCAATAGAAGTTTCTTTAGGATACCACAGACCAAGATCTCGAGTACCCTTTAGATAGCGAAATATACGCTTGACTGCTTGAAGATGTGATTCTTTAGGAGCAGCCTGATACCGAGCACATATGCAAGTTGAGAACATAATGTCTGGCCGACTGGAAGTAAGATATAACAAAGAACCAATCATCCCTCGATAATTAGTGACATCAACAAGTTTACCATCAGGATCAGCAATTCTTTCAGCAACCTCAGCATTTTCTCTTGCCATAAAGTACAGGTTGGCAGCATGTTCTTCATCTTCTGGATCCGACTCTTCCATTCATTGAAGATCTTCTGCTAACAACACTTTTCCTGCTTCAATTTGTTTGGCCATTAGCATCTTCCTTTTAAAGAACTCAGAATCACGGACTTTAGGTTTCTTGCAATCACGTGAGTAGTGTCCAGCAATTCCACAATTGTAACATTTTTTCTGTGAATCCAATGGGATGAGCTTAGGCTTTTCAGTTGGTTGTGATGTAGATGAAGTAGGTGGAGCAGATTTAAAGTTAGATGAGTATCTTTGGTTGTTGTTTGTTGGTTTGGAGTAGTACTTCTTCTAATAATTTGAGATTAGGGACATTGCCTGAAGTACATCCTCAAGATCTTTTTCCATATCATCAGGTGGTGAGTATGCAGACGGTTCTACATTTTCTGACATTTTAGGATATGTAGAATACTGATGATGTTGCTTGGTGAGGAATGAAAGGGTATCTGCAGTCTCTTGACGATTTTGAGCTGTCTTTTGACGACTTTTGGTTAAGTTTTTGACCATTGGCTCATTTTGGTGCAAATATTCAAACAGTTCATGAATATCAATCAGACTGAGATCCTTATGTTGCATGGCACTATTCCCAAACATTTCCCACTCAGGAAGAAGACAATTGATAAATTTGATATTCACCTCCAAATTCTCTTTTCGCAAGTAGTTTTTGCGAAGATCATTCAACAATGTACAATACCGATGATACGTGCTCTCCAGGTCTTCTCCGATTGTGGCTTTGAATGTCTGATAATTATTCAAAGCAGAAACCATTTTAGCTTTGTTTCCTAAAACCGTGCCCTCCATTTGCTTTCTGATTTCATCCCATAGCTCTTTACCCGTTTCAAGGCTATCCAAACTGTTGTAGATTTCATTTGGCAGTCCTTGAAGCATAAATGAATATGCTTGAACATCGGCTTTGGCACGTCGTTTTTGTTGAGTATTATACTCTTCGGGAGGAATTAGACGTTTACCACCAACAAGTGGAGGAGTAGCAGTTGGATCAACAACGATGTCATCATAAAATACCGCTTCCCCATGAGTGAGTGATTCCATCATCTCTCTATGTAGCTCCTGATTCTTGATAAAGTGGAGAAATCGTTTCTTCCACTGAGCATATTCTCCTCTATACAAAACCGAGGGTTTTAGATCAGTTCCGATTGTGAGTGCATCTTTAGAAGACATTTTGAAAATGATTTTTAAGGAAAATTGAAATTTAAAAAAAATTGGATTTGGGCTAAAAATTTTGTTCGGGCCGAAGACTATGTTCGGGCCGAAGATTATGTTTGGACCGAAGATTGTTCGGGCCAAAGACTTGAAGCCGAAGTTTGAAGCCGAACAAGTGAGGAGTTCGAGAACAGTAATCTGTTCGGGCCGAAGATTGTTGTTCGGGCCGAAGTTCGGGTTTGTTTGAATTCTGGCCGAAGACTTGTTTGAGCCGAAGATTGTTGGAGGATCAGTTCGGGCCGAAAACAGTGTTTAGTTCGGGCCGAAGATTATGTTTGGGCCGAATAATGAAACTGAACTAGAGTTTGAATAGTTAGTCCGAACTCTTTAAGCCGAAGTTCGGGCCGAACACATTGTAGCCGAAGTTCGGGCCGAACACATTGTAGCCGAAGTTCGGGCCGAACACTTTGTAGCCGAACACTGAGCCGATAACAGTGTGAAGTTCGGGCCGAACTTGTTCTTGACTGGTTCGTGTTCGCAACTTCAAAAACTTACCATTTTGATCCAATCTCGCTCAATACTTGACCAATTTCATTGATTCCAATCCCTAAATGCTCGAAAATGATTTCCTAACACTTTGACCCGATAATATCCTTCAATCCATAACAACACAGCTCGAATTCTTCGATTTTCAGAGACTTTTTGACTTTTTCAACTTTTGCACAAAAATCACTGAATCATGATCATTTGTTGATGGAATTGATCGAAATTTTATTCTATTGTTATTAGAATCAATGGAGAAACACGAATCTTCACTCAATTCATCAATTTAAACAGAAAATTTACAACATTAATTTTCAAGTGACGAACAAACTTTTTCTTCAAAAATTCTCAGATCTGAACGAATTTAGCTCGAATTTGGATCTACTCTGAAAGAGTTTCTGCTCTGATACCAATTGAGAGACCTATTGAGATTGAATTCAAGCTAATTCATGATGATTTGAATAGAATTGAAGAATTAAGTGTGTGTGTTCTTGGTGTTTTAGTGTGTGTAGTTGAGAGAGAAAGATGGAGGGAAGATAGCTTTCAAAAGTTGTAATTCAATAAGTGTGGGAAAGCTTACACATTAAGTCTACATGAAAGGTATTCATACCTCCCTTCTAAACATGCTTAATTAAGCACTAAACAAGGCTAAGACTAGACTAACACTATTACAATATTACACATCTAGTCCCTTAACTATTGAATACAATTAAAATGACCCTAACAGATTTTGAGCAACATGTGATTTCATGTTGCTCTTTTGGTACCAAAGGTCAAGTTTTAAATATTTGGAAACTTATTTGGATTTAAGCTTTCTAAAATACCTTTACGTAATGGCATTTGATGGAAAATGGGCACAAGAATTCACATAAGTACAATAGATGTTGAGAAGAAAGGATGAAAATGCTTATTGGAATGAAGACTCTAAAAGTACGGTAAGAGCACTCTCAACGAGTCAGAACACCGCAAAAACCCACTGGTTCTAGATGGGGATTGGGGGTACTGATGACCGTGATGGAGTCGGCAAGCATAACACGTGTACCATATCCCCGCCAACGGCTAGATTTTAACGGTAAGAAATTTTAAAGTTTTTCAAACGGCTATATGACCGTTTAACATTAATTTTTTTCCAAATAACTTTCTTTATCTCACCATATAAATACTAACTCCAACAACAATTTAAAATCACACCAACTTTATTTTCTATATCATTCTAGCTACTCTTCTCAACACAACCAAAAATGTCTAAACCCCAAGCTCTGCACGTGTAGGAAAGAGTTTCTTCACGATTCATTTCCTGATAACTTGTTCGGCAAGTTAGTTCTAGCATGATTGGTGAAACTGTAAAGATCGCAAACGAAATTAAAAATAGCAAGTTCACTGCAACAACTAAGGTGGAACTTGACCGTTGGAATCCTATTGCCTAATAATCCAACTTTCACCACCATATATAATAGCAAACGAATTGAGGGAATTATCCCACGCTTCGACTTCCACCTTAGTTGTTGTAGCGAGCTTGCTCTTTTTAGTTTCGTTTCCAATCTTTACAATTTCACCGATCATGCTAGCAACTAACTTGTTGTACAAGTTATCATGAATCGTGAATAAACTCTTTCCTGCTCATGTAGAGTTTGGAGTACGTCATCTCACATTTTCCAGAAGCTCGTAGTCAATGCACGCGCCTTTGACCATGATGTGTAAGTCTTGGAAGTTTTTGAGTTCTTCAAATGAAAGGCCAGGTATAGAAACTTCTAAACCATCTACTTGATATCGCAAGTTGTAAAAGATGAACTGATATTCTTACCCTAAAAAAATCTTTGAAGAAGATTTTAAATATTTCTTGTTTAATGTTTATGATTAAATAGAACGCAAGATGGAACTTTCATGGGGTTGAATTATTGGTATATTATCTATATTAGGTTTCTAAGTTGCGAAGTGTAATTGAAGAATTAGTTATTGATATCACCATATTTCACATTTTAAACCGGAAAAGGTGGTCTATATATATGGTCTTGCATTATTTGCCTCTTCGACAATCGACCATTGAAAACGGAATATTGCAATTTATTTGTTTTAATCTTTAGACTGTGATGGTAATTCGCATGAAGAAACCTTTTGCCGTGTCGTTTTATGAATGTGCATCATCTTCGTATAAACCCTTCAAGCAAGTTTAAACATTTAATTTGGTGCTTTTGTTCGTTAAGAAAGTTAATGAACATGTATTTTGAGCGACAATGTTTGAGAAAGTTAGCATTGATCGTATTGTTGATTATTTATCTCTAATGTTTGAGAAAGTTAACATGTATAATCCGATTATTGAAATGAACTAGATTCGTTATCTATTAATTTGTGTTTTCATGTTGCTCTTTTGGTACCAAATTAAGGTCATTCTATATAATGCAGAGTGGTACGTCAAATGTTAAACATTTAGAAACTTATTTGTTGGAGCAAAACACAGATCAACCTATTACTGATGATGCAGTTAGTACTGACATACTTAGTACTGATGGGGCAGAAACATTTACTACTGATGAAGTTGATGCTGGTGTTCACTATAACTAAGTTACTACTGATCATGAGAAGATTGAAGATACTACTGATCATTGTAGTTACTACTGACGTTGATTATGGACTTACTACTGATCACCAGACTTACTACTGATGTTACATATTTACTACTGGTGATGAGTTCTACTACTGATAACGCGTTTTTGGAAGATATCAAGTCCGAGATCTTCGTATAGATAGTTATAGAATATAAATCAATGTATATTATTATTATTCGATGTAAATCAAGTCCTAGAATAACTAGGGTAAACAGTTTAGCTTCAAGGACTACTATAAGTATGTTCCTTACGAATTGTAAACGTACGTGTGTATTGTTATCTCAATAATATACATTGAAGCTTTATGTGAAACTGTGTTCTTAATATTCTTGCATATTGTTCATACAGTTCATTGTTCTTAATATATTGATATAGTGTTGATCCGCTGCAACTTCTATCATCAATTAGATCTAAGGTGTTTTATTAACTTGTTCATAGTTAATCGATCCTGACAAGTGGTATCAGAGCTTATTGGTTCTAGATCTACTATTTGTTAAGAACAACAAAAAGTTTTAATCTTTAAAAACACACACATTATTAATCATGACTGATAATAATGAAAGCACTCAGGCCAACAAAATCCCTATGCTCACTCCCAATAACTTTGGGATGTGGAAGAATCGTATTAAGCAATACATGCTTATTACAGATTATTCCATGTGGGAAGTCGTTTGTGAAGGAAACAAAACTGGTCAAGTTCAAGCAAGCAGCTCGGTAACAGAGGCAGACAAACTTAAATGTGAAAAGGAGAAGAAAGATAAAGGCATCGAACTCAAAACTCTAAGCACTCTCCTACTGGCCATTCCTAATGACTATCAACATCTCTTTGTTGAATATGATGATGCTAAGTTGCTTTGGGAAGCACTGGAGAAGAGATTCGTTGGGACAAAGAGTACAAAAAGAAACATGAAGTCTGTTCTCAAACAAGACTTTGAAAATTTCAAAGGAAAGCCCAATGAAACACTCACTCAAGTGTTTGACAGATTCAACAAACTAATTGGTGAACTCAACCAAGTTGGTGTAAAGATGGATCAAGAAGATGTCAACATGAAGTTCCTAAGGTCTCTTAGTGAAGAATGAGCCATGTACACAGTGGTGTATAGACAAAGAGATGCTCTAGAAGAAAAGGAGTTAGATGAACTCTATAATGATCTCAGAGTGTTTGAAACTGAGGTAAATCACAAAAACCCTTCTCTTTCTTCTAACAATGCTGCATTTGTGTCTAGTACAGGTCAAGGCCAAGACGCCTCCACAGGAAAAGCTGCAGATTCTGAGGATACTGCAAGAGAATCCTTCTTCACTAGTCATGTGCATACTGCATTGATTAGTGATGACTTGGAACAATTAAATCCAGATGATCTTGAGGAGATGGATCTTAAATGGCAGATGGCTATGCTGAGCCTAAGGACCAAAAGATTCTTAAAAAGAACTGGTAGGATAAGTCTCAATTTCAACAAAGGTGACAAAGCAGGATTTGACAAGACTAAAGTCAAGTGTTACAACTGTAACAACCTTGGTCACTTTGCAAAAGAATGTCCTCAACCAGACAAAAGATCAAAATCAACTGCTCTTGTGTCACAACAAGGACAAGGCTATGACTGGAGCTTCCAAGCAGAAGAGCATGCTCAAAATCAAGCTCTCATGGCCTTTACTGACAACAAAACTGAGGTAAAATCTAAACCTTGTACTCCTGACTGTGCTAAACTCATTAAAAATCTAGAAAAAGAAAACACTAAATTAAATGAAGATTTAGCAAAAGCAATCAGAAGAAATCATGAGTTTGATGGTGTGATTGCTGACCAAGAACATCAAATAAAGGTGTACAAGATGATTGATCAACGGATCAAGGAAGAATTGCTTCAAGCTGTGGATGAGAAAGAGTTCTATGAAACAAAAAATAAAGAACTAACAAGTAAATTAGAAGAATGTCAGCTTGAAATTGAACAAAATAAATTAACAATTAAAAAGTTTGAAAGAAGCACTAAAATTCTTGATGAATTAACTAATAATCAAACTACAGAAAAGGTTGTTCATGGGGTGGGATATCATGCTGTACCACCTCCATATAAAATCATTCCACCTCTTAAAAACAGTTCAGAAAGAATCATTAATGAATTAAAAACTAAAAATCAAACTGAATCACCTAATGAAACATCTGAATCAAATAATTCTTCTGATGATGAGCAATCAATTGAATTTACTATATCTCAAAGTGAATCACCAAAATCAATTGATACAAGTTTTCACACAGCTCAAAGTCCAAATGAATCTCCCAAATATAATGAAGATAATGTACCAAAAAATTTTAACAAGGGGGAATGAAAGAAATAAAAAACAACTCTTAGACCAGAGAATACCTGAAGGTGCTAAAAATAAGAAATTAAGATGTGTCATATGCAATAAAATGAACCATTTAGCAAAGGATTGTCACTTCAATCCAATAAACTGCAAAGAGTTAAAAGAATTTAAAATTTTTAAACAAGAATCAAAAACTCAAAAATTAAAGAATACTACTGTTCCTTCAGTAGTAAATACAATTAAAACTCAAATTGCTGAAACTCCAAGATTGGGAAGAAGTGCACCAAGATTTGTGCAAAACAGAAGAGTTGCCAGCCCAAAGAACAGCAATTACTTCAAGAATAATGGAAAATCCAATCAAAATAAACAATATTTTAAATTTTCCAACACCAGTAGAAACTCTAACAAATTTACTACTGGTGTTAACCCTAATTATAATGCTGTATGGTACCAATACAAGAATACTACTGGTACAAACCCTAATTTCAAAAATACTACTGCCCCCAAAATAACTTTCAAAAATACTACTGGTGATAACTCTAAAAACACTACTGGTCATTCTAAACATGGTAAGTACCCAAATACTACTGGTCCATCAGTAGTAAAGTATTCAAAAGCTAAAAATCATGGGTATAAACCAAGGTCAGTAGGAAATTCTCACACCAGTAATAACTACAAAAGGGCAGTAGTAAAACAACACACCAGTACTAAACAAGTATGGGTACCAAAAGTCTTTAAAGTTAAATCCCCAAAAGCTCATTTCTCAAAGGATGAACCCAAGACATATAAAGCTTGGGTTCCCAAACTTAACTAATCCTTTACTCAATTGTGCAGAGCATTCAGATCCCAGAAGAAGGAAGAACATGGCATATTGATAGTGGATGCTCAAGGCACATGACTGGAAATCTGCAAATTCTTAAGGATTTCAAGTCATTTGATGGAGGATATGTGGCATTTGGTGAGAATCCCCAAGGAGGTAAGATTACAGGTAAAGGTACTGTTACTAATGGAAAAATTACCTTTGATGATGTATTTTATGTAGCTGAACTAAAATACAATCTTGTCAGTGTGTCTCAAGTTTGTGATAAAAAGAACAAAATTCTGTTCACAGACATTGAGTGCATCATTCTTTCTCCTGATTTTATTTTGGATGAAAAATATGTTGTTTTAAGAACTCCCAAGAGAAATAATGTGTATTGCCTAGATATAGGGGGAGAACTCATTTCTACAAATGAGGTCAACTGTTTTATATCCAAGGCAAACACCACTGAATCAGAACTATGGCATAGAAGGATGTGTCACACAAATTTTAAAAATATGAATAATTTAGTAAAAAGAAATCTGGTCATTGGACTACCTCAAAAACAATTCATGTGTGATCATCATTGTGTTGCATGCCTAAAAGGTAAACAACACAAGACTTCTCATAAGTCCAAAATTGTTAACTCTATTTCTGTTCCTTTACAGCTCTTACATATGGACCTTTTTGGACCAACCAATGTAATGAGTATTGGAAAGAAACAATATTGTCTTGTTATTACTGATGACTTTTCCAGATATACATGGGTTTTCTTTCTCAGGACAAAGGATGAAACAAGTGAACTCATAAAGAACTTAATTATCAAACTGGAAAACACATCTGATCAAAAAGTGAAAGCCATAAGATGTGATAATGGCACATAATTTAAAAATGCTAACTTAATTAACTTGTGTGATCTTAAAGGTATTGACAGGCAATACAGCTCACCTAGAACTCCACAACAAAATGGTGTAGCTGAAAGAAGAAATAGAACCATCATTGAAGCAGCAAGATCAATGCTAGCAGACTCAAAATTACCAATCACTTTTTGGGCAGAAGCTGTTAATACTGCTTGTTATGTTCAAAACAGAGTATTAATAGTGAAGCCACATTTTAAAACACCATATGAACTTTTTAATAAAAGAAAACCGTCTATAAGTTTCTTAAAATCATTTGGGTGTCCTTGTACTATTCTGATTACAAGAGAACAAATTGGTAAGTTTGACTGCAAAGCTGATGATGGAATATTTGTGGGATACTCTACTCAAAGTAAATCATACAGAGTATTCAACAAAAGATTAAGGATAATTGAAGAAAGCATTAATGTATCCTTTAATGAAAATATTGCTAATGAACAAGGAAATGGTCCAGATTGGCTATTCAACATAGACAATCTAACCAAATCCTTTAATTCTAATATGAATTTCGATGCAGATAATTCAAACTGTTACAATCAAAAAGAAGGAACATCATCAGTTAATACTGGTCAAGAAAAGATGAGATACATAATAGTTGATACTGCTCCCATAGTTAATACTGATGTCAGTAATAACTCAAATATTGAAAGCAGTAGTAACTCTGAGAATGAGGTCAGTAGTAATTCCAATACTACTGGTACCAGTAATAGTACTGAAAATACTACTGGTCCCAACAATAACCTAGATTCTCATGATACTTCTGACACCAGTAACAACAACAATACTACTGATCCTAATGAAGACAATACCAGTAGTAACTCTGACCAAGATGATGATGAACCAAACATTCTTGACAATGAAGAATCACAAGATGAACAACTGCCTGAGACAAATGAGTCCAATCTTGAAAATCAACTAGTAGTTGATAAAGCTACAACTACAAGGACTCAGAAGAACCATCCTTTAGACCTTGTCCTAAGTGATGTTAACTCACCACTACAAACAAGAAGCAAATTAAACAAAAGCTTAACTGCAAATATGTGTAACATAAGTTTAATTGCTAATGAATGTATGTATGAATGCTTTCTGTCTCAGGATGAACCAAAGAAGATCCAACAAGCAATGAAGGACTCAAACTGGATTGAGGCAATGCAAGAGGAACTCCTTCAATTTAAATTACAAGCTGTTTGGACACTTGTACCTCTTCCCAAAGGAAAAAGAGCCATTGGAACAAGATGGATTTTCAGAAACAAGAAAGATGAAAGAGGTATAGTGATCAAGAATAAAGCCAGACTTGTAGCCCAAGGTTACACTCAAGAAGAAGGAATAGACTATGATGAAGTATATGCTCCTGTTGCTAGAATTGAAGCCATAAGAATATTTCTAGCATATGCCTCATTCAAGAAATTCAAAGTCTATCAAATGGATGTTAAGAGTGCTTTCCTATATGGAAAAATTGAAGAAGAGGTATATGTTTGCCAACCTCCAGGTTTTGAAGATCCAAAACATGGTGATTATGTGTTCAAATTGGATAAAGCTATGTATGGCCTACATCAGGCACCAAGAGCATGGTATGACACACTATCATCATACCTTTTGAAGAACAACTTTAAAAGAGGAGCCATTGACAAAACGTTGTTCACAAAGAAAGTCAAAGATGATATACTACTGGTACAAATTTATGTAGATGATATCATCTTTGGCTCAACCAATGATTCTTTATGCAAAGAATTTGAAGATTTGATGCAAATTAAATTCAAGATGAGCTCTATGGGTCCAATGAACTTCTTCCTTGGACTCCAAGTCAATCAAAGAACTGATGGTATTTTGATAAATCAATCAAAATATGTCAAAGACATCTTGGAAAAGTTTGATTTGAAAGACAGTAAAAGTGCTAGTACACCAATGGAAACACACAAACACCTACATCCTGATGTTGAGGGGGAGGATGTAGATGAACACTTATATAGATCAATGATAGGCTCTTTGATGTACTTAACTGCATCAAGACCTGACATTATGTATAGTGTTTGTGTGTGTGCAAGATATCAAGCAAGACCCAAAGAACTACACTTGCAGGCTGTTAAAAGAATATTCAGATACTTGAAAGGCAAACCATCACTAGGTCTATGGTATCCACATGACTCACCCTTTGAACTAATAGCCTATACAGATAGTGACTATGGAGGTGAATGTCAAGATAGAAAATCCACTACTGGTGGATGTCAATTCTTTGGATCAAGACTGGTGTAATGGCAATGTAAGAAGCAAACAAATGTATCAACATCTACTGCTGAAGCAGAATATGTAGCTGCATCTGCTTGCTGTGCTCAAGTACTATGGATTCAAAATCAACTTCTAGACTTTGGTATCTCTATCCTTAAAACTCCTATTTTTATTGATAATCAAAGTGCTATTAGTATTGTGAATAATCCAGTAAAACATTCAAAAACTAAACACATTGAAATAAGATTTCACTTTATAAGAGATTGTAATGAAAAGAAATTAATCAAAGTAGTTAAAATTCATACTGATGATCAATTAGCAGATCTTTTTACAAAAGCATTTGATGTGGGAAGATTCAACTTCTTGGTTAGCAGTATTGGAATGATTTTAATATCCTAAAATCTCACTTAAAATCATGTGTAAAGTTAGTGTTGTAAAATATTATTTTCTAAATTGTTTTACTACTGGTATATCTGCATTACTGGTATGAAAGTGTATACACAAAATACTACTGGTAGTTCATTACTACTGATGTATATTAGGGTTACACAAATACTACTGGTAAGTCAGTACTACTGGTATTCACATATACTACTGGTCTTGTGTGTTAATGGTTACTACTGATGTCTATAGTTACTACTGATGTCAAAATCTTTAGTCATTACTGATGTTAGTAGATACTACTGACGTTTTACTACTGATATCTTAATTACTACTGGTGAAAATACTACTGGTCTGTCATAAACACAATTACCAAACTAACCCCCATGAAAATAACCGTTATGTTATGATTCGAAGGCTATTTTCGTAGTTTTGCAGATTAAATCGAAAGATATAAAAGGCGGCATACGATTAATTTAGCATTATCTTCACTTCGATTTGCTAAAACCTCTCGATAAACCCTAGTTTACGATCAAAAACCCTTCCTCTGTAACAAAATTCTTGCAAAATCTCAACATCAATGGCAACTTTACAAGCTCTCGATGTGCAAACCGATCTCAAATACTCAGAATTTCACAATATGGTTGCATTTTTAAAGAATCCTGACGGAACAAAAGATTTCCGTCCGATCATAAAATTTTTGAGAAATTCATATATACAGTTTGCCTTAACTGTAAAACCAAAATCATACCAACAGCACTTGGTGGATTTCTGGACCAATGCTGAGCGAACAGAAGGAACAACATCATCAATGATAAAATCTAAAGTAGATGGAAAGCACATCACAGTAACAGAACAATCAATCAGACACCATCTACAATTACACGATGATTCAGGTATGTCTTCTCTTCCTAAGGAATTCATTGCTGAAATTTTAAACAAAATGGGATATGAGGGAAGACTAAACATAGTAACTTTTCAAAAAGGTCTTCTCTCCCCACAATGGAAATTTCTTGTCCATACTATTCAGCATTGTATTTCTCCAAAAAGGAGTACTTGGAATGAGTTTAACAGGTCAATAGCATCTGCTGTTGTCTGTCTATGCACAGACCAAGTATTCAATTTTTCTAATATGATTTTTGAAGGTATGTTGGGAAATCTTAACTCTTCAAAATTTTTAATGTATCCCAGATTTCTCCAACATATCATAAACATTGAATTACAAAACTTGTCAACTCCTAAAAACATTTTTGTATTACCTGAGTTGAACAAGAAAGTTTTCTCAAATATGAGAAAACAATTTAAATTTTCGGGCAAGGAAACCCCTCTGTTTCCTAACATGATCAAAGATCAATCCAATATTGGAGAGGGTTCAACCATTGCTACATCCCAAGTTGAACCTCAACCCACTCCATCACCCCCAAATACAGCCCAAACACCAATCCAAATAGCCACTCAATCACCAACTCAAACAGAAGTCCTGAATGTGTCCCAGGAACTTGATATAAATCTGCAGAGTGCTACTCTTCACTCTGTGGAAGACATACCAGACAAAACCAAAAACATTTCCTCAATTTATAAAAGAAAGAAACTTTCTTCAAAGGACACCAGGGGACAAATAGAGTCACACCCCAGGCTCAAAGAGTTGTCCTCCAAGGAGGAGAGAGGACATGAGGGGAGGGCTTTCACTACTGATGCCCCAAAGGTGGGTGCACAGGACAGTGAAAACATCATTAGGACCCAAACCTCGGCAACTTTGAGTGATGACTCTTTTGAGGAATTACTCAAAGGACCCCGGTGCCAAGAAACCACAAGGGGGGCATCTCTG
Organism: Calendula officinalis; assembly: GCA_963853835.1. Classification (NCBI taxonomy): domain Eukaryota; kingdom Viridiplantae; phylum Streptophyta; class Magnoliopsida; order Asterales; family Asteraceae; genus Calendula; species Calendula officinalis. The sequence continues at coordinate 62,366,343 of OY970827.1, forward strand.
CTTCTTCTAGGAAGAAGAGAATGTCTAAAAGACCCAATGAATCACCAAGCAGTGATGAGGGCAGATCTGTGGAATTGATGGAAAGGAAGGAAAACCTTAAAACCAATGTACCTGTTAGTAAGCCCGATGATCTTGCTAGATGGAGTGAGGGCAGTATTAAAATCACTCAATTGACGGATAAAGTGGATTCTCTTGAATCCACTGTACAAAATTGCCATATATATTTAACTAACCAAGGGAAAACCATGGCTGCAATGAAAAGACATGTCAACACCATCAACAGAAGAATGAGATTATATGAGCACAGGCTTTATCAACAAGCCAAAATCATCAGAAAATTGAAGAAAAAGATTGATGATAGTGAGGCTCCACCAGTTGAGCTCACTAAGGGGGAGAAGGATAATATACAGACAATGATTGATGAATCTATAGCAGCAGCAGCATCCTCCCTTTTAAATTTAAAAGAAACAAATGTTGATAAAGGCCCAGAGATGATGGTGACAGAAGAAGAGCCTATTACTACTGCTACAATAGAAGAACAAGTTGAAAAGGAAACACCAGTAGTAACCTCTACTACTGATTGTATAGCAGTAGTAAATGAAGAAAAAGCAGCAAACACTACTGATGCCTTATCAGTAGTAATCTCTGAAGACATACCAGTAGTAACTACCTTGGTTACTACTGATGACATTATTGAGCTGCCACCACTACTAGAGCCTACAGTGATACTTCCACCATCTCCAAAAAGGAAAACAACAACAAAACAAATGGTGGTAAAAGATATTGATGATGATATCAACTGGTATGAGGTTGATGAGTGCTCACTTCCTCCACATCCTAAAATACTTCCTATGTCACAAATACAATACTATGGTCCAAAATTTGCTATTGAATCTGAACCAAATATGAAGAAAGATAATTACATAGGAAAGGGAAAGAAAGTTGCTGATGAAGACCAACCTAATAGAGCACAAGGTCATGAAATGGTCAATAAAATCAACTATGCCAAATCAGCCAAACAGGATAGGTGGAAAGTTAAAAGAGCAAAATACTTAAAGAAGGTTGAAGTATCTCTAGCCAATGAAAACAGAAGATTAGCAGAAAGGGCTAGAATACTAAGACAACCATTCACAAGAATCAAATTGGCAGATATAGCAGATATATCAAAACTGCCACAATTTCAACAAAAGGTCAAGACCAAACAAGTTGCTGAAACAAGAAAAGAACTACAAAGAAAAGAACTAGAAAGATTTAGGCAACTTGAATATGAAACATTAGAACTTATTAAAGCACAAGTTCAAGAATGCAAAGAACAGAAGGCTGATATGCCAGAACAATTTGTAGAGAAAAAGAAAGAAATGATCACATTCTTAAAATCAAAAGGTCACAACACAAAGGCCTTTGGAAGAATGAAGCTGATCAACTTGGTTGATAAGTACTGTGTAGAAAAGAAGAAGGATCTTATTGAACAAGATATTAATGAGAAGTACATCACTAAACTTGAACAGATAGACTCCAAAGAAATGAAAGAAAGAAAAACAATATCTGGAGAATCATCTGGTGTATTCTCTCAAACTTCAAAGAAAAGAAAGACAGTTACCTCTGAACTTGAACAACAAAAGAAGAAATTACAAATGGTTCAAGTTTATGATCTTCCTGTTGCTCCTCTACAAGATAATCCAATCATTAACTGGAGATATATAGATGATATGATTGAGATTATCAGAGAAGATAAGGTCATACAAAGATTTAGAGCTTGGAAACCTTTGGTCATGTCTCTAACCAGAAGTGACATTATAAGTATGTTGATCATTGGTAAACCAAGGATGACTAAGAAAAACTGGAAGAATTCAGCTGCAGGCTATCTTACAGAAATGATTGATGCTGCTTTCTATCCAGAAAATTATTCAGAGAAGTTTACAAATCCAGAAAATGTTCAAGCCTGGAATGTGCTACCAACTGTCAACATGTACTTCTTTGAATACACAAGTAAGAAATGTGACTTATTCCTTTATGAGAAAGAGTATCCTCATTCTGAGAAAACTCTTTATCAACTATGGTGCATGAACTTTATAAAACCTCATGATGCTGTGATGCTGCAAAATAAAATGAATGAATTTGTGAAAAAGATCAGCAAATATATTATTGCACAAAGGAATAAACAAAACCAACAGACATTAGAAGGTGATAAACGAAGAAAGAAACTGTTGGAAGAAAAGGAAAAAGAAAAGAAGGAGTAATTAGAAACTTGATTGATTAAAAGATAATCAATAAGTTTAGGGGGAGATTGTTGGAGCAAAACACAGATCAACCTATTACTGATGATGCAGTTAGTACTGACATACTTAGTACTGATGGGGCAGAAACATTTACTACTGATGAAGTTGATGCTGGTGTTCACTATAACTAAGTTACTACTGATCATGAGAAGATTGAAGATACTACTGATCATTGTAGTTACTACTGACGTTGATTATGGACTTACTACTGATCACCAGACTTACTACTGATGTTACATATTTACTACTGGTGATGAGTTCTACTACTGATAACGCGTTTTTGGAAGATATCAAGTCCGAGATCTTCGTATAGATAGTTATAGAATATAAATCAATGTATATTATTATTATTCGATGTAAATCAAGTCCTAGAATAACTAGGGTAAACAGTTTAGCTTCAAGGACTACTATAAGTATGTTCCTTACGAATTGTAAACGTACGTGTGTATTGTTATCTCAATAATATACATTGAAGCTTTTTGTGAAACTGTGTTCTTAATATTCTTGCATATTGTTCATACAGTTCATTGTTCTTAATATATTGATATAGTGTTGATCCGCTGCAACTTCTATCATCAATTAGATCTAAGGTGTTTTATTAACTTGTTCATAGTTAATCGATCCTGACATTATTTAAATTTGAGCCTTCTAGAATATTAAATACCTTCGGCATTTGATGGAAAATGAGTAGAATAAATTACATAAGTAAAATAGATAGAAATAATGAATATGATTATTGGAGTGAAGACTCAAGAGAACCGTAATAGCACTCTCAACGACTATGTTATGGGCTTGTCGTGGACGGATGACATGCCATAAAACATACTCGTTATTCGTGATCGGCTGATGACCGTGATGGTGACGGTGGGCAAAAATGACGAATTTGGATATTATAACCCCTATCGAACGACTAGATTTTAAGGGTAAAAAAAGTTTAATGTTTAATTGAACGGCTATATGATCAGGCCGGTCCAATCAATCTGTGGGCCCTAGGCAAAATCTTAAAAATGGGCCCCCGAAAGTAACATTTTCCAAATAAATTAAAAATTTCCGCCAAATTAAAACTGTCACACCAATCCCCAAGTAAAATGTCCAAATTGGATCCTGTAGTCCGCCTATTTTCAATATTTCGTTGCACTTACTTTTATTCAAATGAGTTCACACAAATGTATAAATGGGCTAATTTCTTTTTAAAAGTGGGCCCCTAAATTTTATGGGCACTTGACGACCGCCCTTATCGCCCATGCCCAGCGACGACCCTGTATATAACCGTTTTAATATTAATTTTTTTTAAATTTTCTTCATTTATGTCACCATATAAATTTTAACCAAAACAACCATTTAAAATCATACCAATTAAGTATCTTTTATACTTCCTTCGTTTCAAAATAAGCGATACAAATTAGTTTTTTCATTTTTTGAGGCAAAAGATTGTAATAAGTTTAAATTAGATTAAATTGGATAGTTAATTAGTGAGTGAGGGGTCTCACATAGTATGATTAAAGTGAGTTTAATAATATTTAAAAGTAAAATTAAGGGTAAATGAGTAATTTCACTTTATATAAGGAGATAGTTAGTGGGTATGGGTCTCACTATATTTTATCAAATAAAGAAAGTTTAAAAATGTATAATTTATTTTGAAACACCACTGTTAGGTACTAGATATGTTGTAATATTAGTCTAGGGGGTAATAGTGTAACAATGTATAGATGTTAGGTTTTATTACCAAAATGGTCCTAACTAACCAAGAATTGAGCCATGGTATAAATACCAAAGTGTAAGGCTCAATTCTTCAACTTTTGCCATTAATCAAATCTTCATTTCCAGCAATTGTTCTCTCTACCATCTCTCTACTTTCTCTCTCTAAAAGCCCTAATCTCATTCTTCACTTTTCTAGCCAAAATCATCATCCAACACCATCAAATGGATTGATTCAGTGTTATTGTGCTTTTCAATTGGTATCAGAGCATAATTTCATCTTGAAAACGATCCAAATTCATCAATTGGTGTTAAAATCAGAAGAATCAGTGGGTTTTTGAAGGTTTTTGAAGAAAAAGGGGTTTAAGATCAAAAATCAGATTTAAGGTACTATTTCTTGTTATTATGGATTGAATAGCTTCCTTTTATTGATATATTAAGCTTAGAATCAAGCTAGGATCGAATCTAATCCATACTGATGAAGAATTAAGGGTTTTAGGAAAAACCATTAAAGCTTCAAAAACCCTTTAAATTCAAATTTTCGAATAGATCTAGGTTGTTTTTGAGTAATATAGTTGCAATGGATTGAAGAAAATAGTATTTGGGTTAGTTTGCTATAAGAATCAGTGAATTTGGGTAAGAAACGAGCATTTTAGGATCAAATTAGTGGGTTTTTCAGGTCTGCTCGTAACAGTTCTGCTCAAGAAATTGTTCGGCCCGAGAACAGTAACAAGTTCGGCCCGAACTTCACACCACAACTTCGGCCCGAACTTCTACCCAACTTCGGCCCGAACTTCAAACCCCACTTCGGCTCGAACTTCTTTCACAACCTCGGCCCGAACTTCTTTTGAACTTCGGCCCGAACTTCCTTTACACTTCGACCCGAACTTCACCAGTACTTCGGCCCGAACTTCTTCTGCACCTCGGCCCGAACTTCTTTGTACTTCGGCCCGAACTTCTTTTCCAAATTTAAATATTTTTTTTCGGTCGTTCTTTCTTCCAACAAGATATGACTTCCAAGGACGCCTTGTCTATTGGATCAGACACGAAACCACCTGTTCTCTACCGAGGAGAATACGGTCAATGGAAGAAACGGTTTCTCCATTTCATCCTGAGCCAACAAGCTGGTCCATCTATCCTTGAATCCCTTACAACCGGACCCGCTAAGTTCTATCGTGCAGTGGCTCCAGCCCTAAACACCGAACCAGCAATACCTGGAGGTGTAATCGAAATTCCCCCGGCGGAATACACTCAAGAGCAAAAGGATAGGGCTAGGGCGGATGTGCTCGCACACTCCTACATGCTACAAGGCATAACAAATGAAATCTACAGCAGCCTTGATAGTTTCAGCACGGGGAAAGAGCTTTGGGATGAAATTCAAAAGCAAATGGAGGGTACCGACCTGGGTAATAAAGCAAAGATGGTTTCGACCTTAAATGCCTATGGTCAATTCAAAGCTACCCCAATGGAAGAACTAGGGGAAACGTATCTTAGATTCTGCAACATGCTCAACGATCTCCGAAAGAACAACCTCATCAAAGAGAAGCTTGAGATCAACATCAAATTCATCCAATCCCTACTACCGGAGTGGGAGATGTTTGGAAACAGTGCAATGCAGCACAAGGATTTGAGCTCCATAGATATTCATGAACTATATGAGTACCTACATCAAAACGAGCCTATGGTGAAAGGAATTGTCAAAAACAGACAAGATATGACAGACACCTTGGCAATGTTGACCAAACAAAATCTGGCTCTTAACAAAGGTATCAACGAAGCAATGGTTGCAGCACAAACAAAAGAAGTGGTACATAAAGAACCAGAAACTCTGATCCCAGCGGGGACACAAGATGAAATCGACTCAGTTCGTCAAGCCTTGGCTCTCATTTCCTCCTATAACAAAAAGTACTATAAGAAACCAACCAACAACAATCTTAGATCATCCTCAAATTTCAAATTCAATTCCTCTTCTCAAACCCCGAACAACAAATCCTCATCCTCCTCCACCGAGCCACCTAAGAAATGTTACAACTGTGGTCTGACTGGCCATTTTGCCAAAGAATGCCAGAAGCCAAAGGTGAAGGACTCAGAATACTTTCAACGGAAAATGCTCATGGCCAAACAAGTTGAAAATGGGAAAGTTCTACTGGCTGAGGATCTACAGTGGTTGGAGGACTCTGATGATCAAGAGGAAGAGGAATGCACAGCAAGCCTGGCTCTCATGGCGAGATCTAACGAACTCAGAGCTGCACTGGGCATTCCTGAGAATGATGAAAATGAGGTACACTCTTTATTAACTGATTCAGAAACTGATGAATCAGAAAATTCCTTGTTTAATGAAAAACTCTTTACTAAAATTGATGAGAAATCACACTTGACAAAACAAATAACTGATTTGGAATCTGAAAAAGATCAACTCTTAAATGATTTGAGTGAATTAAGTCAAGTTTCTCTTCAAATAACTCAAGTAAACAAGGACTTACAAAATCAGTTGTCTACATCAAAATCAGTTTTTCAATTTCAAATTACTGAGTTACAAAATGATCTACAAACACAAATAAATACAACGAATGTATCAAACACACAAATCCAAAAATTAAAAGATGAAAATTTAACCTTCCGTCGCCAACTTGAAACTCTTGTTCCTCAAGTAAATCAAATTAATAATTCAAATCAAAAAACACAAGAGTTACAACAACAGTTGTCAACATTTCATGCTGCTCACACCAGTGAAGTAAATCGTCTAAATCACATAATTAATACAAAAAATCTTGAAATATCAAACCTAAAAATGATGAAGACGGTATCAAATGACAAAGACGACTCCAAGCAGCTGATAAGTGACTTAGCTATCCAACTCAGTCGAGAGCAAACATGGATGAAGTCTGCTGACATCAAGATGAAGGATTACCAAGATAAGTTGAAGGCAGCTGATAACGAAATTCAAAAACTAAATGAACAAATCACAAACATCACAAACAATTTTAACAAGGAAATCGATGACAAATCAGCAACCATACACAGTCTTACTGTCAAGAAAGAAAATGCTGAAGAACACATCTCCAAACTGGAGCAGACGATTGTGAAAGCTGGTCACACTGAACAAACAATAAAATTAAATCAACCAAAAGAGTTCAGATCTTTCAAATCAAAAGTGGGTCTCGGCGCTGAGAACTCCCGTCCTCTGGAAAAAGCTGCTGATGTTGTTCCCACACTATACAATTACGATTACATGAACTTGGGAATATGGCAAAGCTTTCTTCATATGCCGGACGAGGAAGCAGAAATCGAGAAATTCAATAGAGAAAAGAAGGAATACGCTCAAATCAGCTTTAACTATTCTGAATTGAACTATACATATGAAAAGAATAAAGCAAAATTTCAAAACAATGAGTACTTCCTGATTGTCACTCCAGAAGAATTTTCCATTTCTGATAATGAAGTTTTAAAACAAACAATTGAACCAAAGCTTTATGTTCCACCGTTGATTTTAGAAAAGAAAATTGTTCAACTTGAAACTGAAATTGACGACACTCACAAGGCCTTTGATAAAGAAAAGGAAAAACTTCAAATCAAAATACATAATTTAGAGGACACCATTTTAGAATTAAAAACTAAAACGAGCAATGCTGTTTCCAAAAATTCTAAAGCCTCTCTATTAGGGCCAGCACCGACAAACCCAGTTCCAACGATCTTGAAGAGAAGCTCTAATCCACCTATTTTGAATCTTGCAGATGGAAGATTAGAGTCCAGAGGGAAGAAGTCCATGAAGCAACCAGAAGTCAACAGAGCCACACAGTCAAAGAAGTCTATTCAGACTGGATCCAGTATGCTTAAGAAGCCTAGTCTACTTAAGAAGTCTAGTCCACCTAAGTCTGTAGTTTCATCTTTTTCTGTTCAAAATAAATGTAATGACTCTAGACAGTTTATTTCTCCAAAAGAAGCTCATGGCATGTGTAAAAACTCTAATTTTGTGAAAACTATTTTAACTGCTTTTAGAACAGACTATGATTCTACTGTTTATCGTCCTGTCCGTTACTCTCCTGATTTTGGCGCTGTGTATGTTAAAACTGACAAATATGGAACAAAAAGATTTTTTGACAAAATTACAAAGAAACAGATAACTCAAACTGATAAACGTTTTTTTGTAAAACTTGATGCACCTTGCAGTATTCATAAGAACATCGTCTCTCATAAATCTGGTAAACTTATAAACACATGCAGAACGTGCTATCCATATCTATGCAAATCACACGTCACTAAACCAGCAAAATCAACTCAAAAGATCTTATCATCTCCGGTTTTCAAACAACAGAAGAAATCTTCTCAAACTCCACAAACTTCTGTTTCTAACAAAAGATCAAAAGCTCAAAAGCTACCCTCAAAACAATCAAAGATGCCGTCTAAACAACCAAAAATTTCTGTTTCTCACTTCTCTTCTAGTCGCACATCTCCTCAGGGTAAAGCTGCACAAAAGCCAAAACCGTCAGTTCTCCCCAAATTCGACAAAACATCCATTAAAAAGTCCACTCATGTGAAATATACTTGGGTTAAAAACGAAAAATCTCATTGGATTATCCAATCCTCTGAAAAATCTCTCAAATGGATCATCAAATCTGAACTGCCTCCTAGCAGTTCCCAAAAGCTCTAAATTGATCATCTCACAATATCTGCATAAAACATATGTCTCTAATCGTTCTGGACCCATACAAGATTGGGTACCTAAAATGTTTTATTTGTTTTATGTAGAATGTGTGGTACCTCGACTCGGGCTGTTCGAGGCACATGACAGGAAACAAAAATCTCCTGACCAACTTTCGTAAAAAATACTTAGGAACGGTCAAATTTGGAAATGATCACTTAGCAGCCATCTTAGGTCTTGGTGATCTTATCTGCCATAACCTGATAATCAGAAATGTTGCCTTTGTCGAAGACCTCTCACATAATCTCTTCAGCATCGGAAAATTTTGTGACAAGACTCTAGAAGTAAACTTTCGCACAAAGAAGTGTGCCATTCGGACATATGACGGGGATGAACTTCTAACTGGAACTCGTGACACAAACCTCTTCACTATTGATCTTAATGACCTGAGTACAACCGAAGAAGTCTGTCTCGTGTCTAAAGCTACTGCCAATGAGTCATGGTTATGGCATCGACGTTTGTCTCATCTCAACTTTAAAACCATGAACAAACTCGTAAAAGGAGGTCATGTGTCGGGATTGCCTGATGTTGCCTTTGACAAAGATCACAAATGTTCTTCGTGTGAAAAAGGAAAAATGACCAAAAAGTCTCACAAACCTAAACCTGCTCCCAGTACTTCCAAACCTCTTGAACTTCTTCATATGGACTTATGCGGTCCAATGAGCGTTCACAGTCTTGCAGGAAAACGTTATGTTTTGGTTATTGTTGATGACTATTCCAGATACACATGGGTTTATTTCCTTCGTTCAAAGGATGAAGCAACAGAGATCATAATCTCATTTATCAAGAAAACTCAAGTAAACCTGGAATTAAATGTTCAAACAATCCGTACCGACAATGGTACTGAATTCAAGAATTGGGTCCTTGACTCTTATCTTGAATCTGCTGGCATCACCCATCAATTTTCCGCTGCACGAACTCCTCAACAGAACGGTGTTGTTGAAAGACGAAACCGCACTTTAGTGGAAGCTGCCCGTACGATGCTTTCATTTTCAAAACTTCCTCTGTCGTTATGGGCAGAAGCCATACAACACCAAATGTTAACTTCTTCCACATCTTTGGTAGTCGATGCTTCATCCTATCTGATAACGAGAAACTCAACAAGTTTGAAGAGAAAGCCAAGGAAGGAGTGTTTATAGGCTATTCAAAGGATTCAGCCTCATTCAGAGTATACAACCGCTCTACAAGAATGGTCAGAGAAAGTGTCAATGTCTCATTTGATGAAACATTCTTGCTTGATTCAAGCTCAACTGGCATTGAAAGACCTCTACCCACAGCCTCCACAATCACTTCTCCACCAGTTACAACAACAATCCCACCAGTCACTACTACACTCTCACCAGTCACAACCACCATACCACCAGTCACAACCACAATCCCACCAGTCACTACTACACTCTCACCAGTCACAACCACCGTACCACCAGTCACAACCACAATTCCATCAGTAACCACCACAATTTCACCGCCTATAACAACACCTCCAATAGACACATCACTTCCCTCATTCTGCACAAGTGGTACTGCCTCGAGGGTCGATACAACTCCTCCTGCAACAGTTGTAATGACTCTCCCTCAACAGTCTACATTCAGTCGATTTGCATGAAGTCTTCTGGAATACTTTATATTGGTTGAAAAGCCGATTAAAAGTATATCTGTCACCGATGATCAAAGGCTGATGCTGTTTTATCAACAAAACTGCTCAACGGTTCAATTCTCAGCTCCAGCCTTACAATCACAGAAGTCTTCAAAGATATGCAACCTAGTCTACTATTACAAAGGGGGAGATTGTTAGGTACTAGATATGTTGTAATAGTTAGTCTAGGGGGTAATAGTGTAACAATGTATAGATGTTAGGTTTTATTACCAAAATGGTCCTAACTAACCAAGAATTGAGCCATGGTATAAATACCAAAGTGTAAGGCTCAATTCTTCAACTTTTGCCATTAATCAAATCTTCATTTCCAGCAATTGTTCTCTCTACCATCTCTCTACTTTCTCTCTCTAAAAGCCCTAATCTCATTCTTCACTTTTCTAGCCAAAATCATCATCCAACACCATCAAATGGATTGATTCAGTGTTATTGTGCTTTTCAACCACAAAATGAAAAATGTATCACTTATTTTGAAATGAAGGAAGTATATCATTTTACTCTTCTCAACATAATAAAAAGTATCTTCACCAGTTCACCCCACAATTCCACAAACACCCAATCGAGCATCAATTTACCCGCCTCATTTGGGAATACTTTCAAATCTAAGAAATTAATGTTCAACCAAATGTGGTTTTAACAACAATAAATGATTATGTTTTGACAAATTAGTTCTAGCATAATAAAAAGTATCTTAACCCCACAATAAATGATTATGTTCGGCAAGTTAGTTCTAGCATGATTGGTGAAACTGTAAATATCGCAAACGAAATTAAAAATAGCAAGTTCGCTGCAACAACTAAGGTGGAACTTGACCGTTGGAATCCTATTGCCCAAATAAAAACTTATTTACGCAAATTGCACATCAAATTTTCATTTAAAGGGGAAAAAACATCAATGTTGGGGACATGAACTCCAAAAGACATATCATCAAGAAAAATACATTTATCCAGACATTGATAAACTAAAAAAGTAACAATAATTTCACATGATAACCAATTCCATAACAAACATCCAAACACCACCTAATTTTGGATTTCATACTATTAATGTACAACACAAAATTTCAAAGAAAACTAAACGAAACAAAAACAAGTTTTTCATTATAGCATTCACCATGGTACATTAAGTTCACCTTGTAACTCAACCATAATGCTTAAAAGCCTACGAATCCTATCACGTAAAAACCCTACTTTCATTCCCATCATAGCAAATGAATTGAGGGTTTTATCCCACGTCTCGAGTTCCCCCGTAGTTGTTGTAGCGAACTTGAAGTTTTTTATCGCGTTTGCGATCTTTACAGTTTCGCCAATCATACCAACAACTAACATGTTGCACACGTAATCAGGAACTGAATCATGAAGAAACTCTTTCCTATACATGCAGAGTTTGTAGTAAGTCATTTTGACATCTTCGGGAAGCATGGAGTCAACGCACGCACCTTTGACCATGATGTGAAAGTCTTGGAAGTTTTGGAGTTGTTCAAGTGAAAGGTTGGGTCTAGAAACTTCTAAACCATCTACTTGATTTTGACCATTCTCCCTAACTACATAAACCTACAAAATAGAAATTTTCTAATTTTCATAAGAAAAAGACTAAATTATCTTATAATACAATAGCCATCCTTAAGATACTGTTCATTAGAGAATGAACGGTGTTTTAAACATAACAGGGAAGCAATGAACGGCGAACGTTTCGATGGTATTATGTGGTATGGCCGGGATGACACGTGCATCAACTTAACAACCAAAGTTATGTGTTGGCCATGTGACTAACTCCACCAGCGACTAGGATGAAGCCACGACAACTTCTTCTTCTTCATTTAGTGCTCAATTAAACTATAATTCACCGTGTGGGCCCATCATTTGTCCTTGAGATATGCATGCAAAACGCACTATGATCGAATTCTTGCACTTGGGTTACCCAATTTAGTGAAATAATTCGGACACTTGGGTTACACAATTCATCAACATATAATTCTCAATTTAAAATAAGGTGATCAAATAACTAGAAATGACGAAAAATATAATTTACTAATTAAGTCTCAAAAATAAACCATCGATCCTTAACTTAAATTTAATTAAATAAGAGTTATATTTATTTACAAAAAATCTCGGAACGTTACAATATTGCACAATTTTGTTTCTATTATTATAATTCAGACAAAATATAAAATAAAAAAAAATAGAGCCGCAGCAACGCGCGGGACTCTACTACGCTTGTTATAAACAAAACTAAAGAGAAAGAGTGCAAAATTACCTTAAATTTGTTGGGTTCAAGTAAATGAAAGACCATAACATCTCCTTCATGCAAATTATTCGCAGCTGCAAATTCTTTCCATCTTGCGCTAAATATGAATCATTATCAAAAATTTTGATTATAATTAACAAATTTTGAATCATAATCAAGAAATTTTTGATCATTATCACTATCCTTCACTACTAGAAAAAGGCCCATGTTCCTACAGATTTTTCCTAGGGATAATTTCCCTCGGAAATTCCTACACATTTCCGAGGAATTTCCTAGGGAATTCGATAAAATAAACTTCCTCGGAAATCCCTCGGAACTTCCGAGGGAATTCCTAGGGAACTCAAAAAATTGTGTTTTTAAAAAGATACCTCGGAAACCCCTCGGAAGTTCCGAGGGAATACCTAGGGAACTCATAAAATGGCGTTTGAAAAAAAACTTCCTCGGAAACCCCTCGGAAATTCCGAGGGAATTCCTAGGGAAATCAAAAGATGACATTTTAAAATAATTCCTCGGAAATCCCTCGGAGAATATTTAGAATGAGATAAACATATATATTCAAGCAATGAGTTCTATAATAACTGTGAATATACATATGTGTATATAACATATCACTTGATAAAACGAATGTATCTTCATATATAATGATGTTGGAATTTCCGAGGGATTACCTAGGGAGATTCTAAATCCCTAGGAAATGTGTAGGAAATTCCGAGGGGTTTCCTAGGGAATAAATTGTATTCTCCTTTTTTGAAATGCAAATGTCGGTTTTTCTGTTTCATATTCGGTTAAACTATGTTATATATATAAACTCTTTTGTAATCACTAACTATATATATATATATATATATATATATATATATATATATATATATATATATATATATATATATATATATATATATATATATATATATATATATACACACTTGCATATAATTAGAATGAGATAAACATGTTCAAGCAAATGAGTTCTATAATAAATGTGCATATATATATGTGTGTATATAAGGTATCACTTGATAAAACGAATGTATCTTCATATATAATGATCTTATGAAAAGTATGAAACAAAAATATGAAGTATAAGGCTCTAAAAACGACAAACCAATTTAAGTTTGTGTAAAATTTGTAGGAATTGTGTAGGAATTGTGTAGGAATTTCCGAGGGATTTACTAGGGAATATTTAATCCCTAGGAAATGTGTAGGAAATTCCTAGGGGTTTCCTAGGGAATAAATTGTTTCTTCTTTTTTTAAGTTCAAATGTCGGTTTTTGCGTTTCATATTCTGTTAAACTATGTTATATATATAAACTCTTCTGTAATCACTAACTATATATATATATTTACACACACTTGCATATAATTAGAATGAGGTAAAACATGTTCAAGCAAATGAGTTCTATAATAAATTTGCATATACATATGTGTATATAAGTATCACTTGATAAAACGAATGTATCTTGATATATAATGATCTTATGAAAAGTATGAAACAAAAAAAATGAAGTATAAGCATCTAAAAAAGACAAACCAATTCAAGTTTGTTTAAATTTGTAGGAAATGTGTAGGAATTTCCGAGGGATTATCTAGGGATATTCTAATTCCCTAGGAAATGTGTAGGAATTTCCGAGGGATTACCTAGGGAATATTTAGTCCCTAGAAAATGTGTAGGAAATTTTAGAAATAAAATATTAACATTATTTATTTTTTATTACTATCATAACAAACGATATAGTTATTTTTTTTCTTCAAAAGGTTAAAATAGTGTATTTTAAATAATATCTATATGTTTACTAGGGGTTTCCGAGGAGAAGGAAATCTAAAAGTATTTACTAGGGATTTCCGAGGAGTAGGTACAGAAAGAAGTTACCTAGGGATTTCCGAGGAAACTAGGGCTTTTTTGTTTAACCCAATAACCCAATTACTCCTTTTTACCCTAAAAAATTACTTACACACTTTCAACATTGCAGCTGCCCAACCATCGTCGACCTCAACTTGAAACGTGATTTCCATCCTCCGTCAGGCTTGCTCCTCTCCGGCGCCGGCTCAGTCCGCCTCCTCCGGTTAGTATCATCTCTCTCTCTATCTCTTTTAGTTCCTCCGCCGTTCGTCCCTGGTTTCATCTCAAAAAGAAAAAGTGAGATCTCTCGTTTTCTTTTGCCATCCGTCCGCTGCCGTCAAAATATGGAAATTATCCCAACGTGGGTCGGTTGCTCCATTTTAATATGTATGAATTTTGTTCTCTAATTTAATATGTACTGGGTTTTGTTCCAAGATTAAATTAGGCACATGGCATAAATTAAAGAAATCAAGCAAGTAAAAGTTAAAACTTTTCGAGATTTGGAGACTTTTGTTACCATCAAATTTGAGATTTTGACCATAGTTCATACCAGAGTTGACCAGAATGATCTAGAGATTTTGAGAATTTGTTAATGTCAATATTTTATTATTAAATTATATAAAAGAATTAAATTGTGGACTACTAAAAGTGTATGTATGTACACGATGTGGACTTGGAGTTTTTAACAAAATGTATAGATAAGTTATTTTGTAAAGTTTTTAACAAAGTTTTAAACTGGAATTTGAGTTATAGATTGAAAGATGTCACATAATAGAGAATGGATGTACACGATGAGAGCCACTGAAAGTGGTAGTTTTAATCCGTCATTTACACAACATGTCAGTTATTTCTTGGATTTTGCATACACCAACGCAACTAACATTAGAAGTAGAACTATAGAAGGGGTGGATGTTTTACAAATTAGATGCCCGTGTTCAAGATGTGAAAATCGTTTCTATGGAGATAGAGAGTCCATTCGGTATCATCTATATACCAAAGGATTCATGCCTAATTATCAATTATGGTATGTACATGGTGAATCATTTGGTACACAAGATGTGGGACAAACTTCAAATCCCATACCGGTTCAAGACATTGATGGTGATCGTGGTGAATATAACGGATACAATCAGATGGTTATGGATAGCATGTACCAAAATCATCATCCTTATTATCATCAAGGACCACAAGACCCAAACCAAACAGCCGAGACATTTTATACCACGTTAAGGCAAGCTGATAAGCCTTTGTGGGTCGGGTCTACCAAAGCCACCACGCTCTCCACCACTTCAAGATTATTGAACTGGAAAGCAGAATGCAATGTTTCAGACTCGGCATTTGATAAACTACTTCCAATATTCATAGACAGTCTACCCGATAGCGAGAACCTACCTACAAACTTTTATGAGACCAAGAAGATGTTGAAGCCACTAGAGTTACCGTTGCATCAAATTCATGTATGCATAAACCAGTGCATTATATTTGATGGACAAGATTCTAATTTGGATCATTGTAGAGTATGTGGTGAGAAGAGATACAAGTCAAGAGGGAACAAAGTGCCTAATTTGGCCATGTTCTACATGCCGGTTGGACCAAGACTTCAAAGGTTGTTCTATTCCAAGGAGACCGCCCAACAAATGACTTGGCACGCAGATCATCGTATACAACCGGAAAAGATGATACATCCTAGTGAAGGTCGGGCGTGGAACCATTTTGACTCAGTCTTTCCAGAGTTTGCACAAGAAACACGCAATGTTCGTCTTGGGTTGTGTACAGATGGCTTCAGTCCAAGTAATTCAACATGGACATCTTATTCTTGTTGGCCGGTGTTTATTACGGTTTACAACCTCCCTCCTTGGATGGCCTTGAAAGAGAGGTACATACAAATTCCATTGATCATTCCCGGTCCAAGGAGTCCAGGACAGAATTTAGACGTTTTTCTCCAACCTTTAATAAATGAGTTGAAAATGTTGTTCAATGATGGCATTGAAACTTATGATGCATGCCGAAGGAACAATTTCCAAATGAAAGCCGTACTGCTATGGACAGTTAGTGACTTCCCTGCTTATGCAATGTTGTCCGGATGGAGCACACATGGTATGTTAGCTTGTCCATATTGCTCGGCTGAATCCGGATCATTCTATCTTGATTCTGGAGGGAAACCATGTTGGTTCGACTGTCATAGACAACATCTTCCCGTCGGACACAAGTTCGGGTCAGATAAGATAAATTTTAGGAAAAACGTAACGACCAAGAGAGTCAGACCAATTCCGTGGCCAACTGGAGAAGATATTTGGCGCTTTATACAAGATTTTCCTACCGTTTACCAAGGCACTCCATTTAGTAAGACCTTTAAGAAAGCGAATGGTTTCGGGATACAACATAATTGGGTAAAAAGAAGCATCTTTTGGGATCTTCCGTATTGGCGCAAATTGTTGATTCGACACAACCTCGACGTGATGCATATCGAGAAGAATGTTTTCGACAATCTGTTTCACACGATTATGGGTACCCCCAAATCCAAAGACAATATGAAGGCAAGGGAAGACATTCAACTTCATTGTAACCGGCCTCTATTAAACCCCATTTGTGATAACAATGGGAAGATGACCAAAGTTAGGGCCCCTTACACTCTAGAAAAAAAAGATGTAATGAAAGTATGTGTATGGTTGAAAAAGCTTAAATTTCCAGACGGTTATGCATCAAACATAGGGAATTGTGTAAACATCAAAGATGGAAGTTTTTATGGGTTCAAAAGTCATGACTGCCACGTGTTTATGCAACGATTGCTTCCACTTGGTATTAGAGGGTTTGTTTCAAAAGAGATATTCGAAGCTGTAACTGAGCTATGTGTGTTCTTTCGGGTCTTGTGCTCGAAAACGTTGCATCTGCATGACTTAGCGAACATGAAGCGTACTATTGTTCAAACTGTCTGCACGTTGGAGAAAATATTCCCTCCTAGTTTATTTGATTCCATGGAACACCTAGTCATACATCTAGTTGATGAAGCCATTCTTGGTGGTCCTGTACAATACAGATGGATGTATCAATACGAGAGGTAATATAATTGTTTGTAAGTTTATAGATCAAAATATTTATAAACTATTCATTACTCTTAACACAATCTCGTTAATGCAGAAAGTTGGGTTTTATAAAAAGAAGAATTAGAAACAAAGCAAGGGTTGAGGGTTCAATCGCAAAGGAACATCTAGTGAATGAACTCGCTACCTATTGTTCTTTGTACTTCCCCGCGACCATTCAAACACGCCACAATCAAGAACCACGGAATTTTGCACCGCAACATCCCAACTCTTCAAGTGAACACTCTCAACTAAGCGTGTTCATCTTTCCATCGAGAAGATTATATGAAAAAGGTGGAAAGAAAAGACTCATGAAGGCAGACGAACTACACAAAGTGCACACATATATTTTACTAAATTGTGCAGAAATTACTTCTTACATTGATGATTTTGATGAGGTGGCGCCACGATTGTATCCAGATGACCAGGAATCGTGTTTGAGAGATAAATACTTTTCAGAATGGTTCAAAGATCGCGTAAGTAAAATAATGGTTGTCATTATTACATCATTAACCAATACAATGAGTGTGTGTTCTTCACTGTAGGTATTGATGGACTCATATAATGGAGACAATCGTGCAAAAAGTTTAGAAATTTTAGCAAGGAAACCATTGTGATACGCTACATCTCACAAGGGATACTTTGTAAATGGTTATAAGTTCCATACACAAAAATATGGTGAGGGACTTGTGACGAGCAACTACGGAGTATGTGTGAGAGGGGAGACGTATAATGCCCAAGAGTCCGACTACTATGGCTTATTGGAAGAGATACTAGAGCTTGAGTATTGTGGAAACGTGCGTTCAACAGTTGTAATGTTCAAATGTGTTTGGTTTGATAACAACAATGGTGTAGTAGCTAACAAGAATAAGTTGGTTGATGTCAAATATAAGTCACGTCTTCAAACTAACGACCCTTTTGTCTTGGCATCACAAGCAGTACAAGTATTTTATACATCATACCCTGCCATGAAAAAGGAAACCAAAGATTTATGGGCGGTTGTCAAGATAACACCTAGAGGGGTGTATGAAGGCATCGAGCTTGAAATTGCAAACAATGGAAACACAGAAGTGGTAGATGGGTTATTCCAGATGGATGAACGATTTGAGTTACCGAACGAAGTAACTAGTGAAGAGGAAGAATTTGAAGATGAAGAAGATACAGACGATGATGAAGATGAAATAGTTTATTCTGACCACTCTTCAGATGAAGACGAATTTTGATTGTTAGGAACACTGTTTGCTAACATTTCACTTTCAGTCATTTATGATTTATATATTGCTATGTTCACATTATAAATTTACCACTGTAGTAAGGTTTTGTCAATATTATATTATGTATCTAACAATTCTT
Source organism: Calendula officinalis (assembly GCA_963853835.1). Classification (NCBI taxonomy): domain Eukaryota; kingdom Viridiplantae; phylum Streptophyta; class Magnoliopsida; order Asterales; family Asteraceae; genus Calendula; species Calendula officinalis. The sequence goes on from OY970827.1 coordinate 62,385,195, forward strand.
GTTCTATTAAATGCAGGTATACGTCATGGCACCGGGTTCCCGTGGACACCCTAACCGAAGAGGTTCATCCGCTTCTGGACGTGGCCTCGGTAATCATCAGAGTGGACCACATGACTCACATCCTTCCGGACATGGCCGCGGCAGTCATCATAGTAGACAGAATAGACCACAAGACTCGCATCCTTCCGGACATGGTCACAACAGTTCTCAGAGTGTAGCACAGAGTGTAGCTCAGAGTGTACGACATGACTCACTTCCTTCTGGGCGTGGTCGCAGCAGTCCTCAGCGTGGACGACATGACTCACTTCCTTCTGGGCGTGGTCGCAGCAGTCCTCAGCGTGGACAACATGACTCTAGTCCTAGTCATGGCCAGTGCACTCCTACTAGTGTCCTACAGAGACAAAGCGAACATCTGGAAAATTTGATTGAATCCAATGCCAGGAATAGTACGAATTTGAGTGATGCCGAGGAACATGACTCTGTAGATGATACCCATCCTCAACCTGGTGATGTAGATGATACCCCTCCTCAACTTGGTGATAGGCCATTTATAGTACGGATAGGAAAGAAGTATGTATTTTTAACATTAAATTTATGTTTCTTCATTCATGTTATAATTAAACTTGTTTGGTTATTTCAATATTTCAGGTTTGCACGAGGTACAGTCCACCGTCGGATCAGACACATATTCGATCAGTTTTTTGATGGAGTGTGGCCTAACTATCAGGCACTCCCTTTGGATGTAATCCAAAATATGTTTGAAAGTTTTAGGGTAATTTATCAACTAATTATTTACATATTTTGTTCTCATTTGTTATAAGTTTTCATTTTTAACTTTACTTTTTTTCAGACTTACTATCAATGGATTCCAGCAAATGAGGGCACAATCAGAGAAGCTTTTGAGTGTGTGTTGTCTAATCGGTACCCAGATATAATGAGTGATTATAGGAAAGAGTCTGCCAAATTAGCTAGGTTAGCGGGTCATCCCAATGTCACAAAAAATGACTTCTCAATAATCCGCAATTATCCTCCGGATCTGCTCAATGGTGAAAATTGGCAAAAGTTGTGTGATGTAAGCGAGTTGATACATTATTGGTTTTTATTTTTATTTTATTAACTACTTAATCTTGCACATATTTCTACTTCTTAAAGGAGTGTTGGAACACACCTGCATGGTTGAAGAAGTCCGCAGTCGGAAAGGCCAACCGTGCTAGCAGTGATATATCTGGTAAAGTGTCTAGGCATACAGGTGGCTCGATGGGAAATGATGAGCATAGACGCAAGCTGGTAATTAAGCTAATCACATTTCTCAAAACTTATTAGGTTTTTGCTTTAACACTAGTTGCACACATTATACTTTATTCTTTCTGTAGCAAAAGAAATTAGGTGTTGACCCAACATTAGAACAAGTCTATTGTGATACCCACCTTACAAAGAAGGACAAAGAAAAATTTTGGGCTGGAGAATATGATAACTTAGAAGGGTTAGATTTTTGTACATCTACGGCAAAAGAAGTGTTGGTAAGGCGTCTTGTTTAATTCTAGATAATTATCTTCCGAAGTTTTAGAATTTATAACTAATAATCATGTTATTTTGATGAATGTTAGGTGGCGTATAAGAAAGGCATGTGTGATAAGTATGGGGAAGACCAAAGTCAACATCCAGGGGGTGATACAGATGTGTTCGTGCGTGCACAGGAAGGAAGAGGCTGGCGTATATACGGGGTAGGAAATTCAGATCTCGATTTCGTTGTAACTGGGAGATCATCTACATCTTCACAGGGAGGGAGCTATGCGTCAGTTGCGGACTACGAACGGTCTCAAGAACGGGTATGTTATAATACATTAAAAGTAAAGTGTATTGCAAATTTTTGGTAATATTGAAAGTAAGTGTATATTATATACTTGTTATTATGTTGCTATTGATTTGAAAGAATTTTTCTATTAAGTGACAAATATTTCAAGTATGTTGCTATTATGTTAAAATTGGTAATAATGAAAGCATATTGCAATTTTTTTGTGACATTTAAAAAATATATTGTTATTAAGTTTGCTATTGCTATTGGAAAGTACTCTTGGTAATGTATAAAGTTGTTTAAATATTTTTTAGGTTCGGGAATTGGAAGAGAAACAAGCCGAAATGATGGAAAGGCAAACACAAATGGAAACCCAATTGGCCGATATTATGAAGAAGTTACGCTCTCCTTAGTTTATTTGTTTGTTGTTTACACGGTTTTAAAGACAGTGTTTGTTGTTTAAACGTATTTTGGATAGTTGACTTATGTTATCGTAGATTAATTTTTGGTATTTGTAAATGTTTTTATGCATTTTGAGCAGAAAAATCTGGATATTTTCATGCACTTTTTGTATTATTTTTACAGCTTTAATTTTCCCTAGGAAATCCCTTGGTAAACCAAATTGCCAATTTCCCTAGGAAATCCCTCAGAAAAAAAGTCCCTAGGAAATCCCTCGGAATAAATCCCTCGGAAATCCCTAGTAAAAAATCACCTAGGAAATCCCTCGGAAATAATTCCCTCGGAAATCCCTAGGAAAAAATTCCCTCGGAAATCCCTAGGAAGCAATTTCCCTCGGAAATCCCTAGGAAATATTACGCCGACTGATTTGCTAGCAAATCCCTCGGTATTTCCTACAAAAGTAGTTCCCTCGGAATTCCCTCGGAAACTTTCTCGGAAATCCCTCGGAAAGTTTTTCCGACAAACACTTTTCCGAGGGACGTAAATCCCTCGGAAATCCCTCGGAAACGGTCGTTTCCTAGGGAGTTCCTAGGGATTACCTCCTAGGAACAGGGGCCTTTTTCTAGTAGTGCTTGCTACGCAACTTGTATTTGATTATTTGTGGATCAATAGTTATCATAATTAGCAGTTGTTGCATTGTCTATCTCTTCAAGTAATTTAACTATCATTCATGTTCTTAGTTATTCCATAATTACTTGTACTTTAATAAAAAAGAGATTGAAAATATTATGTATATTGTTTGAATTGACCATTAAGATCGATTAAGTGTATGCAATCCCATTAATTAGGTACTAGCAGGGTACCCGCGCAATGCGGCGGCAGGTACCTATTTACTATATTTTTAGACGAACAAATGTTGTTTGGTCGCACGTCTTTTGGATTAAATTGATTATTGAGAGGTCTTCTGATGGGCTTCCACTCCCAGATGTACTGGACATTAAATTGGTCTTGTCAAATTTCAAAATGTTGTTGGGTCGGCATTTGTGGATTGGAAACATCTTATTAGGGTAGTGTTTGAACATCTTAACCAAAGCTGTGAGTTTGGTTAGTGGTAAGTGTTTTACCTTTGGACCTGTCCCACGCGGGTTCGAACCTTGTAAGCAGCTTTTTAAATAATATTTTTCAATCCGGCAAATTGAACATTTCTAATTATGGCAGGTTTGAATTCAGACATGCCTTAATTAGAAATGTGGAATTTACTTTATAAAGTTGTATAGATAAGTTATAATTGGATTATTATTAATTATAGGTTATAATTGGTATATTATGAAGTATAAGTTATAATTGGATTATTATTAGGTATAAATTATAATAGGATTATTATTAAGTATAATTTATAATTGGAATATTATTAATTATAAGTTACAATTGGAATATTATTAAGTGTAAAGTATAATTGTATTATTATTGACCTATACTAATAAATACTCGTACTCAATTTGGACTCTCTTTGATGCCTTTTAATTAATTTGAGTAACGTTATTTAGCATACCATTTGGTTAGTTGGTCCTACTCATATTCCTACTTATTAAATGAAGACATGTGTCAAAATCAAAGGATAATTTTAAGACAAAGAATTAATTGAGTACAAATGTCATCCTATTAAATATATAAGACTATGAGTATGACTAAATGTTAGGACTAAATATAATTTCTTAATTAATTTTCCCATCCTACCAATTTATCATACATATAAGATACCTTAAATGCTCTTTTCATTATCCAAAATTTTTTTATACCAACCATGCTAGAAATCATGGATTTTCATTACTTGTCATTTTGAAAGTTGGTAACCTTCTAATCAGTGATTTATATATATAAGGTTATGATTTGATGAGGATTTAAAAATTGGTGACAACTGGGATAACAATTCTCACCCACCCATTTTGTGAAGGGCACAAAATTCTTTTATGAAACCTTTATTTCTCTCCTTATACCACTTGTCATCTTATGATTGGATGTGGGTTTTCCCCCCACTTCATTTTTGTCCATATCTTTTTTATTTATAAAATAAAAAATCTAAAATGCCAAAAAATTTAAAATTAATTTTACTACAAAATGAATATAATAATGAAAACTTGAATAAAAAATTGATCTAAAATTGACAATAATCCATAATTAAAAAAATAATCCCAAAATTATTAATGATACAAATGTATTTAAAATAATCTAAACTTAACAAAATTATCCAAAACTATATATGGTAGTTATTATTTAACTAAATGTATATGCAAAATTTTCATTTAAAGGGAGAAAAAAAACATCAATGTTGGGCACATGAACTCCAAAAGAGATATCATCAAACAAAATACATTTATCCAGACATTGATAAGCTAAAAAGGTAACAATAATATTCACATGATAACTAATTCTAAAAAGCACAATATCACTGATTCAATCCATTAGGTGGTGTTAGATGATGATTTTGGTGAGAAAGATGAAGATGGAGATTAGGGTTTTAGAGAGAGAAAGGTAGAGAGAAGTTAGAGAGAACAAATGCTGAATATGTGAAATGTTAATTGTGCAAAAGTTAAGGAATTAAGCCTTACACTTTGGTATTTATACCATGGCTTAATTCCTTGTTAGTTAGGACCATTTCCTAAATAAAACTTAACATATATACAATATTACACTTTACCCCCTAGACTATCTATTACAACTTTCTAGTACCTAACAATCTCCCCCTTTGTAATAGTAGACTAGGTTGCATATCTTTGAAGACTTCTGTGTTTGTAAGGCTGGAGCTGAGAATTGAACCGTTGAGCAGTTATGTTGATAAAACAGCATCAGCCTTTAATCATCAGTGACAGACATACTTTTAATCGGCTTTTCAACCAATATAAAGTATTCCAGAAGACTTCATGCAAATCGACTGAATGTAGACCCATAGATAGAGCGGTTAGCAGCGGAAGTCCTTTCTTGAAGTTGTGGCGTTTGTCGATTTGCTGCAGATCCTTGGTTCCTGATGTTTGTTGAAGTTGAAGCAGTGCGGAATGTTGATATGTTGTGGATTTTCTGACCGTTGTTGATAATGTTGGAGTACGGTCATAGAATCCCTTATCTGATTTATTGACTGTTGTTGATAAGATTGAAGTACAGTCATCAGATTTTCTATCAGACATAGTGACCGTTGTTGATAAGAATGGAGTACGGTCGTCTGATCTTCGCACAAGAATGTATCAGGGTAACCCAGGATCACATAGATTGCCTGTTAGCACAACAGTTACAGAAACTGTGTGACCTACGTTCAGTGTTGGCATTGATGTTAGCACTGGTAGGATTTCCATTCAATCATCGTGGAATACCAATAATTTTGGTATCACTATGAATGTTCCGGCCATATCTCAAAGATATGCTTGGTAGAGTGCCTGTGTCCTAGAGAAATTTAATTCGGTTCTAAACTCTATATGTGGACAAACGAAGGCGAGGACTGGAGGTGGGTCCTCTTTTTCAATATCAACAATCTCCAAATGAGATGTCGATAGTGGATGTGGTTATCTCCGTGATTTTGAAACAAGTACTTTTTGTACTTGAGTGGTCAGTGGGGGTTGTGCATTGCATCACTGGGTCCATGATGTCTTAATCAGAAAGCAACATATGCAATCCGATATAGATGAGGTTACCCGGTCATTTGTTCGGTTTAGGGAGGGTTTTCCGTTTTCTTTTAACCCTTTCACACACGCTCCTCACTCAACTCACTTTTTCATTTTTCAACCACACCCTCGTTTTTGTTTTTACCATGTGATAAGCTGATTTGCACCCCATACTTCATACCCCATCTCAATTTTTTACCTCAGCGCACCCCAATCAAGATCCCATGATACTTGATTCTGCTCACCTAGACCTAGGGACCCTCACTTTTTAGTTCCTATATTGTCGGTGGCTCCGGGGAAGATCATGCCGGGTTTAGCAGATCATAGGAGTAATTTGAGAGTGGACTATTACGCTCATGTGCATTTTAATCAGCTTTTTTGAAGATGTTTCGTTTTAGGAGTTTCACATGGATTTTAGGTAACACCGGACTCACTTAGAGTATCCGTTAGCACACGGTATGAATCGGTAGTCGTTTGCACAACCGTTGGTTCAAATGTGTGACCTGCGTTTAGAGTTGGCGTGATTTTAGCTCTAGCAGGATTTCCACTCGATCCTCATGAAACATCAGATTGTGATGCCACTACGAGTGTTCCGATGGATTCACGGAGATCCATGTTTGTAGTGCAGGTGTCCTATATTGGAAATATTCTTGGGGGTGAGAACTAGACACACAGTGCATACAAAGAGACTTAACCCGGGGCAGGAGGTTATTATTATTCAATACCGACATACTCCGAATGAGTAGTCAGTAGCTTTTATGCTACGTCCCCTGATGAAATGAAACAAATCCCTGTTGAGAGGAATTTGAGTAGTTGGTGGTGGCATGCATTTGCTTTACTGGGCCAGTAAAGTTTAGTGAACCATTCAACTTATGAATGATCACCTATTTGTATTGTTGCCCGGTTTGTTAACGGTTTGGATGCACTCAAAGGTGTGTTTTCTTTGATTTATCATGTTTTCACATCACCTTGCACTCACCTATTTCTATACCCTAGACGTATACCCTCATATTTTACCAGTTGGCTGAAATATTTCCCTGGGAAGGTAAGGCCGGATCTGGCTGAACATGGGAAGGTATGTCTTTTGAAGTAGTTAGTAACGAGAATTAAAAGAATTTGTAATAAACAGATGATATCTTTACTAGGTAACTAGTAAAGAGATCGTTTACGGATATTACTACGACTTATGATTAACGTTACAAACATAAAACTTTTTGATTTGGGTATTTTGTTTTGTTTTTCTAAGTTTTCTCCCCCTAGAAATAATAATTCTCCCCCTAGAATTAATATTTCTCCCCCTCGACCAAACAAAAGTATTTACAAGTTTTGAGATTGGAGGACGTACCTTATACATCGTCGGAGGGTTGAAGGAGAGTATTTGCGGTGAAGCTTGATTGAGCTTTGTGCTTTCTTTTGAGTGCGGGTTCTGAATCTGTTTTGATTAGAAGCCATTTCCTTGAGGACCGGGTTTCAAGCTGAAGTACTTGAAAGCCATTCTGATGAAGCTCGGGTCATACACTGAAGTGTGTAAGAGCCATTCTGTCGTGGCTCGAGTTATACACTGAAGTGTGTATAAGTCATTCTGGTGAAATGCGAGTTATACACTGAAATGTGTATAAGTCATTTTGTTGTAGCGCGAGATTAAATGTGATGTATATTGATTCATTCAAAATATGAATATATCACTCTACTTCACATTTTGTATCCATGGGCTTCAAAGATTTTCTTCTTTCACCTCGACGAACTTCACATTTTTCATGATGATTCCGCTAAATCATCATGAGGGGGAGAAAATTTACTAAGAAGTTCAGTTTATGAAGAAAAATGCTTACAAGACTTAAGAGAATATATTAGCCCAGTTTACTCCACATCAAAAAGACATATGCACCGATTAAGGGGGAGTAAACAAGAAACCGAAGAAGTTTTATTGAAGAGTAATTGTTTGTTCGAGGGGGAGCGCAAATCTTATCCACATTTTTCTCTCAACAATAATTATCAATGATCATAAATCGACAAAGCCACAACTTCGAGAAAAGACTTCCGCTACAAACAACTCTATCTATCTATTTATGGGTCTACATTTTCGTCGATTTACATGAAATAATTTGTGAAGAAAAAGAAACCGACTCATCTTCAGAAATTTCTCACAAATTCTCAACATTTCCATTTCAAATCTTAAACTGAAAAATCATTCTATCCAAACCACAAATTCACATTCATATCCATTCAAAAGCTTAACCGTTTAAACCATTCTTTCCAAAATTCCATAACATTCATTATTCGTACAAAAGCTTAACTGTACAAACCTTTTGTTCCATATCAAATACAAATTATCCACATTCACCCAAATCCTAAATCTACATATCATTTTTCCATACATACTAAACAATCATACATACACATCCAAAACTTTAACTAACAAATCATTCAAAAAACACTATCATTATATCTTTATCCTCCTCTACCACAAAATCCAAAAACAACCTCTCCATTAACTGAAAACCCAGTCAAATCCTTACATAACTGATATTCTCTTTCCTAAAATTTTCAAATCTTTAGTAAATCAGTTATAGGATTTCCTCACTCAAACAGTATCAACGAAAAACATATCCACTTTGAGTATCTTAAACTTCCAGATTTCTGAAATGTTTTAATCTTGAAATTCAGAAAAAAAATTTCTTGCCAAAGACAGATAATGAGAAGAATCTGAAGTTTGAAGACTGGGATGACGTGTTAAAGATCAAAAAGGGGGAGATTGTTAAGTGGTAGGAGTATATAAGGTTGTATCTTTGACTTTCAAGTCAAGCTTTCCTACACTTTGACAGAATTATCAAATTGAAAGCTCTTCTTCCATCTCATTCTCTCTCAACTTCACACACCAAATACACCAAGAACACACACACTAGTTCTTCAATTTCTCATCATTTCTTCATGGATTAGCTTGATTATAGTGTCAATAGTTCCTACAAATTCGATAACAAATATCCAAACACCACCTAATTTTGGATTTCATATTATTATTGTACATCACAAAATTTTAAAGAAAACTAAAAAAACTAAACGAAATAAAAACAAGTTTTTCATTATAGCATTCACCATGGTACATTAAGTTCACCTTGTAACTCAACCATAATGCTTATAAGCCTACAAATCCTATCACGTAAAAACCCTACTTTCATTCCCATCATAACAAATGAATTGAGGGTTTTATCCCACATCTTGAGTTCCCCCGCAGTTGTTGTAGCAAACTTGAAGTTTTTTATCTCGTTTGCGATCTTTACAGTTTCGCCAATCATACCAACAACTAACATGTTGCACACGTAATCAGGAACTGAATCATGAAGAAACTCTTTCCTATACATGCAGAGTTTGTAGTAAGTCATTTTGACATCTTCGGGAAGCATGGAGTCAACGCACGCACCTTTGACCATGATGTGAAAGTCTTGGAAGTTTTGGAGTTGTTCAAGTGAAAGGTCGGGTCTAGAAACTTCTAAACCATCTACTTGATTTTGACCATTCTCCCTAACTACATAAACCTACAAAATAGAAATTTCTAATTTTCATAAGAAAAAGACTAAATTATAAACAAAACTAAAGAGAAAGAGTGCAAAATTACCTTAAATTTGTTGGGTTCAAGTAAATGAAAGACCATAACATCTCCTTCATGCAAATTATTCGCAGCTGCATATTCTTTCCATTCTGCGTTAAACCCGGTTTTCTCAGCAACGTATCTAATATGATAAATTTATCCATTTTCAGATTCAATCACCATTCCACATTCTTGTCTCGGTAAAAACGATTTCCCGAACATTTGCGAAAACCCCTGCATATGAAAACGGATCACAAAGAATTCTATAAATAGAAACCAAATTGCAAGTGGTTGAAATTACGGTATTTTAGTTACCATCCAATGACCAGGGTCAACATGCAGTTTGAGCACCATTTTTATACAGCTCGGGCGTTCGGTTCCTAATCTTGATTGAATCTTCCCTGCCCGAAGCATGGCGGGCATGATTCCGTTTGAACTTGAAGATTCCATTGCAGAAACAAAAATTCAGATGTTTTCTTACAAAATTGGGTTGCAAAGGGTTTTGGGGGAAAGAGAGAAGTAATGTGGGTGAGCATGTACGTGAAAGCCGTCAATTTATAATGGCTTATTGTCTACGTACGTGTCGCACTTGTTATTGGTGAAGCCATGCGTCACTAAATTTAAAGCACTTTTTTTAAGTCTAGCGTGAGTTGGCAACCGGGCTCCGCCACCATGTCACTAGCTTCGAGTTCCACCTTAGTTGTTGTAGCGAACTTGTTATTATTAATTTTGTTTGTCATCTTTACTGTTTCACTCATCATGCCACTAACTAACATGGTGTACAAGTTATTAGGAAGTGAATCGTGAAGAAACTCTTTCCTACTTATGCAGAGTTGTGTGGGGTTTAGACATTTTTTGTTGCGTTGAGAGGAGTAGAAGATAGAGTTGGTGTGATTTTAAATTGTTGTTGCACTTAGTATTTATACGGTGAGATAAATAAAGGAAATCCAAAATAAAAATAAAAATGTTAAACGGTCATGTAGCCGTTTAAAGAACATTAATATTTCTTACTGTTAAAATCTAACCGTTGGTGGGGGTGGGGGAGGGGTTCAAAAAAGATCATATAAACCGTGATCGAGCCGCCTATTTGTCATGTGCGCCCCTTTTTAAATTATGTGTATTCATACATGAATAAACAACCGTACGTTTATTCATATATGAATACACAACATTTATTTCATAACTTAAAAAAAGTATGTTTATTTATACATGAATAATCTATATATATGCATACATGAATACAAAATACTTGAGGACTACAAGGACAACTTTCAACCAATCGTTTAAGAAATCATTATAAAAAACATTGGATCTTTAATTTTTTTTATCAGTTGAAAATGGATCATTATGAGGTAATATGAATCATTATCAAAATTTTTGATTATAATTAAGAAATTTTAGATCATAATCAAGAAATTTTGGATCATTATCACTCTCCTTACAACGCAATTTGTATTTGATTATTTGTGGATCAATAATTATCATAATTAGCAGTTGTTGCATTGTCTATCTCTTCAAAGTAATTTAACTATCATTCATGTTCTTAGTTATTCCATAATTAGTTATACTTTAATAAAAAAAGAGATTGAAAATACTATGTATATTGTTTGAATTGACCATTAAGATCCATTAAGTGTATGCAATCCCATTAATTAGTACTAGCAGGGTACCCGCGCAATGCGGCGGGTACCTAGTTACTATATTTTGAGGCGAACAAATGTTGTTTGGTCGCACATCTTTTGCATTAAATTGATTATCGAGAGGTCTTGTGATGAGCTTCCACTCCCAGATGTACTGGACATTATATTGGCCTTGTCAAATTTCAAAATGTTGATGGGCCGGCATTTATGGATTGGAAACATCTTATTAAGGTAGTGTTCGAACATCTTAACCAAAGTTGTGAGTTTGGTTAGTGGTAAGTGCTTTACCTTTGAACCTGTCTCACGCGGGTTCGAACCTTGTAAGTAGCTTTTTAAATAATCTTTTTCAATCCGGCAAATTGAACATTCTAATTATGCCAGGTTTGAATTCAGACATACCTTAATTAAAAATGTGCAATTTGCTTTATAAAGTAGTATAAATAAATTATAATTGGATTATTATTAATTATAGGTTATAATTGGAATATTATTAAGTATAAGTTATAATTGGATTATTATGGTATAAATTATAATAGGATTATTATTAAGTACAATTCATAATTGGAATATTATTAATTATAAGTTACAATTGGAATATTGTCAAGTGTAAAGTATAATTGTATTATTATTGACCTATACTAATAAATACTCGTACTCAATTTGGACTCTCTTTGATGCCTTTTAATTAATTCGAGTAACGTTATTTAGCATACCATTTGGTTAGTTGGTCCAATTTATAGTCCTACTTATTAAATGAAGACATGTGTCAAAATTAAAGGATAATTTTAAGACAGAGAATTAATTGAGTACAAATGTCATCCTATTAAAAATATAAGACTATGAGTATGACTAAATGTTAGGACTAAATATTATTTCTTAATTAATTTTCCCATCCAACCAATTTATCATACATATAAGATACCTTAAATGCTCTTTTCATTATCCAAAAATTTTTTATACCAAACATGCTAGAAATCATGGATTTTCATTATTTGTCATTTTGAAAGTTGGTAACCTTCTAATCAGTGATTTATATATATAAGGTTATGATTTGATGAGGATTTAAAAATTGGTGAGAACTGTGATAACAATTCTCACCCACCCATTTTGTGAAGGGCACAAAATTCTTTTATGAAACCTTTATTTCTCTCCTTATACCACTTGTCATCTTATGATTGGATGTGGGTTTTCCCCCCACTTCATTTTTCGTCCATATCTTTTTTATTTATAAAATAAAAAATCTAAAATGCCAAAAAATTTAAAATTAATTTTACTACAAAATGAATATATTCATGAAAACTTGAATAAAAAATTGATCTAAAATTGACAATAATCCATAATTAAAAAAATAATCCTGAAATTATTAATGATACAAATGTATTTAAAATAATCTAAACTTAACAAAATTATCCAAAACTATATATGGTAGTTATTATTTAACTAAATGTATATGCAAAATTTTCATTTAAAGGGAGAAAAAAAAACATCAATGTTGGGCACATGAACTCCAAAAGAGATATCATCAAACAAAATACATTTATCCAGACATTGATAAGCTAAAAAGGTAACAATAATATTCACATGATAACCAATTCCATAACAAATATCCAAACACCACCTAATTTTGAATTTCATATTATTACTGTACATCACAAAATTTCAAAGAAAACTAAAAAAACTAAACGAAATAAAAACAAGTTTTTCATTATAGCATTCACCGTGGTACATTAAGTTCACCTTGTAACTCAACCATAATGCTTATAAGCCTACGAATCCTATCTCGTAAAAACCCTACTTTCATTCCCATCATAACAAATGAATTGAGGGTTTTATCCCACATCTCGAGTTCCCCCGCAGTTGTTGTAGCAAACTTGAAGTTTTTTATCTCGTTTGCGATCTTTACAGTTTCGCCAATCATACCAACAACTAACATGTTGCACACGTAATCAGGAACCGAATCATGAAGAAACTCTTTCCTATACATGCAGAGTTTGTAGTAAGTCATTTTGACATCTTCGGGAAGTATGGAGTCAACGCACGCACCTTTGACCATGATGTGAAAGTCTTGGAAGTTTTGGAGTTGTTCAAGTGAAAGGTCGGGTCTAGAAACTTCTAAACCATCTACTTGATTTTGACCATTTCCCTAACTACATAAACCTACAAATATAAATTTCTAATTTTCATAAGAAAAAGACAATTATAAACAAAACTAAAGAGAAAGAGTGCAAAATTACCTTAAATTTGTTGGGTTCAAGTAAATGAAAGACCATAACATCTCCTTCATGCAAATTATTCGCAGCTGCAAATTCTTTCCATCCTGCGCTAACTCGGTTTTCTCAGCAACGTATCTAATATTATAAATTTGTCCATTTTCAGATTCAATCACCATTCCACATTCTTGACTCGGTAAAAACGATTTCCAGAACATTTGCGAAAACCCCTGCGTATGAAAACGGATCACAAAAAATTCTATAAATAGAAACCAAATTGCAAGTGGTTGAAATTATGGTATTTTAGTTACCATCCAATGACCAGGGTCAACATGCGGTTTGAGCACCATTTTTATACAGCTCGGGCGTTCGGTTCCTAATCTTGATTGAATCTTCCCTGCCCGAAGCATGGCGGGCATGATTCCGTTTGAACTTGAAGATTCCATTGCAGAAACAAAAATTCAGACGGTTTCTTACAAAATTGGGTTGCAAAGGGTTTTGGGGGAAAGAGAGAAGTAATGTGTGTGAGCATGTACGTGAAAGCCGTCAATTTATAATGGCTTATTGTCTACGTACGTGTCGCACATGTTATTGGTGAAGCCATGCGTCACTAAATTTAAAGCACTTTTTTTGAAGTCTAGCGTGAGTTGGCAACCGGGCTCCGCCACCATGTCACTAGCTTCGAGTTCCACCTTAGTTGTTGTAGCGAACTTGCTATTATTAATTTTGTTTGTCATCTTTACTGTTTCACTCATCATGCCACTAACTAACATGGTGTACAAGTTATTAGGAAGTGAATCGTGAAGAAACTCTTTCCTACTTATGCAGAGTTGTGTGGGGTTTAGACATTTTTTGTTGCGTTGAGAGGAGTAGAAGATAGAGTTGGTGTGATTTTAAATTGTTGTTGCACTTAGTATTTATACGGTGAGATAAAGAAAGGAAATCCAAAATACAAATGAAAATGTTAAACGGTCATATAGCCGTTTAAAGAACATTAATATTTCTTACTGTTAAAATCTAACCGTTGGTGGGGGTGGGGGAGGGGTTAAAAAAAGATCATATAAACCGTGGTCGAGCCGCCTATTTGTCGTGTGCGCCCCCTTTTAAATTATGTGTATTCATACATGAATAAACAACCGTACGTTTATTCATATATGAATACACAACATTTATTTCATAACTTAAAAAAAAGTATGTTTATTTATACATGAATAATCTATATATATGCATACATGAATACAAAATACTTGAGGACTACAAGGACAACTTTCAACCAATCGTTTAAGAAATCATTATAAAAAACATTGGATCTTTAATTTTTTTTATCAGTTGAAAATGGATCATTATGAGGAAATATGAATCATTATCAAAAAAATTTATTATAATTAAGAAATTTTAGATCATAATCAAGAAATTTTGGATCATTATCACTCTCCTTGCAACGCAATTTGTATTTGATTATTTGTGGATCAATAATTATCATAATTAGCAGTTGTTGTATTGTCTATCTCTTCAAGTAATTTAACTATCATTCATGTTCTTAGTTATTCCATAATTAGTTATACTTTAATAAAAAAAGAGATTGAAAATATTATGTATTTTGTTTGAATTGACCATTAAGATCGATTAAGTGTATGCAATCCCATTAATTAGGTACTAGCAGGGTACCCGCGCAATGCGGCGGCGGGTACCTAGTTACTATATTTTGAGGCGAACAAATGTTGTTTGGTCGCACATCTTTTGCATTAAATTGATTATCGAAGGGTCTTGTGATGAGCTTCCACTCCCAGATGTACTGGACATTATATTGGCCTTGTCAAATTTCAAAATGTTGATGGGCCGGCATTTATGGATTGGAAACATCTTATTAAGGTAGTGTTCGAACATCTTAACCAAAGTTGTGAGTTTGGTTAGTGGTAAGTGCTTTACCTTTGAACCTGTCCCACGCGGGTTCGAACCTTGTAAGCAGCTTTTTAAATAATCTTTTTCAATCCGGAAAATTGAACATTCTAATTATGGTAGGTTTGAATTCAGACATGCCTTAATTAAAAATGTGCAATTTGCTTTATAAAGTAGTATAAATAAATTATAATTGGATTATTATTAATTATAGGTTATAATTGGAATATTATTAAGTATAAGTTATAATTGGATTATTATTAGGTATAAATTATAATAGGATTATTATTAAGTATAATTTATAATTGGAATATTATTAATTATAAGTTACAATTGGAATATTATTAAGTGTAAAGTATAATTGTATTATTATTGACCTATACTAATAAATACTCGTACTCAATTTGGACTCTCTTTGATGCCTTTTAATTAATTTGAGTAACGTTATTTAGCATACATTTTGGTCAGTTGGTCCTACTCATAGTCCTACTTATTAAATGAAGACATGTGTCAAAATCAAAGGATAATTTTAAGACAGAGAATTAATTGAGTACAAATGTCATCCTATTAAATATATAAGACTATGAGTATATGAGTATGACTAAATGTTAGGATTAAATATTATTTCTCAATTAATTTTCCCGTCCAACCAATTTATCATACATATAAGATACCTTAAATGCTCTTTTCATTATCCAAAATTTTTTATACCAGCCATGCTAGAAATCATGGATTTTCATTACTTGGCATTTTGAAAGTTGGTAACCTTCTAATCAGTGATTTATATATATAAGGTTATGATTTGATGAGGATTTAAGAATTGGTGAGAACTGTGATAACAATTCCCACCCACCCATTTCGTGAAGGGAACAAAATTCTTTTATGAAACCTTTATTTCTCTCCTTATACCACTTGTCATCTTATGATTGGATGTGGGTTTTCCCCCACTTCGTTTTTCGTCCATATTTTTTTATTTGTAAAATAAAAAATCTAAAATGCCAAAAAATTTAAAATTAATTTTACTACAAAATGAATATAATCATGAAAACTTGAATAAAAAATTGATCTAAAATTGACAATAATCCATAATTAAAAAAATAATCCCAAAATTATTAATGATACAAATGTATTTAAAAATAATCTAAACTTAACAAAATTATCCAAAACTATATATGGTAGTTATTATTTAACTAAATGTATATGCAAAATTATGTTTATACAAAATTAACAATTATCCAAAATTAAGAAATTAATCCAACATTAACAAAATGATCAAAATTTCATCAACTTTTTCCTCAAATTTTCATGACTATGCTCATTTTATAGATAACTTAATTTTATGAACTTTGACATTTTTAGTTTTTTTTACAAAGAAAAAAAGTTATTGTCAAAAAATGAAGCTGGGGGTAAAAAAAATCAGCCAATTAGAGCATTACAAGTGGCGTTGGAAGAGAGAATGTGTGCCAATTACCATCTTACCCTTCTTAATATTCTTTTTTTCCCCTCTAGTTTGGTGAACTTTACAAAAAGACGACCTAGACTTATAATATTATTTAATTTTTTCATGTTGAATCTTAACAATCTATTTTATTTGAAAGGTCCAGATTTGTCCTCGCAGTCCTCACCAAAAAAAGAGTCCTCACCGGATCTTATTTATATATATATACATACAGAGGAGGGTTCATGCGAGAATAATTATTATTACGAGAATTGCAAGAACAACTTTCTAGCCAATCATTACAATTAATTATTATTTTTAATTCTAAAGGGCATTGTCATCATTTTAATAATAAAATCTTTTATACTTTGTTTGAAACGGAGAAGTATAAAATTATATACACTATCAAATACTCCCTCCGTCCCATAAAAAAACTTTCTATTTCATCTTAAATTTTTGTCATACAAAAACTTCACATTTCACATTTGATGGGCTCCACATAATAAAATATTATTATTATTAAGGACCCCATCACTAACTATCAACTAACTATCTTTCTTTCTCCAAACCAATCTTATATTTTAATCAAAATTATTAACAATGATCCCACCACTAACTATCACCTTAAATCTTGTGTCCAAGTGAAATGGAAGTTTTTTGTGGGACGGAGGGAGTATAAGTAAGATAAAAAAAAGGACAAAAAAATAAAGAAAAAATATGATGAGCATGGTTTGAACCCAGGGTATCTCTAAAAATTGAGAATACTTTTGGGAGCTAGGTTAAGCCCACAATTGATTAGTTAATTGTTCTATTAACTATATAACATTTCCCATCAGGAATGAATAGTACTTTTTTCATTTTCAAAATTAGCTGTAATATAGGTAATGTGTTGCGCATATAAGAACCAAGTGAACCTGCAGCGTAGTTGGTAAGCGTCCTCACCAATAACCTAAGGCTGTCTGGTGTGATTCCCCCCCCCCCCCCCCCCCCCCTTTTTGCCAAAATCCCTACTTACGTATTCTTTTTCTCTTTGGATTCCATTTCTTTGGTTTTTATCAAGATTTGTTTATCTATATAAATTTTTTGTTTTAAAATCCCCAACATTTATTTATCTATATAGAGTTGTCTTCAAGGAAGTTCAAGGATTTTGCATAGTCCCAAGGGATAATTCCTAGCCATTGGATCAAAATAGTCAAGATCAAATCACAGTGTTTCAAACACATGTGTTTCAAGCACATGTGTTTCAAACACATGTCCTTCCAGTCATAACCACCACCACCGGCCGCCGCCTCCGACCACCGCCGGCCACGGTGGTGGCTGACAATGAAGGTGCTGGTGGTAATGGGTTTTAAGTCACGAAACACATGTGTTTGGCTGTACATATATACTCCTTTATTTTCAAAAGAACTGTTATTAGTGAAGCACATGTGCTTCTAGCTTACAAACACATGTGCTTCATTACTTGAAACGCATGTGCTTAGTTGTACATATACACTCCTTTATTTTCAAAAGAACTGTTATTAGTGAAGCACATGTGCTTCTAGCTTACGAACACATGTGCTTCATTACTTGAAACACATGTGCTTGGTTGTACATATACACTCCTTTATTTTCAAAAGAACTGTTACTAGTGAAGCACATGTGCTTCTTGCTTACAAATACAATGTGCTTCATTACTTGAAACACATGTGCTTGGCTGTACATATACACTCATTTATTTTCAAAACACATGTGTTTCAAAAGGTGAAACACATGTGTTTCAAACACATGTGCTTACTAGTGAAGCACATGTGCTTCTTGCTTACAAATACAATGTGCTTCATTACTTGAAACACATGTGCTTGGTGGTAATGGGTTTTAAGTCACGAAACACATGTGTTTGGCTGTACATATATACTCCTTTATTTTCAAAAGAACTGTTATTAGTGAAGCACATGTGCTTCTAGCTTACAAACACATGTGCTTCATTACTTGAAACGCATGTGCTTAGTTGTACATATACACTCCTTTATTTTCAAAAGAACTGTTATTAGTGAAGCACATGTGCTTCTAGCTTACGAACACATGTGCTTCATTACTTGAAACACATGTGCTTGGTTGTACATATACACTCCTTTATTTTCAAAAGAACTGTTACTAGTGAAGCACATGTGCTTCTTGCTTACAAATACAATGTGCTTCATTACTTGAAACACATGTGCTTGGCTGTACATATACACTCATTTATTTTCAAAACACATGTGTTTCAAAAGGTGAAACACATGTGTTTCAAACACATGTGCTTCTAGTCACGACCACCGCCGGCGGCGGCCACCTCCGGCCGCCGCCGCCCATCGCCGCCGTCCGCCGTCGCCGGCCACCGTCTCCGTCCGCCTGAGGTGGCTAGGGTATTGATGCACTGAAGCACATGTGTTTGTATGGTTTGAATATTGATCTTGACCTTTGAATATTTCTTGATCCAATGGCTATTAATTGTCTCTTGGGACTAGCTAAAATCCTTGGACTACCTTGAACATTTACCAATCTATATAAAATATTTGTCTTATACATTATTTTGCATTCACATTATTATTATTAAAGAAAAAAATTTAAAATAGTTACTATAATTATTATTAACTTTATTTTTATTCAATTTTAATCCCACAAAACTGTCATTTTGACCAGATGCACATACATAATTAGAGGTGAGCAGAAAAAGAGGCTAACCAAAATTGGAATCAGAACCTGTAACGTCCTAAAAATTTATGTAATTGAATTATTCACTTTTACTTAAAATAAATTATGTGTCATTTATTTATATAAGAATTATTTTATGTATTATGTGGTTTATGTGTATTTAATTCGAGAAAAATAAATACGCAATTATTCTTTAATGAGAAGAGTGTCATTAAAGCGGTGCTTATTTAATCGCGAGGATTAATTATTTAATAACTAGGGTGTTATTAACTTCTTGAGAAAATTATCTATGAGCTAAATGAATGTGTCGTGACATTTAATCTCGAGCTTAGCTAATTATTTTAGGCGTGATTAGATTTCTGAGGCCGGCCGACAGGCCAAGGCCTTGACCCTATTTAATTTCGATCTAACCAAGGCGAGCTAATAAATTCTAACCTACTTCCTCACTTGTATCCGAATTCTACTTGGCCTGGTGGCCTTGCGTGTTCAGCCAAAGGAATAAAGGGCTGAGCCCATTTGATTAATTAAACCACCGAAAATATGGACCACAAGTTAGCCCATCCGATTTATGCAACTAAAAACTATGTCGGTTCCCTTGGGGAGTAAGTTTCCTTATTTTTGGTTAATATCCTTCTCAATATTGCATGTGTATACCGAATTGGCTCCCCCAAAACCCTAATATAATCAGCCGCATCCTCCAAACTCCTCCCTATTCTTACTCGTTCGAAGCAGAAGCAAGCAGCCATCCTCCTCCATTGTCTTGCAGAGCAGAAGTTCTGTAACATCACCATCGAGTTGTTTGTTCCATCAGCGAGCCAAAAGGAAGTTCTGATCGCCATCGGTAATCACCATATGTTAGTTTCTCTCGATTCCTATTCATTCCTTTTGATCGAATCTATGGCCTAATCGTTCTAATGTTCTGTGTTGTTAACTCCGTGGATGAACAGAAACCAGAGACTAAGCATTCAGTTTGAGTTGTGTCGATTCGTAGCAGCAGCAAGCCAACTCTTCCCGGTTTCTTTATTCGGTAGTATTCTAATCTGGTTTTCCATTCGTTTGTTGTACTACTTGTGGCATGATTTTCTGTGATATATAGACTGCGGGCAGGTTTAATACCGAGCCATGGAGGGCTCGGGTCGGTGACAATCTTGTGTGAAAGTCGTTGGTCATCCTTGGTCGTTAAAACGTTTGATTATTCCCATTACTAGAATTTGAAATTTACTTTGGTTGAAACTGTTTCGGGCCACATTCAGAGTCTTTTTGGTCGTGTCTTGTTGACTACAGATTTTGGTTAATTGTCGGGCAGGGTTAGGGTGCCTCGGGAAGAAACGGGTTGATGTCGGGATTCATAAACGTTCCTAATTTAAAAGCTGAAATTTTTAACAGAAACTGTCCTTCGAGTTCGGGACTGTTTTTACCACACTTAAAATACAATTTTTGACTGTTGGCCCGTGATGGTCAATAGTTTTCTGGATTCTCTTTCTAATGCCGCTGACGGCTCGTTAATCCGATCTACGGTCTAAAGTTATCACTGTTTTAATGAAGTGTCGCAAGAGCTTTTACGGTTCAGCTGTTCTGGTTTGTAACCCGTTTTTGGGATACCTAGAGTCTGTTTTGGGCAGGGGTCGTCAGACAGTAAATTGTAGCAATCTGGATTTTCTAGTAGCGATTAAAATTTGGGAATAATCTAACACACGGTTTGGGAGTTATAACAGTTTCCGCGGGGGTGTCGGGTTCTGGCAGAATTCTATGAGTTGATTTTCAAGCCGAGTTTTAATCGTAGCCTTATTATGTGATGTAGGACTTTCTAGGAACTGAGTTGTCGCTCGTACGTGCTGAGGATACTTCTAGGAGCATACGTTCATTTGAGGTGGGTGATTTCATTATAAACTTGCATTTACTTTCATTTCATGATTTTGTGCTATGTGTCATGAACTGCTATTGCTCGAGACAAGCTTGCGTACTTGATGATGTGCTAAGTGTTGTTTATTTTAAATACATCCTGAACTGAGATATGGATACTGAGTAACCGAGCTGGGTACCATATAATTATGTGTTGATCTGTGTACATGAGTTATGTTATGTGTTATATGCATTTGAGATGTGCTAGTTGATTACATATCTGTTGAGATGATATGTGTTGAGTATGAGATGGTTTGTTTTATACGAGTACATGTTGTATGAGTCAACACGTTAATAAACCTAACCTAATAACTATGAGATTTTAATTACCGATCGCAAGAGGCGACGGCGTGAGCCAACTCTTCCCGTTTGAGTTGCCAAGGTACACTACACGACTGTCAGCGTGGTACTGCGGGACACCTAGAGGACGGGTGTTGGAAGAGGGTGTTGTGACGAGCGTATGGCGGTGGGCGTACGTTGAGTATCGTCACAACCCACGGCGAACCTAAAGAGAATTAATAAAGGCCTAATAACTAGAAATGAGTAGAGTCTTTTAGGGAACATGTATGTGGCATGAACTGTTTGTATGTGTTTGTTTATTTTGATTTTATCTACTCAGCGTGTGGCTGACCCCAAACACTTCCCCCATTTTCAGGTACTAGCAAGGGCAAAGAGAAGGTTCATGGCTGATGGGTTGCATCTCGGTTTTTATTGATGGATTTGGATTTTCAGTTTAAAGTTTGTCGAGTCAAACTTATTTTCAAAACTTTATTTATTCCGCATTAAATACTACGTGACGGCTTATTTTATGAATTTATGAGTGGGACCGGTTTTTATTTACTTGTACTTTGGGAAAATACTTATTTCATTACTTAAAATTTTTTTTTATTTTCCCTTATTTTTGGGATGTTACAAGTTGGTATCAGAGCTTTGACTTGAGAGAACTGGGTTCAAAAGAGATGAATTCCAGACTTAAGTCGAAGCACGAGTTTTCAAAAGTGAGTTTTCAAAATGTTTTAAAAACGAGTCCAAATCCAAATCGAGAAGCAGCGCATCACGACGGCCTTATGCCTCTAGTACCTATTTATGAGATTATTTAGTTTATTAAAAACGTCGCGAGTGACATTGATTACTAAGAGAATAAAAGAGAATTAACTCGAGATGAGTGTGAATTGTGCGACTATATATATAGATATATATACTATACTTATTATGTGAATTACTTGTTATGTGGATGGTATAAGGATGGGAGATCGTGGAATCTTTGAAACTGGCTCGAAACCATGACAGGGGTAGGTGCGGATAATAATAGAGGGCCCCTATTATTATACGCACATGACTCGTGCCTATGTTTTGAAAAGGATTCAAGGAGATCATTCGTCAAGCATCTAAGTATCATGAAGACCCTCAATTAATAAATATAATGATTGATGATGAAATCACTAAAAGAGATTTATGAGAAAACAATGTAATCAATTGAATAAGAGAATCATCAAACACCAATTGATAAAGACTTATCAAAACATGTCAAGAGAGAGACTAATGAACCAAATTAGGTTGAGTTCGTTAAATAATTGAGTTATTAATACATCGAGAATGATTGAACAATCGTTAAAGTAAAATAAATGAGAAAATAAGAAAAATGTTAAGTGATGAGGAGTATGTGAAAACATCACTAAATCGAGATTTATGTGATAATAATAAACAATTAAATAAGAGATCATTGATTTAAGTTGATAAGGAGTTATCCAAACAAATCAAGTGAAGGTTTATTAAACCAAATTGAGTAAGTATCATTAATGATAAAGTGTTAATCTGAGTAATGAGGAATTAATTAAATGTTTGAAAATGGAGAATAATGATTGAGTAAAAGTAAATGATTGAGAATAATTTAAAACCTGTCATATTATTAAATTTATGGGAAATTAATAAACCAATGATGAATGAGAAATTATCGAAAATAAATTTAAATGAAGAGATCTATGTGTTGAGAATTATTAAATTGAGAATAGAGAATAATGATCGAATAATATAATAAGTAATTCGTTGTGAGGAATTAATAAATCAAGAGATGAATGAACATTTATTTAAACGAATTAAATGAAAAATTGTATTTAAAGTTATAAGTAACTACTAATTTGAGTCAAAATGTTTGATCTAATAAATAGTTGTGTTGAACAAATAAAACTGGTTATTGAAAATTTTCAATTTAATAAATAGAAGAGATTATGTTTTATTAGTAAATGAGAAATAATGACTGGAAATCGTTAATGGAGTAATACGAAGTTATGCAATTAATGATCAATTAATTGAGTAAGAGATAAAACTTTGACAGGGTTAACGAAAGTTGTAACGTTGATACATTATTAACTGAAAGAAACGAGGGATCCAAAATGAGTTATTTAACGAGTTAAGCGACAAGAGAATTTACGAGACGTGTTCACTACGAATTTAATGAGAATTCTATTAACGACAAAAGTTTATATGATAATGATAATACCAAACACGCTATGAGAAAACCAAAATGAGGATTTATACACATATTTGAACAAGAGATAATCGTGAATGTATAATGAGAAATAACAAGTTGGCTTATGAGGAGTCATGAAATGAATAATTATTAATGAGAAGTAATTATGAGACTATTAAAGAGTAATGAGTTAAAACCGAGAAATCTAATAAGGGTACGAGGATCCAAGAGCATGCTAATGAGAAAACTAACAATATATAAGAGCAATACAAAATTTAATGAGTACGGGTGTGAGAGGGGCGTAAAGAGTATACGTTGGGATCGACTCACACCCGTGCATAAGAGTTTGATTATCGAGTAATTTAATGAAACCTTAAAATATATAATTAAAAATGAGAATCAACAAACCGAACTATCGAGTGTTCGTAACGAGTTCTATGAGATTTTGAGTGTCACTTCCAAACTTGGGGACGAGTTTTCTCCAAGTGGAGTTGAGTGGTGGTAAAAGCGAAGACTACAAATATTAAGAGTGCGAATAGAGAATAATTATAAAGTTGTGAATTATTAAATTCGTATTATTGTGCAAATGGGGATTAATAAATCAAGCTAAATGTGGAAAAATGAAGTTTGTAAAGAGGAAATTAAGAGAATTACCAAGAGAAAATTTTGTTATGTGTTATTTATAATTGTTATTGCTATGTGTATATATACGTGCATATAATTGTCTAGAGAGTTATAAGAGTGACTAATTGATCGAGAAATTATCCTGTGGGAATATATGAGATACAAAGAGATTAATAAAACATGAGAATTTATTCAAGTCAAGTTAAAGGAGAAAACATGATTATGAAAAATTATTAAATTCAGTCGAGAATGTTATTGAACCAAATTACTGTGTTGAGTATTACACATTACTAAGTAATAATTAATTATCGACGGTAATGGTGCAAATGAGAAGTGACAAGTATATAAGAATAATAAATGACGAGAAATTATGAAATTCGAGTAATGAGAAGATCGCCATAATAAATTATGAGGAAAATTTATTATTACTGAGAAATTACCGAACTCTAATAAACTAATAAATCGAGTTAAACGAATAAATTATTAAAATGAACCAAATGATAAAGTTTTATTTATGAACAAATATTAAATTAAAACCGAGGAGGAGTATCTAGTTAAATTATTAAATTGAATGCCATCAAATATTGTATTTTATTGATGAATCACTAAATCAATAATAGTTATTAAAATGAGCAAAATATAAGCGTATAAATTAATAAATAAATAAATAAAAAACTATGAGTTTCTAAATCGAGAAAACAATAAAAATACAGAGTAATGAGGAAACTTTTTATAGAGAATGAGAAAATATTTGGGTAATCAAGTACATGAGAGATAACGAACGAGTTAATTAATTGAGTAAAGAGAAATAATTTAATTGAGGCGTTTAAAACTTAAGATAAATGAGATTTACGAGTGAGCATATAGCCGAACTAATCGAGAGACCAATTAAAGGAGAACAAGGTGAGAACATAATTAACAAGCCAAATGATAAAATCATTAAAATGAGTTGATGAGTACCATTAAAATGAGTTGAGCAAGTAATATTAAAAAAAAAAAAAAAAAAAAACTAACGAGAAATTGTTAAATACGAGTTAACAAGAGAACTAATAACGCGATCTAAAAGAGAAAGTATAGGTTCTTGTAGCCTAATAATTAAATTGATCACGCGAGGGATCGCAAAGAGTGAGAAAATGGGCATTTTGTGCGGCTTGTGATAAGTTGTTAAATGAGATTTGAGTAAAATCGATAATATAGCTTGCGTTGAGTTAAAAGCAAGTTGTGGAAATTTTAGATGAATGCATTATCAGTGTATGCAAATTGAGTAGGAGGCATGAGTTGCCTACTATCGGAGGTTTATGTGTGATAAAATACATATATGTGAATTATGTATTTGTTGTGTGTTGTTTGATAGCGGTGCGAACCGCTAAATTGTTCATTTTGCTTTTAAAACAAACTAATGTCATATAGAGTAGACAACCTTGAGATGTTGCTTATTGGTAGAGATTGCCAATAATAAGATTTGATATGTTGATAGAATGTAAAAATAATAATTTGTTCGAACTGTGCGGGAAAGTCTTTCCCATAAAAACTTATTTTTATCGCCGTGAGAGGGCCGAGTATGATTGCGAGCACGAGTCGGACGACCGAGTACCACGCCGAGATCATCTGTCACCACAAACCAAACCGTAACAGATCTCCAAGTGGAGTTGAATCGGAGATTCAACACAACGTTAACCGCTGGATACAGCAACCGTGTCCTGCTACGAGAGCAAGAAGACGCCTTCAGCAGAGTATCGTGGATAATTTTGTACTTACTATCGACGTCATTTTTTTAGATAAACCGAGATCCTTGGAGAACATTTCGTTATCTTATATATATATATATTCTTTCTTAGCCTAATCATTTTGCGCCGTTAGAGATGGGAGATTCGTGTAAGCAAGAGCAGAAGTCTATTCTCATCAAGTGAATCACCCTGACGAGTTTCTTTATTTCAGACCTTAACGTTCTTCCCCGTTTAAGGATGTGTGTCGTTGACGAGTGTAAGTTTGAGATGCGAGATCGCTACCCTGAGCTTCTTCCGAGCCATGACTTCGGGGACGAAGTCTATTTCAAGTGGAGTTGAGTTGTAACGTCCTAAAAATTTATGTAATTGAATTATTCACTTTTACTTAAAATAAATTATGTGTCATTTATTTATATAAGAATTATTTTATGTATTATGTGGTTTATGTGTATTTAATTCGAGAAAAATAAATACGCAATTATTCTTTAATGAGAAGAGTGTCATTAAAGCGGTGCTTATTTAATCGCGAGGATTAATTATTTAATAACTAGGGTGTTATTAACTTCTTGAGAAAATTATCTATGAGCTAAATGAATGTGTCGTGACATTTAATCTCGAGCTTAGCTAATTATTTTAGGCGTGATTAGATTTCTGAGGCCGGCCGACAGGCCAAGGCCTTGACCCTATTTAATTTCGATCTAACCAAGGCGAGCTAATAAATTCTAACCTACTTCCTCACTTGTATCCGAATTCTACTTGGCCTGGTGGCCTTGCGTGTTCAGCCAAAGGAATAAAGGGCTGAGCCCATTTGATTAATTAAACCACCGAAAATATGGACCACAAGTTAGCCCATCCGATTTATGCAACTAAAAACTATGTCGGTTCCCTTGGGGAGTAAGTTTCCTTATTTTTGGTTAATATCCTTCTCAATATTGCATGTGTATACCGAATTGGCTCCCCCAAAACCCTAATATAATCAGCCGCATCCTCCAAACTCCTCCCTATTCTTACTCGTTCGAAGCAGAAGCAAGCAGCCATCCTCCTCCATTGTCTTGCCGAGCAGAAGTTCTGTAACATCACCATCGAGTTGTTTGTTCCATCAGCGAGCCAAAAGGAAGTTCTGATCGCCATCGGTAATCACCATATGTTAGTTTCTCTCGATTCCTATTCATTCCTTTTGATCGAATCTATGGCCTAATCGTTCTAATGTTCTGTGTTGTTAACTCCGTGGATGAACAGAAACCAGAGACTAAGCATTCAGTTTGAGTTGTGTCGATTCGTAGCAGCAGCAAGCCAACTCTTCCCGGTTTCTTTATTCGGTAGTATTCTAATCTGGTTTTCCATTCGTTTGTTGTACTACTTGTGGCATGATTTTCTGTGATATATAGACTGCGGGCAGGTTTAATACCGAGCCATGGAGGGCTCGGGTCGGTGACAATCTTGTGTGAAAGTCGTTGGTCATCCTTGGTCGTTAAAACGTTTGATTATTCCCATTACTAGAATTTGAAATTTACTTTGGTTGAAACTGTTTCGGGCCACATTCAGAGTCTTTTTGGTCGTGTCTTGTTGACTACAGATTTTGGTTAATTGTCGGGCAGGGTTAGGGTGCCTCGGGAAGAAACGGGTTGATGTCGGGATTCATAAACGTTCCTAATTTAAAAGCTGAAATTTTTAACAGAAACTGTCCTTCGAGTTCGGGACTGTTTTTACCACACTTAAAATACAATTTTTGACTGTTGGCCCGTGATGGTCAATAGTTTTCTGGATTCTCTTTCTAATGCCGCTGACGGCTCGTTAATCCGATCTACGGTCTAAAAGTTATCACTGTTTTAATGAAGTGTCGCAAGAGCTTTTACGGTTCAGCTGTTCTGGTTTGTAACCCGTTTTTGGGATACCTAGAGTCTGTTTTGGGCAGGGGTCGTCAGACAGTAAATTGTAGCAATCTGGATTTTCTAGTAGCGATTAAAATTTGGGAATAATATAACACACGGTTTGGGAGTTATAACAGTTTCCGCGGGGGTGTCGGGTTCTGGCAGAATTCTATGAGTTGATTTTCAAGCCGAGTTTTAATCGTAGCCTTATTATGTGATGTAGGACTTTCTAGGAACTGAGTTGTCGCTCGTACGTGCTGAGGATACTTCTAGGAGCATACGTTCATTTGAGGTGGGTGATTTCATTATAAACTTGCATTTACTTTCATTTCATGATTTTGTGCTATGTGTCATGAACTGCTATTGCTCGAGACAAGCTTGCGTACTTGATGATGTGCTAAGTGTTGTTTATTTTAAATACATCCTGAACTGAGATATGGATACTGAGTAACCGAGCTGGGTACCATATAATTATGTGTTGATCTGTGTACATGAGTTATGTTATGTGTTATATGCATTTGAGATGTGCTAGTTGATTACATATCTGTTGAGATGATATGTGTTGAGTATGAGATGGTTTGTTTTATACGAGTACATGTTGTATGAGTCAACACGTTAATAAACCTAACCTAATAACTATGAGATTTTAATTACCGATCGCAAGAGGCGACGGCGTGAGCCAACTCTTCCCGTTTGAGTTGCCAAGGTACACTACACGACTGTCAGCGTGGTACTGCGGGACACCTAGAGGACGGGTGTTGGAAGAGGGTGTTGTGACGAGCGTATGGCGGTGGGCGTACGTTGAGTATCGTCACAACCCACGGCGAACCTAAAGAGAATTAATAAAGGCCTAATAACTAGAAATGAGTAGAGTCTTTTAGGGAACATGTATGTGGCATGAACTGTTTGTATGTGTTTGTTTATTTTGATTTTATCTACTCAGCGTGTGGCTGACCCCAAACACTTCCCCCATTTTCAGGTACTAGCAAGGGCAAAGAGAAGGTTCATGGCTGATGGGTTGCATCTCGGTTTTTATTGATGGATTTGGATTTTCAGTTTAAAGTTTGTCGAGTCAAACTTATTTTCAAAACTTTATTTATTCCGCATTAAATACTACGTGACGGCTTATTTTATGAATTTATGAGTGGGACCGGTTTTTATTTACTTGTACTTTGGGAAAATACTTATTTCATTACTTAAAATTTTTTTTTATTTTCCCTTATTTTTGGGATGTTACAAGTTGGTATCAGAGCTTTGACTTGAGAGAACTGGGTTCAAAAGAGATGAATTCCAGACTTAAGTCGAAGCACGAGTTTTCAAAAGTGAGTTTTCAAAATGTTTTAAAAACGAGTCCAAATCCAAATCGAGAAGCAGCGCATCACGACGGCCTTATGCCTCTAGTACCTATTTATGAGATTATTTAGTTTATTAAAAACGTCGCGAGTGACATTGATTACTAAGAGAATAAAAGAGAATTAACTCGAGATGAGTGTGAATTGTGCGACTATATATATAGATATATATACTATACTTATTATGTGAATTACTTGTTATGTGGATGGTATAAGGATGGGAGATCGTGGAATCTTTGAAACTGGCTCGAAACCATGACAGGGGTAGGTGCGGATAATAATAGAGGGCCCCTATTATTATACGCACATGACTCGTGCCTATGTTTTGAAAAGGATTCAAGGAGATCATTCGTCAAGCATCTAAGTATCATGAAGACCCTCAATTAATAAATATAATGATTGATGATGAAATCACTAAAAGAGATTTATGAGAAAACAATGTAATCAATTGAATAAGAGAATCATCAAACACCAATTGATAAAGACTTATCAAAACATGTCAAGAGAGAGACTAATGAACCAAATTAGGTTGAGTTCGTTAAATAATTGAGTTATTAATACATCGAGAATGATTGAACAATCGTTAAAGTAAAATAAATGAGAAAATAAGAAAAATGTTAAGTGATGAGGAGTATGTGAAAACATCACTAAATCGAGATTTATGTGATAATAATAAACAATTAAATAAGAGATCATTGATTTAAGTTGATAAGGAGTTATCCAAACAAATCAAGTGAAGGTTTATTAAACCAAATTGAGTAAGTATCATTAATGATAAAGTGTTAATCTGAGTAATGAGGAATTAATTAAATGTTTGAAAATGGAGAATAATGATTGAGTAAAAGTAAATGATTGAGAATAATTTAAAACCTGTCATATTATTAAATTTATGGGAAATTAATAAACCAATGATGAATGAGAAATTATCGAAAATAAATTTAAATGAAGAGATCTATGTGTTGAGAATTATTAAATTGAGAATAGAGAATAATGATCGAATAATATAATAAGTAATTCGTTGTGAGGAATTAATAAATCAAGAGATGAATGAACATTTATTTAAACGAATTAAATGAAAAATTGTATTTAAAGTTATAAGTAACTACTAATTTGAGTCAAAATGTTTGATCTAATAAATAGTTGTGTTGAACAAATAAAACTGGTTATTGAAAATTTTCAATTTAATAAATAGAAGAGATTATGTTTTATTAGTAAATGAGAAATAATGACTGGAAATCGTTAATGGAGTAATACGAAGTTATGCAATTAATGATCAATTAATTGAGTAAGAGATAAAACTTTGACAGGGTTAACGAAAGTTGTAACGTTGATACATTATTAACTGAAAGAAACGAGGGATCCAAAATGAGTTATTTAACGAGTTAAGCGACAAGAGAATTTACGAGACGTGTTCACTACGAATTTAATGAGAATTCTATTAACGACAAAAGTTTATATGATAATGATAATACCAAACACGCTATGAGAAAACCAAAATGAGGATTTATACACATATTTGAACAAGAGATAATCGTGAATGTATAATGAGAAATAACAAGTTGGCTTATGAGGAGTCATGAAATGAATAATTATTAATGAGAAGTAATTATGAGACTATTAAAGAGTAATGAGTTAAAACCGAGAAATCTAATAAGGGTACGAGGATCCAAGAGCATGCTAATGAGAAAACTAACAATATATAAGAGCAATACAAAATTTAATGAGTACGGGTGTGAGAGGGGCGTAAAGAGTATACGTTGGGATCGACTCACACCCGTGCATAAGAGTTTGATTATCGAGTAATTTAATGAAACCTTAAAATATATAATTAAAAATGAGAATCAACAAACCGAACTATCGAGTGTTCGTAACGAGTTCTATGAGATTTTGAGTGTCACTTCCAAACTTGGGGACGAGTTTTCTCCAAGTGGAGTTGAGTGGTGGTAAAAGCGAAGACTACAAATATTAAGAGTGCGAATAGAGAATAATTATAAAGTTGTGAATTATTAAATTCGTATTATTGTGCAAATGGGGATTAATAAATCAAGCTAAATGTGGAAAAATGAAGTTTGTAAAGAGGAAATTAAGAGAATTACCAAGAGAAAATTTTGTTATGTGTTATTTATAATTGTTATTGCTATGTGTATATATACGTGCATATAATTGTCTAGAGAGTTATAAGAGTGACTAATTGATCGAGAAATTATCCTGTGGGAATATATGAGATACAAAGAGATTAATAAAACATGAGAATTTATTCAAGTCAAGTTAAAGGAGAAAACATGATTATGAAAAATTATTAAATTCAGTCGAGAATGTTATTGAACCAAATTACTGTGTTGAGTATTACACATTACTAAGTAATAATTAATTATCGACGGTAATGGTGCAAATGAGAAGTGACAAGTATATAAGAATAATAAATGACGAGAAATTATGAAATTCGAGTAATGAGAAGATCGCCATAATAAATTATGAGGAAAATTTATTATTACTGAGAAATTACCGAACTCTAATAAACTAATAAATCGAGTTAAACGAATAAATTATTAAAATGAACCAAATGATAAAGTTTTATTTATGAACAAATATTAAATTAAAACCGAGGAGGAGTATCTAGTTAAATTATTAAATTGAATGCCATCAAATATTGTATTTTATTGATGAATCACTAAATCAATAATAGTTATTAAAATGAGCAAAATATAAGCGTATAAATTAATAAATAAATAAATAAAAAACTATGAGTTTCTAAATCGAGAAAACAATAAAAATACAGAGTAATGAGGAAACTTTTTATAGAGAATGAGAAAATATTTGGGTAATCAAGTACATGAGAGATAACGAACGAGTTAATTAATTGAGTAAAGAGAAATAATTTAATTGAGGCGTTTAAAACTTAAGATAAATGAGATTTACGAGTGAGCATATAGCCGAACTAATCGAGAGACCAATTAAAGGAGAACAAGGTGAGAACATAATTAACAAGCCAAATGATAAAATCATTAAAATGAGTTGATGAGTACCATTAAAATGAGTTGAGCAAGTAATATTAAAAAAAAAAAAAAAAAACTAACGAGAAATTGTTAAATACGAGTTAACAAGAGAACTAATAACGCGATCTAAAAGAGAAAGTATAGGTTCTTGTAGCCTAATAATTAAATTGATCACGCGAGGGATCGCAAAGAGTGAGAAAATGGGCATTTTGTGCGGCTTGTGATAAGTTGTTAAATGAGATTTGAGTAAAATCGATAATATAGCTTGCGTTGAGTTAAAAGCAAGTTGTGGAAATTTTAGATGAATGCATTATCAGTGTATGCAAATTGAGTAGGAGGCATGAGTTGCCTACTATCGGAGGTTTATGTGTGATAAAATACATATATGTGAATTATGTATTTGTTGTGTGTTGTTTGATAGCGGTGCGAACCGCTAAATTGTTCATTTTGCTTTTAAAACAAACTAATGTCATATAGAGTAGACAACCTTGAGATGTTGCTTATTGGTAGAGATTGCCAATAATAAGATTTGATATGTTGATAGAATGTAAAAATAATAATTTGTTCGAACTGTGCGGGAAAGTCTTTCCCATAAAAACTTATTTTTATCGCCGTGAGAGGGCCGAGTATGATTGCGAGCACGAGTCGGACGACCGAGTACCACGCCGAGATCATCTGTCACCACAAACCAAACCGTAACAGATCTCCAAGTGGAGTTGAATCGGAGATTCAACACAACGTTAACCGCTGGATACAGCAACCGTGTCCTGCTACGAGAGCAAGAAGACGCCTTCAGCAGAGTATCGTGGATAATTTTGTACTTACTATCGACGTCATTTTTTTAGATAAACCGAGATCCTTGGAGAACATTTCGTTATCTTATATATATATATATTCTTTCTTAGCCTAATCATTTTGCGCCGTTAGAGATGGGAGATTCGTGTAAGCAAGAGCAGAAGTCTATTCTCATCAAGTGAATCACCCTGACGAGTTTCTTTATTTCAGACCTTAACGTTCTTCCCCGTTTAAGGATGTGTGTCGTTGACGAGTGTAAGTTTGAGATGCGAGATCGCTACCCTGAGCTTCTTCCGAGCCATGACTTCGGGGACGAAGTCTATTTCAAGTGGAGTTGAGTTGTAACGTCCTAAAAATTTATGTAATTGAATTATTCACTTTTACTTAAAATAAATTATGTGTCATTTATTTATATAAGAATTATTTTATGTATTATGTGGTTTATGTGTATTTAATTCGAGAAAAATAAATACGCAATTATTCTTTAATGAGAAGAGTGTCATTAAAGCGGTGCTTATTTAATCGCGAGGATTAATTATTTAATAACTAGGGTGTTATTAACTTCTTGAGAAAATTATCTATGAGCTAAATGAATGTGTCGTGACATTTAATCTCGAGCTTAGCTAATTATTTTAGGCGTGATTAGATTTCTGAGGCCGGCCGACAGGCCAAGGCCTTGACCCTATTTAATTTCGATCTAACCAAGGCGAGCTAATAAATTCTAACCTACTTCCTCACTTGTATCCGAATTCTACTTGGCCTGGTGGCCTTGCGTGTTCAGCCAAAGGAATAAAGGGCTGAGCCCATTTGATTAATTAAACCACCGAAAATATGGACCACAAGTTAGCCCATCCGATTTATGCAACTAAAAACTATGTCGGTTCCCTTGGGGAGTAAGTTTCCTTATTTTTGGTTAATATCCTTCTCAATATTGCATGTGTATACCGAATTGGCTCCCCCAAAACCCTAATATAATCAGCCGCATCCTCCAAACTCCTCCCTATTCTTACTCGTTCGAAGCAGAAGCAAGCAGCCATCCTCCTCCATTGTCTTGCCGAGCAGAAGTTCTGTAACATCACCATCGAGTTGTTTGTTCCATCAGCGAGCCAAAAGGAAGTTCTGATCGCCATCGGTAATCACCATATGTTAGTTTCTCTCGATTCCTATTCATTCCTTTTGATCGAATCTATGGCCTAATCGTTCTAATGTTCTGTGTTGTTAACTCCGTGGATGAACAGAAACCAGAGACTAAGCATTCAGTTTGAGTTGTGTCGATTCGTAGCAGCAGCAAGCCAACTCTTCCCGGTTTCTTTATTCGGTAGTATTCTAATCTGGTTTTCCATTCGTTTGTTGTACTACTTGTGGCATGATTTTCTGTGATATATAGACTGCGGGCAGGTTTAATACCGAGCCATGGAGGGCTCGGGTCGGTGACAATCTTGTGTGAAAGTCGTTGGTCATCCTTGGTCGTTAAAACGTTTGATTATTCCCATTACTAGAATTTGAAATTTACTTTGGTTGAAACTGTTTCGGGCCACATTCAGAGTCTTTTTGGTCGTGTCTTGTTGACTACAGATTTTGGTTAATTGTCGGGCAGGGTTAGGGTGCCTCGGGAAGAAACGGGTTGATGTCGGGATTCATAAACGTTCCTAATTTAAAAGCTGAAATTTTTAACAGAAACTGTCCTTCGAGTTCGGGACTGTTTTTACCACACTTA
The DNA here is from genome assembly GCA_963853835.1 of Calendula officinalis. Lineage (NCBI taxonomy): Eukaryota > Viridiplantae > Streptophyta > Magnoliopsida > Asterales > Asteraceae > Calendula > Calendula officinalis. The sequence continues at coordinate 62,419,948 of OY970827.1, forward strand.
AAATACAATTTTTGACTGTTGGCCCGTGATGGTCAATAGTTTTCTGGATTCTCTTTCTAATGCCGCTGACGGCTCGTTAATCCGATCTACGGTCTAAAAGTTATCACTGTTTTAATGAAGTGTCGCAAGAGCTTTTACGGTTCAGCTGTTCTGGTTTGTAACCCGTTTTTGGGATACCTAGAGTCTGTTTTGGGCAGGGGTCGTCAGACAGTAAATTGTAGCAATCTGGATTTTCTAGTAGCGATTAAAATTTGGGAATAATATAACACACGGTTTGGGAGTTATAACAGTTTCCGCGGGGGTGTCGGGTTCTGGCAGAATTCTATGAGTTGATTTTCAAGCCGAGTTTTAATCGTAGCCTTATTATGTGATGTAGGACTTTCTAGGAACTGAGTTGTCGCTCGTACGTGCTGAGGATACTTCTAGGAGCATACGTTCATTTGAGGTGGGTGATTTCATTATAAACTTGCATTTACTTTCATTTCATGATTTTGTGCTATGTGTCATGAACTGCTATTGCTCGAGACAAGCTTGCGTACTTGATGATGTGCTAAGTGTTGTTTATTTTAAATACATCCTGAACTGAGATATGGATACTGAGTAACCGAGCTGGGTACCATATAATTATGTGTTGATCTGTGTACATGAGTTATGTTATGTGTTATATGCATTTGAGATGTGCTAGTTGATTACATATCTGTTGAGATGATATGTGTTGAGTATGAGATGGTTTGTTTTATACGAGTACATGTTGTATGAGTCAACACGTTAATAAACCTAACCTAATAACTATGAGATTTTAATTACCGATCGCAAGAGGCGACGGCGTGAGCCAACTCTTCCCGTTTGAGTTGCCAAGGTACACTACACGACTGTCAGCGTGGTACTGCGGGACACCTAGAGGACGGGTGTTGGAAGAGGGTGTTGTGACGAGCGTATGGCGGTGGGCGTACGTTGAGTATCGTCACAACCCACGGCGAACCTAAAGAGAATTAATAAAGGCCTAATAACTAGAAATGAGTAGAGTCTTTTAGGGAACATGTATGTGGCATGAACTGTTTGTATGTGTTTGTTTATTTTGATTTTATCTACTCAGCGTGTGGCTGACCCCAAACACTTCCCCCATTTTCAGGTACTAGCAAGGGCAAAGAGAAGGTTCATGGCTGATGGGTTGCATCTCGGTTTTTATTGATGGATTTGGATTTTCAGTTTAAAGTTTGTCGAGTCAAACTTATTTTCAAAACTTTATTTATTCCGCATTAAATACTACGTGACGGCTTATTTTATGAATTTATGAGTGGGACCGGTTTTTATTTACTTGTACTTTGGGAAAATACTTATTTCATTACTTAAAAAATTTTTTTATTTTCCCTTATTTTTGGGATGTTACAGAACCGTCTCGGAACCGGAACCTGCTAAGAGGTTCCGGTTCCGGTTCTCAAAATTAAGGAACCTGAAACCGGCGGTTACACGGTATATTTTTATTAAATTATATAATATGTTATACATGATTAAATTAGATAGATTGATGATTTACCTAAATGTAAAATATTAGTCCAAATAAAGATATAGAATTGACCTTACTCATTATAATTGAGTTAGAAATTGAGTGAGACAATCACTCGTCGTGAGGTCGTATCTTTGTTTTTGTCATTCTTACTATGTTTTTCTCATTCTTATTCACTTATTTCTATTTTGAACAATATTCATAATCATTTAACTATATTTAAAATCGTATAACGATATTTATAATCGTTAGTTTGTATGATATTGTCTTGTTTATTTAAAAAGTAATGTTAAAAATTTTTGAATTTAGATACAGGGTGACCGGAACCTGCCCTGGAACCGGCAATTCCGGTTCCGGTTCCGAAAATTTAGGAACCTGTTTTCCAGGTTTCGGTTCTGATTCCGGTTCCAGTCGGAACCGGCGGGTACCCTGTTTTGCTCACCCCTATACATAATTACACGTTTTTAGTATGATTAACAACCATCAACACAAAATAGATTTTAAAACTTCGTCGAGGCTGTTGTATGAATATGAATAAACAGTCTTTTAGGGTATCATATAAAAATCTCTGCGGCAACTTGAACACGGGTTGCTCCTGAAGCTTGTGGAGGCTTTTGCCGGCTAGGCTAAGCACAACTTTAGTGAATTTTATTGTTATCATATATATAATATATATGAAATTCACTCACTAAAAGATAAAAGTGATTGTTGATTCACTTGGTAAATGTAGTATACTTCCTCCGATTCAAAATAAGTGACACACTTTAAGTTTCACAGTTTTTTAGGTAAAATATTATAATGATGATTAAATTAGATTAATCATTTAATTAGATGGTTAGTGGGGAATGTGTCCCACACCTTTTGAATAAAGTGGAGTTAATGATGTTTAAAAGTAAAAAATAAGTGAAATGAGTCGTTTCACTTTGTTAAAGTAGATAGTTAGTGGGTGTGGGTCCCACTATTTTTGCCAAATAAGATCATTTTTCAAAGTGTGTTACTTATTTTGAATCACCCCAAAAAGGAAAGTGTATCACTTATTTTAAATAGGAGGAAGCATATAATATCCCATAAAATCAACGATTTCTATTGCTATTCAAAATCATGATATATCCAAACATTTTAGAGATAGATAATTGAAAAGCACAATTACACTGATTCAATCCATTCAATGATGTTTGATGATGATTTTGGTGAAACAGTGAAGAATATGGATTAGGGCTTTTAGAGAGAGAAAGTAGAGAGATGGGAGAGAACAATTGCTGGAAATGATAAATTGATTAAATGGCAAAAGTTAAGGAATTAAGCCTTACACTTTGGTATTTATACCATGGCTTAATTCCTTGTTAGTTAGGACCATTTCCTAAATAAAACTTAACATATATACAATGTTACATAACTAGTCCCTAGACTATTGATTACAACTAAATATGACCCAACAATCTCCCCCTTTGTAACAATAGTCTGGGAAGCGTATCTTCGAAGTCTTCATCTTTAGCTAAAGTTGCACCTGGAAGATATTTTGTTGAATGATGATGTATCAGGATCAGCTTGAGCTTTGTTAACCTGTGAAAACGAATACTTTACTTTGAAGATACATATAGATCGACTAAAAATAAGACCCGTATTAATAGAGAGATTAGCAGCGGAAGTCTTTTCTTGAAGTTTGTGGATTTATGTCGATCTATGATGTTTGATAATTGTTGTTGAGGTAACATGTTGATAACGGTTACGCTCCCCCTCAAACAAACAATTATTTTCTCACGGGAGTTGGATTAAATAATCATTAGTCTTAATCTCACCTATTTATACCTCCTCTCACTAATCAACACTAACTAGTTTAATTAAGCCTAATTACACATTTAAGCACAGAACTAGCCTAACAATCTCCCCCTTTTTGTGCTTGATGCACTCCATCCCAGTCTTCCGTCTTCAGTTGCTTCTATTGGCCCGTTGCTCTCCTTCTCACGTATGAAGTAAGTTCAAGATCACATTGCAAATCCTTGATCTGATCAAATGTTGATGGAGGATTGCGTAACCTTGTGAAAAGATGGGCAAGCTACAATGTTCATGTATTCTCAGATGTACTTCAAGATGGTGAATTACGTTTGATCATTTCAATTCTTTGTCAAAGGCTGTAATTAACATTTCTAGGTTTCGCTTTTCAATGATAACATCTGAGTGGCAGTAGAAGCAATTATAATTTCCGTTACAGAACTTCGAAGTTTCAAACACTCAAAGGAACATTTTTCGTTGAATTAGTTGGTGTAAGAAAGTTCCAAAAAAAAAATTTCCCATTTAAGGTTAAAAGTTCTGGTAATGGAGTGTCAATTTGGAAGGATTTGTCTGGGATTTTGGCTATTGGAGATTTTGTTTTGGATTTTGTGATAGAGGTTTTGTGAGGACAGGATAATTATGTTTTGAGTTTTGTAAAGAATGATTTGAACGGTTAAGGTTCGGATTGTGATGATAGAGAATTTGAAAGGAATGATTTGTACGGTTAAAGTTTTGGATAGATGTGGTTGAGATTTCGAGAGAGATTTCAATATTCTTCTTGACTTGATTTTCTGTTTAATATATTGATTCTCACTTGATTTTGCATTTGATCTGAGTACATGAGTTATGAATTTTCTTCTTTGATGGGATGTTTGTGGTTCTTTTTGATGTTGTTCAGTTATAAATCCGATATTTGAACTATTTCTTGCTCTTTTCTCCCCCTCGTGAGGATCATGACCAGGGTCCTCATGATAAAGCTGAATAGTTACGTTGTGGAAACGGAGAGAGGAAATTGTGTGTCGGTGTAAATCGAGAGCCAAGACAGGATAGATTCAGACTAGAGAACCAGAAACATATAGTACTCATGAAGTGACCACTGAAAAATTGTTTTGATCTAAATATCTTGGAGAAAAATATTTGAAAAATGATGAATAACAATATCAATAATCACGTGAAGTCATAAACAGATGCAATCTTTACTGAAAAATTTCAGTAAAGAGATCGTTTACGGATATGACGAACACGATGATTAAAGACATGGTTAATCAAATATTTGAGATTTAAAAGAGATCAATTTGTTTGGTTATATCAAAGATCAGTGAAGTATACCACTTACAAAGATGCAATCTTCTCTGAACATGTGCAGAGAAGAGATCGACGGATATACAAAGATCAATGATCTAACGGTGCATTAAAAACGATTTTGTGTGTGAGAGAGTTGAATCTGAACAGTATGGAGAAAATGAAAAATGATTTCTCCACTAATCGTTTAAGTATAAAAATCGTTTGAAAAATTAGTAAGAACAATCAATTCAAGATGGTGTTAAAAACAGATGCAATCAGTACTGATTGAAATCAGTAAAGAGATCGACGAATTTAACAGCAAATTGTGTTGAGTGTTGCAAACAAGTCATTTTTAAAAAAATTTATGTGCAAAATCAGATTTTTGAAAAATTGAGCCACAACGCAAGAGACGAAAATTTGTCATAAACAGATGCAATCTTTACTAATCGAGATTAGTAAAGAGATTGTTTACGAATATGACAAAAATTTGTATCCTACGTTGTGAACACATCCTTGTGAGCACAAAGTGATATGAAAATTTTGGAATGTTGATCATCACTGAATAATAAAGAATTGATAAAAATATGATGTCAGCAACTCAATTTGAGTGAAAAATTTTAATTGAGTATTGATGTGTGCCTGGTTGTGTGGCAGCAGAGAACTTCAAAGATTTGGAAAATGAAATTTGTATGTAAAATGAGAAAAATCGATTTACATATGAAAATTTTGACAATGAAGTAACACAAAGGTAGCAATGAGAAATAAGAGAATTTGTAATAAACAGATGCAATCAGTACCAACCTAGACTGGTAAAGAGATCATTTACGGATATTACAAAAGCTAATACTCAACATTGATAACCTTGTGAGATTGTAAATATGTAAGAGGTTGAAAAACTGTTTGAGGAAAATAAAAGAATTTATTAGCAATATAGAGTAGGAAGATTTGTAATAAACAGATGCTATCAGTACCAACTGAAATTGGTAAAGAGATCGTTTACGAATATTACAAAAATTGATACCACATATTGATAATTAAGAAAAATTTGAAGGGAGCACTAGAAAATTGGTTAGCAGTTCTGAAAGGATGCTCCCCCTCAACAGTTGAGTTTCATAAATCATAAAATCAGTTATGCTCCCCCTCGACATATTAATATCGATTTTCTCCCCCTCGACAAGTGAATATAGAAATTCTCCCCCTCAACCAATGATATCGATGAAAAACGGGTTTCAAGCAGATGTACTTGAAAGCCATTGCTTTGAAGCGCGGGTTATACACTGACGTGTGCATAAGCCATTCTGTTGTGGCGCGAGTTATACACTGATGTGTGTATAAGTCATTCTCCAAACTCCAAACACCTTTCTGGTAATTCTACATAAAACAATTAAAACATGTTTGGTACCCAATTATGTATGGGTCCTATACGATTAGTGACAGATGTTTTATGTAAAATTGTTTTAAGATCAATTTAGAGCTTTGGAGAACTGCAAGGTGGCAGTTCAGAGGTTGTGGATTTAACTACCCATTTTAAAGATTTTTCAGAGGATTGGATAATCCAATGAGATTTTTCATTTTTGATCCATGTGTATTTCACAAACGTTGAAGATTTGGTCGTTGTTTTGTTGTCGCTGTTTGAGGAACCTGAAGACTTTGGCTTAGGTGCGGAAGATCCTCGAGAAACTTTGCGACGAGAAGACGAGTGTTTATCTGAGATTGGTGGGGTTTTGGAAGAACTCTTCGCCTTTTTGGAAGCATGTGAAGATGAACCTTTTTTATTTGGTTTGTGTGGATGAGAGACAGATTTCTTGCATGGTTGTGGAAAACATGTTTTGCATGATTTTATAATTTTACCAGATTTATGGAAAACATTGATTTTTAAACCACATGGAGCATTTAGCTTAACAAAAAATCGATCATCATTCTCAGAAATTTGTTTATTTATAGATTTATCTCTCAATATCTTTTTACCAAGTTTTTCAGATTTGACACACACATTACCAAAATCAGGTGAGTAATTTACAGGACGATAAACAGAAGCATCATACACAGTTCCAAATGCAAGTGCCGGAGATTTAAATTTTTTGGAGTTGTTATTGTTAATTTTAACAGTGGAAGAAGAAATTGAAGACGTATATGGACTAGACTTCTTAAGCTCGCAAGGCTTCTTAGGCGTGCTAGACTTAGACGAACTCGGCTTCTTAGACTGCACATCTCCTTTGACTCCATTGGGCTTGGGCTCCTTGCTCCGAGGCTCTAAAGTACTAATGGAAGCATTTAGGACAGGTGAATTAGAGTTTCTCCTCAAGATGATTGGAACTGGGTTTGTTGGTGCTGGTCCTAATAAAGAGGCTTTAGAATTTTGAGAAACAGTATTGTTCGTTGTAGTTTTTAATTCTAAAATGGTGTCCTCTAAATTATGTATTTTTGTTTGAAGATTTTCCTTTTCTTTGTCAAATGCTTTGTGGGTTTCATCAATTTCAGATTCAAGTTGAACAATTTTCTTATCTAAAATCAACGGTGGAACATAAAGCTTTGGTTCAATTGTTTGTTTTAAAACTTCATTTTCAGAGATGGAAAATTCTTCTGGAGTGACAATCGGGAAGTACTCATTGTTTTCAAATTTTGCTTTATTCTTTTCATATGTATAGTTCAATTCAGAATAGTTAAAGCTGATTTGAGCGTGTTCCTTCTTTTCTCTGTTGAACTTCTCGATTTCTGCTTCTTTGTCCGGCATATGAAGAAAGCTTTGCCAGATTCCCAAGTTCATGTAGTCATAGTTGTATAATGTTAGGAGAACATCTGCAGCTTTTTCCAGAGGGCGGGTATTCTCAGCTCCGAGACCCACTTTTGACTTGAACGATCTGAACTCTTTTGGTTGGTTTAATTTTATCGTTTGTTCAGTGTGACCAGCTTTCACAATCGTCTGTTCCAGTTTTGAGATGTGTTCTTCAGCATTTTCTTTCTTGACAGTAAGACTGTGTATGGTTGCTGATTGTTCATCGATTTCCTTTTTAAAGCAGTTTGTTATGTTTGTGATTTGTTCATTTAGTTTTTGAATTTCGTTATCAGCTGTCTTCAACTTATCTTGGTAGTCTTTCATCTTGATATCAGCAGACTTCATCCATGTTTGCTCTTGACTGAGTTGAATAGCTAAATCATTTATCAGCTGCTTGGAGTCGTCTTTATCACTTGACACCGTCTTCATCGTCTTTAGGTTCGAAATTTCAAGATTTTTTGTATTAATGATGTGATTTAGACGATTTACTTCACTGGTGTGAGCAGCATGAAATGTTGACAATTGTTGTTGTAACTCTTGTGTTTTTTGATTTGAATGATTATTTTGATTTACTTGAGGAACAAGAGTTTCAAGTTGTCGACGAAAGGTTAAATTTTCCTCCTTTAATTTTAGGATTTGTGTATTTGATGCATCAGTTGTATTTATTTGTTTTTGTAGATCATTTTGTAATTCAGTAATTTGAAATTTATAAGCAGATTTTGACGTAGACAACTGATTTTGTAATTCCTTGTTTACTTGAGTTATTTGAAGAGAACATTGACTTAACTCACTCAAATCATTTAAAAGTTGTTCCTTTTCTGATTCTAAACATGTAATTTGTTTTGTCAAATGTGATTTCTCATCAATTTTAGTAAAAAGTTTTTCATTAAACAAGGAATTTTCTGATTCATCAGTGTCTGAATCAGTTAATAAAGAGTGTACCTCATTTTCATCATTCTCAGGAATGCCCAGTGCAGCTCTGAGTTCATTAGATCTCGCCATGAGAGCCAGGCTTGCTGTGCATTCCTCTTCCTCTTGATCATCAGAGTCCTCCAACCACTGTAGATCCTCAGCCAGTAGAACTTTCCCATTTTCAACTTGTTTGGCCATGAGCATTTTCCGTTTAAAGTATTCTGAGTCCTTCACCTTTGGCTTCTGGCATTCTTTGGCAAAATGGCCCGTCAGACCACAATTGTAACATTTCTTAGGTGGCTCGGTGGAGGAAGATGAGGATTTGTTGTTCGGGGTTTGAGAAGAGGAATTGAATTTGAAATTTGAGGATGATCTAAGGTTGTTGTTGGTTGGTTTCTTATAGTACTTTTTGTTATAGGAGGAAATGAGAGCCGAGGCTTGACGAACTGAGTCGATTTCATCTTGTGTCCCCGCTGGGATCAGAGTTTCTGGTTCTTCATTTACCACCTCTTTTGTTTGTGCTGCAACCATTGCTTCGTTGATACCTTTGTTAAGAGCCAGATTTTGTTTGGTCAACATTGCCAAGGTGTCTGTCATATCTTGCCTGTTTTTGACGATTCCTTTCACCATAGGCTCGTTTTGATGTAGGTACTCATATAGTTCATGAATATCTATGGAGCTCAAATCCTTGTGCTGCATTGCACTGTTTCCAAACATCTCCCACTCCTGTAGTAGGGATTGGATGAATTTGATGTTGATCTCAAGCTTCTCTTTGATTAGGTTGTTCTTTCGGAGATCGTTGAGCATGTTGCAGAATCTAAGATACGTTTGCTCTAGTTCTTCCATTGGGGTAGCTTTGAATTGACCATAGGCGTTTAAGGTCGAAACCATCTTTGCTTTATTACCCAGGTCGGTACCCTCCATTTGCTTTTGAATCTCATCCCAAAGCACTTTCCCCGTGCTGAAGCTATCAAGGCTGCTGTAGATTTCATTCGTTATGCCTTGTAGCATGTAGGAGTGTGCGAACACATCCGCCCTAGCCCTATCCTTTTGCTCTTGAGTGTATTCCGCCGGGGGAATTTCGATTACACCTCCAGGTATTGCTGGTTCGGTGTTTGGGGCTGGAGCCACAGCACGATAGAACTTAGCGGGTCCGGTTGTAAGGGATTCAAGGATAGATGGACCAGCTTGTTGGCTCAGGATGAAATGGAGAAACCGTTTCTTCCATTGACCGTATTCTCCTCGATAGAGAACAGGTGGTTTCGTGTCTGATCCTATGGACAAGGCGTCCTTGGAAGTCATATCTTGTTGGAAGAAAGAACGACCGAACAAAAAAAAAATTTGAAAAAGAAGTTCGGGCCGAGGTAGGGTTAAAGTTCGGGCCGAAGTATAAAAGAAGTTCGGGCCGAAGTGTAAAAGAAGTTCGGGCCGAAGTGTAAAAGAAGTTCGGGCCGAGGTAGGGTTAAAGTTCGGGCCGAAGTTGGGTAGTAGTTCGGGTCGAAGTTGGGACAAAGTTCGGGCAGAAGTTGGGTTGTAGTTCGGGCCGAAGTTAGTGTTGAAGTTCGAGCCGAAGTAGGGTTTGAAGTTCGAGCCGAAGTAGGGTTAAAGTTCGGGCCGAAGTTGGGACAAAGTTCGGGCCGAAGTTGGGTTGTAGTTCGGGCCGAACTTGTTACTGTTCTCGGGCCGAACAGTTTCTTGCGCAGAACAGTTACGAACAGCCTATAAAAGACCCACTAATTTGATCCTAGAATGCTCGTTTCTTACCCAAATTCTTTGATTTTAATCACAAACTGACCCAAATACTATTTCCTTCAATCCATTTCAACTATATTACTCAAAAACAACCTAGATCTATTCAAAAATTTGAATTTAAAGGGTTTTTGAAGCTTTAATGGTTTTTTCCTAAAACTCTTAATTCTTCATCAGTATGGATTAGATTCAATCCTAGCTTGATTCTAAGCTTAATATAACAATAAAAGGAAGCTATTCAATCCATAATAACAAGAAATAGTACCTTAAATCTGATTTTTGATCTTAAACCCCTTTTTCTTCAAAAACTTTCAAAAACCCACTGATTCTTCTGATTTTAACACCAATTGATGGATTTGGATCGTTTTCAAGATGAAATTATGCTCTGATACCAATTGAAAAGCACAATTACACTGATTCAATCCATTCAATGATGTTTGATGATGATTTTGGTGAAAAAGTGAAGAATATGGATTAGGGCTTTTAGAGAGAGAAAGTAGAGAGATGGGAGAGAACAATTGCTGGAAATGATAAATTGATTAAATGGCAAAAGTTAAGGAATTAAGCCTTACACTTTGGTATTTATACCATGGCTTAATTCCTTGTTAGTTAGGACTATTTCCTAAATAAAACTTAACATATATACAATGTTACATAACTAGTCCCTAGACTATTTATTACAACTAAATATGACCCAACAATAATCAACCATACAATCAATGATAACTTTCTCAAACATTTTAGACTAAAAATACATGCTCTTTGGCTTGCTTAACGAACAAATTAAATTTTTACACCTGATTGAAGGGTTTATACAATGATGATGCACATTCATAAAACGACATGGCAAAAGGTTTGTTTATGCAAATTACCATCACACTCTACAAATTAAACCAATAAATTGCAGTTTTCCGTTTTCCATGGTCGATCATCGAAGAGGCGAATAATGCAAAAACATAGACCACCTTTTCCGGTTTAAAATGTGATTAAATGTGAAATATGGTGAGATCAATAACTAATCCTCCTATTAAACAACACAACTTAGAAACCTAATATATAGATAATATACCAAATTTCAATTCCTTGAAAGTTTCATTTTGTGTTCTTTTTTATCATGAGTGTTAAACAAAAAATATTTAAAATCTTCTTCACATATTTTTTTAGAGTGAGAGTATCAGTTCATATTTTCACTATCGCGATATCAAGTAGATGGTTTAGAAGTTTATATAGCTGTTCTTTCATTTAAAGAAATCAAAAACTTCCAAAACTTTCACATCGTGGTCCAAGGAGTGTGCATTGACTCCGAGCTATCGAAAGATCTCATATGACTTACTCCAAACTCTACATTAATAAAAAAAATGTCTTAACCCCACAATTCCACAAATACCCAATAGAGCATCAATTTACCCACCTCAATTGGGAATACTTTCAAATCCAAGAAATTAATGTTCAACCAAATGTGGTTTTAACAACTAGCATCAAGAAATGCAACACCAATAAATGATTATGTTTTGACAAATTTTTACTATTGTTTGTTTCTAACCTCTAAATGGATGACTTGTGTCACTCGTTAGTATGACTTGGGGACTTATATGGCTCACATAAGTAAAAGAATACATACATAAATTGACGAATTACTATTTACTTGATAGCATCGAATACGTCCAATAACAAGCATAGAAACTTAATTACACGAATAGATTTGTACATTAAATTATCATTTAAATGGAAATAACATCAACGCGTCAGGCACATGAAGGATTCTAATTACTTAAAATCGAAAATTATTTACTTGAACTCCAAAAGGCATATCATCAAACAAAATACATTTATCCAAACATTGATAAGCTAAAAAAGTAACAATAATCACATAACAAACATCTAAACACCACCTAATTTTGGATTTTATTATATTAATATTGTACAACACAAAATTTTAAAGAAAACTAACAAAACTAAACGAAATAAAAACAAGTTTTTCATAATAGCATTCACCATGGTACATTAAGTTCACCTTCTGAGTCAACCACAATGCTTATAAGCCTACGAATCCTATCACGTAAAAACCCTACTTTCATTCCCATCATAGCAAATGAATTGAGGGTTTTATCCCACGTCTCGAGATCCACCGTAGTTATTGTAGCGAATTTGCAGTTTTTGATCGATCTTTATTGTTTCGCCAATCATACCAACAACTAACATGTTGTAAAAGTTATCAGGATCTGAATCATGAAGAAACTGTTTCCTATACATGCAGAGTTTGTAGTAAGTCATTAACCATGATGTGAAAGTCTTGGAAGTTTTGGAGTTTTTCAAGTGAAAGGTTGGGTCTAGAAACTTCTAAACCATCTACTTGGTTTTGAAGTAGATTATAAACAAAACTAAAGAGAAAGAGTGCAAATGACCTTAAATTTGTTGGGTTCAAGTAAATGAAAGACCATAACATCTCCTTCCTGCAAATTAGTAGCAGCTGCAAATTCTTTCCATCCTGCACTAAGCCGGGTTTTCTCAGCAACGTATCGAATACGATAAGTTTGTCCATTTTCAGATTCAATCACCATTCTTGTCTCGGTAAAAACGATTTCCCGGACATTTGCGAAAACCCCTGCATATAAAAACGGATCCAAGACCGGGTCAACATGTGGTTTGACCACCATTTTTATACAGCTTGGGCGTTCGGTACCTAATCTTGATTGAATCTCCCCTGCCCGAAACATGGCGGGCATGATTCCGCTTGAACTTGAAGATTCCATTGCAGAATTTCCTTTCTTGAAATAAATTAAAACAGTGATCTGTATATACAAGAGAAATTAGAAAAAAGGTATAAGATTATCTAATCAAAATGTACTTCAGATTTATCAGATTATTTGTGAGTGAATTACAATATGTTTTGTATAAGCAACTTGAAGTTGGTTAAAACAAACTCTACTAATACCAATTCTAGAGGGCTTAATTTATGAAGAATTAGATAACTAGATTGAATTGTGAACCATTATTACAAAATTGAAAGCCATTAATGAATCAATCGGTAACAAATTCAGATGTTTTCTTACAAAATTGGGTTACAAAATTGATCGCGTTTGTAAAAGTGAATCGGAACTGCGGGCAAAGGGTTTTGGGGGGAAGAGTCAAGTAGACAGTGATGTGGGTGGGCAGGCACGTGATAGGGGATTGATTTGTTAAAAAAGGCAAGTTTTAATACATAAAAGGCAAATTTAATTCATTTGACATTCATACCCCTATGATTTTTTTACCTTTTTTAAAACCTAATCCCACACTTTGACGTTCTGCCCAAATCAAAGTTTCGACGATCTGATGTGCCAAATCATAAACACAAACACATACCCAATGATCTGTTAAAATAGATATTTAATCAACCATACCTTGCATGGGGTTTTCTGAGTCGAATTTGCAAATACATTTTCAGTGCTTCATGTTCTGCGAACTTGCTATGAGTCACTAGCTTCGAGTTTCACCTTAGTTGTTGTAGCGAACTTGCTATTATTAATCTCGTTTGCCATCTTTACAGTTTCACCCATCGTGTACAAGTTATTAGGAAGTGAATCGTGAAGAAACTCTTTCCTACTAATGCAAAGTTGTGGGGTTTAGACATTTTTGGTTGTGTTGAGAAGAGTAGAAGGATATAGAAGATAAAGTTGTTGTGAATCTTGTGATTATAAATTGTTCTCGCACTTAGTATTTATACGCTGAGATAAAGAAAGAAAATTCAAAAAAAAATGTTAAACGGTCATATAGCCATTTAAAGAGCATTAATATATTTCTTACCGTTAAATTCTAGCCGTTAGTTCGGGTGGGGGAACATTTAGGGGTGTTCAAAAATATCCGAAAAACCGGGTATCCGAAAAATTATCCAATATCCGAAATCCGGGTAACCGAAAATCCGGGTATCCGAATTTCGGATACCAAATCCGGGTAGTGTTTTTCAATATTTACGGGTACCCGATATCCAAAAAATTACCCGAAAATCAAATATATCCGGAAAATTATACAAAAATATACGAAAAATACCCAAAATATTTGAGAAAATACCCGAAATGTCAAAAATACCCAAAATATTTGAAAAATACTCGAATTATCCGAAAAAATACCCGAAATATCCGAAAATTATTTGTATATTTTGTTTTTTTCGGATACCGGATACCCGGATTTCGGATACCCGGAATTTCGGATACCCGAAATCCGGGTATCAGAATTTTCGGATACCGGATACGAGTAGTAAAAATCATTATCCGAAAATCCGGGTACCCGGATTTTCAGATTCCCGAAAATCCGGATACCCGGTTTTGAACACCCCTAGGAACATTAATATATTTCTTACCGTTAAAATATAGCCGTTGGTGGGGGTGGGGGAGGGGTTCAAAAAAGAAAATATAAAAATGAAATTTGCATATTATGCATGCTAACTCCGTCACGCTCATGAAGTTTCTGGCCTTAACCCCTTAAGCTTACATTACAACCTTAGAAAGTCCTTTTGAGAGTCAAAGTATTACTTTAGTAATTTCTAAATATATGTTTTAGTTTTTATTTTGTCTAATGAGTTCTAGCTAAAATTTATTTTTCGCTTTTATTGCTTGAGGAGAAGCAAAGCTTAAGTGTGAGCGTTTGATACAATCAAAATTGTACATAAATACATCTCAAATTTTGGTCATATCTAACGTATTTTAGCTAAAACTCATTTGAATAATATTCATATAGTTCCAATCTGTGTTTGTTCTATGATTTCAGGCTATTTGCAAGAAATGAAGGGATTTTGGAGCTATGACGACCTTTCAGCTAAACCACAAAGAACGCGACGCGTCCAATGGACACAAATGCGACACGTAATCAAGACCACTAACACGATGCGTAATTCACCGGAGTAATTACGACCTTTCAGCTCATCCACGATGACATAAATACGAACCACAACGCGGCATATTCTATAGACTTCTGAAGCCTATAAATAGAGCCCCATTTTCATCATTTCAAATCACCTCTCCACTTTGAATCTCACACACGTCAGGGTTTTCAAGTGTTGTGTAGACAATAAGGAAGGTCAAGAGAGTGAAGGGTACCCCTCCTCTCACTTAGATTAGATGTAGTCGTAGTCGAAGTATTCGATTCTTGGATTTGCAAGGTTGTAGTCTTTCCGATCGAGCCAGCAACTCTCTTTATGCTTTATTTTATGTTTTGTACGCTACATTGTGGTTTTTAATA
Organism: Calendula officinalis; assembly: GCA_963853835.1. NCBI lineage: Eukaryota > Viridiplantae > Streptophyta > Magnoliopsida > Asterales > Asteraceae > Calendula > Calendula officinalis. The sequence goes on from OY970827.1 coordinate 62,435,166, forward strand.
TAAATACATGTCTATGTGTGTTTATATTATTTGCGTATTGTAGTAAGCGGGTTATTTATGCTTTTAATATGAATGTGGCAAGTTTATGTTAATTGCATATGTAATTTAGGATAAATTAGTTGTTTATCTAGTATGATTTGAACCTTGAATACTGAATATTGTTAGTTATTACTCCATTTGTTCCTGAGAAAAGTTCTCATTTCTCCCAAAATGTTTGTCCCATAAAAAAGTTCTCATTTCTCAAATTCAAGGGACCCACTCAAAAAAAAAAAATTATTATCATTTACCCCACTACTAATTATCTCCCAAAAATACTTTTTCTCTCCAAAATCTATCTATCTATCTTATAATAAAACAAACATTTTTTTGACACATGTCAGTTTTTTATAGCACCATTGTACACTTGGCACCTCCATATTTATCCTCAGAAAACTTTCCCGCCCAGATTTTGGTTCAGTGATTACGTTAAATCAGTGTTTATATTAAACTAGCTACAAAACCCGCCCGATGGGCGGGTATGCTGTAAATTTTAGTATGTAGAAAAATGTCCAAAAACTTTATATATTTCTAAATGACATAATAATCGATAGATGTGATGATGATTTTGTACAAAAAAAACGGTAAATGAAGAAATGTTACACGGGCATTTTATTAAATGAAGAATCCAGCTTTTTATGCCGTAATCCGTAATATCTGAAGTCTGGTTCCGTTGCACAATCCAGCTTTTTATGCCGTAATCATAGAATGCCGGTTTATGGAAATTATATTGAGTCGTGTATCACTTCTGAATAAATACGATTGAGTTGCTGATTGATCTTTTAAATATTTATTTGTTTCCTTGTATGTAGGATCTTTTAAATAGTTATTTATTTGTTTCCTTGTATGTAGGAAGCCGTATATGGAGCATATGAATGTAGACCGTAAGCCGTACCAGATTCGTTTGCCGTATATGGAGCGTATGAATGTAGACCGTAAGCTGTACCAGATTCGTTTGTATTAGTGCAAATGACGTGGACCAATCAGGGAATTCCAAGTGGCATTATGGACGAATAGGAATGCTTGGAATTGCCATGGTGTCAAACCCTCTTCAAATTTAGGCCTCATATATAGGGTAGGATATAAATCAAAACGGAATTTTGAATTTCATTCCTAATTATCCAGTTTCTTAAATATTAATTAGATTTGAAAACATTCCGGAATAGTTTACGGAATTTTAGACACAATTCTCTTTCCTCTATTAATATGGGTTTTATGAGCTTCAATTGATAATTTTAGTTTTAATTGTATGTTTTTTGAATATTTTGCTCACCAAGGAATATCTCCGTCTCTGCTATGAATTGAAGAAGATGAATACAGGAGTAATGGCATATATACCAAGTTATATGCTTACCAAGTGTTTCATCAAATGCCATTACTCCTAATACTTATAATCATAAAGGATGCATTCGATAAAACGATTATCAACTTCTCATGAAATACGCATTTTTTATAGTTGTTAGATTTGACAAATCTTTTGGAAATCTATACTCGACCATCTAAGTCGCAACCATTGGAATCCATAATCCCTTTCTATAGATTTCATTTTTACTAATTTAATTCATATGATTAAACGATTATTCTACTGAACAAATGTTTGCAATTTTGGGGTCGGCATATAAAGGGAATGAATATAACCAATTTGGGTTTCAAGTTTCGAAATGATATTTCTTCATAATACTCATCAACATCCAATTAACACCAGCTTAAAATTTCACACCATCATAACTTGTATATTACTTTGATAAAACATTTTCAAATACCCAAAATTGAGTATAGTAAGTGCATAAAACCCCAATTTGGTCATAGAGCATCAGGATTGCGTATGACTGTGGCTAATAGCAGCTTATAATTTCAAAATTTTAAAATCATCATAACTTGCAGATTACTTGATTAGTTGATTCTACATTTTCAAATGCCACAATTTTTTTAGTATAATATGTCCATAACTACTCCGATGTTACTACCATTTTGGTCTCAATAAGTCATATTTGAGTTTATTGCAAACATCATCACAACATTTATATAGAAAAATTATTAATATATAATTTGTGTAAATGCAGAAATTGTCATTAACAGACTGATGTCTCTGATAATTGTCAGCCAAAACAAAGGTAATTAAAATGTGGGAATTTTGACATGTTATATTTTGAATGGGTTGGTACGTTCGGGTTATTTTTAATCCGGATTGGGTCAAACAGGTATATTAAAGAAGATTAGTTTAAAAGGAAACCGGTTAAATGTGTTGAAAAGTTCAAAACGGGTTGAAAGTTACCTAAGTGTATTTATAATGCATAAAGTCTCCTAAGTTCTAACTCCTAGCTCATACATTATTATTAAAATTGTTAGGACTATTTCTGTAATAGATATATTGACTGAAATATATTGCCATATATATTTCGGATATTATTGTAGTAATATTGTACAGCATTTATACTAATTAGATGTAGTCTTTCATAGAATCAATTAGGTTGTTAATTACATTGATTAGGTTTAGACTTTCCTGTTTTATGTGATCTAAATTCCTGTATAAATACCTCACCATTGTGAATGAAACAATAATCGAATCTTCAATAATTTCATGGTATCAGAGCCTTGACTCATACCGATCTTCTTCTTTTTCTTTTCCTAAAAGCTTCGGCTATTACACAACCCGTTCTTCCTTCAATCATGACTGCCAAAACCAGTTCTGATCTCACAAAAACCATACACCCTGTTTACACAGTGACCAATATCCAGAACAAAGTACGTACTCTCGATGGTACGAAAGTAACCTACTCTTCTTGGGTACGGTTGTTCAAACTCAATGCCCGTGGTTACAAAGTTCTCGATCATATTGATGGAACCGAACCACCGGAAGAAACTGATCCAACCTACGAGGCTTGGTCAGAAATTGATGCAATTGTGCTTCAATGGATTTACGGTACCATTTCTGATGATCTACTCGCTCGTGTTCTAGAACCAGAATCCACAGCCCTCTCAACCTGGCTCAAGATCAAAGAGATCTTTCTCAACAACAAAGGGTCTAGAGCTGCTGCCCTAGAACACGAATTCAACAATCTTACGCTTCGTGCTGTGTCTTCACTCGAAGTTTACTGCCAGCGGCTGAAGGATCTTGCCTGTCAACTTGAAGATGTCGAATGCCCTGTCTCCGCGAATCGTTTGGTGTTACAGCTCGTCCGTGGTTTACCTTCTGAGTTCGATACGGTCGCCGCGTACATAAATCAAACTCTCCCCACATGGGACACAGCTTACTCTATGCTGCAACTCGAGAATCAACGGCAACAGGCTCGAGAAAATCACTCACCGAGTGAAATTATTGCTGTCGTCGATCATTCCTCGCCACAGCCGTACCGCCAACCTCAAAATCGTAATCGCCAAAATCAATCTAGAAACCCTAATCGCAGGGATTCGACTGCTGGACACCACAATCGCACCACCAATTCCTCAAATCAGCCACCAATTCGACACTCCAATTCGCAATCTCAAAGACGCAACCAAAGCAACGATCGTCCAAGAGGAGTCCAGAATAACTGGCCGGCCTATCCACACCCTTTTTGGTCTGCTCCATGGTGGGCTTCGCCCCCTCCATGTCCATATCCAACACAAATGCGCTGGGCTGCTCCTTTTAATCCTGGTGGCCCATCGAACACATCTTTGGGCTCTTCTACCTCTAATGTGTCTCAAAAGCCTGCCCAAAATGCCGAAGCCCACTATTCGGATATCAATCCACTCGACCCAACTGAATTGCAAGCTGCCTTCTCTACCATGACGATGGACCCAAATGATGATCAATGGTATATGGACTCGGGAGCTACAACCCATCTCACACCGGACCCAGGTAAAATTACTAACCCTTGTGTTTCATCTATTAAATCTGTATTTGTTGGTAATGGTAATCAAGTCCCAGTGATTGGATCAGGCCACACCACATTACCCCATCCAAATAAACAAATACACCTCAAAAACATTTTACATACCCCCCATGCTATCAAAAACCTAATTTCGGTCCGCAAATTTTGTCGTCACAATTCCGTATCTGTTGAATTTGATCCATTTGGTTTTACTGTCAAGGAACTCAAGACTGGGAAGCACCTAACGAGACACAATAGTTCCGGCGAGCTTTATCCATTCACCAATCAAGTCAAAGCTCCCGCCGTTTCATTTTCCGTTATTTCTAGTTCGCCAACATGGCATTTTAGACTAGGACATCCATGGCATCATATTATGGATTTTCTTAGTACTAATAAACATATCTCTTGCAATAAATTTGATAAAACTTTTGTATGTCAATCATGTCAAATTGCCAAACACAAACGTCTACCATTCAAAGACTCCACCTCCACGACCTTGAAACCATTTGACCTCGTTCACGCCGACTTATGGACCTCGCCCATCCAAAGTAACACCGGTTATAAATATTATCTCGTCATCATCGATGACTTTACCCATTACACATGGGTCTTTCCACTCAAATACAAATCTGAAACATTCGACAAAATCAAAACCTTCCACAAATTCGTCAACACTCAGTTTAACACCAATCTCAAAACCTTCCAATGTGACAAAGGTGGTGAATTTGATAATCACCAATTCCACTCATTTGCCAAATCCACGGGTCTCCATATCCGCTTTTCTTGCCCACACACTTCCCAACAAAACGGTACCGCCGAACGCATGATTCGCCGACTCAACGAACTCATGCTCTCACTTCTCACTCATGCATCTTTACCACCTTCGTTTTGGGTTCACGCTCTTCACACCGCTACATACCTTCACAACATTCTCCCCACCAAATTATTACACAACAAAACACCAACATCCGCTCTCTACCTCAAACATCCCACATATGATCACCTTCGCGTCTTCGGATGCACTTGTTATCCGAACCTCACTTCCACCCGATCACACAAATTAGCCCCCAGATCCACCCCTTGTGTTTTTCTTGGCTACCCACCTCAATACCGCGGGTACCGATGCATAGATCTCTAAACAAGCAAAATCATCTTATCTCGCCATGTCACCTTCGACGAAACCACCTTCCCTTACAAAACCATAAACACCAATCCTCAACCCTACCCCTTTACCGATAATGATCCTAATCCCATCATATTTCAACCACCAACCACAACCACTAACCAACCCGTATCTCCCTCTCCCAACCCAACCACCACCAATCCACCAACAACCACGCCTTCAATCCCTCCGCTCGCTCCTCAAACCCAACCTGCCTCGGATTACTATCCGCTCACCTACTCCCGTCGCACCACTCAACCACCTCCCCAACCACCTATACAACCACCCACACAACCACCTACCCAACCATCCCAGCAAACATCCCGACACCACATGACCACACGCTCAAAAGCTAACCAACCTAACCCCACTATTAACCTACACACCACCACCCCACAACCAAACCCTACCATTTCACCAATTCCCAAATCCCACAACCAAGCCCTAACTGATCCAAACTGGTCTTGTGCTATGACTGATGAATACAGGGCTTTAATGGACAACAATACATGGGAACTTGTGCCTAGACCACAAAACGCACATGTTATACGCTCCATGTGGATCTATAGGCACAAATTTCACGCCAACGGAACTCTTGCACGATACAAAGCAAGATTGGTTATTAGTGGTAAATGTCAACAAGTTGGCGTTGATTGTGATGAAACTTTCAGTCCCGTAGTAAAACCTACCACTATTCGAACAGTTCTTTCTCTAGCCGTATCGCGATCATGGCCAATCCACCAGCTAGATGTCAAGAACGCATTCTTACACGGGGATCTCAATGAAACCGTATACATGTTCCAACCCCCGGCTTCACCAACTCCAACCATCCAAAACATGTTTATCTATTGCGAAAATCCTTATATGGACTCAAACAAGCTCCAAGGGCATGGTATCATCGATTTGCAACCTATCTTCATACATGCGGCTTCAAAAGCACAAAAAGTGACACTTCACTCTTCGTCTTCAAACATGGGAACAAAATGGCTTATCTACTTTTATATGTCGATGATATTATCTTGACTGCATCAGACAGCGCCACTCTTCAACACTTTATCGGCTTACTATCAAAAGAGTTTGCAATGTCTGACCTTGGGTCACTCCACGACTTCCTCGGAATCCAAGTTCATCAAACAAATGGAGGATTATTTTTATCTCAACAACAATATATTCATGACATCCTCCACCGGGCCAATATGCAAGATTGCAAACCCTCAGCTACACCGGTTGACACTAACTCTAAACTAAGTGCATCTACGGGCACACTCATCACCAACTCCTCACTCTACCGTAGTCTAGCCGGAGCTCTGCAATACTTAACCATCACCCGACCCGACATTGCCTATGTTGTTCAACAAGTTTGTCTCTTCATGCATGCTCCGTGTGAGCCGCACTTCAACTTCTTAAAGCGCATATTGAGATACCTAAAGGGCACTAGTCATCATGGTCTTCACCTTTCACCATCCAAGTCCACCAAGTTAATCGCTTACTCAGACGCAGACTGGGGAGGATGTCCGGACTCTCGTCGTTCCACATCCGGCTACTGCGTATTTCTCGGCGATAACCTAATCTCATGGTCTTCTAAAAGACAACCAACCATTTCACGATCCAGCGCCGAAGCCGAATACAAAGGAGTAGCAAATGCATCAGCTGAAACAACATGGCTTCGCAACCTTCTATTATAGTTACATCTTCCTCTACGCCAGGCCACGATCATCTATTGTGATAATATTTCAGCTGTTTATCTCACCAAAAACCCAATACAACACCAACGCACAAAACACATTGAAATTGACATTCACTTCGTTCGCGAAAAAGTGCGTATGGGTGCTTTACGAGTGCTGCATGTCCCTGCCGATTACCAATATGCTGACATCTTCACGAAGGGCCTGCCAAGACAGTTGTTCACACGCTTCCGATTCAGTCTCACTATCCGACCGGCTACACTTTCGACTGCGGGGGAGTATTGACTGAAATATATTGCCATATATATTTCGGATATTATTGTAGTAATATTGTACAGCATTTATACTAATTAGCTGTAGTCTTTCATAGAATCAATTAGGTTGTTAATTACATTGATTAGGTTTAGACTTTCCTGTTTTATGTGATCTAAATTCCTGTATAAATACCTCACCATTGTGAATGAAACAATCATCGAATCTTCAATAATTTCAATTTTGACCTTTAAGTCCGTTAGTTAATGTTTCCTTTGTTAAGTGGTGAGGAGTATATAATGTTGTAAGTTTGTCTTTGGATGTAAGCTTTCCTCACATTTGAATGTATTAACTTTAGAAAGCCTTCCTTCCCTCCATCTTTCTCTCTCAACTACACACACTAAAACACCAAGAACACACACACTTAATTCTTCAATTCTTCTCAAATCATCATGAATTAGCTTCATTTCAATCACATTAGTTCTCTCAATTGGTATCAGAGCATAAACTCTCTAAGAGTAGATCCAAATTCGTGATGATTTGATCCAGATCTGAGTTTTTGATTGAAAACGTTGTGTTCGTCACTTGAAATTTAATGTTGTAAATTTTTGTTTGGAATTGATGTTTTGATTGATTCTAAGCACAATAGAATCAAATTTCGATCAATTCCATCAACAATTGATCATGATTGAGTGATTTTAGTGAAAATGTGAAAAACTCAAAAAGTCTCTGTAATTTGCAAAATACAATCAAATGTATTATGTTTTGGTTTATATGATCGGATCAAAGTGTTAGGAAATCATTTTCGAGCATTTAGGGATTGGAATCATTGAAATTGGTCAAGTATTGAGCGAGATTGGATCAAAATGGTGAGTTTTTGAAGCTGCGAACACGAACAGCTCAAGAACAAGTTCGGCCCGAAGAAAACACTATTCTCGGCTAGTTCAGGTGTTCAGCTCTACAATCTTCGGCTATTCCAAGTGTTCGGCCCGAACTTTGGTTTATCAAGGGGGTGTTTGGGAAAGCTTATTTAAAGGGGCTTATAGCTTATGAGCTTATATAAGCTTAAATAATCCCTTTAAAAAGGGATTATTAAGGCTTATATAAGCTTATAAGCCATAAGCACCTCTAAATAAGCTTTCCCAAACACCCCCCAAGTCTTCGGCCCGAGCTTACTTCGGCCCGAACAATTTACTGTTCCCGAGCACACTTCGGCCCGAACTTGATCTTCGGTCCGAACTTGATCATTAATTGCTGTACACCACAAACCCGAACATTTTACTGTTCCCGGCCCCAACAAAGTCTTCGGCCCGAACTTAATCATCTTTGGCCTAATCAAAAGTTCGGCCTAATCTAAAGTTCGGCCTAATCAAAAGTTCGACCCGAACTTCTAACCGAACTTCGACCCGAACTTTTAACCGAACTTCGGCCCGAAATTCTAACCGAACTTCGGCCCGAACTTCTAACCATACTTCGGCCCGAACTGTTTTTAGCCCAATACAATTGTTCAATTTTGGATTTCAAAATCATTTTAAAATGACGTCAAAAGATGCACTTTCAATCGGAACCGATCTCAAACCTCCGGTTTTATACCGAGGTAAATATGCTCAGTGGAAAATACGATTTCTCCACTTTATTAAGCATCATGAATTGGCAACGGAAATTCAAGATTCTCTTGAGAATGGGGTGGCTGTGTTTTATGAAGATGTTGTCACTGTTCCAAATGGAGATCCTCCAATTACTGGTGGTCGGAATCCACTTCCTCCTGCTCGATATAATGCTCAACAAAAACAACGAGCAAAAGCCGATTTATATTCTTTTACATTCATGCTTCAAAGTTTACCAAATGAGATCTACAACAGCTTAGATAGTCTAACAACCGGTAAAGAACTTTGGGACGAAATTCGGAAACAAATGGAGGGTACTGTGTTAGGGAATAAAGCGAAAATGGTTACCACTTTAAATTCCTATCAAACATTTAAAGCTAAACCCGGGGAAGACTTGGAAACTACATATCATCGATATTGTAATTTGTTGAATGATCTCCGTCGAAATCATCTGAAAAAGGAAAATATTGAAATCAACATCAAGTTTATCCACAGTCTACTTCCCGAATGGGCTACTTTTATTAGCTGAAGATTTAAGTTGGATGGATGACTCAGATCCTGAAGATGAAGAACACACGGCCAATTTATGTTTCATGGCGCGTGAAAATTCTGAACTTTCTGATCGTATTAATGAAGATGCCAACAATGACATAGAGGTAATGAACTCTTTCTTGTCTAATTCTTCGCATTTAATTGATTCTGATAATAGTTTTGTAACGGACCAGATCTCCGAAATTAATTCTTTACAACAAACTCTTTTAAATGAACGAAATTTAAATACTGAACTACTAGAAAGGTTGACACATTTGGAAAACAAACATGAAAAATTTACTCATATTGGTCAACAACTTGAACATCATACACCAAAATCAAACTATTAAACAAAAGAATCTGGAGTTACAAAATCAAGTATCAGAATTGACGATTAAGTATGAGACTGATATTAAGCATTTGTCTCATACAATCTCTGAAAAAGGAATTGAAATCACAAATCTCAAAAATACACAAAATTCAACATCAAATGCTGAAAAGGATAAATATTACAAGCTATACGTTGAAGCGTTTCATGATTATCAAATCACTAAAAACTGGTTAGAACGTAAACAAAAAGAATTTGATGATAATGAATCACAGTTTAAATCATTAAACACTCAAATTAAAGAACTATCTGAAACCATACATGAAAATGACATTAACACATCACGAGAATTAATCAACAAACAAAATGTCATCAATCTAATTCAATATGAAAAAACTCAATTGTCTTCTCACATCAAACACCTCGAAGAACTAATCGCCAAACGAGGATAAACTGATCAGACTATTCACTTGAACAAACCTAAAGATTTCAAATATTTCAATTCAAGAGAAGGACTAGGAGCCAACAATCCAGAATATCTTAAGAAGGCTTGCAATGCGCGTCCAACATTGTATGTTTCGAGATACATTCATGTAGATGCCTGGCAGAGTTTCCTTCGGATGACAGATGAGGAAGAAGAAGTTGAGATTTTCAAGAGGGCCAAAAAGAAGAATGAACAAATTAGTTTCAATTACACTGAACTAAATCAAACTTATGAAACTAAAAAGGAAAATTTTCAAAATGATGAGTATTTTCTAATTATAACACCTAAAGAATTTGAGATAAAAGGTGATGATGTACTTCAACAGAAGATAACACCAAAAGTTTATGTTCCATCTCTCATTCTTGAAAAGAAAATTTGTCAACTTGAAAAGGAAATCGATGAAACTCACAAGGCGTTTGACAAGGAAAAATCTGATTTACAAACCAAAATTCATGAATTAGAAGTTAATATTATCGCAATAAAATCTACTTCAAATCAAAACGTTTCTACTTCAGATGTTTCTCCAAAGTCTACGTCTCTCAAATCTAAGATTTCTTCTCTCAAAAATCCGGTTTTGTTAAAACGAGATTCTAATTCCTCTGTTTTAAACTTTTCAGATCGAAATTTAAAATTCAAGCGTATGAAGACAGTGCAAGGGAGAGTCAAAGACGTTGAGCAGTCGAAGAAGTCTAGTTCAAGTAAATCTAGTATGCTTAAGCCCAAGGAGCTTAAGAAGTCTAGATATTCTTCATTTTTAGCTTCTTCTTTTTCTAATTCCAATAAATGTAATAACTCAACAAAGTTTATTTCTCCTGCTACACTTTACGGAATTGTGTATGATTCTGCAATATATCGTCCTGTTAATCATTCTGTTAATGGTGTAAACTTGGTTGTTAAAATAGATAAAAATGGAAACAAAGTTTATTTTGATAGAAAAACTAATCAACCAATTTCCCAATTTGATACACGATATTTTGTAAGAAAAGATGCTCCATGTGGTCGTCGTCATGATGTACTTCATAAAAGTGGTTCAATCATTCATTCTTGCACTGTTTGTTATCCAGAACCATGCAAAACCATTCGTGGTAGACCTCAAACACCTCAAACTACACGTTCTTCTCCTACTTCTTCAAAATCAGTTTATCGTGTAGTTTCAACACCTAAATTGTCAAAATCAGTCGCTCGCGAGGTTTCTACACCTAAATCGACAAAATCCGTCTATCGAGTGGTTTCAACACCTAAATTGACAAACTCTGTTTATCGAGTGGTTTCAACACCCAAATCGACAAGATCAGTCTATCGCACTATGTCTCCAAAACCATCCAAATTTGTTAAATATACATGGATTTAAAATGAACACTCAAACTGGATTTTAAATTCTCCAGAGAAATCATTAAAATGGTCTATCAAATCAACAAAAACAGAACTGCCTCCTTGCAGTTCCCCAAATCTCTAAATCTACACTGTTGTAAATATTCTTCAAAAAACATGTATTACTAATCGTGTAGGACCCATATCTGATTGGGTACCTTTTTGTTTTAATTGTTTTATGTAGAATATATGGTATCTTGATTCGGGTTGTTCACGCCACATGACCGGAAACAAGACTTTGTTAACAAACTTTAGAGATAAATATTTAGGAACTGTTCGGTTTGGGAATGACCATTTAGCTGCCATCATGGGTATTGGAGATATAATTCGTCAAAATTTGATCATTCGAAATGTGACCTATGTTGAAGATCTTGCTCACAATCTTTTTAGTATTGGTCAATTTTGTGATAAAACATTGGAAGTAAATTTTCGCACAAAGAAATGTGCTGTTCGTACTTATGCAGGCAAAGAACTTCTTACCGAAAAGCGTGAGACAAATATTTTTACAATTAATCTGAATGACGTGGTCCCTCTTGAAGAAGTATGTTTATTGTCCACTGCATCATCGGATGAATCCTGGTTATGGCACCGTCGCCTTTCACACCTCAACTTCAAAACCATCAATAAATTGGTAAAAGGTGGTCATGTCTCTGGTCTTCCGGACGTTAAATTTGAAAAAGAACATCTATGTTCTTCGTGCGAAATGGGCAAAATGACTAAGAAATCTCATAAATCCAAAACAGTTCAAAGTACTTCAAAACCGCTGGAATTACTACATATGGATTTATGTGGTCCCATGAGCGTTCAATCAATAGGTGGTAAAAAGTATGTCTTGGTGATAGTTGATGATTATTCTCGATATACTTGGGTTCATTTCTTACGTACAAAAGATGAAGCAGCCGATATCATTATCGACTTCATTAAGAAAACTCAAACAAATTTGGAGTTAAAGGTTCATACCATTCGTACTGATAATGGAACTGAATTTAAAAATCAAATTTTAGACTCTTTTCTTGCTTCAGTCGGCATAACTCATCAATTTTCCGCTGCACGTATACCTCAACAAAATGGGGTTGTCGAACGAAGAAATCGTACCTTAGTAGAAGCTGCTCGTACCATGCTTTCATATGCTAAGCTCCCATTATCTCTTTGGGCAGAAGCCATTAGTACGGCATGTTTCACTCAAAATCGTTCAATCATCAACAAAGCATACAACAAAACTCCGTATGAACTGATCAATAAACGCATTCCAAATATTAAATTTTTCCATATTTTTGGGAGTCGTTGCTTCATTCTGAATGATAAGGACAAATTAAATAAATTTGAAGCTAAAGCTGAATAAGGAGTTTTTGTGGGATACTCGCGTGAATCCGCATCGTTCAGAGTATACAATCGATCAAATAGGACGATCAGAGAGAGTGTCAATGTCACTTTTGATGAGACTTTTCCAATTGACTCACTCACTTCAGAAATCGAATCTCCTTTACCTTCGTCATCTCCGTCTACATCTGAAAATGATTATGATATCTTGTTTGAACATTTCTATGATGAATATCATAACATTCGTCATAAATTACTAGAGGAAGCTGGCGTTCCATTTCCAACTGTCGTTGAAGTTCAATCTATTTCTGTACCTGATATACAAACTTCAAGTTCAACGGATTCTCCTTCTCTTACTTCTACTCATCCACCTAACAATTTTTATTCGTCACCTTTGTTTCACAGAATGAAATCCCATCATCTCCGGAACATTCTTCATCTTTGCAACATCAATCATCTCCGGACGATTCCCCACCCACGGATAATCAATCATCTCCGGTCAATTTGACAACTTCTGGTCAAGCTGCTCCTACTCAAGATCTATCTTTAGTTCCAGCACAACCTCCACCTTTGGTGATTGATTTCTCAAAATTTAATGTACAACATGTTGATCCTCCACCTTCAACATCAACTGTTCAAACTACAATAATCCCTCATCATGTATTCACTGATACTTCAAATCTCAATACAGGTCAACTACCACTTCCGCATTCTCTTAAATGGACAAAAGATCATCCTCTTCATCAAATAATCGGTGATCCCACGTCTTCTGTCCAGACTCGTAAAGCTACTGCTGAAGAATGTCAATTCACGGCCTTTCTAAGTTCCAATGAACCAAAGAAGGTTTGTGAAGCCCTCTCGGACCCGGACTGGATACTTGCTATGCAAGAAGAAATAAATCAGTTTGAAAGATTAAAAGTTTGGCGTCTTGTTCCAAAACCACCCGGAAAATCTGTCATAGGGACGAAGTGGATTTTCAAAAACAAGAAGTATGAGAATGGGATTGTAGTTCGTAACAAAGCACGTTTAGTTGCTAAAGGGTATGCTCAACAGGAGGGTATTGACTTTGAAGAAACATTTGCTCCAGTAGCCCGAATTGAAGCCATTCGAATATTTTTGGCATATGCAGCACATAAGAATTTTACTATCTATCAAATGGATGTAAAAACTGCACTTTTAAATGGCATACTCAAAGAAGAAGTGTTCATTCATCAACCCGAAGGTTTTGTAGATCCACACTTGCCTAATCATGTTTATATTCTCGACAAAGCTTTGTATGGCTTGAAACAAGCTCCTCGGGTGTGGTATGATGTACTATCCAAATTCTTTGTTGATTCTGGTTTTTCAAAAGGAAAAATCGATACAACTCTTTTCATCAAACGCCAAGGGGAAGATATTGTTCTTATTCAAATTTATGTCGATGATATTATCTTTGGTTCTACAAATCCCAAATACTGCAAAAAGTTCTCTGATCTTATGGTTAAACGTTTTGAGATGAGTATGATGGGTGAAATGTATTTCTTTCTTGGTCTTCAAGTTCTCCAATTACCTACTGGGATCTTCATCAATCAATCCAAGTATATAACTGATCTCTTGAAGAAATATCTTATGGATGATTGTAAACCAATTCTGACACCGATTTCACCTGGTTCGAAATTACATGCTGATCCTGATGGCAAACTTGTTGATATTACAAATTATCGGGGGATGATCGGATCTTTGTTATATCTTACTTCAAGTCGACCAGACATTATGTTCTCAACTTGCATTTGTGCTCGGTATCAGGCTGCTCCTAAAGAATCACATCTTCAAGTCGTCAAACGTATATTTCGTTATCTGAAGGGTACTCGAGATCTTGGTCTTTGGTATCCTAAAGAAACTTCTTTTGAATTGACTGCATTTTCTGAAGCTGACCATGCTGGATGTATGCTGGATCGCAAGAGTACCTCTGGAAGTGTCCAATTTCTGGGTGATAAATTGGTGAGCTGGTCTTCACGAAAGCAAAATTGTGTCTCTCTTTCAACTGCAGAAGCAGAGTATGTTGCTGCTGCAAGCTGCTTATCCCAGGTAATTTGGATGCAATCACAATTAAAAGATTATGGCTTTTCCTACAGCTGTATTCCTTTATATTGTGATTCACGAAGTGCAATTGCAATTTCATGCAATCCTGTTCAACATTTCAAAACTAAACATATCGATCTTCGATATCATTTTATCAAAGACCATGTTGAACTAGGTACTGTGGAATTGTACTTCGTTTCAACTGATTATCAATTAGCTGATTTGTTTACCAAGGCTTTAGACGAAAAACGCTTTAATTTTCTTGTGTCTAAGCTTGGTATGCTAAATCTCAAAACTTAAACCGTTTTACTGCTTTATTTTTTTTTGTTGTTTTTGTTTTTCAATTTTTTTTATAATAAATAATAAAATGGCTTATGCACACGTCAGTGTATGACCCGCGCTTAAAAGCAATGGCTTTCAAGTACATCAGCTTGAAACCCGTTTTTCAACCGTTTTTCAATGACATCATTGGTTGAGGGGGAGAATTACTATATTCACTTGTCGAGGGGGAGAAAATTGACATTCTTATGTCAAGGGGGAGCATAACTACTTTATGATTTTTGAAAAACAACTGTCGAGGGGGAGCATCCTTTTATAATTACTACATACTGTTTCGGTGCTCCTTTCAAATTTTTTTTAGAATTATAAATATGGGGTATCAATTTTTGTAATATCCGTAAACGATCTCATTACCAATCTCAATTGGTACTGATTGCATCTGTTTATTACAAATTTTCTTATTCTATCTTGATAATAATTTTTTTTTACCTCAAACAGTTTTTCAAACCCTTACCTATTTACAATCACACAAACTTATCAATGTTGAGTATTAGCTTTTGCAATATTCGTAAACGATCTCTTTACCAATCTAGGTTGGTACTGATTGCATCTGTTTATTGCAAATTCTCTTATTTCTCATTGCTACCTTTGTGTTTCTTAATTGTCAAAATTCTTCAATTGTAAATCGAATTTTTCTCCTTTCAATTTCGATTATCATTTTTCAAATCCATACTCAATTACAAATATTTTTTTTATCATATTGAGTTGTTGACATCACAATCTCATAAATTCTTTATTAATCTATGATGCTCAATATTCCAAAATTTTTTATCTCACTTTGTGCTCACAATGATGTGTTCACAACGTAGGATACAAATTTTTGTCATATTCGTAAACGATCTATTTACTAGTCTCGATTAGTAAAGATTGCATCTGTTTATGCCAAATTTTTCATCTCTTGCGTTGTGGCTCAATTTTTCAAAACCCTGATTTTGCACAACATAAATTTTTCATTTTTAAATGACTTGTTTGTAACACTCAACACAATTTGCTGTTAAATTCGTCGATCTCTTTACTGATTTCAATCAGTACTGATTGCATCTGTTTTTAACACCATCTTGGATTGATTGTTCTTACTACTTTTTAAACGATTTTCATTCTTAAACGCTCCGTGGAGAATTCATTTTTCATCTTCTCAAAACTGCTCAGATTCAATTCTGACTTTCTCCAGTTCTCACACACTCAAAATCGTTTTGAATGCACATCGTTATGTCATTGATCTTTGTATATCCGTCGATCTCTTCCCTACACACGTACAGAGAAGATTGCATCTTTGTAAGTGGTATACTTCACTGATCTTTGATATAACCAAACAAATTGATTTCTTTTAAATTTCAAATATTTGATTAACAATGTCTCTAATCATCGTGTTTGTTATATCCGTAAACGATCTCTTTACTTAAGTTTTTCAGTAAAGATTATATCTGTTTATGACTTCACGTGATCATTGACACTGCTATTCTTCATTTTCAAATATTTTTCTCAAACATTCAAAGGATTATATCAATTTGTCGAGTACTACATGTTTCTGGTTCTCATTCCGATCTTGGCTCTCGATTTTAACCGACACACCATTCCTCTCTTCGTTTCCAAAACGCAACTATTCAGCTTTATCATGAGGACCCTAGTCATGATCCTCATGAGGGGGAGAAAAAGAGCAAGAAATAGTTCACATATCGGATGTATAATTGAACAACGTCAAAAAGAACCACAAACATCCCATCAAAGAAGAAAATTCATAACTCATGTACTCAAATCAACTGCAAAATCAGAAACGTTTTAGATCAAGTGATTAAGAAAAAGAGAAAATGTTAATCAGTGTACTACACAGAAAAACAAGTGAAGAAGAGCAAAACCGAATCATCAACAGAATCTCTCTCCAAAACCTCAACCAACTCAATTCAAAACTTAATCGTACAAATTAATCATTCTTACCAAACCAAACACACACATCTACAAGCTTAACCATAAAAATCATTCTTTCCAAATTTCATAAACAACCATATTCATACAAAAGCTTAACTGTTCAAATTTGTTGTTCCATACAAAATACAAATCATTCACATTCATCCAAATCTTAAATGTACATATCATTCTTTCCTACACACAAAACTTACATATACACACATCCAAAACTTTAACTGACAAATCATTCAACAACATTATCATTCTATACTCAATATAATCCTCTACCACAAAATTTCGAAAATAACCTCTCCATTATCTGAAAACCCAGTCAAATCCACACTTAACTGATATTCCATTTCCCAAAGTTTTTCAATTCTTTAGTAAATCAGTTATAGGATTTCCTCACTCAAACATTATCAACGAAAAACTTATCCTCTTTGATTATCTTAAACTTCCAGATTTTTGCAAGTGTTTTGTTCTTGAAATACAGAAAAACATTTTCTTGCCAAAGATAGATGATAACAAAAATCTGAAGTTTGAAGACTGGGATGACATTTTAAAGATCAAAAAGGGGGAGATTGTTAGGACTATTTCTGTAATAGATTTTGACCTTTAAGTCCGTTAGTTAATGTTTCCTTTGTTAAGTGGTGAGGAGTGTATAATGTTGTAAGTTTGTCTTTGGATGTAAGCTTTCCTCACATTTGAATGTATTAACTTTTAGAAAGCCTTCCTTCCCTCCATCTTTCTCTCTCAACTACACACACTAAAACACCAAGAACACACACACTTAATTCTTCAATTCTTCTCAAATCATCATGAATTAGCTTCATTTCAATCACATTAGTTCTCTCAAAAATTATATAATCTTTAACCATATTTGACACATGAATTATTTATAAAAAATAAGAATTTCAACAAAAAGGCGATTCAGGTTGGACACCCTCACCGGTTTCCAGGTTCCTATTCCAACCCACCAAGTTTGTCACCTCAAATAATTGATGATATTATACTATATGACTAAATGACTTGAGAATTTAGAGATATGATTTTACCAAATTTACTTATGAAATTTCCATATTTAGTGACCTAACTGTTATTAGTTTGATGATTCCTAATTGTCGCATTATCGGTGAGGATCACCAAGTTCTTCTACACCGGATAAAGAAACAGTTTCCATATTTATTGATTGTTGTCAAACAGTCACACCACAATATGAGGTTCAAACATTATGAACATTATGATTACTTAATATTTATTCAAAATTATCACTTTTAATGTATATTAATTAACCGTACAAAAATTCATCTTTTTGTATATACAGGGTAGATGTGGTGAAAAATTTTAAAAGGAATTATCTGGACATGAGACAATGTCTTCTGGGAGGTAAAAGTGGATTAGGTATGTTGTTAATTTAAAGATTTAAATTATCATTATTCGTGTACTTATTATACAATTTTATAAAAGTATTTATTTTTCGATAATTGTGTTTTGTAACATGTATGTAGGGATTGGAATTAATATTTTGTCTGTGTCAATTCTTGATGAGAAAGTTTGTTGGGATTTATATCTTGATGGTCTTGTGATTAGTATGGATAGAAATATAATCGATGCCTTAGGTGCTGCAATTATGGTAATTAGTTTTTTCGGATAATTAGTAATGTTTTATTTTATAATGATCAATATTTTGGTATTTATATGTTTTTTTAAAGGAGTACAGTCACATTAAGCAACAACGGAAAAAAGCATTAAAATCAAAAAGTATATGCTTATAGTTTTTCCATTGCTTCAAGAATGATTTGTGAAGATAGAATGTAAATTGATCAGGTAATATTTGTTATTTTCTTTTGTGGTTTTTTGTTGAAAACTAATATCACACTTGAATACCATGTAAAAGTCGTTATTTATTTTGAGGATGATAACGAAATCCTCTAGCAATGGGATCAACACGTATGTATGTTATAAAAATATTTTACAATTTGTTATTGCATATATAATAATAATCATAAACTTAACGATTCATATTTGCATTCAAAAAATGTTATATCCAGTAAAATTATTGACAATCTATGATTTTTCACGGGTTATAACCTAGTAAACTTATATTTTAATCAAATTTATTTACCAAGGACATCACCACTACTATCTCTTAAAAACTTATGCCCAGGAGAAAAGATATTTTTTTAAGGGACGGAAGGAGCATATTTCAATTGTAACTTAATTATCCCTTACTAGTATTCCAATTATAACTTATACTTCCCCCGTTTCAAAATAAGTGATACACTTAAAAATAATCCGATTATAATTTATACCTAATAATAATTCAATTGTAAGTTATACTCAATAATATTCCATTATAAGTTATACTTAATAATAATCCAATTATAACTTATACCTAATGAGTTTGAATACACTTAATCGATCTTAGTGATCGATTAAAACAATATACACAATATTTTCAAACTTTTTCTTTATTAATCAATAATGATAAAGGAAGTACAAGTAATTGCGAAATTACTAACAACATGAATCCTAGCTAAATTACTTGAAGACAAGGTTTACGAAGTCGCAAGGCGGTAGCTGGGCGGTCGACCCCCACCTAGCGACTAATCGGCCTAGGCAGGGATTAGGTGGGGCCTAGGTGAATTGGAAGTTTTAAAATATTTGACACTTATTTTTAATTTGAGGTTTCTAAAATATCTTCACAATTGATGGAAGGCAACCAGAAAACCGCCGAAAGCCCGAAACCCACTGGTTCGAGATGGGGGTGACGGCCGTGATGGACGCTGCAGGCACAAAAGGCAAATTCCCCCCCCCCCCCCCACCCCACCCCACCCCCCGCTACGGCAACGGCTAGATTTTAATGGTATGAAAGATTAATGTTTTTAAAACGGCTATATGCTTTTTAAGATCAATTTTTTTTTAAATTTCTTTCTTTCTTATCTCGCCGTATAAATACTAACTGCAATAACCATTTAAAAGCACACCAACTTTATCTTTTTATATCATTCTACTCTTCTCAACATAACCAAAAATGTCTAAACACCACAACTCTCCATGAGTAGGAAGGAGTTTCTTCACGATTCACTTCCTGATAACTTGTATAGCTAGTTAGTTGCTCGCATGATCGGTGAAACTATAAAGATCGCAAACGAGTTTAAAAACAACAAGTTCGCTACAACAATTAAGGTGGAACTCGAAACGTGGGATAATCCCTCAATTCGTTTGCTATTATAGGAATGAAAGTTGGTTTTTCACGTGATAGGATTCGTAGGCTTATAAATTTTCTGGTTGAATCAGAAGGTGATTTTGATTTTAACAAGTATTTGGAAGCAGAAAGGGAAAAGAAGTGTGCTAAATGTGAGCTTGTAAGTTTGACAAGAAATTTGTAGATTTGAATGAAGCTTCTGGAAGGTTCAAGGATATTTTAAAAAGGTTTGAAACTGAATGTTGGAACATTAGAGGCTAGGCTTCAAGATGAACTTGATGTACCATGGTGAACAATTAATTATGAGCCGGTAAAGTTTTTTTTATATACATCTAAAAAGTTATGTTTCATACAAATTTGTTTTCGTTTAATTAGTTACATGGTAAATGGATTTTTCTCATCACCGTAAAACTGTTGAGATAAGCTTGAAGTAAAAGATAATTATGAGTCCATATTTGAATATTAGGAGTTATCTAATATTAGGAGTTATCTAGTTATTAGTTGTGTTGGTTTAGGACTCTATTATGTTAGCTATATATATACACACGTATGAGTTATGTATTGTGTGTAAGTTTTGTGTTCTTGAAGTTTGAGTTATAAACCTTGAGTTAATAAGAGAGTTATTCTTATTATATTTGTGTGTGTTCTTATATTGTTCTCAATAATTGGTATCAGAGCCTGCGAAATCAAGATCAAACATGGGCGACAAATCACCTAAAGATGAAGGTGAGACGTCGTTCAAAGACGGCGGATCCACGTCGTCTGTCAAGCTTCCTATGCTTAATTCCTCAAACTATACTGTTTGGGCTATGAGAATGAAGATCGCTCTGAAGGTCAACAAAGTCTGGGAATCCATCGAACCAGGAAACGGCAGCGAAGAAAAAAATAATATGGCGATAGCATTGCTGTTCCAGTCCATATCGGAAGCGTTGATACTGCAAGTCGGCGATCTCGAGTCTGCAAAAGAGATCTGGGATGCTATAAGATCGAGATATGTTGGTGCAGAAAGAGTAAGAGAGGCGAGACTACAAACCCTAATGGCTGACTTCGACAGAATCAAGATGGCGGAAGATGATACCATTGATTCGTTTGTTGGAAAATTGTCAGAGATCTCCTCTAAGGCAGCCTCTCTTGGAGAAACAATACAAGAAACGAGTCTTGTAAAGAAATTCTTGAAAAGCTTACCAAGAAAAAAATACATACTTATTGTAGCATCTCTCGAGCAAGTTCTAGATCTCAAAACGACTAGTTTTGAAGACATTGTAGGCAGACTCAAAGCTTATGAGGAACGAATTAAAGACGAAGAAGAAGATCAACCGGATGATCAAGAGAAACTGATGTTTGCCAATAATGACCAACAACAAGAAAATTACACGTCTAACAGAGGTAGAGGACGAGGAGGTCGCTCTACTTGGAGAGGAAGAGGACGTGGAAGATCGAATGGTATGCGACGTGATGTTTCACAGATCACGTGCTATCGATGTGACAAAGTTGGGCATTATGCATCAGACTGTCCTGATCGTTTACTTAAACTTCTTGAGGCCATCGAGAAGAAGGATGAAGATACCCAGGAAGCCGACGAGTTAATGATGCATGAGGTAGTATACCTCAATGAAGACAAGGTGAACCCAAACCTGTTTGATACCGACCTAGACACAAAGAATGTATGGTACCTTGATAATGGTGCCAGTAATCACATGAGCGGAAACCTCAAGTTCTTTGCTCATCTAGATGAAAAAATCACTGGAAAAGTGAGGTTTGGTGATGACTCACGAATTGATATCAAAGGAAAAGGTTCTATTTGTTTCGTCCTCAAGAATGGTGAGAAAAAAATGCTAAATAACGTGTATTACATACCAAATTTGAAGAGTAATATCGTGAGTCTGGGGCAAGCAACGGAAGCAGGTTGTCGTGTGATAATGGAAGATGATTTCCTGATTCTCTATGATCGTGCGAAACAAGTCATGATGAAAACCACACGATCTAGAAACCGGTTATACAAAGTCAAGCTCTATGTTGATGAAGGAAACTTAAAATGCCTAAAAACCACGAGTAATGTGGAGTCATCAAAGTGGCACGCAAGGCTTGGTCATATTAACTATGGTATGATGAAAATCATGATCAACAAGTCACTAGTTGTTGGTATACCAAGCATCCCAATAGAAAAGGAAACATGTGGATCGTGCATGCTTGGAAAGCAGACTAGACAACCCTTCCCACAGGTGTCTAAATACCGAGCCACCCAACCTCTTGAACTTGTGCATGGAGACTTATGCGGACCAATTACACCCCCCACACCGGGGCAAAAGAGGTATGTATTCGTGTTAATTGATGATCACTCACGCTATATGTGGACTATTCTGTTAAAAGAAAAGAGCGAAGCCTTCGAGAAGTTCAAAAGGTTCAAGTTAGTTGCTGAACAAGAATCGAAGTCGGTGATCAAAACCCTCCGTACTGACAGAGGAGGGGAGTTTGTATCAGAAGCATTCAATTCCTACTGTGATAAGCACGGTATCACAAGACACCTGACCGCTCCCTATACTCCCCAACAAAACGGGGTAGTCGAAAGAAGAAACAGAACGCTTCTAGAGATGACTAGAAGTATATTAAAACACAAAGGTCTACCACACTACTTGTGGGGAGAAGCAGTCAGACACGCTACATATTTACTTAACCGAGTTTCATCAAGCTCGTTAGGTAATACAACTCCATATGAAGTGTTGAAAAGAAAGAAACCAAATGTCGAACATTTGAGAATTTTTGGTTGCATCGGTTACACTAAAACCGATTCTGTTGGAAGAAAAAAACTTGATAATAGGTCAAGAATCTTGGTCCATTTAGGTACAGAACCTGGATCAAAGGCCTATCGACTATTTGATCCTAAGAATAAAAGGATCATAGTAAGTCGAGATGTTGTTTTTGATGAGGCAAAGGGATGGAATTGGAATACCGAACAAAAGGAAATCAGTAATGGTGATGATCACCTTGTGTTCGGCACGCCTGAGTACACTCACACCACTCGAGTTATGAGTGACAGTGTATCTCATAATGAGGCAAATGGAGAAGGTGAAAGTGATGATGATGATGAGCAAGAGCAAGAACAAACTCTGTCACCACCACTACGAAGATCAACCAGAGAAAGTGTACAACCAGCATACCTAAACGATTATGTACTGTTTCACGAGGAAGACTGTGAAAGACTCTTGGTCACAATAAGCGATGAACCATGGGATTACAATGAGGCAAAAGAGTCACGGGTATGGGTCGAAGCTTGTAAAGAGGAGTTGTCTTCGATAGAGAAGAATAATACATGGTGCCTAGTTGATCTTCCGATCGGAACAAAACCAATTGGCTTAAAGTGGGTGTTCAAGGTGAAAAGAAATTCTGATGGAAGCATCAACAAGCATAAGGCACGGTTGGTGGCAAAGGGGTATGTTCAAAAACATGGTATTGATTATGACGAAGTATTTGCCCCAGTGGCTCGTATCGAGACAATTCGTTTAGTCATTGCTTTAGCTGCTTCATGTGGTTGGGAAATACATCATCTTGATGTAAAAACCGCATTTCTTCATGGAGACTTAAAGGAAGAAGTATATGTTACTCAACCAGAAGGATTTGTGATAAAGGGAAAAGAAGACAAAGTGTATAAACTGAATAAAGCCCTTTATGGGTTAAAGCAAGCACCAAGAGCGTGGAACACTAAACTGAACCAAATCCTTCTAGACATGAAGTTTAATAAATGTTCAAAGGAGCCTTCATTGTATCAAAAGGAACGAAACGGTAATCTTCTTCTTGTTGTGGTGTACGTAGATGATTTACTAGTTACTGGTTCACTGTTAAAATCTATACTTGATTTTAAACAAGAGATGGCAACCAAGTTTGAGATGAGTGATCTTGGGAGGTTAACGTTTTACCTCGGAATTGAGGTAATTCAAGATGAAGGGTGCATTGTGCTAAAGCAAGAACGATATGCACAACAAATCCTTGAAGAAAATGGGATGAGTGAATGTAATATGTCCCATGCACCAATGGAGATGAACATAAAACTGTCTAAATCTTTGCATGAAAGGGGCATCGATGAAAATAAGTATAGAAGGGTTATAGGGTGCCTTAGATATCTTCTTCATACGCGTCCAGATCTGTCCTATAGCGTTGGAGTATTGAGCCGATACATTCAGGAACCAAAAGAATCACATGGTGCAGCCCTGAAGCAGGTGTTGAGGTATTTACGAGGCTCGATTTCGTATGGGCTTGTGTTCAAGAAAAGCAGTAAGACTATATTAGTGGGATATAGTGATAGCTCGCATAATGTAGATCCAGATGATGGAAAGAGTACATCTGGTCATATATTCTATCTTGACGAATCACCAATTACTTGGTGTTCTCAGAAGCAAGAAACTGTTGCTCTATCATCCTGTGAGGCCGAGTTCATGGCTGCGACAGAAGCTGCAAAACAAGCCATATGGCTTCAAGAACTCCTAAGTGAAATTATTGAAGAAAACTGCGAGAAAGTGACTATAAGAGTTGATAACAAATCAGCGATTGCTCTAACTAAGAATCCAGTGTTCCATGGACGGAGCAAACACATACACAGAAAATATCATTTCATCCGAGAATGTGTTGGGAATGAACAAGTAGAAGTAGAGCATGTACCGGGAAATGAACAGAAAGCTGATATTCTGACAAAATCTCTTGGAAGAGTCAAGTTCAAAGAAATGAGGAGTCTTATTGGAGTTCAAGACATAGGAGAAGGAAAGTTCAAGCTTAAGGGGGAGAATGTTGAGATAAGCTTGAAGTAAAAGATAATTATGAGTCCATATTTGAATATTAGGAGTTATCTAATATTAGGAGTTATCTAGTTATTAGTTGTGTTGGTTTAGGACTCTATTATGTTAGCTATATATATACACACGTATGAGTTATGTATTGTGTGTAAGTTTTGTGTTCTTGAAGTTTGAGTTATAAACCTTGAGTTAATAAGAGAGTTATTCTTATTATATTTGTGTGTGTTCTTATATTGTTCTCAATAAAAACGACTCTTTTGTGCTTGATTCAAAACGTCCATATCTTAACATTCAAATGGAGACACTTGAATTTATTAGTTACCAAGTTTAACGACAGTTGCCAATCTCGCGGGAAAAGTGGTCAACCGGATATGCATGTTTTGATTCAAGAACAAAAGAGTAATTCTACAATGATGAGAGAAAGCCATTTACCATGCAATCAAACTAAACGAAGCGAAATAATTTTTATAATTTATGAAACATAACTTTGTAAAATATATAAAAAAAAATATTTACCAGCTCATAACCGTTCACCATGGTACTTCAAGTTCATCTTGAAGCCTAGCCTCAAGCATACCAACATTCTGTTTCAAACCTTATAGAATATCCTTGAACTTTCCAGAAGATTCCTTCAAATTCACAAATTTTCTTGTCAAACTTACAAGCTCACATTCAGCGCACTTCTTATCCCTTTTAGGTTCCAAATACTTGTTGAGATCAATGTCGCCTTCTGATTCAACCGGAACATTTATAAGCTTATGAATCCTATCACGTGAAAATCCAACTTAATTTCATTCCCATAATAGCAAACGAATTGAGGGAATTATCCCACGCTTCGAGTTCCACCTTAGTTGTTGTAGCGAACTTCTTGTTTTTAATCTCGTTTGCGATCTTTACAGTTTCACCGATCATGCAGAGTTTGTAGTAACTCTTTCCTACTCACGCAGAGTTTGTAGTAAGTCATTCAAACATCTTCCGGAAGCTCGGAGTCAAAGCACACACCTTTGGACCATGATGTGAAAGTCTTGGAAGTTTTTTAGTTCTTCAAATGAAAGGTTGGGTCTAGAAAATTCTGACCTATAATCTACTTGGTTTTGCATCATCTTTGTATACACGGACAATCAGATTTAAACTTTTGATTTATGTATTTTGAGCAACAATTTAAGAAAGTTATCATTGATCGTATGGTTGATTAATTATCTCTCTCTAATAAGGAATGTGTACATTGATTGTATCTTCTTCTATCTTTACAGAAGAATTAGGCGAAGTCTTCCTTCCTGAACGACAGAAGTGACTACTTTTGAAAAAGGGGGAATGAGGGTTGGGGAAGGTCCGGGAAGCCCTCACTTTATTGATGGGGCATTTGGATCCTTCCTCTCGACAAAACAGAAAATACTAAAAAGTTCGAATTCACAGCTAATAACATTGATTCACAAGAGATTGATAATTTTTAGTAATAGCTGGTACGTCTCACTTTCAATGCCCAGCCAACAAAGATCGTCTTATTTAGTTAATTTTCCGTGATTAAGTGTTGATTTGTGATGTTTTATTACTAATTTTTGGGTATTTTGTTACTATCTAAAACAAGATATTGTAGTTAATTCGAATTACAAAATTATGGTGTAGATGCACAAGTAGGGGGTGTTCATTAAATGATTTAATCCGAAAAACCAACCGATCCAAATGACATTGGATGAAACGGGTTTGACTTATTTGGGTTTGGTTCGGATTTTAGGTGTACCTGAATTAATATACGGTTTTATGGTTCGGATTGAGTTCAAATCTTCCTATTCAGATTCCACTCGAATAACCGAACAATAGGAAATGACTTATCTATTTATATATATTATACTTTCATAACATTGAGACCTTCAATCAATTTTTTTTTAAGTGAGAGAGATTTGTTAGGTTACTTATAATATCAACTTGAATATTTAAAGGTGATTTTGTCAACTAATTTCAACCAAAATTACGGTAATTCACGACCAATTTCTACCTTTTTATTAATCATTCTTTTATTCGGGTTTATGGAGAACCGACCCAAATAACCTAGTTACTTATTTGATTGGTTTGGTTTGGTTTTAATTAATTTAATTTGGATATTGGTTGGTAAAAAAAATTAGAAAATGATTAACCCTACTAAACCGTAAGCTGCCCAAACGTACACCCCTATTAGCACATGAAAAAAACTGTATATTTGTGAAACGTTGTATTGTATTTCTATATGAATATTTGTACCTCAGAATACTTTTTATTGTAAGGTCGACTCCTACGAATCTTGCAAATATTATAACAAATTCAAAAGTTACAGAAATTATTTTTTCAACAAAATTTAACAATTTTAAGTTTGTAGTCTATAGAAAAAAAAATCAAACACCTGATATTTAACTTGATGTTTCAAACATTAAAACAAATAAATTAAAATAAAACTTCAAACGTGTAGAATATAGTACAGAATATTAACTTTAATACAAAAAAGGTGAGATTTAAAAAAATAATTAAAAAAACAAGGTTTCAATCTGGTTCAACGTTTGATCGGGTTCACAATTAACCCGCCCGACGATTCATAAATAAATTTTGACCCGGTTGATTCGGTCCATACTTCCATTTTCCAGTGGAATCCAGGTTCTAAAAAATTACTTATGACTAAATGATGATTATCAAAATCCTAATTTTATTAGTTTGTTGATTGATATATTTTCTGGATTTTGGAGTAGCATTTCATGTTATTCCCGCAAATATTACAAACGTTAAAAGTTGTGGCAAACATCATACGGATAAGAGGCGGTGGTGGGGGCGGCAGCAGGAGTATTCCCGGAAGAAATGGTAGGCGCCCCGCTTCAACCTCGGCTCCTCTCATCGTTTGTCGGAAACCGCTGCTACATCAAATCAACGCAACCCCTAAATAACCTCTTTCGCTATAACCCAGGTTTATTTCACCGTCGCTATCTACAGTTTCTGTGTAGGTGTGCGTGATTTTAGTGCTCAACAATCTGTCTTCAAGTTCGTTATGATCTGAACACGTGTGCTTTTGTTTTTGTTGAAATGGTATCACCATTTCGGGTGTAAATATATTTGGGGGACTCTCTGCAATTGAGTTATCATATGAATTGTTGATATCTTTGAAATCATATTGACCAAAATGCACATGTCTTGTTAGTTTTCGCATTTGGTTATAGATCTGTGTAATTTGATATATGATCTTGAAAGAAATGTTGCTATGCACTCCAATTGTTTGATAAAAGGACTTTTTGATTCTTAGTTACCTATCAGATACAACATCTATATGCTGATTTACCACTTGTATATAACCATATGTCCATGCTATCACAGGTCAAAAACATGTTTCAATGCGACAATCAAGACCATTCTCAGGAATAACAAATTTTTTATTCAACAAAAGGTATCATTTTTAAATACTTATACTATCTTTCTTTTTATCTTTATTACCAAAATTAGCTAATAATTTATAATTCCATGTAATTCCTAACAGAAATATAGACGAATCACAAGACAACACACGCAAACGTTTAAAACCAGGAAAATTATCTCCTCGCCGCCCTGTTCCTGATCATATATTAAAACCTCCTTATATTTTATCTAAAAAGCCACCTGGAATTGCAAGTGGGCCCCAAATTCACGATGAAGAAGGTATAGAATATATGCGTGCTTCTGGGAAACTTGCTGCACAAGTTCTTCAATATGCAGGAACATTAGTCAAGGTAACATTTCAATCCTCTTATATTTTTCCCTTAAAACCTTTATTTTAATCAAAATAATAGCGGTATCTTAGGAATTTAAAATATGTAATGGCAGGCAGGTGTTACAACAGATGAAATTGATGAAAAAGTTCATGAAATGATTATTGAAAATGGAGCTTATCCTTCACCTCTTGGCTATGGTGGATTTCCAAAAAGTGTATGCACTTCAGTAAATGAATGTATTTGTCATGGAATCCCTGATTCCCGCCAACTTGAGGATGGTGATATTATCAACATCGATGTTACTGTTTATCTCAATGTAGCTTCTTTAATTATTTTTTTAATTATCTTTTAACTGTTGGTGATGTAAGTGTGGTGATTACTGGTATAGGGTTATCATGGTGACACATCAGCAACATTTTTTTGTGGACAAGTCAGTGACGAGGCCAAAAAGTTGGTGCAGGTACACTTCAAGAAATGGACAATTTATATATTTTAATTAATATATGATTAATAATTTGTTGCAATTTAATTATAGTGTTGATAATGGTTTAGGTAACTAAAGAAAGCCTACACAAAGCAATATCAATATGTGCACCAGGAGTGGAGTTCAATAAAATTGGCAAAATCATAAAGTAAGAATTTCTTATAATTCATGGTTTATTTTTCTATATTTATAAAAATTAAAAGATTGTTTTTGTTAGTGCACATGCAGATGAACATGGTTATGGTGTTGTGGAACAATTTGTTGGGCATGGGGTTGGTCGCGTATTCCACAGTGATCCAGTTATTCTACACTACCGTAATTTCATTTCTCACAACGTTTACTTTCATATAACTAACTTTAATTTTGTTTTACTTGTACACTTTTCTTCATTTATTTATCGCTTTAATGGCCAAATTGCACTAACTTAGGTCTGATTTCTGTTTAGGTAACCAACTTATTTTTAGGCCAGTA
This sequence comes from Calendula officinalis, assembly GCA_963853835.1. Taxonomy (NCBI): domain Eukaryota; kingdom Viridiplantae; phylum Streptophyta; class Magnoliopsida; order Asterales; family Asteraceae; genus Calendula; species Calendula officinalis. The sequence goes on from OY970827.1 coordinate 62,464,752, forward strand.
AAAACCATTAAAGTTTTAATTTTTATTTTATAGGGAACAATGAACGTGGACGTATGATGTTGAACCAAACATTCACCATTGGTTAGTGTTTTTTTTTTTTTTTTTTTTTTTTGACAACTTAATTTTGCAAGCATTATGATGATTTGTTGGTTATAAGAATGATGTGAATATGTTTTTGGCAGAACCTATGTTGACAATGGGTAGCATTCATGGGATAATGTGGGATGATAATTGGACAGTTGTGACAGAGGATGGCAGTTTATCAGCACAATTTGAGCACACCCTTTTAATTACTCAAAATGGTGTTGAAATTCTAACACAATGTTGATTGTTATTCATAATACTCCCATTTGTGCATACTTTATTTGCTTTCTGGTTTTTTTTATTTTGTTTTATCGTGTTTGCAACCATACTTTGAATCGTTTTTTCTTGAAAAGTTGTTTGATTTGTACCATTTTGAACTTCTCATTAGCTAGATACATGTTAATTTTTGTAAGCAGACGTCACAAGTGATTTTTGATATCTACGAATATTATAAGATGTTTGTTTTTTTTTTGTATAAATTTATTTTTTTGATGTTACTAAAGTTATTGATTCAGAGAGTTGATGTGATATGGGTCAATTAATAGTACAGGCACTGATTAGTACATCGGTAGAAGTCTAAGGGCTTAATTGTTAATTCTGTTAATTGGTGTTAAATCAGTTAGTTGTTAGACTTATGAGAAAAAATAAAGATTAATCAGCGTAGACAAAACACTAGGCAATAAAATACATGCCGGGTGCAGCACGTTCTTGAATATGATATTAGATGTTGATTATTTTATGTCAAGTGCGTCCCATTTTCTTTTTTATATTGTACTTAATTAATTACTAACACTAAAATGCGAATTACTCCGTTTTTTGTAACGAAAAAACCATCTACTTCTTTTCATCCTCCAAGATTTGTAAGGCTCAGAGCCGGCTTTGAGTTTATCACAATTTTGGTTAGAAACATATCAAATGTCGATTTACAACTCAGACTAAGTTTCTATTTTACCATTTGCATTAAGCTTTTTTGTTCTATCACTTAGGTTTTATAAAGAGTAAAATGGTTAAAAACATAAACTAATGATATATGACTAAAATATGTAATGTATAAATAGTCAATATTACCTAATTATATTCCTCAAGAATACCTCACTCCATTCATCTCTATATTCCAATCTACCAAACATGACCTAAATCAATTGAAGGAATCCACAATGAATATGCATATTGCATTGTTCATGCTTCGATTTGAGGGAGATGAATGAAGACAATTAATTAAGGGATTATGGTTAACTAATAAAAAGAAAAGTAAATATTACGTATAATTATAAGGGTATAAATGTCAAACTAATTTAATTTACCTTAGATAAGTTTATGTTTAACATGCATTAAATAAATCAATTCCAAAAGAAAAAAAGGTCAGTAGGGTTGGTGAGTTTAGGAGTGAAAATGGGCGTTTCTTTTTTAGACCACCAACCTCTTAAATGAATTACTATATCTACTTAAAGTTATCTAGTTCCATGTGTGGATAAATAAAAGCGATATTCAATCATGTAACGTGGGTGAGTAAAGTAAGATATAGATAACTATATGTCATGAATAAGAAAATGGATGTGATTTCTACACCATGTAAATAATTTCATACACGACACTATATAACTTTTATAACAAATTGTACAGTATATTAAAGTATTAGTTATGGTATGTAAAGCAATATATGTGGTGTAGAAATCATTTTCTAAAGAAAAAAGGTGAAAAGTAATTGTGTGCTCATATGAGTATGTGTATATGCATACAAAGAATGAAAATATGTAAAACATATAAACCTAAAGTTTTAAAAGACCAGTTAAATATATAGAACATATAAATCATATAAATTATTAAGGGTGTTAAAGTGTAAACAAATATAACCTTCTTTCTATAATAAGGTGTCTATCATTCAAAAGGATGAACGTTTGACAAAAATATTGGTTTAGCCATCAAAATTGCAAAATAGAACAAAATTTGATCATGCGTCATGTTTGCATAGTTTATAACACGATGTCTTTTTGACATGTTTAGTAAAATAATACTACTACTATATGAACACTAAGTTCAAGATGTAATATATGAGAAACTATCAAGGAGGTCTATCATTTTTACGTAGCCTCGATGGACAAATTTTAGTATTTAGATCAATCAACACCTAAATCACTACCAACATCACATACGGTTCAACACATCAACACCATTACCACCCCATGTATATTAAATCACATGTGATTGCACACCGCCGACCACCGCCACCACCACCCCATGTGTATTAAATCACATGTGATTCAACACCGCCGTCCACCACCACTACCACCACTAACCTCTGACGGCCATCGTCTCCACCACCGGCAACCCCTCGCCACCGTCGACTGCTTTCAATCACATGTGATTACGTATCCAATCACATGTGATTGCGGCGGCCGGAGGTGGTCGGCGGCAGCAGTGGTCATCTGTAGATTGAATCACATGTGATTTGATACTGTGGTGGTTAAATGATTTTTTAATCCAATGATTAAGATTTATCCTTTAATACTTTATAAAAATTAAGAACCTCATTGAATACGAATCTATAATGTTATGTCCATTATTTATAAGAGTGTAATAATGACCGGGACCTTTCTTTTGAAAAAAAGAAACTCAGGAGTACATTGTTCTATAATATATATCTCAGGATTATTATTTATTGTTATTTTAATTAAAAAAAATTAGTTATTTGAAACTTTGAGGAACCATAAAGACGTTGTAAAAAAGGTATTCTGGATGGTGGGATGATGATGAATTGGTTGAGTGCAAGTTAAACCACAAACATGTATCATTATAAAGGAAAATACGTGACATCAATGCAAATGATTTTCCCATCTCTATCACTTCAAAATTTTTTTTTTAAAGAAAAAAGAAACCTTAGAGGAAAAATTATCATAGTCTTTTTATTTTCAAATAATAACAAATTGTAACTTTTTTACCACTTAAAATTAAGCTTATATGTCTAGTTGATTCAGACTCGTTAATTTATTTACGTGGACATAAAAGTTTTATGCATACACCAACAACTTATACTTCCTCCGATTTTAAATAAGTGATGCACTTTAAATTTCACAGTTTTTCATGTAAAATATTATAATGATGTTTAAATTAAATTAATTGGATTGTTAGTGGGGAATTGGTCTCACACTTTTTGATTAAAGTGAAATTAATGATTTTTAAAAGTACAAAATAAGGGTAAAGGGGTCATTTTATTTTCCAAAAAAAAATGTATCACTTATTTTGAATCGGATGAAGTATTAGGTAATGAAAAAAGAAAAAAATAAAATAAATTGAAACCCTCTCATAAATTCTTTCAAACAAAAGTTAACTTCATGAAAGAACTTCATATTAGAGCCGATTAAACCATCCATATAATTTAATGGAACTTTAAGGACTAAATTTGAAAGTTTTAGCAAAATAACGTCCGTATAATTTTCTTTTTTCTCCAAAAAAAATTTTGCCGAAAAACAAGCAAACAAAAGTCAAATCCATACGCTCATTCAAAGCAAGCATCCCCCATTTCCACGCGCAATTGCAGAGAGCCAGCGTGTGAGTGAGATTTCTTCAATTTATTCCAATTCCATACCAATATCATCATCATCATCGTCTATAACACAATTTTGTCATTAATTACGTACACCAATTTATTTCATAGATCAGAGAGCTAATTAATTAACCCTATTATTTTAATATCTGGAAAGTGTCCGACTAAAAGGCAGATTCCCAGCTGTTGTTTGATCTTTACTAGAACGAGCTTTGTTTGTTTCGTCTAGGGTTCCTCTCTCTCCTCCCCTCTCTTTCTCTCTCTAAACTTATGTGTATTTGGGGAAATCGACATTGTGAAGAGTTGAAGAATTACATCACAAGATCTTGAATTTTTTTTCCTACTTACTGGATTCATTTCAATGGCGGAACTTCTATGCTCCTTCAATAAGGTATTCAGGTTTATAATTTTTAATATTTTTAGTTTCCGTCTTCCGATTCTCCATGAATGTGTTTTCATTGATGAAATTTAGGTTTACGGGAGTATCAATTCTTGTTATTGATGAAATTTGCATGTTAGATTCTGTAATTTCTGTTCATACTACTTGAATAGTTGAATCTAGTAATTTATTTCACAAATTTGTCTTAATAAAGGAAGTAAATGTAGCAGCTTCATTCAAGTTCTAAACCACCGACCGAATCTATACAAATGTACAACTTTCAATGCACAAGATACAAGTAACGACTTAAGTATTGCTCTAGATTTGACCCTAATGGACATGAGGGAAAAATTAAAAGCGTTTCTTTTTATGTTTTTAACGTCAAAATTATCAGTTTTCCGATAACTTTAATCAATTAATCACATGAATTGGATTCTGATTGTTGAATGAAATTACAGGATACTCTTACAATCAAACCACCTAAAAAGGCATCATTGGTGTTAAGATTAATGCTATCAGCATTTGCAATGGTGTGTGGTATTTATATTTGTTCGATCTGTTTGAAACAAATGAATCTTCAAAACCCGAACAAGTTTTTATTTGATCAAGATTTTGAGAGGCCCTGTTATGATACCATTGTTGATCGGTCCCAAATCCCTTATTTGCATTACCCGAACCCAAAAACATTCAATCGGTAATTAATCTTACCCTTTAATGAGATTATAATTAGCATATTTAAAATAATAAAATGATTAATGAACTCGATTTGCCAGGTCAGAATGTGCTGGAAATCCCGTGCGTTTGTTTGCGATTGTATCCATGCAAAGATCGGGAAGTGGATGGTTTGAAACTTTATTAAATAGTCATATAAATGTGAGTTCAAATGGTGAAATTTTTGGTCCAAAAAGTAGAAGGAATAACATTACATCAATTGTTAAAACACTCGATAAAGTTTATAATTTGGATTGGTTTACTAGTTCTTCCAAGAATGAGTGTTCCGCTGCAATTGGCTTCAAATGGATGCTTAATCAGGTATTTCCATTCTTACCCTTGTAAGTGCACAATCTATATAGAACGATAAACGGTATTTTGGGGAAAACTATTGTTTAGTTGCACCTAAGTTAATTCATTTGTAATGATGCAGGGATTGATGCAACATCCTAAAGAGATTGCACAATACTTCAATGATAGGGGCGTAAATGTAATTTTCCTTTTGCGAAGAAATATGTTGCGTAGATTGGTCTCAATGCTTGCAAATGTATTTGATAAAGATGCAAAGCTTTTAAATGGAGTCCATGTTTCTCATGTACACTCGTCCGAAGAGGTTCATTTTTTATTACCTTTTTACCCTTAGAATTAACTATTTTTTACATAAATTTACCATATGTACTCCATGTATATATACAGAAAAATAACTTAATTTTTTTTTCTTTTAGTTTATATATACATGCATGTTCATCACATTTGGATGATCTTGCTCAATATTTTCATTTTTTATTTTTTAGGCTACTTTACTTTCAAAATACAAGCCTCAAATAAACATAACTTCCCTAAAATCGGATTTAAGAGGAATGGAATCAACAGCCTTAAAAGCACTCAACTACTTCAATAACACGCGCCACATCATCATTTACTATGAAGATCTCATCAAAGATCCATCTGTAAGAATTTTACTCTTTCTTGATCTTATGTTATGTACAATTATCGTCGCACAAAATACAACCCATGAAAAAAAACTTCCAATCTGGTCCAAGAAAACTAATGGGTATTCCAAAAAAGTAATAAAGATGTAAACTTTATTAAAAAAAATAATGATCATTTCTTGTTTCTAAAAACTGCAGCAGAAGCTGATAGAAGTTGAAGATTTTCTGAAGCTGCCACAAATGAATTTGACTAGTCAACAGGTGAAGATACACAAAGGGGCATTATCGGAGCACATTAAAAATTGGGAAGAAGTCAACAAGACTTTAAGTGGAACAGCTTATGAGAAATTTCTTCAAGCTGACTATTGATTGAAGACGTGTGTAAATAACCTATGTTTGCAACTAATTAAACTCTACAGAAGCTAAAATACGTACCCATTTTTATCACTCAAAAAACAACCGAAAATTGGTGGTTTTTTGATCGTATAGTGTCGTTTGTTTCAAGATTTGTGTTAGCTAGTGTTTTAGGTGTTTCTTTTTGGGTGAAAACGATTTTTGAAAGATAAATTAGGTTAGGAATTTTCAGTTAGTGTCTCGCTAGCTGTGCCTATGTTCTTTGAGTCGAGATATACACGTTTGTATTGTGTGTTAAAAGTTATTTGACAATGCAAATTAATTAAGATAAAAGGAAGTTTTTCTTTTATCTTTTTGCTTTTCAAATATTATTATGTTGCAATAATCTTTTGATTAGACATGGCAATTTTGTCTGTCTAACTTGCAAATAAGTGGATTTACAGATATGCGTTAGAAAGTTACTAAGAAGAAAACGGGTTGCCGTTCAAAAAAAAAAAGAAGAAAACGGGTCAAAAAGTGTATGTCCCAACCCAACCCAGTTAATTTGACCCACCCTCTAATCCAACGTGATTTTGTCACCCATTCGAGTCAACAAAACTTATGAGAATTTGTCATTATCTAAACTCATCAGAGCGGATCATTTCACAAACCGTCAGACCAGGATCAAAATGAGGTTATGGGGATGAACTGGTTTGAAAACCGGTTTTTTTGTTAACCTAGCCGTTAGATACAATTTAAACACCGGATTTCGACGAAAAACCTTTTTGAATCCGGTCCGAATTGGTTTCGACCGGATACATCTCCTCAAAACCGGGTTTAAACCGAACCGGTTTTATCCAAACCAGTTTTGACTTTTGTTGACCGAGAGACTGAACAAATCCGGTTTGTGCTCCTTTACCCGGGTTGCCCACGAGAAGCGCCGACCCTAATAGGGTTAAAACTACCATTCTAACCTCTATTTATAACCCATTTGATTCACAGACTTACCGTTAGGACTAGAGCCCGTTAATCCTTGTAAAGGGGGAGTTTTGCTTGGTTTATATGAAGACGATGAAATAAATAAGCATGTGGATTATAAGACCCAAAAGAATTTTGACACCATGGTGTTTAAAGAATAAATAAAAACTATAGTCGTATGTACATTTATACCAAAACAATTTGAAACTGAAGCACTACTATGTCCGTCTTGTCATGGGATTGTAAATTGTTCCTATATATGCATTTGAAGAAAGATTAGTAATTTTTTAAGACAAAAAAAAAACATATCTTAAAAGATTAGACTTTTGTAAAATACACAAGTATAGGCTGCCGACACCGTATGCATCAACTGACCATCACATGATAAAATTCAAAGTTGTTAGACTGGTCGTATCGCACGACCCGACCTCCGGTCGCGACCCCCGACGCGTCGCCACCGTTACAAGCGTCGACCCCCGACGCGTCGACCGTGCCCAACGGTCGACTATTCGACCGTTCCCACCCGACCTCCAACAGCTACTTTAATTAAATACACATCCCTTTCAAACTTAATTTTTACCCCTTTTTTTACCTTATAAATACCCAATCTTTTTCTAAAAAATTTCACACTTCTCATTTCTTTTCTTCATACTTACTCAATCACACACACTATCTTAAAAATGAGTTCCGACGATGAAATGAATGTCGCTAATTTCATTTTTGGCGACGAGGAGGAGGACAAGATTATATTTCTTGGTTTTTTACGAACGGCGGCCGCGTTTCTTGAAGGTTCCAGTTTTAGTATCCCAGAACTCCTAGAAGATACGTGCATATGGGCCGTGGCGGTGCGAACGACCGTCTCGTGGCAGCTTTTTTCGCTGAAAATCCGACATATAACGAGCAAGATTTTCGTAAACGTTTCAGGATGAGCCGTGATCTTTTCACACGAATTGTTCGAGATCTCACTAATACCGTCCCATTATTTGCGCAACGTTATGATGCACTTGGCAACGCAGGTACTTCTCCACTAATTAGGTGCACGTCTGCAATTCGTCAGTTAGCATACGGCACCGTACCGGATGCTCTAGACGAATACTTACAAATTGGTGAGAAAACTAGCCGTGATAGTCTCGCAGAGTTCTGTAAAGGGGTTATGCACTTGTATGGAGATGAGTTTTTGCGAAAGCCTACTCATACTGATGTGGCGAAGCTATACGCTTTTCATGAGGAGAAACATGCGTTTCCCGGTATGCTAGGAAGCATCGATTGTACTGATTGGCCTTGGGCTCAATGTCTAAATGCTTACCGTGGGCAATATGTTAGAGGGGATCACGGGAACGAACCATTCATTTTACTTGAAGCGGTTGCCTCACAAGATTTGTGGTTTTGGCACACGTTCTTTGGTGTCGCCGGGTCGAACAACGACATCAACGTGTTACGAGCATCCCATATTTTCAATGATCTCAAAGACGGGAAAGCACCTGAGGTACCCTTTTTGGCAAACGGGGTGTCTTACAAATGGGGATATTATCTTACTGACGGGATATATCCGGATTGGTCTGTTCTTGTTAAGTCTATTTCACACCCAAATGCGAATGATGTTAAGCGGGTGAACTACATGAAAGCACACGAGACTGCAAGGAAAGACGTAGAACGAGCATTTGGCGTTATAAAGAAAAAATGGGGTATAATAAAAACGGCTGCAAGGTCCCCAAATGTTAACAGATAAGGGATATAATGTACACTTGTATCATATTACATAATATGATTATCAAAGACAAAGGCAGAGCGATATGTCCCGACTTCATCCGGAAGAGCGACATAGTGAACTTGACCCCGTACGATCACATGAAGAAGTATTGCAAGTTATTAGGGAGATCCATAATCAACAAACTCATCTAAATCTTAGATCTGATTTGGTGGAACACATTTGGAATCGACAAACCCACCACTAATTTTATTTAATGTTTTTTTAATTATTTTTAATGTAATGTTTTTAATTATTTTTAATGTAATGTTTTAATTATTAATGAAATTTAAAAAAAAATCCGATCGGTCATCCATTACAGGCTAATGGTCGTTGTCTGGTCATGTGTTTGATCAGGAGAGAGAAAGCTGATGTGGCGCAGAGGTGGCATGAGTGACTAAACTTTGTTTAGTCACCCATTACGGGGTGGTATCTATTTTATAGTTATAAACGGTGAGTTTAAACATCAAATTGAATTTAAATTTCTTAAAAAGAAAGCAAGAAGTTGTAGAGTAAACATCAAACGGTATCTATCATGAGTTCTAATGGGTTTATTAAATTATAACAACCGATTACCTAGTAGTATATCAGTTGAATTATTTTTTTATTTTGAACTTTTTTTTGGAACGACATATCAGTTGAATTTGTTAAACTTAAAAATTTCTTCATACCAACTTGAAAAGTTTTCAAGTTCAACTTTTATGGTTACATATTTTAACGTGATTTACTAAAAGATGTATACTATATGGCTAACAAATTTATGCACTCTAATAAAAGCTCTCAAAGTCTTTATAAAACGATCAAACAAGCAAATAGCACGATACTTAATTTCGCCAAAAATGGAAAAGTAAATAGCACCAAAACAACGCTATAACTATTTCAGTGTTTATGTATATGTTTAGCCAAAAAGCTATTATCTATCTATATAACATAAAAAAACGAGTTTCAATTTAGATGTAGCATTTATTACCCATATATGTAACAGAAATATATAACACCAGTTTATTACCCTGCATTTTATTTCAAATGAAACGCTTACTACCTTAAATACATGTTGCGTTTAAGTAAACCATTGGTGTTTATTTCCAGCCGTTTCAATGAGTGCAATTTAATTACCCTCACTTAAATATTATCTAAATATCATAAAAAAAGAAGCGTATACTGCCTTAAATGTTGCATCTTCCAAACAAAACGTATACAGCTTCCAAAAGAAACGTATATCAAATGTTTCAATTAAAAAACGTATGCAAGCTTTAGTGAAAGCGTTATAATGTTCAAGAAGATGAAAAGTCCTTTTCCGCATTAAGTGTCCAGCATGCAATAGAAAGTCTTCCAACGTCCATATCATGTCCTACAATCATATAAAAAGGTTTCAATATAACTTTCTACACTTTCCATAATTTTCTACACTTTCAATAAAACTCTTCCAACGTCCATATTACGTCGAAATCAAACCGCCAACTACACCCTCAATCAAGTGAAGGAAGGCGGTTGCGGACACATTGTGGTAATGATTTATCGCAAATGGGATGTGGATAACATTAATGGGAAATAACCTAATCACTAGCTTTGTTGTTTCCGATGAAAAGGTAACATTAACCATACTCATTTTAATTTTGTTCACTTCTTGCTTAATTCGTATGTTTGTACCTAGGGATGTGCACAATACCCGAAAACCGGACACCGACCGAACCAGCACCAAACCGGAACCGAGCTGGAACCGGTTACTCGGTCCGGTGTTCGGTTCCAGTTTTACTGAAAAATTAGGTTTCGGGTTTACCGATCCCGAGCCAGCACTGTTCTGGTTTAAACCAGCATAGAACCGGAAAATGCGGAATCTTTTTTATTTTTGTAATATGTTTCAAATTGGGAATGACAAACTTGCATTTTCCTTATCTTTTAATATCTTTGACTTAAATTGGTAATTGAAACGGAGCATACAATAAATTACTCTCTTTTGCTTTAATAATGAAATTTTGTTTTAATATGTTTACACAACTATTTATGTTAACACAATGGAGATGTGAAGATTGCAATTGGAAAATAGTGTTGACTTTTCTCTATGTATGGTTAAGAACCCAATTTCAAATGATAAAGAAATGGGCCCTTCTTAAAAAAATAGATTGTCTTGAGGAATACTAACTATATATCTTTATCATTTTACAATGATATTGATTTATTATCCATGAATATCTTTGACTGCGTTTTTTTGTGTGTTTGATTCATAAATACAACTTTATGTTTTGATCCAATGATATTGCTGATTGAAACTACAGCAAAAAAAATTGATGTGCAGCCATCACAAAAATGTAGCTGAAACAGGAAAAAACAGCAGTATTTTACTGCAAAAATAAAAAATCCAGCATAATAAACTGTTTTGCAGCCATCACAAAAACATGGTTTACGAGTAATAAACCCGCATTGTAACTTTTTCAGGAAACATAATGCAGTGTACAATGAAAAGCAACATATCACAATTTTCTTACCGATAAGGTTGCCGATCAGTAAATAAAGTCGAGATAGATAACTAATCTCTATATCTGTGAATAGAATAAATAAAAAATCAAACTTAAACCAATATTTACCTCAAATGCAACTGCACTAACTCCCAATCTCGATCTTCAACTTCTGCCTTAAAAACTCGAACAGCTTCAAAAAAAAATTGATGTCGTTTCTTACTTAAAAATTTACAAACTTAAAACCACATTCATAAATCTAGCCTATAGTTTAATCATACCTGGAATATTGAAGCCCAATCATGAGGAAAAGTGAATCCAGAAATCCTCAAAACCTTCATGCAATAGTTTTCGTCATACATAAGGATGAATGGTGATTCGAATTGGTTGCATTTACAATCATACCGACATACGAGCGATTGTAGTCTTCAAATCAAAGGCAGAAAGAAAACAAAACATATCGTTGGAAATATCAAGCAAGAAATTGGCTGGATTCATCGGAAAAGATGGTCGGAAATCCACCGACTCATAATACCTCATCGCCTCCGATCCTTTTCCGAAATAAATGCACCTTCCTTCCGACAACACAAGCACCGTATCAAACATCTGAAACACCCTACTCAACGGCTAATGCACCGACATCACCACTGTCTTCCCTTTTGATGAGACAATCCACCCAACATCTGATGATTTACCTGGCTACAGTGCGGACGTTTCATCTGGAGACGAAGATGACAGTGATGATGTGCGAATAGCCGGAGTTTGTGTGATGCAATGCTCATCGCGTACAGATACTGCATTGGAGACGACGACCCTCAATCAGATAACCCTAATTGAAACGATATTCGTGTCCCTTAGAAAAATTATAAAGGGCTAATTTTTCCTTTAAAAAACCCATTAGTGTTTAGCTCAATTGTTTGAGCCCAAACTAGCAAGTATAATTACTCAAAATCATAACTAGCATCTAACAAACTTATATTATGTACATTTAACAACTTAAACTAGCAATTAAAAATATATTTTAACATGTATACTAAAAGTATATTTATATAATTAATCAATTTATATTTATGTTTAATTAAAAAGCTTTTTAAAGGAAATTAAACATAATAAAACAAAAAAATTAAACTTATCCTCTTTTTAATAATCTTTTGTTCTAAACACATAAATTAAGTTAAAATTTTTTATAACTTTTAGTTGAATCATATAAACTGATATCAATTTTATATAAGTATTAAATTTATGTTGCGAACACATAAATTGATACTCATTTTTCATTAAATATGATATTTATATTGCAAACACATAAGTTATAATTATTTCATTTTTAAAAACTTTTACACACGGCTTTTCAGGCAATACTAAACTACCGGTGTCGCTTGAAAATATATTATCATTTATCCATAGTTGTACTTATAATATACAAAGCACAAAGATCTTTGTAGTGACATTTATATGTTATTAATAACATGTTTTTATGCTAATATAAGGACTCATGTTTTTTACTTTACCTTTTCCTCCGACACACTTGCTTTGTTCGTACTTTACGGTTTGTACCAATAACTCATTATCAAGAATAAAGCCCGTGCATCGCACGGGCCATGCTGCCTCGTTTATATATTTTTTTATGATCACCAAATAATGCACATTTGTTTTTTTTAAATTTAAGAGTACATCAAAGACAAAAGAACATGGTCATGACTCTTGAATTGGAAACTTTATGGTTTTGACTGAATCACTGGTCATTATCAGTGGAGATGTGCGAGGGAAACAAGTGGGGATCTCCCTCCAATGCAAATTAAATTATTTATTTATCAAGGAAAATAACGAACTGAGAATGTAATTTATTTTTTCATTATATATTTGGTTAAAACTCTTTAGAGTAAATTATATGGATAGTATCTCTGGTTTGACATTAATTTTGAATTTAGTCACTAAGTTCTAGAAACTATACCGATGATCACTAAGTATCGGACTTCGTATCAGTTTTGGCCCCTTTTAAACCTAACAGCCGTTAAATTTGACTGTTAAATCTGGTCATGTGCACATGAGGTAAATTTGGCATTTTACCTCTCTTGTATCTCTCTTTTCCTTACTTCACTTCTCTCTCTCTCTTTATCTCATATATCATCCCTATATAAAACCCAATTACTCATTTCTTCTTCCCCATTTCTTCATCAAACACATACAAATCTGCAGACACAAAATCAAACAATACTTTGCAAACCCTAACATGGAAACAGTATGCGAAGCATCTTTTAATTACTCATATGTAAAAAAGTACAATTCACTTTAATAACTTCTAACATCACAATTCACAACCCTATGGTAAAGAAGTGAATTAACAGAAACAAACCCATTGATTGAGCTCGACGTTGAACTCGTAGAAGGTGACGTGAGCGGCAGTGATTAAGATCTCCTCGATGTAAGGATCCATCCATTGAAGAACAGTAAAATTAAGGATTTTTGTACTGTTTCGATCCAGATTCGGCATTAATCTTCCATTTTGAGACATTTTTACTGATCGATGATCGATTTGGTACAGATCAATTTGAAACCCTATACCCAGCTAGTAGATAAATTCACACAGTGCGTGATGTGTGTGTTTTTCATTGAGTCGGCTAGGCAAGAGAGGTATACCAAAAAGTAAATTTGCAAACAAGAGAGGTCGTTTGATTTTGTGTCTGCAAATTTGTATGTGTTTGATGAAGAAATAGGGAAGAAGAAGTGAATAATTGGGTTTTGTACAGGGATAGAGAGACAGGGGTGAAGTAAGGAAGAGAGAGAAATAAGAGAGGTAAATTGTCAGATTTACCCTCATGTGCAATGCACATGACCATATTTAACAACCAAATTTAACGGCTGTTAGGCGTAGGGACCAAATCCGATACGAAGTCTGATACTTGTGACCATCGGTGTAATTTATAGAACTTAGGGACCAAATTCAAAACTCAGCTCAAACCACAGATACTATCCGTGTAATTTACTCAAACTCTTAATGTTGCATTTCAAGTTTTAGATAGACACAAAATTATGATTATCAAAATTGTGTTTAAGATTGCCATGTTAGTATGCTTCTTGATGTGTGAGTTATTGTAAATATTAATAAAAATTGAAATATTTGTATTAAAATATGTTTAATTGTTGGACCATATTCACTGATCAACTTAATACTGATGCTGCAGTTAGTACTGATCACTTAGTACTGATGGGGCAGAATTGATTAATACTGATGAAGTTGATACTGGTGAAGCTTCTATGACTTAGTTACTACTGATCAAGGCTTATGGAAGATACTACTGATCATTGTAGTTACTACTGACGATAGATCTGGATTTACTACTGATCACCAGACTTACTACTGATGTTACAACTTTACTACTGGTGATTGCAGTTACTACTGATGAGCGTATTTGGAAGCATATCAAGTCCGAGATCTTCGCAGAGATAGTTATAGAATGTAATTAAATGTATATCGTTTATAATTAGATGTAAATCAAGTCCTAGAATAACTAGGATAAATAGTTTAGCTTCAAGGACTATTATAAATAGTTCCTTACGAATTGTAAACGTACGTGTGTATTGTTAACTTGATAATATACATTGAAGCTTTTTGTGAAACTGTGTTCTTAATATTCTTGCATATTGTTCTTACAGTTCATTGTTCTTAATATATTGATATAGTGTTGATCCGCTGCAACTTCTATCATCAATTAGATATAAGGTGTTTATTAACTTATTTATAGTTAATCGATCCTGACAAGTGGTATCAGAGCATATTGGTTCTAGATCTACTATTTGTTAAGAACAACAAAAAGTTTTAATCTTTAAAACACACTCATTGTTAATCATGTCGGATAACAATGAAAGCACTCAGGCCAACAAAATCCCCATTCTCACTCCCAATAACTTCGGGATGTGGAAGAATCGTATTAAGCAATACATGCTTATTACAGATTACTCTATGTGGGAAGTTGTCCTTGAAGGAAACAAAACTGGTCCTGGTCAAGCAAGCAGCTCTGCAACTGAGGCAGACAAACTTAAATGTGAGAAGAAAAAGAAGGACAAGTGCATCGAACTCAAAACTCTAAGCACTCTATTACTGGCCATTCCTAACAATTATCAACATCTCTTTGTTGAATATGATGATGCAAAAATACTATGGGAAGCACTGGAGAAGAGATTCGTTGGGACAAAGAGCACCAAGAGGAATATGAAGTCTGTTCTCAAACAAGACTTTGAAAACTTCAAAGGAAAACCCAATGAAACACTCACTCAAGTGTTTGACAGATTCAACAAACTAATTGGTGAACTTAACCAGGTTGGGGTTAAGATGGATCAAGAAGATGTCAACATGAAGTTCCTAAGATCTCTCAGCGAAGAATGGGCCATGTATACAGTGGTATATAGACAAAGAGATGCTCTAGAAGAAAAGGAGTTGGATGAACTCTATAATGATCTCAGAGTATTTGAAACTGAGGTAAACCAAAAGAACCCTTCTATTTCTTCTAATAATGCTGCATTTGTCTCTAGTACAGGTCAAGGTCAGGAAACCTCTATAGGAAAGGCTGCAGATTCTGAAGATGCTGCAAGAGAATCTTTCTTCACTAGTCATGTGCATACTGCATTGATTAGTGATGACTTGGAACAATTGAACCCAGATGATCTTGAGGAGATGGATCTTAAATGGCAGATGGCAATGCTGAGCCTAAGGACAAAAAGATTCTTAAAGAGAACTGGTAGGACAAGCCTCAACTTCAACAAAGGTGACAAAGCTGGATTTGACAAAACTAAAGTCAAATGTTACAACTGTAACAACCTTGGTCACTTTGCAAAAGAGTGTCCTCAGCCAGACAAAAGATCAAAATCAACTGCCCTTGTATCACAACAAGGACAAGGCTATGACTGGAGCTTCCAAGCAGAAGAGCATACTCAAAATCAAGCTCTCATGGCCTTTACTGACAACAAAACTGAGGTAAAACCTAAACCTTGTACTTCTGAATGTGCTAAAATTGTTAAAAACTTAGAAAAAGAAAACACTAAATTAAATGAAGATTTAGCAAAAGCAGTCAGAAGAAATCATGAGTTTGATAGTGTGATAGCTGATCAAGAACATCAAATAAAGGTGTACAAGATGATTGATCAACGGATCAAGGAAGAATTGCTTCAAGCTGTGGATGAGAAAGAGTTTTATGAAACAAAAAATAAAGAACTAACAAGTAAATTAGAAGAATGTCAGCTTGAAATTGAACAAAATAAATTAACAATTAAAAAGTTTGAAAGAAGCACTAAAATTCTAGATGAATTAACTAATAATCAAACTACAGAAAAGGTTGTTCATGGGGTGGGATATCATGCTGTACCACCTCCACATAAATTCATTCCTCCACTTAAAAACAGTTCAGAAAGAATCATTAATGAATTAAAAACTGAAAATCAAACTGAATCTAATACTGAAACATCTGAATCAAATGATTCTTCTGATGATGAGCAATCAATTGAATTTACAATATCTCAAAGTGAATCACCAAAATCAATTGATACAAGTTTTCACACAGCTCAAAGTCCAAATGAATCTCCCAAATATAATGCAGATAATGTACCAAAAATTTTAACAAGGGGAAATGAAAGAAATAAAAAACAACTCTTAGACCAAAGAATACCTGAATGTGCTAAAAATAAGAAATTAAGATGTGTTATATGCAATAAAATGAACCATTTAGCAAAGGATTGTCACTTCAATCCAATAAACTGCAAAGAGTTAAAAGAATTTAAAATTTTTAAACAAGGATCAAAAACTCAAAAGTTAAAAAATACTACTGGTCCTTCAGTAATAAATACAATCAAAACTCAAATTGCTGAAACTCCAAGACTTGGAAGAAGTGCACCAAGATTTGTGCAAAACAGAAGAGTTGGCAGCCCAAAGAACAGCAATTACTTCAAGAACAATGGAAAATCCAATCAAAATAAACAATATTTTAAATTTTCCAACACCAGTAGAAACTCTAACAAATTTACTACTGGTGTTAACCCTAATTATAATGCTGTATGGTACCAGTACAAGAATACTACTGGTAAAAACCCTAATTTCAAAAATACTACTGCTCCCAAAACTACTTTCAAAAATACTACTGGTGATAACTCTAAAAACACTACTGGTCATTCTAAACATGGTAAATACCCAAATACTACTGGTCCATCAGTAGTAAAGTATTCAAAAGCTAAACACAATAGGTATAAACCAAGATCAGTAGGAAATTCTCACTCCAGTAATAACTCCAAAAGGACAGTAGTAAAACAAAACACCAGTAATAAACAAGTATGGGTACCAAAAGTCTTTAAAGTTAAATCCCCAAAAGCTTATTTCTCAAAGAATGAACCCAAGACATATAAAGCTTGGGTTCCCAAACTTAACTAATCCTTTACTCACTTGTGCAGAGCATTCAGATCCCAGAAGAAGGAAGAACATGGCATATTGATAGTGGATGCTCAAGGCACATGACTGGAAATCTGCAAATTCTTAAAGATTTCAAGTCATTCGATGGAGGATATGTGGCATTTGGTGAGAATCCCCAGGGAGGTAAGATTACAGGTAAAGGTACTGTTACTAATGGAAAAATTACCTTTGATGATGTATTTTATGTAGCTGAACTAAAATACAATCTTGTCAGTGTGTCTCAAGTTTGTGATAAAAAGAACAAAATTCTGTTCACAGACATTGAGTGCATCATTCTTTCTCCTGATTTTATTTTGGATGAAAAATATGTTGTTTTAAGAACTCCTAGGAGAAACAATGTGTATTGCCTAGACATAGGGGGAGAACTCATTTCTACAAATGAGGTCAACTGTTTTATATCCAAGGCAAACACCACTGAATCAGAACTATGGCATAGAAGGATGTGTCACACAAATTTCAAAAACATGAACAATCTAGTAAAAAGAAATCTGGTCATTGGACTACCTCAAAAACAATTCATGTGTGATCATCACTGTGTTGCATGCCTAAAAGGTAAACAACACAAGACTTCTCATAAGTCCAAAACTGTGAATTCTATTTCTGTTCCTTTACAGCTCTTATATATGGACCTTTTTGGACCTACAAATGTAATGAGTATTGGAAAGAAACAATATTGTCTTGTTATTACTGATGACTTTTCCAGATATACATGGGTTTTCTTTCTCAGGACAAAGGATGAAACAAGTGAACTCATAAAGAACTTAATTGTCAAACTGGAAAACACATCTGATCAAAAAGTGAAAGCCATAAGATGTGATAATGGCACAGAATTTAAAAATGCTAACTTAATTAACTTTTGTGATCTTAAAGGTATTGACAGACAATACAGCTCACCTAGAACTCCACAACAAAATGGAGTAGCTGAAAGAAGAAATAGAACCATCATTGAAGCAGCAAGATCAATGCTTGCAGACTCAAAATTACCAATTACTTTTTGGGCAGAAGCTGTTAATACTGCTTGTTATGTTCAGAACAGAGTATTAATAGTGAAGCCACATTTTAAAACACCATATGAACTTTTCAATAAAAGAAAACCTTCTATAAGTTTCTTAAAATCATTTGGTTGTCCTTGTACTATCTTAATTACAAGAGAACAAATTGGTAAATTTGACTGCAAAGCTGATGATGGAATCTTTGTGGGATACTCTACTCAAAGCAAATCATACAGAGTATTCAACAAAAGACTAAGGATAATTGAAGAAAGCATCAATGTATCCTTTAATGAAAATGTACCTAATGAACAAGGAAATGGTCCAGATTGGCTATTTGACATAGACAATCTAACCAAATCCTTTAATTCTAATATGAATTTCAATGCAGGTAAGTCAAACTGTCACAATCAAAAGGAAGGAACATCATCAGTTAATACTGGTCAAGAGGAAATGAGATACATTGTAGTTAATACTGCTCCAGTAGTTAATACTGATGTCAGTAATAACTCAAGTTCTGGAACCAGTAGTAACTCTGAGAATGAGGACAGTAGTAATTCAAATACTACTGATACCAGTAATAGTACTCAAAATACTACTGGTCTCAACAAAAACCTAGATTCTCAAGATACTACTGATACCAGTAACAACAACAATACTACTGATCTCAACGAAGACAATAGCAGTAGTAATTCTGACCAAGATGATGATGAACCAAACTTCAATGACAATGAAGGAATACAAGATGAACAACTGCCTGAGACAAATGAGTCCAATCTTAAAAATCAACTAGTAGTTGATAAAGCTACAACTACAAGGACTCAGAAGAACCATCCTTTAGACCTTGTTCTAAGTGATGTTAACTCACCACTACAAACAAGAAGCAAATTAAACAAAAGCTTAACTGCAAATATGTGTAATATAAGTTTAATTGCTAATGAATGTATGTATGAATGCTTTCTATCTCAGGATGAACCAAAGAAGATCCAACAAGCAATGAAGGACTCAAACTGGATTGAGGCAATGCAAGAGGAACTCCTTCAATTTAAATTACAAGCTGTTTGGACACTTGTACCTCTACCCAAAGGAAAAAGAGCCATTGGAACGAGATGGATCTTCAGAAACAAGAAAGATGAAAGAGGTATAGTGATCAAGAACAAAGCCAGACTTGTAGCCCAAGGATACACTCAAGAAGAAGGAATAGACTATGATGAAGTATATGCTCCTGTTGCTAGAATTGAAGCCATAAGAATATTTCTAGCATATGCTTCATTCAAGAAATTCAAAGTCTATCAAATGGATGTTAAGAGTGCATTCTTATATGGGAAGATTGAAGAAGAGGTATATGTATGCCAACCTCCAGGTTTTGAAGATCCAAAACATGGTGATTATGTGTTCAAATTAGATAAAGCTCTATATGGCCTACAGCAGGCACCAAGAGCATGGTATGACACATTATCATCATACCTATTGAAGAACAACTTTAAAAGAGGAGCCATTGACAAAACTTTGTTCACAAAGAAAGTCAAAGATGATATACTACTGGTACAAATTTACGTAGATGATATCATCTTTGGCTCAACCAATGATTTATTGTGCAAAGAATTTGAAGAACTGATGCAAATTAAATTCAAGATGAGCTCCATGGGTCCAATGAACTTCTTCCTTGGAATCCAAGTCAATCAAAGAACTGATGGTATTTTGATAAATCAATCAAAATATGTCAAAGACATCTTGGAAAAGTTTGATTTGAAAGACAGTAAAAGTGCTAGTACACCAATGGAAACACACAAACACCTACATCCTGATGTTGAGGGGGAGGATGTAGATGAACACTTATATAGATCAATGATAGGCTCTTTGATGTACTTAACTGCATCAAGACCTGACATTATGTATAGTGTTTGTGTGTGTGCAAGATATCAAGCAAGACCCAAAGAACTACACTTGCAAGCTGTTAAAAGAATATTCAGATACTTGAAAGGCAAACCATCACTAGGTCTATGGTATCCACATGATTCACCCTTTGAACTAATAGCCTATACAGATAGTGACTATGGAGGTGAATGTCAAGACAGAAAGTCCACTACTGGTGGATGTCAATTCTTTGGATCAAGACTGGTGTCATGGCAATGTAAGAAGCACACAAATGTATCAACATCTACTGCTGAAGCAGAATATGTAGCTGCATCTGCTTGCTGTGCTCAAGTACTATGGATTCAAAATCAGCTTCTAGACTTTGGTATCTCTATCCTTAAAACTCCTATTTTTATTGATAATCAAAGTGCTATTAGTATTGTGAATAATCCAGTAAAGCACTCAAAAACTAAACACATTGAAATAAGATTTCATTTTATAAGAGATTGCAATGAAAAGAAATTAATCAAAGTTGTTAAAATTCATACTGATGATCAATTAGCAGATCTTTTTACAAAAGCATTTGATGTAGGAAGATTCAACTTCTTGGTCAGCAGCATTGGAATGATTTTAATAAATTAAAATCTCTTAAAATCATGTGTAAAATTTTGTTGTAAAAATTTTTTTTGAGTACTTTACTACTGGTAGGTCTGCATTACTGGTATGAAAGTGTATGCACAAAATACTACTGGTAGTTCATTACTACTGGTGTATATTAGGTTTACACAAATACTACTGGTAAGTCAGTACTACTGGTATTCACATATACTACTGGTCTTGTGTGTTAATTGTTACTACTGATGTCAAAATCCTTAGTCACTACTGATGTTAGTAGATACTACTGACGTTCTACTACTGATATCTTATTTACTACTGGTCTTTCATAAACACAATTACCAAACTAACCCCCATGAAAATAACCGTTATGTTATGATTCAAAGGACATTTTAGTAGTTTTGCAGGTTAAATCGAAAAATATAAAAGGCGGCAGACGATTAGTTTAGCATTATCTTCACTTCGTTTTGATAAAACCTCTCGATAAACCCTAGCTATCGATCAAAAACTCATCATAAATCTTAAAATTCTTAAAATTTTCTCTCAAAATCACTGCAAAATGGCAACTCTACAATCTCTCAATGTTCAAACCGATCTCAAATACTCAGAGTTCCACAACATGTGTGCCTTTCTACGCAATCCAGACGGAACAAAGGATTTCAGACCAATCGTAAACTTCTTAAAAAATTCTTACATACGATTCGCATTAACGGTGAAACCGAAGGCATACCAACAGCACTTGGTGGATTTCTGGACCAATGCTGAAAGAACGGAGGGTGCAACTGTACCAATGATAAAATCATCTGTGGATGGAAAAACGATCACCATCACAGAACAATCTATTCGACAACATCTACAACTACACGATGATTCAGGTATGACTACTCTTCCTAAGGAATTCATTGCTGAAATTTTAAACAAAATGGGATATGAGGGAAGACTAAACATAGTAACTTTTCAAAAAGGTCTTCTCTCCCCACAATGGAAATTTCTTGTCCATACTATTTAGCATTGTATTTCTCCGAAAAGAAGTACTTGGAATGAGTTTAACAGGTCAATAGCATCTGTTGTTGTCTGTCTATGCACAGACCAAGTCTTCAATTTTTCTAACATGATTTTTGAAGGTATGTTGGGAAATCTTAACTCTTCAAAATTTTTAATGTATCCCAGATTTCTCCAACATATCATAAACATTGAATTACAAAACTTGTCAACTCCAAAAAATATTTTTATAATTCCAGAGTTGAACAAGAAAGTTTTCTCAAATATGAGAAAACAATTTAAATTTTCGGGGAAGGAAACCCCTTTGTTTCCTAACATGATCAATGATCAAACTCAAATTGGAGAGGGTTCAACCATTGCTACAACCCAAGTTGAACCTCAACCCACTCCATCACCCCCAAATACAGCCCAAACACCACCCCAACTAGCCACTCAATCACCAGCCCAAACAGAAGTCCTGCAAGTGTCCCAGGAACTTGATATAAATCTGCAGAGTGCTACTCTTCACTCTGTGGAAGACCTACCAGATAAAACCAAAAATATTTCCACACTTTACAAAAGAAAGAAATCTTTAAAGGACACCAGGGGACAAATCGAGTCACACCCCAGGCTCAAAGAGTTGTCCTCCAAGGAGGAGAGAGGACATGAGGGGAGGGCTTTCACTACTGATGCCCCAAAGGTGGGTGCACAGGACAGTGAAAACATAATTAGGACCCAAACCTCGGCAACTTTAAGTGATGACTCTTTTGAGGAATTACTTAAAGGACCCCGGTGCCAAGAAACCACAAGGGGGGACATCTCTGCTTCTTCTAGGAAGAAGAGAATGTCTAAAAGACCCAATGAATCACCAAGCAGTGATGAGGGCAGATCTGTGGAATTGATGGAAAGGAAGGAAAACCTTAAAACCACTGTACCTGTTAGTGAGCCCGATGATCTTGCTAAATGGAGTGAGGGCAGTATTAAAATCACTCAATTGACGGAAAAAGTGGATTCTCTTGAATCCACTGTACAAAATTGCCTTACATATTTAACAAATCAAGGGAAAACAATGGCTGCCATGAAAAGACATGTAAATACCATCAACAAGAGGATGAGATTATATGAGCACAGGCTTCATCAACAAACCAAAATCATCAGAAAATTGAAGAAAAAGATTGATGATAGTGAGGCTCCACCAGTTGAGCTCACTAAGGGGGAGAAGGATAACATACAGACAATGATTGATGAATCTATTGCAGCAGCAGCATCCTCCCTCTTAAACTTAAAAGAAACAGAAGTTGATGAAGGCCCACAAATGATGGTTACAGAAGAAGAGCCTGTTACTACTGCTACAATGGAAGAACAAGTTGGAAAAGAAATACCAGTAGTAACCTCTACTACTGATATTATAGCAGTAGTAAATAAAGAAGAGGAATTGAAAGCACCAAATACTATTGATGCCCTATCAGTAGTAACTCCTGAAGTTACACCAGTAGTAACTACTCTGGTTACTACTGAAGAGGAAGAACTACATTTTCCAGAGCTAATTGAAAGAGAGAGACATGTCATCATTACCAAACCACCAACACCTGATCAACCACTTATCATACCTGACATTGATGATAATGTGAATTGGTTTAAGGTTGATGAGTGCTCACTTCCTCCACATCCAAAAATACTTCAACAAGATGAACTTAGATCATTTTCTCCTTCTGTAATAATAAGTGGAGTGCCAGACATGAAATATATTCCACCTCCACCTTCAGCACATATTGGAAAGGGTAAAGAAATATATGATGAAGATTACCCTAACAGAGCTCTTGGTCATTACATGGTAAACAAGATAAATCTTGTTAGAGCTGATAAACAGTCTAAATGGAAGGTGAAACATAAGAGATATTGGGAGAAGGTAGCTAAGTATCAAGCTCTTGAACAAAAGAAGGATAGAATAGAAATTCCTGTTCAAGCACCTGTTCAAATTAAAGATGTTCAGATAGAAGCCCAAGAAGCAGAATTCAAAAGGCTTAGAAAAGTAGAAGAAGAACATCTAAACTGTCTTGAAGATCTTGTAGCAGAATGTAAAAGAACAAAAGGTGATCTACCTGATGATATGTTTGAACAGAAGGACAACATGATTGAATATTTAAAGACAAAAGGTCACAGTGCAAAATCTTTTGGAAGAATGAAGATGATCACTATAATTGAAAAATACTGCACTGCAAAGAAGAAAGACCTGGCTGAACAAGAAGCTGAAGAATCAAAGAAAGCCAAAACTTTAATCCCAATCAGCTTAAATTTGCTCAAGGCTGGTAGTGTTTCAACTGTTGGTGATACTTCAACTCCCCAATCAAAGAAAAGAAAATCTGTTGATCAAAAACAAAGCTCTAAGAAGAAGTCAAAACAAATTATACCTGTTCTTGAAATGCCAGTTGCTCCATTACAGAACAATCAAATTATTAACTGGAGAGTGATGCAGAACAATGTCATAGAGGTCATAAGGGAAGACAAAGTTGTACAGAGATTCACTGGATGGTTACCCTTAATCAGATCATGTTCTAGAAGTGATGTAATCAAACTTCTGATTATTGGAAAACCTAGAATGACAAAGAAATCATGGAAAGAATCTGGAGCTGGATATCTAACTAGAATGATAGATGCTGCATTTTATCCAGATAATTATCCAGAACAATTTACAAATCCAGGTAATGTGTATGCTTGGAATGTCATTCCTTCTGCCAATATGTACTTCTTTGAGAAATCAGGCAAAGTGTGTGAATTGTACTTATATGAGAAAGAATATCCACATTCTGAGAAGACTATGTATCAGATATTCATAAACACTTTGATGAAACCCTATGATGCTGTTATGTTCCAAAACAAACTGAATTATTTTACAAAAAGGAACAGCAGATATATTATTGAACAAAGGCTTCAACAGAATCAAAGAACTCTTGAGAAAAGAAGAAAAGAACAAGAGGAACAAAAGAAACTTGATTGATTAAAAGATGATCAATAAGTTTAGGGGGAGATTGTTGGACCATATTCACTGATCAACTTAATACTGATGCTGCAGTTAGTACTGATCACTTAGTACTGATGGGGCAGAATTGATTAATACTGATGAAGTTGATACTGGTGAAGCTTCTATGACTTAGTTACTACTGATCAAGGCTTATGGAAGATACTACTGATCATTGTAGTTACTACTGACGATAGATCTGGATTTACTACTGATCACCAGACTTACTACTGATGTTACAACTTTACTACTGGTGATTGCAGTTACTACTGATGAGCGTATTTGGAAGCATATCAAGTCCGAGATCTTCGCAGAGATAGTTATAGAATGTAATTAAATGTATATCGTTTATAATTAGATGTAAATCAAGTCCTAGAATAACTAGGGTAAATAGTTTAGCTTCAAGGACTATTATAAATAGTTCCTTACGAATTGTAAACGTACGTGTGTATTGTTAACTTGATAATATACATTGAAGCTTTTTGTGAAACTGTGTTCTTAATATTCTTGCATATTGTTCTTACAGTTCATTGTTCTTAATATATTGATATAGTGTTGATCCGCTGCAACTTCTATCATCAATTAGATCTAAGGTGTTTATTAACTTATTTATAGTTAATCGATCCTGACAATAATTATAAAATATAAAAATTTCGCTTTTAAATAAGAGGTAAATTAATATAGCCAATAAAGAATTCAAAAAACTTCACTATATGCATACATCTCACCATCTCGAAAATAGGCCTTACAGTCTTTTACTTTTATGTCTTTCAACCCGTGCTTATATTTCATTCTTAATGGATCAAAGGACCAAACTTTGTTGTGACTGCAAATAAACATTGTTCACCGGCTGCCGCTATATGAGCATTATGGCTAAAAAAGTAGCCACAATAACAATTGCAATAAATTTTGGCTGGAATGTGGTACTAACTCGAATTGAAAAGACTGATGTTTCAGGAAGAGGAAAAATTGATGTAAACTCATTGTTGTTTTAGTTGAATTGTAAAAATCTGTTAAAAATATAATCATGTATTATTGTTACATAATTGTTTTCAATAATATAAACACCAAGGTCGATGATTTTGAATAAAAAAAGGTAAAAACATATAAGTATTAAAAAAAACAAATTCGCAGGTTGTTATAATAGTCAATCATTTAGTGAGCAATGTATAAAGTTCACACAAGAGATTCGGTAGTCAACATTATTGGCAAAGGGCATTAGTAACTTTATAGTCATTATATACTTTTAATATTTTTAGTGAGATTCATTTAGTAAATGGTTTAGTTGGTCAATTCTTTCAGTATATAGGTCTATAATATAACCCGCCCTATTTATACTAAATTATAGACGCCAAAATGAATCTCTTAACGTTGCAGCAACTAAAAATGGCCGATCTCATCACTAAAATGCTTGATAAATTGTTACTTTTAACTAATTTTTGTATAACCCGGCTAGTGTTAACTAATTTTTGAATTCTATAAAATTTACGTTTAGCAAAATTACTGATCACTCGTGATTTTTTACGGGTTATAACTTAGTCTCAATATAAACAGAAAGTAGATTAGGCAAAAGCATTCCATTTATAATCATAATTATCAAAGTTTTGACTACAATTGGACCATAGCTAATAAGGCAAGTGGAATATTGATCATATACTATAAATTAGCTTTCAAACGCATCTCATTTGTGTGATTCACAACAAAACTAGCATATACAATTGCTCTATAAATATCACCAAACACCTAAGAGTTTAAGCATATTGTTTCATATAATCATATATATCTCTAACTTCATATCTCTAACACTCGTTTCCATGGCTCTAACAAAGTTAACCCTAGCCATATTTGTCCTCACTCTAACCATCACACTTCAAATTCAGGTTATTGAAGGAAGACACTTAAAACACAGGATGCATCACAAGAACACTTTTCTTAAGGAAAAAGGTAGTCACGGTTCAGTAGCATATGCGAGTGTAAAACCGTTGACTGAGTCAACGAAGACCATGACTGAGTCAACGGTGCAGCCACCACCACCACATGGTGCTGATGACTTTAGGCCGACTGCACCGGGCCACAGCCCTGGGGCTGGGCATGCTATCCAAACTAGGTGATAAAAAAAATTATAGTTTGTATGTATGGCCCGTACGTAAGTTCGGGTTTAATGTTGGAATACTATAGTTTATGTGTGTCATTCATCATTCGGTCAAATCATTTTTCTGTATTCTACATCTTGTGATAATGTAACATTTAATGTATTATATAGAACATGAATATCTCATGTGTATATATGCGTCATTTTGTAATACTCACTTCAGCGTTTTTATAATTCTTGCATTTATGCAATACATGTTATTTCGTTTTAATTATGTTACAAAGAAGTCGCAAGAAAACACTGCAGTCGTAAAATAAACCTTACAGATTGAATTTTTTTTTATATCTCTTGTTTTTAGCGGTTGAAAGTGGCAACTAGAATAAGAAAAATGATTTTTAACGATCAATTAGTAATTAGTATTTATATACACGTAAAAGCATCAAAATCCAAAAACTAGTGTACCTACAAAGAGTGGTGGTGGTCCTATAATGATCAGAATTTCTAGGCTCTTGCAGTGAAGTGTACGGAGCATATATAATACTCCCTCCGTCCCCCAAAAAAATTCTCATTTCCCTTTGGCACAAGATTTTAGGTGATAGTTAGTGGTGAGGTCATTGGTATTATTTTGATTAAAATATAAGGTTGGGTTGGAGAGAGAAAGATAATTAGTGGATATTATTGACGGGGTTCTTAATAATAATAGTATTTTATTGTGTGGAGCCCACCACATGTGAGAAATGAGAACTTTTTTGTGGGACAAAAGCTTTAGGAGAAATGGGAACTTTTTTGTGGGACGGAGGGAGTATATATTTATATAAAGGCATATATTATACTTCTTCCGTATCAAAATAAGTGACACAAATTGGCTTACACGTTTTTTGAGGTAAAAGATTAAAGTAGATGTTAAAATATATTAAAGTACATAATTAGTGGAGAAGGGGTCCCACTTTTCTTGAATAAAGTGATATTAATGAGTTTTAAAAGTAAAAGTAAGGGTATAAGGGTAATTTCATTGTATTAAAGTGGATAGTTAGTGGGTATGGCTCCCACTACTTTTACCAATTAAGGAAAATTTTCAAAGTGTGTCACTTATTTTGATACACCCCAAAATGGAAAGTGTGTCACTTATTTTGATACGGAGGAAGTATGAGTAGTGATTTTGAGACCACATAAATTACTTCACCTATCACAATCACTGCTTTACAGTGTTATATCGATCCCACGCGAAGATCCTTAAAGGGTACCAAATTAAGCCACGATATTCACATATAATAATATTTTTTTAAGTACAATCTCACACTCTTTGTGAACTACAGGCTAGCATAATAGAGAATCATATTCTCTTTGTCGCTTACTAAACTATATATTAACCACTTTCATAATTGATTAGTGGGAAAAATGCGGTTAGCCTGAGGCCTCCAAGGGTTATGGAGCCAACCAAGAAATGCCCCAAGTACTAAAGGCAAAAAATTAAAATCTATTTTAGTTCCCCACTTTAAACGAGATACAAATGTCGAAGAGAAAGTTTGACTTCTTTTTAATAACTTAGTCGCGAGTTGTTTTCATAGGAAATACGAGTGGTAGGACCCTATGGGGAATTGATATTTTAGATCAAAAATATATTCAAGTTGTTTTTTATTTATTTATTGTTTTTACTACTATATAAGATAGAAGTCAACACACATTAAAGTAACAGTCGCAAATTAATAGGCCGGGGCTCGTATGCTGACTTCTATAAATATAAACTCTTTAAAAGTTTTTCCGAAGAAGAGATATCGAACTCGTAATCTTTAGGAGCCATTTGAGAATGTTACCATTAGTTAATATTAAATGGTTTGTATAAACAAAACTCGATTGAGGTTATTAATTCATATTTGGTCAAATTATGACTATGTGTAAGCCATTCATTATCAGCCACTTTTGTTCTTCAATTGGTAGTAATTTCCATCACAAGATACTAGATACCTCCTCTATAAAGTGTATTTGGCGGTCTTACTTTTGATCGGAATACAAGTTGTTACTTGTTACTAAAGAAAGACTAAAACTAGAAATAAAGTGAACGGTACATATATATAATTAAATAAGTCAAACCTGAGTGGTTTGAAATGGCTTGAGCTCATGTGTGTCCGGCTCTACTTTTTGCACCTCGTCGACACTGCAGTAACCAGATCAAAAGACTCATACCGAGCTCCTTGGTACTGGTCTGGCTAATACCGACCTCCTCGGGCTAATTCTACTTTTTGCACCTCGTTGACACTACAGTAGCCAGACAAGAAGACTCATACCGAACTCCTCGGTACTGGTCTGGCTAATACCAACCTCCTCGGTACTAACTTAGTGGTTCACCACGTACCGAGTTGTCTCATACTGAATGGTCTCATACCGACCAGTCGCAGAATCTACAGTAGTTACGATTTTTGATGTCGGTTACGATTTCTTGTTAATGAATTGTATTTAATAGTATTAATTATCACTGTTACAATTCGTGCCTATAAATTGAGATATATGGGTTCATTTATAGACGCACTTAGGATACACTAAAACACATACTCACGAATTTGCTTTCTCCCATTTCTTAAACACACTAAATCTATTGTTAGCATAGACGTGTCAGTTGAGTGGTATTTAGAGTGTCAGCTGACATGAGACTGACGCGTGACCCAGATTAAGGACCAAGCCTTACAGCTAAACTAGCAAGGATCTCCCAAAATTTAACTTATTTTACAGTCATTTGTCCATTTATGATATTTTTACATAAAAGTCAAATTTAGATCAGTTAAACTAACCGTTTCCTTGCATGGGACTTCATTTAATTAGCAGATGATGATTAGCATCTCCACAAGGTCAGAGAAGATGTTCATGTGATAAAATGACCACTTGTGAAATCCGAGCCTTACAACTTCAAATAATTAGATGATTCAATATATTATTTTTTAGAGCATATATAAGACAGTTGTATTTCACTTATGTTTGTCGACCACAAGAGCTTATATCTTTTCTACAAACCGCCCACACAAAATTAATAAACATTAATTCATCAGTGGAGACTAAGGAGTATGGAATCTCATGGTGCTGGTGATAGAATAATAGTTGATTTTGATATGATAAGTTACAAAATCTAAGAAGTTTGTTAGACTCTATTAGTTGTAATAATAGTTTAGGTGTTTAGTGTAATTAGTCATAATAAGTCCTAAGTATAAATATTTGGCTAAAGACTAATTATCTTAGACTTTGCAATGCTAATCACTTGTCAACTATCTTAAGCAAAGTCAAATTAACACCATATTCTATCTAATTACCTTCATCTAAAATTAAAAATTGAAAGCGATCGACTACTACGGATAATTTTAGTTTTGTTTGTTTATTGTTTTTCTAGTTCTTACTAGTTTTGTTTCTAATAAAGTTTTCTTTTACCATTCAAAATAAAAATTGAAAGTAGCCTCCTGGACCTAGGGATACCAACTTTTTGATGTCCTCTATAATAACAAGGGTTAATATACCGGCTTCGCCCGGGGTTGAAATTTTTATTCTTTTTAAAAACCTTAATTTATTTTCAAACTTTATAAATGATATTTTGTAACTATAAATTAATGTAACGTCCGCACTTCATTACGGTGCAATTGGCTAGTATAATTGCGTAAAACAGTTATATATGTTTATGGATAAAATTTTAGAAACTTTTAGAGTATAATTATTTTAACTTAGGTCTTTACAAACTTTTTTCTTAAAAATTCTGATATACCAAAATAAATTAGCTATAAATTTGCTTTTAACAAACACAACATAAACAATTAGTTCCTTCGATTCAAATTAAGTGATATACTTTCCTTTTCAGGGTGATTCAAAATAGGTAATACACTTTGAAAAATTACCTTAATAGTGGGACCCACACCCATTAACTATCAAATAAACATATACTTCCTCCGATTCAAAATAAGTGACACACTTTCCTTTTTGGGGTGATTCAAAATAAGTGTCACGCTTTGAAAAATTACCTTATTTGACAAAAAAAAAAGTATAACCCACAACCACTAACTATCTACTTTAACAACGTGAAATGACTTTAGTTTTAAACAATATTAGCCCCACTTTATTCAAAAGGTGTGAGACTCATTCTTCACTAACCATCCAATTAATACAATATAACCATCATTATAATCTTTTGCCTAAAAAACCGTGAAACTTAAAGTGTGTCACTTATTTTGAATCACTCTTTTATGATATTTTCTCTTAATTTTGAAAACCTGTTGTTCATATTATTATCAAATAAACATACATTTTAGAAATATTTTAGCACCAAAATAAATTTATAAATAAATAAATATATATTACAAAAGAATTAAAAGAAAAGTAAAAAAAAGCCAATAAATATTGATACAACATCTAACTTTCAGGATACAACTTAAGTATCCTACCAACTGCACTCTAAGAATTATAATTTATTATGTATAATATCTAAAATAATATTACTAAATGGCTAAAACTAAACGAAGGTTTTCTCTTTTCCGTTCTGTTTCATAATTGTAATGAACAGGAACTTTGAATGAGAAATGTACTATAAGGGAAATATAATCAAGAAACTTTATGCTAGCTGTTGACTGCAAGCATCTTTATACACTCGGTGGGTTATTAAAAATGGGTCATGCTTTTGTTTCAGAGCTTTAAATATCAAGTTGTTTAAGTAAGACCTCTAGTGTAAAGTTAGGTTGTCTTGATTAACCGCCAAGATGATGATTATTATTATTATTATTATTGTTGTTGTTGTTATTATTATTATTATTATTATTATTATTATTATTATTATTATTATTATTATTATTATTATTATTATTATACTATAAAAGCATAAAGGCTAGTGTTCTAGTAACCATAGAAAATGTTGACAGTATAGTTTATCACAAAGATAGCTGTTAGTGGGAATGAGCATGTGAATTAATGTGTACTTTAAGCAAACTCTTATGGTAACCCTTGAGTTCTTGAAAGGCAAATAGGCCTTTCGATGATTGTTAACTTGTGTTTATTTTTAAAAACCGCTAGTGAAGTTGGAAAGATCTCCTTTGATTCTATATTGGCCACTTCGGATTTGAAAGATCCAATCACCTTGGAGCTGCAAGTTTCTTTTAGTTTTTTGTGAATGTGAGGGAATCTTTACCGGTCAAAAGTAAGACGTTGCAATGATGTTGTCGGTGATTTTTACCGAATTGGTTTTCACTGCTTGGAAGTACTATATTCCGAGCCATCCATATCCATGAAATAGTAGAAATAAGAACGACATCAAATATGGTTATCGTATGATCACCCAAATACAACATTTAATTCTTCACAATCTGTAAACGAGAGTATTTGACACAACATGTTGAACTCGGCCTCCAAGTTTTGGTCCAAAAATTAGTCTGTTGACCCGAATATTTTTCTTTATTAAATGATTTCACACGTGGAATGCCAATCTTGGAAAAACCCGTCTCTGATTTACCCCAATTGCTCGATCTATCTCAATTGTACAGAAACAGAGTAAATTACATTAATTGTACCTCTAGTTTTATAAAATTTTATCCCTTAATTTTTTCAGTTATACATATACTAAATAATTTTAAAAATTGTAACATTAAAAGTTCCTAATTTGATATTGTGATTATTTTCCATTTCCAAAAAAATTGCTATTACAAGTTTTGAAATTAGATAATATTCGTGTAATGCAAAAAATCAATGGACAAAAATTACTTCCTCTGATTCAAAATAAGTGATACACTTTGGGTTTTACGGTTTTTGATGTAAAAGATTATAATGATGATTAAATTAAATTAATTGGATGGTTAGTGTGGAATGAGTCCCACAACTTTTGAATAAAATGGAGTTAATGATGATTAAAAGTAAAAAGTAAGGGTAAATGAGTCATTTCACTTTGTTAAAGTAGGTAGTTAGTGGGTGTGGGTCCCATTATATTTTGCAAATAAGGTAATTTTTCAAAATATATCACTTATTTTGAATTACCCAAAAAGGAAAGTGTATCACCTATTTTGAATCGGAGAAAGTATAATTTCACAAAAATCACAAGCACAATTTATGTGTTTGTTTTTGAGGATTTAGGAATGAAGAAATGGCAATGAAAGTAATAATTAGTGTTTGTTTTGATTATTTAGGAATGAAGGGATGACAATGAAAGTAAGACCCGTGCCAACAAGCCGTCAGCAGCGCCCGTCGAGGCTCTTTTTTTGTCGTCGCCCCACGACGCCGTTGGCACGGGGCCGTCGTGGGTGCCGTCGTGGGGAAGCCGTCGTGGTGAGGACGTATGGCATGCTCCGTCGTTGCAGGAGAAGAAGAAAGGGGGAGGTGAGGGGAGAGAGGAAGGGGGCTTAAAGGAGTTGTACAATGTGCATATAAAATTGTACATTTTGTATTTTTTAATTAAAAATCTTTTTCTTCTCTGTTTTCTTTTCATTTTTTTTAATTTTAAACTTTTTTTTATATATTTATTTTAATAGGAATAATATATTACTTTTTATTCAAGAAATTATATTTTCTTATCATTTTAAATTTTAATTAAAAATGATGATGTGGAAAGGATGTGTTTAGTGATGGGTAGGGTTGGCACGACCGTGTCAGTAGCGTGTCAGTAAGGATGTGATGACGTGGCGCTACTGATGGGTTTAGTGATGGGTAAGGGTTGGGAGAGGTAATAAGTAGTGTTTCTTTTGAAGGTATGGGTTTAAGAGAACCCATGAAATAGAACCAAGGTTCTAGAAAGCGTAAGACGTGGTGTGACGGCACCATCAAGCCTCAAGTAATGGCGAGCTATGGCGGACCGTGACGTTTTTCAAGACATGACTTAACGCGATAATTTTTTTATATAATTTATATATATATAAGTATATCAAATTAAAAATAATATATAAATCTATTGATTTATATAACAAATCATATATAAAGTTCACAAAAAGTGTTACAACCAAATTTATAATTATATATGTCATTATTTTTTTAAAAAAATTCAATTTTCTAGCCGTCTTACAAAAAACTCGCCATAAGGCGCGCTTTATCGCGCCTTATCTCACGCCACGCCTAACCTAGCCGTCATGTTCTGTTTCGTAACGTCGACGCCGCGTCTTAACGCCGCCATAACGCGCTTTTTAGAAGCTTGAATAGAACTCACATCCCCCTCTCTCTATTTCTCTCACACAGTCACCTCCCTTTTAATTCTTCTAACTAATTATTTTAAAATAATATTAAATCTCATTTTTTCTCTCTTTTTTCAAACTTATGCAAATTCTTATTCTCATAATTTCCAAACCTAATTGCAAATCAAACACACCTTGGTTTTTATAGTAGATGTTGAGATAGAAAAAATTAAATGGCAAGGTTTAAAATATGTTATTTATTCTTTATACTTAAAAATAAAAATAATCTATGGTTAAAGACTTAATGGTCTTAAATAGTAACGATTTACACATAGCAAATAAAATTTAGTTCAAGATTTTTGGTTCAAGTTTCTAACTTGTACATTTCTATAACTTTGTAACTTGTAGACCGTCCTGTATATAAATCTCAAAAGGATGACATCGGAATTACTACAACGAATTCGGTTGATCAATGCACAACATGGGTTGTAATATTGATTGAAAATATTTTGACAAACACTATAAGTACATTTTGATTTTTTTAGGTACGATGGGTTTTTACTCGCATTTGTGAGCCGACAAACTTAGAGCTATCACCCGTCTTGCGGGTAGCTAAAAATCGACGCATGTGAACCTCTGTGGCCACAAACTCATCCTAATAGGCCAACTGCATTAACAGCCTCATGTTTATGTTGTAAGTGCGTGTTGTGAAGAGATGTATACTAGTTGTAGCATGTGCTTTTGTATATATGGTTTAATATTAAAAAAATTTAAAGTTGCTAAGTCTATCAAATATTCTACAGACGATTGAAATCTTGGTTTTTGGATTTTCGGGTTGAAACAGAAGCGAAACCTTAATTTGGTTCGGTTGAAGATGGATCATTTATAATATGGAAATTGAGAATTCCCTAAGAATATATATACAGAGAGATTTTGCATTATAAGGTGAGTCCATTTCAGTAATAAGTTATTAATTTATCATAAAAATAACGAAATAAAAAGTTATATGCGGCGCTTAGAATATTAAATTAAGACTAACTTTTCCAAAGAGCCCTCATACTACACCATCCATTTCCAATTTACCTTGTTTGTTTATTTATTTTCAAATAAGCACAATATAAATATACATGTATGGAATCTCCCCACTAATGCGGGTTGGACACTCGCACACTATAAATACAAGAACTTATTTCTCTAGTTCTTAAGTCACACACTATAAACACAAGTCCATATAGGCTCATACATCCTTTCTTTGTCTAGATTTAACATAACTAGCATTATAATGGCAAAGAGTAATTCTATTTTGTGTTATTGTTTGATTCTGTTGGTTTTGATATCGCTTGTGAGTGAACTTGATTGTGTTGAAGGGAGACGTTTGAAGTCCAAAAAGAGCTTTGTGAAAGTAGAGAAGCTCACTTCCAGTGTGGCTTCATTTGTAAAAAATAAGGTTGAAAAGGTGGACAATTTCAAACCAACTTCAACAGGTCATAGTCCCGGCGCTGGTCATTCTATTCATAACTAGTTTATTATTTTACTTGCATATATATGCAATCAATGACCTTGTAATTAGTGATTGTTTTGTCATTTTACTCGTGTTTAAATAATTTAGTTCCTCCGTATCAAAATAAGACACACTTTCCATTTCGGGGTGCATTAAAATAAGTGACACACTTTGAAAACTTTCCTTATTTGGTAAAAATAGTGGGACCCATACCCACTAACTATCCACTTTAATAAAGTAAAATTACTCTTATACCCTTACTTTTACTTTTAAAACTCATTAATATCACTTTATTCAAGAAAGTGGGACCTATTCTCCACTAACTATGTACTTTAATCTATTTTAACATCTACTTTAATCTTTTACCTCAAAAAACGTGTAAGTCAATTTGTGTCACTTATTTTGATACGGAGGTCCTTGGGTTAGTTTCTCATGGTAAAATCTATGGGTTTTGGAAAACATATTAAAAATTCTACAAAAGTCAGCAAAAGTTAATATGGAAGACATGTAGTAGCAACAGTGGTATTTACAGTTACATTTTATGATAAGACTGATCTCAACCGTGAAATAAACTGACATTTCAATTTTGCTAAACAAGTGCAATATTAGCTAACACTCCAACTGATATTCAACGGACATACTCAGATCAACTATATCACTTCACTTAATATATTTTATATATAAAATACATACAAAAATATACTTCCTCCATTTCAAAATAAGTGATATACTTTCCTTTTTGTGGTGTTCTAAAATAAGTGATACACTTTAAAAACTTGCTTTATTTAGTAAAAAAGTGTATGACCCACATCCACTAACTTTCTCATTTAATAAAGCGAAATGACTCATTTGCCC
The DNA here is from genome assembly GCA_963853835.1 of Calendula officinalis. Taxonomy (NCBI): domain Eukaryota; kingdom Viridiplantae; phylum Streptophyta; class Magnoliopsida; order Asterales; family Asteraceae; genus Calendula; species Calendula officinalis. Next base: position 62,501,397 of record OY970827.1, read on the forward strand.
TTATTTTTACTTTTAAACATCATTAAACTCACTATAATTCAAATATGTGGGATCCATCTTCTACTAACTATCCAATTTAATCTAATTAACCTTCATTATCATTTTTAGCCTAAAAAAACATACAACTTCAAGTGTATCACTTATTTTGAAACGGAGGAAGTATATCAATACCCATAAACATACACTATCTTTTCATTACACTTCGGCAAACCGAAGCAACACAACTGACGCCCCAACCGACATCATTGTGTCAATGATGTCGGTTCAAGGAAGCCAACCGATGCCCAACCGGAATACCGATGGCACCGATCTAACTAACTAAATACAAAATAGTGTTTATATCATAAGTTAGCGATATGAATCTCTTGAAAGTTTTTAAAGTCATATTCTAGACATTTTTCTCTTGAAGAACATAAGGAATACATTTTCCAGTATTTCATCAATTTTGTTGAGATGAATTTTTCGTATTAGTCAAATGACTTTTTGATTAAATGCTAACTTTGTATCATGATAAAACAATGCATCTATTTTAAATACAACATAGATTCAAGTAATGAAAAGCAACCCAAAAAAGTTTGAGGGGGTCACGTGCAACATTTTATATTTGAAAAGTAATGATTTAAAGTAGGAGGTGCACTACAAAGTATAAAGTAATGATTTGGGGCAAATATGACGGTTAAGTTAGTTTAAGTTGCCCAAAGGATTTGTAGTCTAGCGGTATAAGGTGTTAGAAGGTGTTTTCCTTTAACCTAAGGTCAAGGGTTCGAGTCCTGTTGTGGACAATGGTGTAGAATTAGGAGTAGTGTAGAGGGTGTGTGTGTTTGCTGTTAAAAAAAAAGTTAGTTTAAGTTGAAATAATTTAAGTTGAAAGGGAAATAATGGGATGTTTGGTAGGATGGAATTGTAAGGAAAGAAATGGAATGGGAATTATTTCTCTTGTTTGATTGCACTGAAGAATGGAAATAAGGAAACTCCTCCACAGCATCACCACATCACATTGGCTCATACCGAGTGGCCTAAGTTTTATCTCTATTGAAATAGTAGTCCATGTTTGACTTGTGTTGGTTAAGATTAGTAATGTTAGTTAGGTTTCTTCCTGGTTCTTTGTCTAACTCTCGTGTATTTAAGAGGGTGTTTGAGAAACTTTTAAAAAGTAACTTTATGATTTATTGTCTTTTCAAAAAATCAATAAGTTAATAAGTTGTTTGGGAAAACACATCAAAATGGAGTTTTCAAGAAGTAAACCTTCCCTTACTTTTCAAAACAGCTTTTTAAACAGTCAATAAGTTAATAAGTGCTTTTGAAAAGCACATCCAAACATGTCCTAAGTAGGATGTAGAGTGGTAGTTCTTTTTTTTCCTTAGTAGCGAGTAAAAATTAATTAATATTGTCTCTTTCATTCTTGTATTGAGTTTCACCAAATGAAAATTATTTCATCAAATGAAAATCACTCATTTTTATTAATTTTTATTGTATTATTAAGTAAATTTAATTTTATCAAGGTTTGGAATTGATTTGCCATTTTTAGGAAATAGTAATAACAAAACATTTAGCAAGGAAAAAGCTATCAAGTTTCGGCCTTTCAGCCCAATTCTAGATTGGGCTTTTACCCAAAATGTGCTATGCACAACCAAATTACCAATAGCATAAATTTCAATTGAATCTTCAACCTACCATGGAATCATATTCTTACAAATATACTTGAGTATATAAGAGTTTGTGTTCTATAAAGTATATGTAAAAGATATAATTTTAAGGGACAAATTACAACGACTTGATCAATATTAATTAATGATGAAAACTCCTCAAAAACTACGTTTTAATTTTATAATACAATGCGGAACATTGATGGCATTGAACAAGTGAGACTAATTCCTTAGAACTTATATTAAAACTTAGGACTAAATTTAACTATGCTCTAGTATGTAAACTATATACAGAAAAACATTGAACGCTCCTAAAAGTATCAAGTACAATAAAAACCGTGAATTCTTAGATCATAAAAATGATATATGAATTAATTAAAATTTTGTATTAAAACATGAAACACTTGATAATACAATTGACAAATGCATACATGTTCTACACTCACCTTCAAATCCAAACCAAAACTTTTACAGATTTACAGATCAAAGAAACACAAATTTGCTTTTCTCTTTTACCACCAACATGATGATCATCATTACACACACATTAGAGACGGCTTTTACAGCTCGGTCCCACAATTATTAAATGCAATTAGTGTGTTTAACGAGCTTTCGAAAGTGTACTTCGACTAGAAACACCATGCAATAATTTGACAAACCCTAAAAAACTGAGCTTTCCATCTGTGTGTCTAATCCAATCATGCAATACGGAATGAACAGGAACCGATGGACCAAGACCAAGTTCCTGAAATATTTAAAGAAATTATTGGTAAAGATTCAAGAAAATAGAATCTTGTTTTGAATTTGTAGATTTTAGAAAATAGTTTTCGATGTTTGTGAAGTGGGTCTTTAATAGAAAGTGATAAAGATGAAAACTTTAACAATGTTGGACTTGTAAAAAGTGTTTACATTTAGATAGTTTGCAGCCAAGAAACATTTTTAATTGTTACAACTGATGTGGCATTTATATAATTTTGTTTAGGAGTTTAATTTCGTATATCTAAAATAAATAAAATTTGTAAATTTGAACTTACAGAAGCGAGTTCATCGATCATTATTGTTCTATTTCCATCTTTATCAAAAATTTCATAAGCACAACGAGCATGTTGTTCCCATCTATCAAGAGCTTCAAGATGATGAACACTTATAGCAGCTGCACAAAACTCATCAAATTCCATTCTACTGTATTGAAGTGCGTTAAGCTGCATATTCATATATTTATAATATTAATTCATCTATAAACAATAACATTTAATTCACCTATAGTTAAAGTTTTTATATATCGTACCGATGTTAAAAAATCTTGGACACGTGACTCCTTCATTGCATCGGTAGCATGCTTCATCAAGGCCTAACGATATTTTTAAAAAGTTAAGATTGAAGATTTAAATATAAAAAAAGTTTATATGTTTTGTTGGTTACTAACCACTTTGATATTATCGATGCTTATGGATCCAGTTTTGCTTGGTTCTAATAAACAAAATTGCTCCTTAAGATAATGTAATTCATCGGAGGTTAATGTCTTCACTAAAGCCTGCAAAAAAATTGCAACTATATTTTTTAGAATTAAAAAGAGGACCGACCCGCTGACCCATACTAAATTTGACCCATTACTCAACCCGCCCATCTTGACATAATTTAAAACAAAAAAGTGAAAAATTAGTACTTCAAAGAAGATACCCGAATAGCAGCTTTACGAAGAGCAGATGAACGCATATAACTCTTCATGTGTCTCAGTATCGACACATCAAGTGGTATTTTCACATCATTACTATTTCTAATCCATGGATGACCTACAACATTACATTATAATCAATTCAACATTATCAAAAGTTCAAAACATTTTTTTCTTTTTTTTTAAATAATTAAAATATAGCACTATAAAGTAATGAAAAAAAAAAAACACATACCCAAAGCTTGAGCAGCCGTCATTCTTTTCCTAGGATCTTTATTCAACAATCTTTTAACGAAATCTTTGGCTTCAGAAGATAATGCGGGCCAAGGTACTTCATCAAAACTTGGATGGGCTTTCAAAACGGCCCGAAAAATCCCAGATTCGGTGCGGGCCCAAAAAGGCCGACTTCCACATAAAAGAATATATGCAATGACACCAATACTCCATACGTCGGCCTCGGTACTATATGATCTATGTAAAACTTCGGGCGCCACATAATATGCACTTCCAACAATGTCATTAAGTCTTTCGTCTATTAATTGATTGATTTATGATATTAGAATGATAGAGATAATGAGAGATATAAAGTTATATCTGGGTTCAGGTGCAATCAAACAAGTTTGGTGAAATCAATTAGATCAGCTCCAGGTGGGCCACGATCTTAGCCTTTGGATCAAAGTTGATGGGGCCCACCTTTTCACCTGATCTAATTGCTTAATTGCACCGGATCTCAAGTCTATATACATATAAAAGTTATATACTATATATAGAAAGTACCTGGCTTCACAAAATCCGATAAGCCAAAATCTATGGCTTTTAGTTGTGAGTTTTCGTCCTTGGATGTAAATAAGAAATTCTGATTCACCAAAGGGAAGTCGTAAAATGATGATTTATGAAAATATTTATGTTATAATTACTTAAATCCTCATTATCATTATATTACTAATTCTTTTTGTAATATTTTTACGTGCCCAAATATGATTATCTCACCTCTGGCTTCAAATCGCGGTGCACCACACCTTGAAGATGACAAAATGCAACAACATTTAATATTTGTATTAACACAACCTTAGCATCATCTTCTGTGTATTTTCCACCCCTTCAAAAACATTTTTAACAAATTCATAACGAATAAACTAAACCGTTACATAATACATTTGCATAATTATTCATAGTAATAAACATGATACCTCGAAAGTATTCTATCCAAGAGCTCCCCTCCTTCACATAACCTGTAAATTGTGTCGTATAACATAATAATAAGTATAGTATTAATTAAAATTACTTCCGTTACAAAAATAAGGACAAATATGTATAATTTAACTTCACTGCTTACTCCATTACAACATAGACGTTATCACTGTCTTCATATGAATCATAAAACTTTACCAAGTTTTCATGTCCTGATAAAGCTTTTAATATCTTTACCTCCCTTCTCACATCTTCAATTGCTATTGCAGTTGTCATCTATGTGAAATAAAGTTACAATTTTGAATTAAAATACTTTAAAAATCATAGCATTTTATAAATTATAATCACATTATTGTGTATTTGTGTTCATACGATTAAATTCGAGCCCAATTCAAGATCTGACTGCAACATCATATATTTGATCAAGCATCAATTAACATATTAATCATGATAAGTTATCCAAATTTGAGTTTCAAAAAAATCACACCTTTGACTTTGGAATAACTTTTACAGCAACTTGTTGACCTTTAAATTCCCCTTTCTTGAATTTAGCTTTACAAGTATGACCAAAATGCCCTCTTCCTACTTCTTCACCAATTTCATATTTGTTCACAAAATTCTTCGAAAAACCAAAGCTTTTATCCAACCCCATATTTCTTTCCGCCGCATTCACCTCCGGTATCGCCGCCGTGTTTGGTTTCACGGCGGAATGCCGCCGCGCCAACGCCTTAATGTGCTTCGCCGGCGACGGCGGCGGAAACGGCCGTTTGAAAAACCGTCTGGGTGTCGTCGAATTAGACCCCCCATTTGTTGCCGGCGATGATTTCTTTGAAAAAAGAAAGTGAGCTGGACTTGGACTGTAAAACGGAAAAAATGGTGACTTTTTTCCAACTTCAGTTTCATCTTTCTTGCTAATATTTTCATCTGGTTCTCTCTCTTCACTGTCTTTCACCGGAATATTCGATCCCCGGTGACCGGAAAGTTTGGTTTTCGACGAGGGTTTGGAGCTGCACACACCCATTTTCTGAGGTTTGTTTGCAAATTGGAAATTGAAATTCACACCTTTAGTATATTAAAAATGGAAGCTTTTTTATTAGATCTTGATTTTGATTGAACAAGATTTTGAATTTGATCTGGGGTTTAGCATAAAACTGTCTTGGATATTGGAGAGAGAGGATTGAGATCTGTAGATGGTGGTGATAAAAGGTTCTGTGAAAAATTGTGATGATTTTTAATACGAATTGACCAATTGAAAAGTGGAATTAAGGGCATGTTTGGGAGAGCTTATTAAGGGAGCTTATTAGCTTATTAGCTTAATAAGCTCAAAATTTAGTGCTTTTTTGGGCTTATTAAGCTAATAAGCTAATAAGCACCTCTTATTAAGCTTTCCCAAACACCCCCTAAAGAGAAATTTAATGATTTTTAGTTTTTTGAAGTTTGAACATCAATCTGGTCCAAACATCAATTAAATTATCTTAATTACCTTTCCTTAATCGTTAGTACTTTCTTTAGAAAAGTAAAATACTTTATTTTCAATATTTTCTTTTTTTTTTAAGTTTAAAGGTTTGACTTGATATTTTAGTGAAGAGAATTAATTATTATACTACATATTTTGATTTATACATCACAAGATATAATTATAAATGTAAACTATATAAATATACAAAATAATAATTATAGTTTATAGATAAAAAAAATGTAATACATAAATCGCCACCTTTAGACTGGGCGTAACGCATGACCGTTCGTTCGGTCACGACCGCCACCTCACCTCCGGCGACGCGTCCCTCCCCCTTACACCCGTTTCCGGCGACGCGTCTGATTTGGCGAATGGTCGATTCCACGACCGTTCATGGTTTTGGTCATCTTGCCTGGCCTCTTTCTTTCTATACACACGCACACACACATATATATATATATAAATATATATATATATTAATAAATTAATAATTTAATAATATATTATATATAAAAAAAGTAATATAGATATATATATATATATATTAATAATCTGCAAAATAAAAAATAATAATTTGGTCGCCGGTTCGGTCGCCCATTACGGGCTATAGGTCGCTGTCTGGTCATGTGTTTGATCAGGAGAGAGAAAACTGATGTGGCGCAGAGGTGGCAGGGATGACCAAATGTAGTTTGGTCACCCATTACGGGTAGTCTTAAGTTAATAAACGTGTTGATAGAAATGTTCATCTAGAAATTTATGGACTAAATCACTAAAATCAGAATTAATAAACTTCAAATACTTTTAAGATTTGATTTAAATTTTAACGTTTCAATTGAACATATATAAAAAATACTCTCTTTTAACAAGAGAAATATTATAGAATTAATTACCAATTTAGACCAATTTTAGTGAGAGACTTTCATTTAAAACTGATAGACTTCAATATTCCCAAAATACCTCGTGCGACTGAGAGACTTGAGCGCCATTAACTGGGAGCAACACTAACGGAGCAGCATTAAGTGGTGAGCAGTACTAACGAGCAGTACTAACTATGTTGAGCAGTATTAACGAGCAGTAGTAACAAGGATTAGAGCAGTAGTAACAAGGTTGAGCAGCACTAGCTCGGACACGTGGCGGCGTTCTAGTAGAATTGCACGGTCGCACGCTCGCGGGGGTAGTCGCACGGTCTATTTTGACAAGAATTGAAACTTAAATCTATTCTTGTGGAAATTTTGTTTCATTTGGTTCTAATTTGGGAATCACCCAATATTATATGGCTTGGATGTCTAGTTTTATTTAGACCCCCTGTCAACGCTTTCTTCCTCCTCACGTCGACATCAACTTTTAGCACGTCTGTAGCGCGCGTCGGTAGAATACGTCGGGGTGGCGACGGGTTTAGGGGTCGCGTCAGTAGCCTTTTGTGTATGGGGAGGGGTTTAAATGTTATACTTCCTCCGATTCAAAATAAGTGATACACTTTGGATTTCACGTATTTTGAGGCAAAAGTTTATAATGATGATTAAATTAGATTAATTAGATAGTTAGTGGGAAATTGGTCCCACACTTTTTTGAATAAAGTGGAGTTAATGATGTTTAGAAGTAAAAGTAAGGGTAAAGGGGTCTTTTCACTTTGTTAAAGTAGATAGTTAGTGGGTGTGGGTCCCACTACTTTTTGCCAAATAAGGTAATATTTCAAAGTGTATCACTTATTTTGATACACCCCAAAAAGGAAAGTGTATCACTTATTTTGAATCGGAGGAAGTATATTTTTTTAAGTGGGGATGAATTAGTGATGGATTAGTGATGTGTTGCTATTGGCACGACCTTGTCAGTAACTTTTCGGTAGAGATGTGTTTAATGATGTGTCACTGTTAGGAAAGACTTAAGCAAAGGATACGAATGCTTAGATTTTAGCCAATTGGTGTATCATAATCAACAAGCAAAGCGATGGCATGTAAATGAAGACCCCTGCTTCAAGCAATCAAGTCACTTCATAATCACAACTAAAATATCTTAAATGTGAAGAAAAAAAATTCATTTAGACACCGTTGAAAAATAATGATAAAGTCATGTGAAAAGGTAAATAGCAAAAGCCGATAACAACAAAAAATACCTTAAATGTAAAAAATTAAAAAAAAAACAAAAAAATTCATCAACTATTCATAAATAGTAAAAACATTTGTAAAATATTATTATAGGTAACTTTGAAAATTGTTATTTGTCTCATTACAACTTTAGATAAATGTTGAGTTATTTAACATCTTTAGAACACTTACTTCCTCCGTCCCTAAATAAAGTTCTCATTTCTCCTTCAAGGTTTGTTCCTAAATAAAGTTTTCATTTCTCAAACATAAGGCCCCCACTTAATATAATAATATTATTACCAATACTTTCACCACTAACTATCTCCTAAAACACTTTTTCTCTCCAATCAAACCTTATATTTTAATCAAAAGTAATACCAAATACCCCACCACTAACTATCTCCTAAAAAGTTGTGCCCAAGAGAAATGAGAACTTTATTAGGGATGGAGGGAGTACTATTTAAGGATAAATTTGTTTTCATTAAAAATATGAATTATGTGTAACTTAAACTTGCAACTCCTATATTATATTTTTTTTGAACGGCTTCATTAAAAACTAGCAAGAAGCTAGAAAATACAAGAACAAAATAGAAAAAGAAAATTAAAAACCAGACATATGACTATTACACCATTTCGAGCAACGATTATTTAAACTGCTAGATTTCACCCTGTTTTTTATCCAAAAATAAGAATTACTTTGGTTTCACTAAATATAAGAGCCTCTCTTCCATTGTTTGAGGACCCGAATGTCTTGTCATTTCTTGTTTTCCAAATACTCAACATCATTGTTTGAATCGTTGCTGAGAATGCTTTCAATTATCGCCTTTTAGCCCAATATTAAGACCCCATTTTATCAACTGCCCAACATTTTAAACCCCGTTTACCGCCACCCCCCACCATCTACCAAGTTCAGCGATTAATTGTGCAACTTCTATATTATTAACATGGTGTCCTAACAAAATGAGTTGCAAAATCATATGTTCATTACTTATAATTATCTTTATTGTTGTCTTAAACTTTAAAAAATTGAAATTACCACAACCATCTGCTAGCCACCACCCACCATTTGCTTCCATCACCACCACCCGCCACCACACTACCGCCACTGCCACCCACTCATTGATGAGAGCAAATTAAAATTATATGATAGTATGATACCAACTAAAGCATTGCACGGGTATACTTTTAATACCATTTAACACATTTAAAACTAGTCGATCAGATGTCTTACTTAAACAAAATACGAAAATTAATGATGAGTTAAACAAGTTAATAAATTATGAATATTTAATATCTCATTAAGACCATAACTTACCAAACATTTATTGAAGTACGCTCATGAACGACTCAAACAAAGCAAAAAGAAAGTTAATACTTAGACTGGACGTAAGGGGTTACCACTGTAATAGTAGTCACCCGTGGGCCATGACACATCAGCATCATATCAGTTTTTTCTTTTGCGATCAAACATTTTAAAAATCTCGACCAAACCTACGTAACAGGCGACCAAACCCCTTTCCCTTTGAAATTAACTCTTTCCCCTTTGAAATTTGGCTACCGTTAATGGTCGCCTGGACGACCCTCAATTCTATTGCGACGCGTCCAAGGAGAAATGGGTAAGGGGATGAATGCGTATGTGGTGAGGGACGCCCAATGCAAGCTCCCCTTACATATAGTCTTAAGATTCTTAAAATTTTTGAAGATGAATTTTGAAAAGAATAAATTCAGAAGTTGTATAATAAAGTTAAGTTTACATATTAACCTCATCTTAAAATAACCCTTTGAGTTGTCCTTACACTTTAAAATTATTTTGTCTCGTTTAACATTCATATAATTTCTCTGTTAGACACACAAAATATTCCACAAATCAATCACAATTTAAAAAAGAAAAATGATAATAACTGGCCTAAGGGTTGTCAATAAACAGGTAAATCAAAGTGAAAATAACCCCTGAATTTTAGTATCACTGCCCTATCAATGAATATACAAATATTTTATACATGTTAGAGACAACCCTTAGGGATGTCATTAACAAAACCCTTTAAAAAATAATCTTCGACATCCAGTTAAAATTTAACAAAACCCTTTAAAAACCCTAGTTTGGAGAGATTTGTTGTGGCTTTGGTAAAGACCGCACTTCATGCTCTTATGGTACAAACTATATATTAGGGAAAAAGAAGGATATATTAAAAAAGAATACAAAATATATTAGGGAAAAAGAAGGATATATATTCAAAAAGAATGTTTAAAATAAAATAATCTTGCTTTCGAGTATAAAAATGTCAACTGTTGATAGGCTTTTTGCTTTCTAAACAGCAAAGGGAATGTCAATAAATATTTGTTTGTCCGAATGTATGGTGGATCAAATATTCTCCTTGGATGGATTTCGTTTTTGCTAATAGTTTATTACTTTATTTGATGTGAAGTGTCCATGGATTCAAATTTCGGTTTGTCTTTTTCTTTCAACAATATAAAAATGGATAGATATTTTTCTAATATTATATTTTTAACATGATTTTCTTTAAAATTATCTTAGAAGTATATTACGACTAGTCCACTCGCTGGTCTAATAATATTCTTTATAGTGGTATGATGGTATCAATGATTCTTTCGGTTACTTATTCAGTTTTTCGGTTATTCCAACTGTTGGCGCTGGTTGGAGAGAGATTATTGATTCCTTCGGTTATCCGAAGTTCATAAAAGAGATAAATGATGGTATTTTAATAGGGTATTAGTTTTTTTTATATATATATATATCTTAAAATGGTGTGATCCATAAAATTGAAGAAGAGAAAAGGTATAATTGGTATGGATGTGTCACTTGGGGTGTCAGTTGACGTAATATTAGTGTGACAAAAACTAAAAATATCAGTTGATATCACGGTTGACACAAGTCTTATATAAAACCAAATGATCAACAGATGAGGGCTAAAGTTGGAGGCCATGAGATAAGGTATATCTTTGAGGGAAATGATGCTCATGTACGGTATATAAATAGTTTTTTTGATTTATTATAAAATTGTGTTTTTTAATTTAAAAAATGATGTTGATAAAGTTTGATTCCTCTTCAAACTTTTCAAAATAATAAATATAATTTTTTATGTAATGCCTATGAATATGTTAAAACATATGCTAAATTTAAGTATGTGTGCGTGGGTTTTGCTTTTCACATTTCAGAAAAAGTTACTATTTAGTCAAATGCTTTTGAAGGTGGCAAGCAATGATCATGGCCAGCTCTTTTTTTTTATGTATTTGACATTCATTTGACTTTCATGTTAAACAAAGAACAGAAGAGAAGAAAAAAACTAAGAGACTAATTACAAACTTTTTTTTTTATGAAATACAGTTGAAATGTTGCGTGCATAAAAAAATTGATTTATTAGAGAAAAAGTACTAATGTGTTCACCATAAGATAATATGTGTAATTGAATAATTTTCTTTACTCATATCATCTCTTGATTTTAACACTTAATCAATTGAGCAAGTGAGTAGGCATAAATACTAGACACCAATACTTTTTCTCCTATAATTAATCCTTTTAAATTAAATGTGGATACAAGATTGCAGATTTTGATGGATTGGATAGATGAATATGAAGATGGAAAATTGAGAAGCAATACGTAACAGAGTAAGGGATGTTTGTTTTTTTTACTCATTAAGTTTTGTCTGGTTAAAGTGTATGTCTGGATATATTATATCTATCTGGATAATAAAGTGCTCTCGTTTGTTTTAAATGCTGAATGAATAGTCTAAATCATAAAATTTGTCAATTTTTTCATTTCCAAATACTTGTCTTTATATATATATATATATATATATATATATATATATATATATATATATATATATATATATATATATATATATATATATATATATATATATATATATATACTAGTTTGAGTAGTTTCATAGCCCACCTGAATGGGCGGGCATGCTTCAAAAATTAAAAAAGAAAATGCCAACAACAAAAAATTTTAAAAATAAATATAGTAATCAATTATTGAAATGATGCTAATCGTATTTTGATCATTCACAAAAGTTTAATAAGATAGTATTTCACATGATCGAGGCAAATGATTTATTTAGATTCACTTTTTTCTTCATAAGCAATAACTTTTTAAACTTTTTTATTAACTATTCAAATTCAATAACTTTTTTATTAACTATAAGTGTAAAGTTTGTAGTTTGTACAACTTAAAAGAAAGAAAAAGGCAATCACATTGCTAGAAGTCGAACACGGTTCTTCACCCAAACGTAGTCCACTAACAAATTTAGGTAGGCCATTATACCACTTAAATTTTTTACGCTTCTTTCATATTTATATATAAATTATTCAAAAAAACTTATGAACAGTAAACTTTGAATGGGAAATATATAATAGATAGAATAGAATAAAAAGGGAATTATTTAGTGTATATTAGCAAATCATTGTTTATGAATTGTATTCTTTTATTAAGAAGAAAAAAAAAAAAAACAAATCACATTAAAAATGCTTAGTGACATTCCAACTAAAAACAATAAACATAATTAAAATGCTTAGTGACTACATCAAATATTGTCAAATTTTGATTGTAATATACGTAACTTAAAAAATGCAGCAATACAGAAATAAATCAAAAATGCAGCAACACTTTGACTATAAACAATGTAGCCATTATTTTTTAATCACATTATTCTTTAGAAAGTCAAAATATACAAAGCAGTCTTTAGTCCCCATTTGTAGTTATAAAACTCACAGTAGCTATAAAAAATGCATCAAGTGTGATTTTATAAAATTGACAGTCAATTTTGAAGTCAATAAAAGACAATAAAAAGTCTAAAGATCATATTTTATTGTATCTTAGCATCGCATAGTTTATGTACTGTAGCCCAATGAAGAATTGAAATAGTAATTGTGATTTATACTATAAAAGTCAAAATATACATAAGCAGTCTAACATTCAATTTTAAGGTCAATAAAACTCAATAAAAAGTCAAACAGTCAATTTTAAAGACAATTTAAAAAGCAACATCAGAGAACTGTGTTACCTATGTTAAAGAAACATCAGTATCTGGTTTTTCATTAGAGACACCTCTGCCCTTGCTTGCATCTTCAAGTTATCTACAACTATAATCAAATATAAACATAAGTATTTAATGTGACATGTATTTATAGACAAACAGGTTGATTTGGGTTATTATATAGTATATATACAATACCTTTATGCATAAGAGTGATTGTTTACCTTAAAGTATTGAAATTAACATACATCAAATTCAAATTTCATTGTATAAGATGGTCAACAATGTTACACTATGATTAAGATATTTTTGGCCTCTTTTCAGAAGAGATTATAATGTAAAATTACAAAATAAGTAAAACAAAAACCAACAGCCTTCAAAAGCCACTTTTGTTCAAAAGATATAGGTCATATGGTTATAACCAAAAATAAATTAACCAAAATGTTGAAAGAAAGGTGGTTAGAGATAAAAATATATCTAACCAAAATTTGATCTTCTTAATTAGCAAGCCAGACTGACCTTTCAGCCTTTATGAAATGAGTAAGCAGCCTTACTCTCATAATGTTTTCCACCAGATGCATATGGTTGAAGTGTTGGTTGATTAAAAGACGGGAGATTATATTGACTGTAACAAGTTTTTTTCTAAATCTAGTGTTGATTCTTCTGATGGTGTTGAACCAGAAGAACGAACTCTGCGTGTTGGATCCATAACAGCTGTTGAATACTGATTATTAGCTCTCAGGCTGTATCAAAAGAGATTGACATACACATGTTTACATGATGATGATGATTTCACTGATACATTTATACAAACACCTTATGTGCATTGATATAATATAAGATCAGAGCAGAGATGGATTATATTACAGTTGAATTATGACAAATTTAGAAAGCTTGCATTAACTTGTACTCTTTGCAGACCAAAACCTATTAACACAAATTATGACTTTGCGTTTTCTCAAACCAGAGCAAAAATTAAAGCGTGAAGCCTAAACGACATAGAATTTCTGAACTCACAGAAAGCTAACAGAATCAAACGACATAGAAAAGGGGGTTTAGCTTACAGAACAATTATAAGTGAGACCTTTTCAGGTCAAATTTCTTTCTCCACATTAAGAATTCCTATCAGAATAAAACGTGGATTGTTAATCCAATTTTTAAAAAATTAAGTTTGATGTTGTTAATAAGAAGAAGAAATTACCTTGAGCGACGCACACATAATTAAGTGTAATTGAAGGAACAAACCTTAGAAGATGTAACTGAAGGCCGTCGATGATGATTTGAATTCAACAGAACAATTTTGGATTGGATGTTTGAAAGCAGGTTGGCACGCCGATTAGGGAAACGGTGGAAGCGATTAGCCAGGAAACGTTGAATTTGGAAGGGGACGAATCTGTTGATTTGATAGGGCGTAGTCGTGTAGGGTTGGTGAAGAAGATGAATTCATCAATTGAAGGAGAAGGGTTAAGGGAAAAAAATCGGTTTATAGGGTTCCAAAGGAACGAACGCATCTGATTGTAGGAATGAAGGATGCCACATGGCCAATAGGGTAATTAGACGTGGCATTGTGGATCAATGAGAAAGTTTAAAAGTGATTAGTTGGCAAAATAAAATCAAATCTAGTTCTCATATATAAGTTATATATATATATATATATATATATATATATATATATATATATGTATATATATATATATATATATATATATATATATATGGTCCGGATCCGGTGAGAACTCTTTTCCCGGTGAGGAGTGCGAGGACTCAAAAAAAAAAACACTAAAAATAATCCAAAACAAACTTTTTTCAAAAAAATTTCTTTTTTAAATATCTAAATCGCAGCCTATAAGATCGAAAAAAAAAGTTTTTCAAAAATGATCAAAAAAAAATATGGATCATAATAATGATCCACAAAAAAAATATGGATCATTGCTATGATCCGCAAAAAAAAGTGGATCATAATTTTTTTCCAAAATTTTTTTTTGGTCAAATGTAGTAATAATCATGGTGAGTTATGTATATTTTTTTCGGAATTTTTCGAAATTTTTATGAGGTGTCCTCGCGAGTCCTCACCGTTTTTGGAGTCCTCACCGGATCCCACTTCTATATATATATATATATATATATATATATATATATATATATATATATATATATATATATATATATATATATATATATATATATATATATATATATATATATATATATATATATATATATATATATAAGTGGGATCGAGTGAGGACTCTTTTTCCGGTGAGGACTGCGAGGACAAATCTAAGCCTTTAATCCATAAAAATTAATGGCTATGATTGAATGTGAAAAAGATAAACAATGATTGAAGTTTGGGGGGTTTTGTGTAAAGTTTACCAAAATAATGGGGGAAAAAGAAAATTTAGATGGTTAAAATAGTTATTTGCAAACACTTTCTCTCTCCTAGTACCACATGTCAAGCCTTGATTTGATGGGTTATTTTTTACCCCCACCTTTGTTTTTTCAAATTTTCATGACTATACTCATTTTGTAGAAAATTTAATTTTAAAATGTTTGGCATTTTTAGATTTTTTATTTTACAAATAAAAAAAATTATGGGCGAAAAACAAAGTGTGGGGGAGAAACTCACTTCCAATTATAAGAGGACAAGTGGCAAAAGGAGGAAAGTGGGGTTTCGAAAATGACCTTTATACCCTTTTGAAGATGAGTGGACGAAAATTGTCCTCGCAGTCCTCACCGGGAAAAGAGTCCCACCGGATCCGGATCCGGACCCTATATATATATATATATATATATATATATATATATTAGGGTGGAGATTTATAGAAAATCATTATTAATTAAAGAACGTAGAGAATAATTTACAGCCCTTAGATCAAGAATTTGAAGGGAGTAGATTGAAAGTTAAAAAAAACACACGCATTCTGCGTTTTGGGAAAGGATGGGACACAAAATAGGCTTGGGGGTTATTTTGGTAAAATTCCCATTCTCCCACCTAAAACAGATCCCTACTTCGTGGAAGAATTGTCAAATTAGGGATTTTTTCTTGGAAGGTAGTAGGCGTTTTGAACAGGTGGCGTTTTGGGCTTTTCCTTGGCCATTGACGCCTGTGAAATGTAGGGCTTTTCTTCAACTAAAAATAATTTGCGTTTTGAACAGCCGACATTTTGGGCTAGGATTGAACAGGTATGATTTGCTCTCTCTCCAAATGAAGGTGAGGATTTGTTGTACGTCTCCTAAACAAATTGTGAAATTGAAGGCAAGGATTTAATATTGTAAAATTTGTTTAAATGGGTTTTTTAAACAGATATCTTAACCCCGAATCACAAATTATTTGATTTTTATATACTCCATCATATGTGCCTTTACATCAAACTGAGATTCATGTACATCCCTATGTGTTAATTAGAGTTAATGGACAAATCTCCAAACAGGTAATATGTCTAGTGTAGCATATTTATAAATTTTATTCCGTATCTATTTCTGACTTAATTGAATTGATATGTACTTTAATCACTTGGTTAGATGTTTTATGTATTTTATTGAGTAGAAAAAGTCGGCAAACTATGAAGATTATGTGTTTAATATTTCAACTTCATTTTTCCATTTTCAGCCAAAAATAAACATTTACTAAATTGGTTTTTCCTTATTTATTATGTAAGGCGACGATTATTATGTAAGGCGACGATGGAACTGCTTCACAAATTGGTCAGTTATCATTATGTTTTTTATTTTAATGTATTATGATCATGTTGTATTCTAACACGTGTCATGTACCACTAGGTGCCATACAGACCGAAGGAATACATTTTTTGTTGAAATTATGCTCCTTTTTTGTGGAAGTCTGAGATTGAAAAAGAAAGAGCTAATTAGAGTTGGCAGCTAGAAAAATTAAGAGAACAGTATGCCGTGAAGATATTGTTGTCGGATATAAATGAAGGAAAGAATGTGGTGGTTGAAGATGTTGAAGAGTATCACAGCTAATAAAGGAAAAACGGGTTAAACTTGCGGAAGATGCCGAAGAATTATGAATATGTTACATATGAGTGGGTAAAAAAGTGGATGTTGGGCTAACTATAAAGAAGGTTTTTATGAATAACTATAAACTAGGTGGTTTGTGTGGGTGTTTGGTTATTTTTTAGGTGGTTGTTTGTTTTTTAGGTGGTTGGTTGGTTTTTGTTTATATGGATTAATGGATAGGTTAGAACTAGATTGTTATTGTTTTGGAATTTTTTTCATATTGATTATAATTTAGATTACAAGTGTTCATGATACATGAAAAGGAATTGCTGATAGTTGGTTGTTTTTATGGTTATTTTGGATTTGCCTTTCTATTGATTATAATAGTGGATAGCGAAAGTGCAGGTACATTAGAATTCATGAAGTGTTTGTGATACATGAAAAGGAAAACTGAATTCATGAATTGTCGGTGATACATGAAAAGGAAAACTGAAACTGGGAATAACTAGATAAAATGAAAATGCAAATGCATGTACGAAAATGCAAATGACAATATGAAAATGCAAATGCAAGTACAACTGATAGTATTTAAAATAGAACAAAAATCTAAAATTTCAGTTTTAAGTATGAAAAATTGAAAATGCAAATGGCAATTTCCAAAACACATTGGTTAAAAATTCAAGGAATAACAAGATTTAATGAAAAAACAAAACCAAGTGCAAAAATGAATATGCAAATTGAAAAACAAGTACTTGAAAGAGAACCCGTATTTATAAGTCCAAGGAACAACGATATAAAATGAAAATGCAAAATACAACTCCAAGTATGAAAATGCAAATGCAAATGCAACTGCAAGTATGAAAATGCAAATGAAATTGTAAGTATGAAAATGCAAATGCAACAAAACAGAATTAGTATGTAAAATTTCAGGGAATAACTAAATAAAATGAAAATGCAAATGCAACTGACAGTATTATAATGAAAATACAAATGCCAAAGTATGTTTAACTTCATTTGGTAAGACAATAAAACATAACCAATAAAAAACTAATGTGCCACTCAAAAAAATCTTGCATCATCATCAGCTCGTTGTGTTTTGTTATATGCATCTTCAACTTTTATTTTCTTTCTGTACAAGTGCATTTTGCGGATCATAGTGTCACAGTAACCACACTTTCTCCCTACTTTTTTAGATTTAGAAATAAACTTTTCACGCCAACTAGTAATCCTTTTTTTTTCAACCTACTTCCTTTATTACGAATATCTGAATATCTTGAGGGGCATGAATCTTAACAATCTCTGGTTGCTTAACACCTAACATCTCACTAATAAACTCATTAATTCAGATCTCATTAAAAGCATCAAACTCGTTCTCCAATTCATCCAAAAGCTTTTCCTGTGCTTTAAAAAACTTTATAAGTAGGTATAATAAAAATGCAAATGCAACTGCAAGTATGTAAATGAAGAATTTTGTATCCTAATTTTGTTAAATTCTATAATTAAATGATTCAAAATAGCTACTAAGAAAACATGGAAATAACAAAACTAAGAAAAGTCATAACAATGATTCATCATCTTCATGGATTACAAAACTAACAAAACACATACGGATAATCCATACAAATATAATAGATAAAAGTTATGAAAATTAAATTGAACATTTATTCAACATCTTCCCCAATATTAAAATCATCAAAACAAATACAACTAAATGAAATGCAAATGAACTTGATTTCAACATCTTCCCCAATTTTCAAAATCAGTAAAATAGAAACATATAAACGAAAATGCAAATGAATTGCGATTCATCTTTTTCAAAAATTTAAAAATTAGCAAATGAACATTGATTTCAACATATTGACCAATTACAAAAATAATTCATGATATTAAACATATCTATCAACAAACGCATCATATCAAACATTCAACTAATCGTTATTGAACTAAAAAGATATTGAAATCAACAAATTACCATCCATATGCAGTTCTGGATCCATTGGATATCAGATTCGGTAGTCATTGAAGCATAATTTAGAGATATTTAGCTAATACATGGATCATGTGAAGAAATTGAAAGGAGTAGATCAGAAGCAGCTGAATGGTCCAGATCTGCGCCCTATCTGATTCCCTCATTCATAGCCAATTTAGGGTTCATATAGAAGTTGATTTATGGTTTGTAGCTGATTTAGGGCTCGAATAAGAACAGATTTTGGGTTCGTAGCTGATTTAAGGTTCAAATCTGGTTCGTGCTTGAAATTAGAGCAGCTGATTTAGGGTTCAAGTCGGTGATCAACTATAAATGAAACTGGAGCTGCCATTGATGGTTAGGGAAATTGAAATCAAAGAAAACGTGGTAACTCCATTAATGTAAACTAAGAAATAAACAAATGTAAAGTAAGAAATAAACAAACCTATTGTTCGTATATACAGGGAAACAATGGGTTGAAATCTCACAATGGCTAGGTTTTTAACTTAGGAAGAAAGACCATTGATGGAGCTGTGCAGAGGAAGTTGAGGCAGAGACAAAAAAAACACGCACAAAATTAGGGACAATTGGAAAAGAAGGTATATATTGTTAGAGGAAGAGAGAAATTGACAATCATGCGCTTGAGTGACTTTGGATGTTTTAATTAAATCAATGCTCCTAATTGCTTCTTTAAGTTCTTTAAGTAACATAACTTCTTTCTCGATCCATACTCTATATATATATGTATATATATATATATATATATACATAAAAGTAAATAATACTCAATCTTACACCTTTAAATTATAGAGTTAACGGTCCAGATTAATCGTGACAATTTCGTAAATAATACTCATTATATTTTTAATAAGAAATAAATAAAAAGGGTAAAATGGGTATTTTACAAAAAATAAAAGTAAATAAAAAAGGAAACCTTAAATCCGTCCCCCCACTTTCTCAATTTCTCTCTTAAAAATCGTATTTATCTCTATCACTCCAACCGTATATCTCATCCCAATTTGAGAAACCCTAAATTGTAAACATCTTCATCGTCATCTTATTCTTCAGGTATGCTCTCTAATTTAATCGAAGCACAGTGAATCTCCTCTTTTAATCGAAGTACATATCTCTGTTCAAAGCTGTTTTATGTTTTCGCTAACTCAGATTCGATTCGATTCGATTGTAAGTTCGCATCGTTTTGTTTTTCGCTATTAGCATTTCAATTCCATTAATATTTTCAAGTGACGCCTTCAACTTCTCGACACAAACGGTATTCGAATTGTTTATTTTGGATTTCAATTTGTGTTTCCAATGTACTTAGATCTATTCTTCTTTTTTGTGAGTGAGTTTTACAGTGGCGGATTATTCAAGAGCTCAATATAAGACTCCAATTTCTTTCGGCCCTACGGATTTGGTTTGTTGCCGGATTTTATAGGGACACACATGGAAGGTAAAATTTCAGTTTTGTGTTGATTGTTAATATTTGATCTTGATGCAAATATGTTAAGAGTATGGGAATACATCGTAGGTTGTTTACTAATTTGAAGTGATTTGAATCTGGATCATTTGGTATGTTGTTGTATTATTCAAAACTATATTACCAAAAACCATAGTTTATTCAAAACTATTGGTATCTTGTTGTTGTATTATTATTTTGTGTATTAGATTTAATGTGTGTGTTTTTGTAGTTTTAGATTCTGAAGATGATGAACACATTAATGTTAACCGAAAAGGGAAATCTAAGATTGGTGAATCATCTAAGCAAGACGAACCTACTGCCTTGGGTGGAAGTAAAATAAACGAGGTTTTCCAGACTAGGTCCAGCCCCAAGACAATATGAGCAATAATGTCTAATTTGTATCCCAATCATAAACATTGCTTAGATTTTCCGTTGATAGCATTCCTACAAAGATTGGATTATTTGTAGTTGATAGATTTAACCCAGAAAGTATGGAGTTAAGACTTGCAAATTGTTTTTACATCCAATGTTTTTTATATCCAATGTTTTATTGTTTTTACATCCAATGTTTTTTATATCCAATGTTTTATTGTTTTTACTTCCAATATTTTAATTTGTCGCATGTTTACAGAAACGTTATAAACATCTCATGTTTTTTATATTTTGATATACGTACATCCATGTCGTGCGACACTTAATGTCAGAAACATGCAAAGTTTAGCCAAATCCAAATATTTATTAAAAAGAAAATACATGTTCAAAACATCTACTGTTTTTAACTTTTGAATACATATAGTTACGTTGTATACATTAACTATTTTAATTATTTATTTGACCTACATCACATGTGTATCTAATTATTTACTTAACTATCTCAATTATCTGCAGAAATTGTTGCATCTTCGTGATCGTTATTCATATTCTTTAATCTGGGTGTTTTTCTTTGTTGATGTTTTGGGTCCTGTTAACCTTTGTTATTATCAAGGAAAAAACCAATTAAAAACTTTTTTTTGATTTAAATTAATTACGTGATAATGTTTAGAATAACCATCCTTGCTTATTTTTAGGAATCTAGTAAATGCATTATTACGGTTACCATACAAAACTGATTTTGGTTAAATCCCTTAAATACCCTCCATGAATTATTATAATATATAATTAATAAATAAAAATTCGTGCATTCTGATTGGCTGAAAATTAGTTCTGCGGTTCTGTAACTTAAACCGGTTCTGCACTGAATCGCACCCTATATATATATATATATATATATATATATATATATATATATATATATATATATATATATATATATATATATATATAGTGTAGAATTAGAATCAGAACCAATTAAGGCTACAGAACCAGCAGAACTCAATCTAAACCATTGATTTTTGAATTGAAATGATCATGGAAGACACATTAATGTATTTGATCAGGGACCCCCAAATATTGGTTTGCATGGATGTCATTCATGCATGTATACATATATGTATAGATAACACTTATGTATACATAAATGAAAACATATACATATATGTATACATGCATGAATGACATCCATGCAAACCAATATTTGGGGGTTGACAGGTCGTAGACTATCAAGAAAATAAATGCCTTAATTACACCTATTAGCTAGGACAAGTAAGGGTCGAATCCACTGAGGAGCTTAGGTTAGCAAACTAGTTATTAATTGATTTAAACGTAAATTTGGAAGATTGATTGATAAAACTAATTAAAATTTTAGGGCAAAGAATTAAAAGAATTATAAACTAATAAAAACTATAAACTAACGTAAAACGAAACTAACAAATTTTAGATTGAAAAACTATAAGAGACGAATGTAATCACCACTAGTTTCGGAATCAATCTTTTCTCTAATGTCACAAAATATGATTATTTTACTTAATTTAAGGTAGTCAGATTTCATAGACAAAATCGTTAAATAATTTATTCTACTAGACCAAATCTGGGCACAAATTGTGTGAATCGGCACCAACCGTCTATAGCACCATGAAAGATGGTTAAGCACGATCGGTCCAACCACAACAAAGTTGTCTTACACTTAATCTAACAAAACAAATAAAAGTTATATTACGGAAACAAATAATAATCATAACGAACCAAATCAACGTAACAAAATAAACTACCATAAATTGTTCAAATAATAGTATAGTTCATGCATTAAAGAAAAAAATTGAAACCTACTCCTAATAGTGATCACAAGAAATTTAGCCTAACATGGAGAAGAAAATCAAACCAAACATTGTAAAAGAATCCATTGTGTTTGTCCGTGCTTGTGTGGTATCAAAGAATTGTGTTGAACTCCAAACTGCCGTAGCCTTTTTGCGTCCGTGGGGTTCTTTTTCTCTCAAAATATTCGTAATCTCTCCAAAAGAATTCGTCTGTTGTAGAGAACATGCGGCTGTGGTGTTGGGGTTCTTTCTTTGTTTCGTGCCTGCCTGCTTCGAAGAAAAGTCCTTGCGTAAATTTGCGGCTGGGGTTTTTGAGAATATGGGAATGTGTCCCTGAGTATTGTGATATGCTATCCCTTTTAATTAATTGTTTGACCGACTTACGTTTTATGATAATCATCAATTATCAATTCAAATTCACGATTTGTATAAATCCACTTCATGACTATCCTATTCCGAATGTACCCATAATTTAATTTTCCTTGCCTTCTCTTAATATGACATGGTTTCTAATTTAATTCCAAGTTTGCCCATATATTTCTCCATATTACAATCTCGACATGCATGGCCTCTTCAGTCATAAGCAACTTTATCTCTTTAGTTAATTTAACCAACTTAGTTAATTTTAGGCCCCAACCTACAAAACAATAAAACTCATTAAAGTATTATATTTAATAACATAACGGTACATTTGTTAAGCAAATAAAGTGTAACATAAAATGTACCGATCAAACCTCCCCAACTTAAATCCTTACTCGTCCCGAGAAAGGCTTAAAACAAAATCATAATTAAGTGTAACTTATAAATGACGGACTAGCTATTTAAAATAGAAAATACAATTATAAATAGAATCATATATATGTTTGTGTACTGATCCACTTTAACTTTTCATCCTTTTAAATAAAATCACACACTTATATTTACTAAACTCAATAACCAAACATTATTCATTTTTACATGTTCTATCTAATATACCCTCAAAGAAAATTCTTCATATATTTATGATTTTCATTCTACTTGCATATGTTCTATCCACATATTTTCATGATGCACAATTTATTTAGTATTTCAAGCACATGACTTTCGATGAAACCCGCGTAGCGAACTTTCTACTCAACCGATCCCAAATCAGACGACTTTAGGTGGCTAGATGTCAAGCACCCCTAAGAGTTTACTTGTTCGGGTTTCAAAGGCCATTAAACTTAATTTCTCATTTTCAATTTCACTTACATAACATATGACTTCAAATTTATTTTTGTTAAGATTCAGCTAAATGCCACTTCGTTTTTTCAAATTTATTGTGGTATTTTATAATACCGATCTGCTGATTTGAATTATTACTTAAAGGTATATTAGTATCAAACATGTAAAACCTACTATAACTCTAAATTATCAAATGTTCAATATAAATATGGATTTTATTTAAAAGAGTGAAAAGCCACAAACACTATAATATGAAAGCTAAATATAACCTCAGATCTGTTTTAAATTACTTTCCACGAAATTTTTAAGCAACACTTAATAACTATCATTTTTCGTTTTTATAAAACCTTTGATCTCTAGACTTGTAAAATTTAAGTTTAATACACTACAAGGATTTTCTTTTCTTTAATCTCAAAATTAAGATCACACTAGAAGTAGGGTGAATGCAAAAAAATACAAATGAACTATACTAATTTAAACTAAAATGCAAAAATAAATCAATTATTTTCAACAAAGGAGCGAGTTCACCTGACAGAAGCATGTATGTGAAGATGTCCATATGTGGTTTAGTCATGATCCATAATAACCTGCAAAAATCAAGAAAGTTGTGCGGAAAAGACTCCTCACATGATGATTAGCACAGTCTAATATTAGATAAATAATTTTCATCTTCATAGAAAGAAAAAAAATTAAAAATTTTGTAGTTTTTCTTATAAGCACCATGATTTTATAACCACATCTTTACATACGATAAATATTAATACCCCCTCCCCAACTTAAAGCATTGCATTGTCCCCAATGCAACATTTAATTAGAAAATTTGTTTGAAAGTAATTGATTTAAAAAAAATAAAAAAATAAAATAAAAATAATAATAATAAATAAAATCTCCTAAAACTCACTTTCGTAGGAATCACGATTGCACTTAGCACGTGCAACAAGCCTTTTAAACCCCTCGGTAGAGCCGAGTGGACGAGGGAAGTCTCGTGAGGGTTTCTAGGTAACACACCCACAAAGTTTACAGGTTGCCTCCTGGAAAGCGCTAAGTTTAAGGTCTTCAGCCAGACCGTACCTGATAATCCTCTTAAGTTTGTTCTGGATGAGGTAAATCATCTAGGTTCACAATATCAAACTTTAATGTATTACGTGTGGATGCTACGACATATGGCTTCAAACGATGTCCATTGACTAGAAATGGAGCGCCACCTTTTAGATCTTGAATTTCTACAGCACCATAGGGTGTCACCTTCTTGACCACATACGGCCCCGACCACTTACTTTTAAGTTTTCCTGGAAAAAATTTTAGCCGGGCGTTGAATAACCATACTTTTTGTCCCTCAGAGAAGTTCTTGATACGGATCTTTGCATCATGGAAGGCTTTCATCTTCGATTTATATGTTGCAGCACTATCATATGCTTCATCACGTAACTCTTCAAGTTCACTTAGCTGCAGTTTTCGCTCTTTACCGGCATCATCATAATACATGTTAGTTTCTTTTATAGCCCACATAGCACGGTGTGCTAGCTCAACCGGTAAATGACACCCTTTTCCGTAAACTAATCGATAAGGTGTTGTGCCAATCGGTGTTGAAAGCTGTTCGATAAGCCCAAAGTGCATCATCTAATCGAAGTGACCAATCCTTGCGATCAGGTCTAACGGTTTTTTGTAGAATTTCTTTGATTTGCCGATTGGAGACCTCCACCTGCCCACTAGTTTGCGGATGATATGGTGTAGCAACTCGATGTTTGACCCCGTAATGTCGTAATAATTTAGCAAATTTGTAATTCTTAAAATGGGAACCCCCGTCACTGATAACAACTCGAGGAGTTCCGTGACATGTAAAAATATTTTTCTTTACGAATTTACAAACCACACTATGATCATTTGTCTTTGTAGCTTCAGCCTCAATCCACTTGGATACATAATCAACCGCCACCAAAATGTAGATATTTCCATATGACATGGGGAACGGACCCATAAAATCAATCCCCCATACATCAAATATATCAACCGGTAGAATAAAATTCATTGGCATTTGATCACGTCTTGAGATTCCACCAACTTGTTGGCACCGAATACAACTCTTCACATAAATGTGGGCATCTCTGAAAATAGTCGGCCAAAAGAAACCGCTTTCTAATACTTTATGCCCCGTCTTTTTGGCACTAAAATGGCCTCCACATGCATAAGAATGGCAATGGGCTAGAAGCTCATCAACTTCTTGTTCTGGGACACAACGCCTAATGACTTGATCAGGTCCAATTTTGAATAAATCAGGATCATCCCATATGTACTGTTTTGATTGACTATAAAGACGCTTTTGTTGTTGCTTCGTCCAATGCTCGGGCATTTTTCCTTTAGCCAAATAATTCACAATGTTAGCATGCCAAGGTAAAGTAGTTGTCAATAATAATTGTTCGTCCGGAAAATTTTCTCTAATTTCCTCTTTGGTGCAACTAATACTAATGGGAAGACGAGATAGATGATCTGCTACAACATTTTCAGAACCTTTTTTATCTTTAATTTCATAATCAAATTCTTGTAGCAGAAGAATCCATCTAATCAGTCTAGGTTTAGCATCTTTCTTTTCCATGAGATGTTTTAAAGCACTATGGTCAGAATATATTATTACTTTAGACCCCCAAACATAAGATCGAAATTTGTCAAGGGCAAAGACAACTGCTAATAATTCTTTTTCAGTAGTAGTGTAATTTATTTGAACATCAGAAAAAGTTTTACTGGCATAGTAAATCGCTACTGGTTTTTTATCTACCCTTTGACCCAAAACAGCACCTACCGCATAATCACTAGCATCACACATTATTTCAAAAGGTTTAGTCCAATCTGGTGATTGTAAGATAGGTGCTTGAGTGAGTTGTCTTTTTAAAGTGTTGAAGGATTCTATACACGTTTCATCAAAATTGAAAGGTGCGTCTTTTAACAAAAGATTACATAACGGTTTTGAAATAGCACTAAAATTTTTAATGAAACGCCTATAGAATCCCGCATGTCCCAAAAATGATCGAACACCCTTGACATTATTAGGTGGTGGGAGATTGGAAATGAGTTGTATTTTGGCACGAGCAACCTCTATACCTCTTTCTGAAATGATGTGCCCCAATACAACCCCTTCTTTAACCATAAAATGACTTTTCTCCCAACTTAAAACTAAGTTTGTCTCCACACATCTTTTTAAAACACGTTCTAATTGATGGAGACAAGTATTAAAAGTTTGACCATAAATTGAAAAATCATCCATGAAGATTTCAAGCGAGTCCCCCACCATGTCTGAAAATAAACTGGTCATTAAACGTTGAAAAGTGGCAGGGGCATTGCATAGCCCAAATGGCATTCTTTGAAAAGCGAAGGTGCCAAAGGGGCATGTAAAAGTAGTTTTTGCTTGATCTTCTGGATGGATACGTATTTGGTTGTAACCAGAATACCCATCAAGAAAACAAAAATATTTGTGACCGGATAATTTTTCAATGATTTGGTCAATAAAAGGAAGAGGGAAGTGGTCTTTAGATGTTGCAGCATTAAGCTTGCGATAATCTATACAAACTCTCCAACCCGTGACGGGTCGTGTGGCGATCTTTTCTCCTCCCTCCTCAACAATTGTGATGCCGGCCTTCTTCGGTACGGTTTGCGTTGGGCTCACCCAAACACTGTCTGAGATAGGATAAATGATACCGGCATCAAGCCATTTGAGAACTTCTTTCTTGACAACATCTCTCATGTTTGGATTCAACCTCCTTTGAGCTTCTCGAGTTGGCTTGCATTCTGGTTCGGTGATAATACGATGCATGCAAATGGATGGACTTATCCCTTTTAAATCTGCAATTGTCCATCCAACCGCTTCTTTGTACTTTGAAAGCATTGTCAATAGTGCTTTTTCTTGATCATCTTCTAAGTCTGAAGCAATACCGGCAAAGTCTCGTTTGGGCCTAAAAATGCATATTTCAAACGGTCAGGCAAGACTTTGAGTTCCAATTCTGGCGGGCTCTCTAACGATGGTTTCTGTTGTGTATCTATCTTTTCAGGCAAACTTTCGAACCGTAAGGACCATGGTGGTTGACGAGACTCTAATGAATTCAGAAACTCATCTTCAATCTTTTGGATCTCATTTACATCTAGCAGCTCCTCCCTGTCAACATCAAGAAAATGCCCCAAAGTGTCGTCCGAAAGCATACGTGAGGTATGCAATTGGACACACTCTCCAATAGAGTCTACTGTAAAGCAGTCACTACTGAATGGGGTGTTAGGCAAATTTTGAAAAATATTTAACCATAATTTTCTATTACCAAAGGTCAATTCCATGGCCCCCGTTCTACAATTTATTTGAGCATTAATTGTTGCTAAGAAAGGTCGCCCTAAAATGACCGTCGGTTGCTTACCGGTATATGAAGTCTCGGAGTCAAGTACAAGAAAGTCAACCGGGTAATAAAAATCTTCCACCCTTACGATCACATCGGTTAACAGACCCCTGGGAACTTTTATTGATTGATCGGCTAATTGTAAAATAGTATCAGTTTTGTGTAAAATTCTGAAATCATTTTGATCGAAAATTGTTCCAGGTAGTATGTTAACACTTGCACCTAGATCTAAGAGTGCCTTTTTAATTTTAATATTACCAATTTCAACAGGAATTAAAGGTGCCCCGGGATCTTTAAATTTAGGTGGAAGTTGACCCGTCAAAGCGGCACTCACATGTTCAGTTAATTCAATTTTTTAGGTAATTTTTTGCGCCGCTTTTGAGTACATAAATCTTTCAAAAATTTTGCATAAGCCGGGATTTGGCGTATGGCCTCAATGATGGGAATATTTATTTTTGCTTGACGAAAAGTTTCCCACATATCCTCGACTTGTGGACCTCGCTTACCGTATGGTGATGATTTTGGTTTTTTTAAAGCTGAGGGGTAGGGAGTGGTATTAGCCTCCACATCCCCCTCCCCAACTTTAGAACTTTTTGATTTTTGATTGAGGTCTCGAAAACATTTTTGGTCATTTTCAGGTAAAATATTTTTTTGTTTTTCTATATTAGCATTTGACTCTTCTTCATCATCAGATGCGTCCTCCACTACACCTTCGACGAAGGTTAGTGGAGGCATTTGTACATTATTATCATATGACTTACCATTGCGAAGAGTTCTTACCTCATTTACCTGTTCATTATTGGGTTTGAAGTTGTTTGAGCCACTGGTCTGCTGATGTTGCGGATTCATCTATGTGGTGCTAGGAAGAACGCCTTGAGGTCTTTCATTTATTTGTGTCGCCAATTGTCCTATTTGCCTCTCCAAATTTGCAATAGATTTAGCATTAATCTCGGTGTTTTGATAGCTTTCTTTTATCATCTTATCATGGTTTTGCATCATATCCATGAGTTGCTTTTGGCTTTTTATCATGAACTCCATTTGTTGATCCAATGATTGTACTTGTTGGCCTTCAGGTTTTCGATTTTGATATCCTCCATTGTTCCTTTGATTTTGATAATTTCCTTGATTTCTTTGGTTCTTATAGCTTCCTTGAGGCGGTGGGTTCATAATATTTGACGTGTTTCCATAACTTAGATCTGGGTGATTACGAAGCCCTGGGTGATAAGTATTTGAATTCATATCGTACGGTTGGCGAGATCCATAAGCTTCGAACACCTCCTCTTTGTTTGGTAGAACCATCGGACAAATATCAAAAGAATGATCTTGACTTCCGCAAGTGGTGCAAACTTGATTTACCTGCGCAGAAACAATACCTTTCCCGATATTTTGCATTAAAAGATCAAACTTTTTATTTAATTCACGCATATCAGTTTTCATTTCCTTTTGAAAATTATCATTACAACTAGAGTTGACATTATATGATGATGATGAAGAAGAGTTTCTTCGGTCAGATGAAGCTTGAGTTTTTGAACCCTTACTCATCTGCTCAAGAAAAGCCCATTCTTGATCATGAGGCCGTGATAAGAATAAACCCCCACTAGCTACTAGTAAAAACTGCCGATCCCCAACTTCCAGACTATCATAAAAAGTTTTTACTAATTCCCATTGTGGAATTGCATGATGAGGACAACATCTAATTAAATCTTTAAAACGTTCAAAAGCTTCATGAAAAAGTTCTCCTGGAAGTTGACGAAAATTCTTTATATTTTGTCTAGCGTCAGCAGTTTTACTAATAGGATAGTATTCTTCCAAAAATTTATTTTGCATTTCCTCCCACGAATTAATGCTTCATGGGCGGAGAGATGCAAACCAATGTTTAGCCTTATCTTTTAATGAAAAAGTAAATAGACGAACACGTACCTCATCCGGAGTCATCCCAGTTACCTGATTCGTGTCACATATAGCCATGAATTCCGTGAGATGATCATATGGTTCTTCATTTGCAGATCCTCGAAATGTTGGTAAAATACTAAGAAGATGAGGTTGGATCTTGAAAGCAGTGCATTGAGCAGTTGTTGGATAAACTATTGGCGAAGGATCTTGAAAAGCTCCTGGCCTATAATAAGAATCTACGCCTCTAGGCTCCCCCATTATTTCAAATTCAGAGTCAGAACTGGAACTTGATTCAGATGATTGCACCACCGGTTCTTCCTCAAAATCTAGAACTCTTTGTGAAATTTCAGCTCGATGAAAAATGTGACGCTTTCTATTTTCCCTTGCGGTTTTCTCGATTTCCGGATCAAATGCCAACGGTGATGTTCGCCCAAATTTTCTAGTGCGCATGCACGAAGACTAACTGCAAAACGAAAATAAACAAAAACAAACGCGTAAAAAGGAACAAAAATAAACTAAACAAATAAAAAGAAAATATTTTTGTAATTTTTTAATATTTAAAAAGAAACTAAATAGAAAAAGAAAAAAAAATTAACTAAAAACAAATAAACTAAGCGCAAAGCTCCCCGGCAGCGGCACCAAAATTCTGACAGGTCGTAGACTATCAAGAAAATAAATGCCTTAATTACACCTATTAGCTAGGACAAGTAAGGGTCGAATCCACTGAGGAGCTTAGGTTAGCAAACTAGTTATTAATTGATTTAAACGTAAATTTGGAAGATTGATTGATAAAACTAATTAAAATTTTAGGGCAAAGAATTAAAAGAATTATAAACTAATAAAAACTATAAACTAACGTAAAACGAAACTAACAAATTTTAGATTGAAAAACTATAAGAGACGAATGTAATCACCACTAGTTTCGGAATCAATCTTTTCTCTAATGTCACAAAATATGATTATTTTACTTAATTTAAGGTAGTCAGATTTCATAGACAAAATCGTTAAATAATTTATTCTACTAGACCAAATCTGGGCACAAATTGTGTGAATCGGCACCAACCGTCT
Organism: Calendula officinalis; assembly: GCA_963853835.1. Lineage (NCBI taxonomy): Eukaryota > Viridiplantae > Streptophyta > Magnoliopsida > Asterales > Asteraceae > Calendula > Calendula officinalis. Next base: position 62,532,567 of record OY970827.1, read on the forward strand.
ATAGCACCATGAAAGATGGTTAAGCACGATCGGTCCAACCACAACAAAGTTGTCTTACACTTAATCTAACAAAACAAATAAAAGTTATATTACGGAAACAAATAATAATCATAACGAACCAAATCAACGTAACAAAATAAACTACCATAAATTGTTCAAATAATAGTATAGTTCATGCATTAAAGAAAAAAATTGAAACCTACTCCTAATAGTGATCACAAGAAATTTAGCCTAACATGGAGAAGAAAATCAAACCAAACATTGTAAAAGAATCCATTGTGTTTGTCCGTGCTTGTGTGGTATCAAAGAATTGTGTTGAACTCCAAACTGCCGTAGCCTTTTTGCGTCCGTGGGGTTCTTTTTCTCTCAAAATATTCGTAATCTCTCCAAAAGAATTCGTCTGTTGTAGAGAACATGCGGCTGTGGTGTTGGGGTTCTTTCTTTGTTTCGTGCCTGCCTGCTTCGAAGAAAAGTCCTTGCGTAAATTTGCGGCTGGGGTTTTTGAGAATATGGGAATGTGTCCCTGAGTATTGTGATATGCTATCCCTTTTAATTAATTGTTTGACCGACTTACGTTTTATGATAATCATCAATTATCAATTCAAATTCACGATTTGTATAAATCCACTTCATGACTATCCTATTCCGAATGTACCCATAATTTAATTTTCCTTGCCTTCTCTTAATATGACATGGTTTCTAATTTAATTCCAAGTTTGCCCATATATTTCTCCATATTACAATCTCGACATGCATGGCCTCTTCAGTCATAAGCAACTTTATCTCTTTAGTTAATTTAACCAACTTAGTTAATTTTAGGCCCCAACCTACAAAACAATAAAACTCATTAAAGTATTATATTTAATAACATAACGGTACATTTGTTAAGCAAATAAAGTGTAACATAAAATGTACCGATCAGGGGTCCCTCATCAAATACATTAATATGTCTTTCATGATCATTTCATTTCAAAAATCAATGGTTTAGATTGAGTTATGCTGGTTCTGTAGCCTTAATTGGTTCTGAAACTAATTCAACCCTATATATATATATATATATATATATATATATATATATATATATATATATATATATATATATATATATATATATATATATATATATATATATATATATAATTGAGTTCCATTGAGAATTAATATATTAGGTGAGAATGTGAGAATAGATCTTAGCCTCTCATCTCCTTCCAGCCCTCACGCGCGCGGTGACATTTTTGTAATTAAGTCCAACTTTTCTGTCCCACACGCGGTGGCATTTTTGTAATTAAGTCCAACTTTCTGTCCCACACGCGGTGGTATTTTTGTAATTAAGTCCAACTTTTCTTTAATCATCGATGATTAAACTTGGTGTAGTGTTTAATCATCGATGATGAAACTTTTGAGATTGTTTTTAATCATCGATGATTAAACTTGGTGTAGTGTTTAATCATCGATGATTAAACTTTTGAGATTGTTTTTAATCATCGATGATTAAACTGGGTGTAGTGTTCAATAATCAATGATTAATAGAACATTTTTGTCTTTAAAATCAAAGATGATGTTTAATCATCGATGATTAAACTTGTCTCCATTTTTTAGATTCTTAATTCTTTATGAGATGTTGTTTAATCATCGATGATTAGCGTGTTTAATCATCGATGATTAAACTTTATCTGTGTAATAATCATAAGATGCTCTTTAATCATCGATGATTTAAACTTGATAATGTGTTTAATCATTAACGATTAAACTTGGGATTGGGTTTAATCATCGATGATAAAACTAGCGCGCGAGACAGAAAAGTTGGACTTAATTACAAAAATGCCACCGCGTGTCTTTTTGCCGGATTCTCACATTCTCACCTAATATATTAATTCTCAATGGAACCCTCAACTATATATATATATATATATATATATATATATATATATATATATATATATATATATATATATATATATATATATATATATATATATATATATATATATATATATATATATAGTGAAGGATTATATTGAGAACCCTGATTTTAAAAAGAACTCTAAGAACTTTTAATTAACCAATCTACACCATTAGATTTAAGATTAACGGTTAAGATCTGTTATGGTATTTTCGTAAATAAATCAAACTATAATTTTGTTAATAATTAAATGAAAAGGGTATGGTAGTAATTTTAATTTAAAAAATAGTAAATAAATTAATAAAGTCTAAAAAGCGTTCCACAATTTTAGTAAACATTAATTCAAAATAGTTTCTCTCTCTACGTCCATTCATTTCTCAAGATTTGTTTCTCTCAAAATTCGATTCTCCCTCTACATACATCTCAATCTCTCTCTGCATCATCTCAATCTCTCTCTACATACAATCTCAAAAATCGTCTGGTGATGGCGGATCCGCTGATGTTTTGAATATCAAGTTAGATGAAGATTCGAAGTAAGCTTCAGATCCCGGCGGTGATCGGTCAACGAAATATGTTAGGCGTCGGTGGTTCTCCGCCGATGTGGGCTGTTGTTGGGTCTTGGAGCGGTGATGGTTGGATCTTGGTGGTTCGGCGCGACAAAGGTTGTTGGTTGGTAAAATCTGTGGCGGAAGTGGTGGACTGAAGTAGGTTGTTGGGAGCAGCAGTTGTCGGCAACCTCCATAGTAACATCGCAAGGTATTCGTACTTATTTTTGCTTTGATCTTGAATATGAGGATGCATCAATAATATGTACTGCACAAATTAGTAATGTCTGATGATATCCACTTTGATTTTTTAATATTTAATATCATAAAAATACTATAAGTTTTGGATTTGTTTTTGAAAGGAAATTAAATCACCCAAAAGATTTTTGCACTTAAAAACAATCTTGATTCGTACTGTTTTAGAAGATTTATGATTTTTTATTATAATTTTTGCTCTATGTTTAAAGTTATTTTCTTATGGTATTTCCATTTATTTTTTATAGTATTTTCTTTGATTGTTTAAATTAGTTGCTATTAGTTTTGCAGTTGACATAATGATTTATGATTGCACTTTTAATTTAAAGAGGGAAGTGAAAGGACTATATATGCAATATTTTTGTTCTTAACTGTAATGAAGATTTGGGTCGGTTTAATCATGTTGGTTTTGATATTATTTTTTTCATTTTAGTTTGTGTTCTTTGACTATTGTGATGGTCTGATTTTGTTTGATTATGTCGGGTTCTTATTAGGTTTCATATATGTTCTTGATTAGTTTGTATATGTATTCTTAATAAACATAAATGTTCTTTTTTATGTTTTGTAGTAGGTGGTACAAGGGAAATCGACAAGTTATACAAGAGGAAAAAGAGGATATGAGCATTTTGTGTTAGGGTATATAAAGAAGAAAGTTGATTCAAAAGGGGGATATATGTTATTGCACACCAACAACCATTTGGATGCATATATGTTATTGCTTGAATACATATATGTGTTTTGTTGAATTTGACGTTTTGTATGGATTAGTTGACATGTATGTATTATGTTTGCTCTATCAATTTTGTAAAATTTGGATCACATACCTTTGTTTGTTAAACATGTTGGTTTTATGGTACATTATATGTTCGATATGCACAACTGTCTCAACATATATGCACAACCTACATGTAACACTAGTTATAAAAAAGGAACATATATGCACAACCGACTCAACAAAAATGGCAAAATAACAATAAATTTTCAAAAATAATTCCTAAATTTTAAAATATATTCAAAAAAGGAAATATTTTTCTTTTTGGTCAAATGTCCTAAATACCCCTGAATAATTAATATGAATTTAATTAATCAAAATCAATTTACTAAATTCTAACTGGTTAATAAGAGTTCTTAGAGTTCTTTTTGAATTTACTAAACTCTAAGAACTCTTATTAACCAGTTAGAATTTAGTAAATTGATTTTGATTAATTAAATTCATATTAATTATTCAGGGGTATTTAGGACATTTGACCAAAAAGAAAAATATTTCCTTTTTTGAAAATTCCTAAAATTTAGGAATTAATTTTTATTTTGGTATTTTTGTCGAGCCGGTTGTGCATATATGTTCTTTTTTTTGTAATTAGTGTTACATGTATGCTGTGCATATATGTCGAGACACTTTTGCATGTATGTTATTTTGCGGGTTTGCATATATACTAAACATATATGTAATATAAAACAAACATGTTTAACAAACGAAATCTATATCCAAATTTTACAAAATTGATAAACCGAACATAATACATACGTGTTGAACTTATTCATACAAAAATACTTATTCGAAAAAAACACATATATGTATTTAAACAATAACATATATGCATCACAATGGTTGCTGGCATATAATTGTGTCTCCTTTTGAAGTAACTTTTTTTATATACTCCAAAACAAAATGCTCATTTCTTCTTTTTCACTTGTATAACTTTTCAATTTCCTTTGTCCACCCACTGCAAATCAAAGAGAAATATGTTTAAGGAAGTAATCGCATGCGTAAACATGATGAATAATACACTGAGTGACTGACCCACTTTTATAGACTTCTAACTATGTAAAATTGCATAAAAATCCCAACCTCTTCTCACTTATAAGAACGACATAGACTAAGAGATAAATTTGGGTACAATTAGGTAAATTAAATTCTATCAAAATCACAGTATCTAAATTTAGCTAAACTAAACTCAATTTTGCTCATTTAAACACCAAAAAAATAGAAAATAGAAAAAATAGGAAACAGAAAATTAGGGAATAGAAAACACAAAAACCATGAATCGAAGTAGTCCTGGTTTCTTAGAACTAAAATTAGGTACTATAAAAGCCATAATATGATAAAGGACAAAATATAGAACTAATTTATCTAATGAAGGAAATTAAAGAAAAACCAAAATTAGGTCACCGCAGATCTCTCCTGCTCCGTCCACTGGATGTTCCGACGGGGTGCTGCCGCAGATCTCAGTTGTTGCTGCCACCGGCAAGAAGTAAACACATATAGAAATAACAAAGAACCCCACATATATATTCTCAATTAATTACAGAATTGTTTGAATTACGTCTAGAAACTAATTTAAGATAAGTATTAGAAAAAGTCAAATTCATATCTGGTGAAATCGATTACGAACAGTCAAATACTTTTAGCTGAGACTTGATCAAACTTGTATTTTGACAGCGTAGAAGAAATTTTCGCAGGCTGAGATTTATTTTCTGAAGAAAAATCAAGTGGGTACGTACAAACCCCGAATGAAATTTTGGGAGGCTGAAATCGATTGCTTGTAGTTTTGACCCGCGGCGGTGGTACGAACCCCGACTGAAACTTGATCGGTACGACGTTTGTCGAAGAAGGTGGCTCCTGATTGTGTGAATTTATGGTAGATCTAGGGTTTTTTTAGAGTAGAACGAGAAGAAGATGTAGACGGTTTTGAGTTTTTTACTGTTTTATGGAAAGAGAAGAAGATACCAAATGATATACCCCTAGAAGACGATTTTTAAGGGTATCAGTTATTTGTTTATTTTACAAAATTCCCAATATACCCTTTTTAATTAAATCTTACCTAAAAATTGATCATTATTATTACAAAAAAGCCCTTGTCAATCTTAACCGTTAATTTTGAAATTCAATGAACCAGATTGAAATTGAATAGTTCTCAGAGTTCTTTTTGAAATCAGGGTTCTCAATATAACTCTGCACTATATATATATATATATATATATATATATATATATATATATATATATATATATATATATATATATATATATATATAATAAAAGAAAGTGTTTTTGAAATCACGCCACGTCACTCTTTCCACGTCATAATGACGTCATAATTCTCTTGCCATGTGTATGACACGTCTGCATCTAAAGAAACTTCATCTCCTCATGTCATGTAATTTCTGGCAATTATAAATTTTTTCGGTTAATTAAGATGTTAAATATACGAGAGCTATTTTCGCAAACCACCCCCTATTTGCAGCAATTTACGGTAACTCTATAAAAGTTTTTAAACCTCTACAATATCTCCATTAGGGTTCTCACCAAATCAATTCCTCTGCTATTCTTTAGGATTTCATTAACTGTTTTCACGTTTGATGTTTAATGGACATCTTTATTTTAATAGTCATTGATAGGTCTAACAATGTGATTGTAGCCATTAAGTCAAAATTAGATGTTAATCACCCAATTAAAGGTAAAGAAAAAATTGTTTACAACAAGAGTAGTTAATGCTATGTATAAGGATTAATCTTCACTGATTGTGAAGAGATTTTACTCATTATATTTATAGAGTACAATTACATTGTTTCAGAGCATTACAATCTTCTAATTTATCTTGTGATATTTGAATATATCCGATTACTATGAGAAAAAGAGAATGTGTCTCTATAACAGATTTAGGTGCAACTGTAAGTGTTCAGGTTCCTGGTTCTCTTTTGTTTGCAGTCATTTAAAGCTAAAAATATTTCTTATGCTATTTATCATTAAACTGTGATGGAGGAATTAGGGTTAGCAAAATGATGACGGGAGATAGACGACGCGCAGATGGCGACAGATGAATAGCAATACCACCATTGAAAACATTTTGGTTATATGATGAATGTGTAAAGGAATTGCGAAACACCCTTTTAGTATAAAAGACACCCATGTAATGTAATTGATTTTTTTTTTACAGGAATCTGAATCTTTTAGATGCTTAACACAATTTTTTTTCCATAAACACCATGTAATGCAAACTACATATTCCATGTAACGTAAATTACAAATTCTAATTTAATTGTTGTGTGCATGTTAGAAAAAGGCATTGTTGTGTAATGTAAATATAAACTACTCTTCAACTTGTGGTTGAGCATATTGATACAACTAAGTAATGTATAATGTATTTATACCATAACCAACAATCTTTGGTTATATTATTTTCTTAAGGGTTAATTTGGAAGAAAGATTGGTTTACATGATTAGTTATGTGTTATAGTTTTGATAATTTACATTCTTTTTCTATAATAACAGTCTCGGTTTTTCATATGTTTTTTTTACGGATATACTCCCTTGAGTATTCGTCTTATTTAGCATGTCACTCGATCGGGATGTTTAGCTAATCTATATCTATCTATATATAATAAAAAATTGAGTTTCATTTTGAAGTTGCATTAAATAGCCTTGCATTTAATAAAAAACTAAACAAAAGTTGAGTTCCTAAAATCACTTAATTACAATAATACTCCATATATCTTGCAATGATGTTGCATTTAATAAAAATAAATAAACCTACATAGGCCTAAGATAAATAGCCACCATTAAAGTATCTAATTAATATTACTTAATTACATAGATATATAAATATAATAAGCCATGCATTTTATTATTAAAAATCAATATAATTACCAAACATTTAGTTATTAACTTTTCATCATCTCAAGTACAAACGTTTCATCATCTCAAATTAAATTATAGACGTTTCAAAAAGTACATTTTATGTTTAAACATTTCATAAATTTTGGAGAAATCATCAAATGGATTTACAAACAATGGACAAATGCCATAGAATTTGGTAGATAAAAAAAAGTTCATGTCAACAAGCTTGCAAGTTGCAACAATACGGTCTATTAAGGTATCAAACGACCAATTGTTATTATCAATTTCTTATTATAATAGATTTGAATTTGTGTTGGATCTTTTACTCGAAACATATTGTTATTATCAATTTCTTAATATCTTCTTTTATATAGGTGTTGATATTGTGATTGCTACACCGGGAAAAAAGCAAGAGAATGCTAAATTCTAATAGATTTTGGAGCTTTTGGAAGTAATTTATATATCATTATTACAAGTTTCATCATCTCAATTACAAACATTTCATCATCTCAAATTAGATTAAAGACGTTTCAAAACTAACATTTTATGTTTAAACGTTTCATGAATTTTGAAGAAAGCATCAAATGGATTTACAAGTAATGGACAAATGTCATAGAATTGGGTAGACATAACATGTTCATGTCTACAAGCTTCAAGTTGCAATAACACAATCTATTAAGGTATTACCAACACTTTCATGTAATTATTTTAAGAATGCTAAAGTATAATAGATTTTGAATTTGTGTTGGAGCTTTTAGTCGAAACATATTGTTATTATCAATTTGTTATTGTCTTCTTTTATGTATGTGTTGATATTGTGATTTCTATATATATATTTAGTCTATGTCTGAAAGAAAAAAAATAAAACATAAACAACGTATATAAATGGTTTGTTGTAACTCATTTGTCTATTTATCTATATAATTGCACATATTTATGTATATTTGTTAATTGACTCTTTACCTATATAAGAGGGGTGTAATATACATTTCTTAGTGAGTTGATTTCATTGTTGTAACACACATATATATGAATGAGAAAGTTTGGATTGATTCTATAAGTTTGAGCTAATTAATTTCCTTTTGCTCTCGATCCATGTTCGTCACTTGGAAAGTAACAAAACCAAAAAGTTTTAGATCATTCTTACCACACATTACAATGTAAGTTTTCCATGAATTATTATATATATTTTTAGTTTATGTCTTTGAAAGAAAAACAAAAGGAAACATAAACAACATATTTAAATGGTTTGTTTGAATCAAATAGCTTAAAGGAAGAGTGGAAAAAATAAATTTGTTAGATTTTATCATGTTGTTGTAACTCATTTGTCTATATGATTGCCCATATTTATGTGTATTTATTAATTGACTCGTCACTTACAATATACATTTTATAGTGAGTTGATAATATTGTTGTAACACACATATATATGAATGAAAAGATTTGGACTCATTCTATAATTATGAGTTAATTGCTTGCAACACATTATCAGCACGTTGCTCATATTTGATCCATTTCATCACTTGAGAAGAAACAAAACTAAAAAGTTTAAGTTTATTCTTACAAAAAAAACATAAACAACGTATTTAAATGGTTTGTTTGAATAAAATAGCATAAATGAATAGTGGAAAAAATAATTTTGTTAGATTTTATTTGATTCAAATAATTAATCAAAATGTAATTTAAATATTGAATTGGAAATACTGTGAGTTTTTAATTCATTAAGCATTGTAAAATATTAGAAAGAAGATATATGTTGTGCTTAAAATAGACAAAGAATAGAGATATTCATAGCAGCATGTTTCATGAATAACATGTTTTGTGTTATGTTTATATAAGCACTCATGTTTTGTTAATTTACGTTTTCCTCCAATACACTTTGCTTTGTTCATGTTTTACACGTGATACCAATATTTATTTATCATGAATAAAGCCAGTGCATCGCACGGGCCATGCTGTCTCGTTAAATTTATAAATGAGTTGATATGGGTTGTATGTTATCTCAAATGAGTTAAAATTTATAATTCGATAATTAGTAGTGTGTTACTTCTTTAAATTATACTTACACTTATGATTTAGGAAGTGTTTTTTATACTGAATTGTAATCTATAAAATTATAAAAATATTTGTTTTAACTATCAATTATTTCAGAGTATAAATTTCAATGAATAAAGTATTGTTATATAAGTAAAATATTATGAAATTTTTTATAAGTCACCCGTGATTTATCACGGGTTATAGGCTAGTTATTAAAAAACTATAATTTAGTGATGTACTTCCTCCATATCAAAATAAGTGACACACTTTCCATTTTGGGGTGTTTCAAAATAAGTGTCACACTTTGAAACTTTTCTTATTTGGTAAAAATAGTGTGACTCATACCCACTAACTATCTACTTTAATAAAGTGAAATTATCCTTATACCCTTACTTTTACTTTTAAAACTCATTAATATCACCTTATTCAACAAAAGTGGGACTCATCTTCCACTAACTATGTACTTTAATCTATTTTAACCTCTACTTTAATCTTTACCTCAAAAAATGTGTAAGCCAATTTGTGTCACTTATTTTGATACGGAGGAAGTATAATTTTAAATTGAAGTTTTTAATAATGAAAAATATTGATATAAAACTAATAAAGTTGAAATTTAAAATAAAAATTTTATTTTATAAAAATATAACATTAAAAATTAAATATTTTTTTAACCAGACCTATATACATGAAATTATAATTAATATAAATTGTATAAATATAAAATGACAAAAAAAAATTGGGACTTAATGGGGAAAGCATCATCTCATGACTTTTTCGGTTAAATCATGCTGTATGGATTAAGACGTAAACAAACAGACTCATTATAACTTTTTTGATATAATTATTTCCCTATTAAGTTTATTAAGTCGAAATCAAACGGCACCTAAATATGCGTAACTGTTCAGATGAAAACGAAGTCAACCGTTCAAAACATAAAAGTTAAAACTAAAACCTTCCCTGTAAGGCTAGGCTGTAAGCCTGTAACCATTCAATTGCATAAAGCCATAAATTGTCTCCATTGTATAAACAGCTTGAATCGGCAACATACATCAGTTCTATAATTTCATTATATCACTAGATATCTAGGTTGTATGTAGTTAGTTACACTGGTCATATACTCATATCTACCATCAAATTGGGCCCTTAGAGTTTTTTGAATGATCAAATCACCCTTTTGTAATAAATGAAAGATAAAGGACCTTGTATGTAATAAATGACAAATCATATGTACCATCTGTGAAATTTACTCTATTAATTGATTATTTTTTCTTTTTTCTCTCTTTATATTTGTTCTTCCACAACTTGCAGACCCACTACAACCAGCAACCTCCGAGGACCTTATACATTTGCAGAGTTGCACACCACATCCGGCGACCAACTCCGTTCACATACTTGAATATTTGCTTTTTAAAACTCAATTTGAGAAGCTGTGACCGATATAATGTCAATGGTTGCGGAACAACTTGAGAAGGCAACCGTAAGTAGGGACCGAGGATGGATTAATTTTCAGTGGGTTTGATAGTGATGATAATCATCTTTTATTAAGATTTGAAATCAAGGAGATAAATGTAGATTGTGGGTCTACTAATGGTATATCCAAAGTCAATGCAAGTCAATATACCAAACACTCTCAACATTTTATGGATTGCAGGAGAATGTGACATCCTCTCTTCACTTAACCCAGCTTAGTTAACTTAATCACTGTTGAGTTTAATTAGTTAGTTAGTTAGAAAGTTGTTACATCTCTGACTTTTCTATTAGCTGTATATATTTTGTATATATTGTTGTTAGTCACTCCAGCATTGTAACTTTTACTTTCACTTTTCAATGAAGATAGTTTGTTCCATCTTCTCTCTCTCAAACTTCTGAGTTTAACTTCGTATTATCTACACTTAGGTGGAATAAAATTAATAATGGTATTTGATTGAGATACGGTTACAATCTTTAGATTGAAAAATATGTGTGGCTCTCTGCTAGTGGTTTCATGAAACTTTAAGAGAAATTATAAAATTCAAACAATGTAAGTTAGTTACCTGGGATCGATGTTCATATTTCATGAAACTTTAAGAGAAATTATAAAATTAACCTCGAGTGAGATTTGACAGAATATCCGAGCACAAATTTAACTTCATTTTTTACACACTCCTAGTAACAAAATTCTTACCCTAACCAGTTAAAAATAAAAAGTAACACTAATTAATTCGCCTACATATACGGTTAAACTTATCGTGATAAACACGAGTATAAAACATCATTATCCATGACAATGCATCGATTAATCATATTCCGGATTAGCTGAAACCATCACTAGAAGTCCATCACAAAAGGACACCTTTAGAGACAAGGCCCGATTAAACCCAAGCATTCTCCTATTACTAAACGACATACTAGAACCTTAAAAACGCACCATTTTCTTGAATACAATGATCAACAAATATTCATGAAAGTTACAGAAAATATGAACCGGGAAATGGCTTCTTCTTCTTATGAAGATCCCAACAAAACATACAAAGCAAGAGAACTATATGTACTTTCGGACAAGATTGAGGAACTCCATAGAACAAATGAAGAACTCAAACAAGCGAAAGATGAAGCCATGCAATCATGGTTAGATTCCCGACCTCTAATCGATGAGCTCGAGAAGCTACAATCAGAGCTAACAAATGCAAAACAACAATCCAACAACACGATTATCACAAACCTCGAATCTGAGCTCATGGCAATTAACATGAACATTAGACTCAAGAAAGAAGAAGATCTCAAAGCAAGAACCGAGATCAACGAAATGACTCGGGTTTCTGAAAACAGAAGGGAAGAAATGGAGACAATAAAACTCGAAATAAACGAAGCAAAACGAGCTAGAATGAAGATGAAAATGGTGATCAAGATGAGAAGACAAACCCTTCGGACACTTCAACTCACTTTGAGAGCGGTGAAGTTAGAATCCGAGGCTTATCGTGAATCAGCTGAAACAGCACAAGAACAAATTTCACGGGCTCGGGATATGGAAAATGGGCCAACAATTGAACTAACTCAAGAAGATTACTTTGCTTTAACAAGACGAGCTAAAGAAGAAACGTCTCTAGCCGATTGGCGGGTGGTTGTAGCCACCGAACAGAGACTTGCAGCTGAAGAAAGCCGCGATTCAGCTTTAAAAAGGTTAAGTGACCCGACCTTAGATGGTGAGCCAATGAATAACAAAATAGAAGGGGGAATTTCAGGGAAAGGAGTCTCGGGCTTCAGAGTAAGAGCCCAAACTCCTTTCCCTAAAGGCCGGGCCAAACAAATGACCATGAATCCAAGACAAGTTGGTAAAAAGAAACGGTCCATCTTTAATGAAATAAAATCTTTCTTTGCTCGAAAGATGAGGTACTTGTTCGGATGAACAACAAATTTATGTATTGATAAATAAGTTTCGGTAACATATATTAACGATATACCAAACGTTCCTTTGAAATGATACGATTTTTATTCATATGACAACCATTAAAAAGTAACTTAATTTCTAGTTTACAACGTTGCATTTATTTCTAACTTGACCATTCTCGCCCGTGATTACACCAACGGTGCTCAATTTAATCATGGATGCACCAAAATCTTTAGCAAACAAGTATGGAAACTTGCTATAGTTTATAACCATATACCGCGTTCTATTGTCATTCATAAGAGCTTGATCCGAGCCCAAAATCCCCGAATTGTTCACAAGTCTCTTGAAATAAATATTGTCAAACTTTGTAGTTGTAACTGAGTCCAGAGGCACCAGTGTAGTGTCCGAATCATCTTGATTCGGACACACAGTTTGCAAACTGGTTGCAAGTGATGTGTCAAGTAGTGGATCGGGCCCACCCGAACCATCAAAGTTGAATAGTCGTTGCTTGAACGTGAAACATTGTGCAAATCCTATCGTATGTGCACCTATACATGAAACAAACATAAATGTTTAGTAACTTTGCAATATTTGTGTGTGAAAATGACACTAAAAGTGTATATACTAATTACCTGATAGTGCAACAACGTCTTTTAGGTCGAGACCTTTTGTAGTGAATTTTGTAATGATGTTATCTAGAGACTCGAAAGGTGATGGAGTATCTGTGTTTGCTGCAGTTATGTTTGCTGTTAGGCTATCGCGACGCCCCATTGCTAGTGACCAATACGGCCCTCCTGTCTAGAAACATATACATAAGTTAGATAAAAAGTTTTGCTGACATATGATTTCGTCACAAATGTGTGTCGCTATAAAACACGTTACAAGTTTCTTAATGAAGGAAAAATGACAAGTTTTTGTCACACTTGCTATTGTGTGTAACTAATAAACGATGGTTTTCCGTTTAGAATGAGATTTTTTGTGGCGGAAAAAATTATTTTGGATTCTGGAAAGATAAATCAAAGAGGAAATTGCATAAATCATCCCTGTGGTTTGTATGAAGATATGAATTTTGTCTCTCGACCTTTTTTTTTTATTAAACATGTAGTGCCTAATTTTGAACCTTGCAACACCCGAAAGCCAAAAAGGTCGTTAAGTTTTTAGGGACTGTTGAGGTTACAAGATTCAAAATTAGGGATTATTTGTGTAATAAAAGAAGTTGAGAGACGAATTTCATAACTTCATACGAACAAGAAGGATGATTTATGTAATTTAGTCTAAAACGAATTAAGATGTTACAAGAAAAACAGCTTCTCTAGATGCGAGTGTGAGTATATCAGCACAAGAAACTGTTTTAGGACAAGCTTTCTCCAAGTTTGACTTTATGGAGTCAATAAGTTCAAATCCTCGTGCTGAATTTCGATTAGGATTTGCATCCTTTTCACTCCTAAAATCGCTGGTCTCATCAAGTAACACAGACCCTTCGCACCCCTAAGCACAAACAAAATGACTTAATTTAGTCCAAAACTTAAAACAAATCATTAGAGATATAATTTTGAAAATGATTACATTGGAAATACAATCATGAAAATGAAGACGAATAAGTGAGGCAGCAATTCTGGTATCATTAGCCATAGCAGACCAGACACCGAATCTAACAATTTTGGTCAAATTAGGACAAGTGGAATCATAGAACTTGTAATCAAGTTGACCATATGATAACGGTTGAAAACACAAGAAGCAAAACACAACTATACTTAAGTATTTCATATTTGTAATGGCAAACTCGTTAGAATTGGAAATTAATGGCAACAAGATGAGCTTAAATAGATGTTTTTTGGTCGAGTGGGTGTGCCACTATGAAATAGTTTGGAATTAGTCGACATCAAGATGAAGTGATCAAACTGGGTTGTAGTTGCTAAGTGGAGTGGTGTTAATTAAATGTGCAAAAACAAGTCTAAAGTTCATGACACTAGGATTACACTTGAAGATAATGTGCTTTTATATGTGTTTATTATGGTGTTTAATAGAATTTTTGGATAAAAAACAAGTCCAATTCATTGAATTTAGGTGTTATAATGGGATCTTTGGATAAGGGTCCAATAAGAACTAAGAACAAACAGATTTCGATGGCTGCTCAAGAGTTACTGTTTTATAATATACATTTTAAAACTTTTAAATTGCCATAGTGTATGCTTATGTAACCAGTGGCATTTGGCTTATCAATATCTAATTACGTATTCAAATATAATGCTTATAAATAATATGTCTTTTCCTTAATTCAACTTGTTTTAAATTAAATTAAACTATTTTATGCTGACAGAATAAAAATACATTGACAGTGGAATACATACACTAATACCATCTCTACAAAATTAAAGAAACAAAGGTGTGATTCAGTTAAATTTCATTTAAAGGTCAGATGATTTAACTCCATTTTACATGTAACGGGAACAAAAATATTAATTGAAAAAGTTCCCAGAAAATACAAATCAAAACTGAACCTAAACACCCCAATTAAGTCAAGTAGCTAATGAATTAGAAACAAGGGCAAGTACACACGAACGTACAACTTTTACTGCACACAGTACAGATCTTTTGCTACCAACAATTGCAGCAAAAGTGCAAAACCATGTTACCTTTTGCACATTCAGTTGTCTGAGCTTGCAAGGGGTTAGGTTACTGCTATCTTGAATGTTCTTTACGGTTTGGTACCTGAAGAAATGAAAATATTAATTGTTAGATGATTTTTATAAATATATATAAGAGAAACATTAAATAAAAATGAAAATTACCATTAAGAATTTATGTTCAAGTAACATATTAGCGGTTGGTCTTTCTGCAGGGTTCCTTATAAAACAGCAACGTAAGAAATCTTTGCCATCTGCTGACATTGTTTCAGGTATTGGTGGTGTCTCTTTCATCACCCTGAACATCGCTGCAGGCTGCAATACACGCATTTTAGATTCTGAATAATCAATTATATTATTATATTCATAAATAATTTTTACCAAAAAAAAAAATTTATTATGCACAACCAAAATCTTTGAACAAGAATGAGTTCATGTCTATTAAAACACACTTTGGGTGACTTTCAACACGTTTGACTTGTTCCCTTTTAAGCTACCTTTTTTTGTTTGACCTATTTGAGATAACAAGTGAAATCGACCCGTTTATAAGTAGATGGGTCAAAATTGACACATCTAAATTATGTTAAGATGAAAATAGAGAAAAGAGTAAAATTGCGTAAATCGTCCCTGTGGTTTGTTGAACTTATGGATTTCGCCCTTCTACTTTTTTTCATTAGACGGATAGTCCCTATTTTGAAACTTGTAACACCAACAGTCCAAAAAGCAAACAGATGTTACAAATTTAGGGACATTGATGTTACAAGTTTAAAAAATAGGGACTATCCATGTACGAAAAAAGAAGTGGAGGGACGAAATCTATAATTTAATAGAAACCACATGGCTGCTGCTTACCCCTTCAAACTCACTCCAAGGAGGTTTTCCATTCATCATTTCAATAATTGTACAACCCAAACTCCATATATCAACAGCCAGAGCAAGATCAGGACTAGAATCCTTCTGTGGTCCACTCTGTAAAAGCTGCAATTAAATATGAGAATAATTTCAATAAATAAAATATCAAAAAAGTTTAATTTAATTTTTAATATATTGGAGCTAAAAACAGTACCTCAGGAGCCATCCAGTAGGGACTTCCTTTTAGAGAAAGATTAACTTGTCCGTCTAACTGTCAACAATATTAAAGTTCCAATAAGTAAACAACCAATTATAAAATGTTAAAAAACCAAAAACATGATTATATGATTTGGGAAGCATCTTACATGTTTAGCCATCCCAAAGTCAGCAAGCTTCACAACCCCATTTGCATCAACTAGCAAATTAGCCCCTTTAATATCCCTACAAAACAAAATTTAATTCCTTATAAATTGATTTCCCCCAAATTCCCATCATGTGATAAACATGTGACAGTTACCTGTGTATAGTTTTTGTACTATGCAAGTATGCCAGCCCAGATACAATATGACGTGTAAAGTTTCTTACAATCGATTCTGTCACACCTCCACAATGTTCACGAGCATATTTATTAATTGAACCAGGATGAACATATTCCAAATATATGTAAAACCGGTCTTCAACCTGCATGTGCATAATGTAAAATCTCTGTATTGCTTCCAGAAAGATGACCAATAGTACAATAATAAAAATAAAAATAACTTACTATTTCGCTACCATAATACTGTACTATGTTTGGATGTTTAAGTTGGCTTAGAACATCAATTTCCTGCTGTAATTGTTTTATTGACTCTGCAGATTTCGGGTCGTCTGGTAGTATTTCAACTTCTTTCATTGCACATAAAGCTCCAGTTTCTCTGTTAAAGGATAATAAAGTATTAGAGTATGCATTATGAGAACAAATGTTACAAAAATGGCGTTTACAGACCTATTTGAGCCAACATAAACACTTCCAAATGTCCCACGACCAATAAGTTTCCCCTTTTGCCATTGACTTTTTCTTGATGTCTTTGTAACCGAATCAAATTTGTAGCTAGTTTGTGGTGGTACTGGCAAAGGGTGGACTATAGCTACAGTTGCATGTGCATTGCTGTCATATCGACTCATTGGACTTTCAGTGAACGAATTCTTGTGCAATGGAGAGCTTGATAGCAAAGGAATTTTAGCACTTGTTCTTTTGTCTGGGCTATTAACTGATGAACCATCGTAATTATGTATATTTCTGTCATGAATTGACTGATAATGATATGGAACACCTGGTGAAGGCAGCTCTGGTGCTGAGTATAATTGATTTCCAGAAAATGTATCGATCTTGCTTGTTGATGGGAAGAATGCTTGACTTGAAATTGGAGCTGCTGGAGCACTGACAGTTTCACCATGCTTGTGTTCATCTTTTAAACTTGCTTGAGGCCATTTCTGAAGAAACTGTGGTTCCTTGTGTTCTGTATTCCTTGAACGATCTAGGCTAGCTATTATGCTGAAATATAAAATACGATCAATTAAAATCTAATGCATATAAGTTGCCCTAGATAATCAAATTAGGCCATTGCAGATAGGGTTAAAGATCACTTTAGGTTAAATCAGCGAAATAAACAATGTATATCGATTGATTACCCTGGAGGTGTCTTTAGATCGTGGTAATTGGAGTCGGAGATTACTCTTTTCTCAACGGATTTCCTACTTGCGTATTCAGGCGAGGGCAAAATGTACTTCGATGTCTGATTAGCGGCAGATTCGCGTTTGAACACAGCTGATAATTCAGGTAGAGGCAATATATGTGGCGTGGAAACTGGGTGAGAAGGAGGCTGAACGACGTCGTTATCCTTGAGGTGCTGGTGATTCGTTAGTCGACGGTGATGAGGTCCGACGGTACGACGAGGAGAAAATAACGAAACGACATCGGGTATACGAGTATTAGTCCTGTTGTTAATATAGTTATCATCGGCAGAAGAAGACGGAGCCGAAGAATTAGAATTAGATGAACATGCGACGTTATGCAACCAATGCATTCCAAAACTTTAAATTTAGGTCAAAAACTGCAGAAACACAAAACTGAATTAACAACTAGCGAATTCAATGTACGAAATCGGTGACTGTGGTGATTGAAAGGAGAGATTGTGCACAATGGTGGTGGTTTAATATATGAACGAAGATGACGTCATGGCGGTCGCCATTATTGTTGCCATTTTGCTCCGATTTCCCTCTCAAATCTCCCACTTTCTTTATCGGTCTGTGGTCGGAAATGGGCTATGGTGACTGAAGCGGTTTACCGTTTACGATTCTGGTTAGCAGGGGAGGTGTTTGGAATTATTTATATTATTATAAGGAGGTCAAAAACTTTGACTTTCTAAATGTTGTCAACATAACTTTTTCTTCATTAATGTTCAAAAATGTTTTTATTGTTATTTATCCATTTATAGCGTGTAACAAACACCCAATCGATTGAAATTGTCCCCCAAATGAGTAACATAAATTAGGCTTATTTACCACATGACTAAATCATAACATGAAACTCATGAATGGTAGGATTAATGAATAGACTAAGTTTTAATCATGTAACGGTGATCTGTAGTAAGTGTTTACAAATAACTTCTTGAAAATTCTATTTTCAAATTCTTCCCGAGTAAATATTTACTAAATGATCATAGAAATATTAAAAAATGATCATGGTATGGGTTAAATCGCTTACATTACGAGCAAAACTCGACCCTTAATAGAGCTATTATAATGAAAATACTCATAAAAAAGGACTTGCCGTCATTTGAATACACAGTTGAAATATTTTAATTTAGTTAAGTAAGAACTTGATATATAATATTACGTCAAGTGTGAAAAAAACAAATAAAAAATTTGGGACCAATCAAGCTAATAAATATATTTAAAAATGCCAAGCAATATATATGTCTTATTTCAGGTTTTTTGGTTTTGTCGGCTCTATAATAACTTTCCATCCGTTTTTATGAATCTAGTCTCTTGAATAGCTTAAGAAATAAAGAAAACTGACTAAATCCCACGAGCATTTTAAGATGAAGTTGAGAGAAAACCAACTACATACACAATAAGTTAAGCTATTGAAATAGTAATTAAACGTTCAATCATATGATTCTAAATATTTAAACAATAATCTTTCATATTATGCTCAAGTACACGGATAAATATTTATAAGCATTTTACTTCTCTAGTCTTCTTCCTAATATTATCTTTGTAAAATTACTATAGTAACTTCTTTCTATATAAACATAACGATTAGTTTTTAACCGACTAACGCTACATTTATCTGAAGAGAAGTTTGGAGGGAAAAAAGAAACCGTCAAATAACGGTAACATTTAGCCGCCGCGTCAAGGAGAAGAAGAAAGGAAATGAGGGTTGGATTGGACCAAGTATTGACCAAGTATTTTTCGTCAGCAAACCCGTGGGCCCCACCTTTGACTTCTTCTAGCGTTTTCCAATGATACCCTCCTTCCTTCCACCGACTTTCCTTTATTAACCCTCCCCACACTTTTATCCTCTTTCGTCGAATCCAACTATATTAATGTCAAATATGTCAAACTATATTAATGTCAAAAACTTCTCATTTCACTTTAAATTTTAAGTAAATTGCATGAATGGTCCTTTAAATTTATAGCAAATTTACTAATGGTCCTTTAGTTTCCAAAATTACATCGATGGTCCTTATTTTTGAAAAGTTTTTCACCGATGGTCCTTTATGAAAAAGTCCGTCTATTTTTCAAGTTAACTAACATCACATGTGATGCACATAGGGGTATTTTGGTCAATTTGTCTTTCCCCTTCTCAATTAAATTACACGGATGGTCCTTTAAATTTATAGCAAATTTCACCAATAGTCATTTAGGAAAGACAAATTGACCAAAATACTCCCATGTGCATCACATGTGATGTTAGTTAACTTGAAAAATAGACGGACTTTTTCGTAAAGTACCATCGGTGAAAAACCTTTCAAAAATAAGGACCACCAGTGTAATTTTTGAAACTAAAGGACTATTGGTGATATTTGCTATAAACCTAAAGGACCATTCTTATAATTTACTCTTAAATTTTTGTCCCACAAAAAATTTCTCGTTTCCCATATTTGATGGGCTCCACATAATAAAAAACTATTATTACTAAAGACCCCACCACTAATATCCACTAACTATCTTTCTCTATCCAATCTAACCTTATATTTTAATCAAAAGTATTATCAATGACCTCACCACTAACTAATACCTAAAAACTTGTGCAAAACCCAAATGAGAAGTTTTTTGTGGGATGGAGGGAGTATAAATTAGCTTTTATTAAGGCCCTATTAGCAACTGATCAAAGAAACTTGAAGATTATAAAAGTAAGAAACAAGAATAAGATGGAGAGAATTATAACACTTATGCAAGTGTGTTATGAGGTACATCTTTATATCTTCACATACATTGGTATTTGTACTAAATTTGTTACTCTTGAACCCATACTTGGTGAGTAATACAACATACGTATTTGGGTAAAACATTAATTGGATTAGACAATAAATCTTGACTAATTGATCATCCAACTAGTTGCATTGTTTATCTACATTATTACATATGTAGATATATTCATATTATAACAAAATATATTTTATAAATATTTTAAAAATCAATTTTTACATTGCACCGAAAAATGAATTGAATATGATTAAACTACAATAAAATTTTTACAAATTAATACTCAATAAATTAATAAACTCTCTTAAATAATAAATTTATTTGATCCCGACTTGAACCAATGTAAAAAATTGAAAAATTCGATAAAATAACAATATAATAATTTTTTTGGGACCTTTATAATTTTCGGTCCCAAGAAAATCTAAAACTAATAATTCATAAAAATCTAAAATTAATAATTCATAAAAATCTAAAATTAATAATTCATAAAAACTGAAAAAAATATACTACACTTTTGTTTACATTTAGTGTACTTCAGCTGATTTCCAATGCATATGAACACATTAGTTACTAATTTACGCTGAGACTCAAATCTTGTTGCAATGTAATTCTAAGAGTTATAAACTAATTTGTCTTTTTATTTGGTATGTAATGTATAATTACTTAAAACTTCTTTAAGTTAATAGTTATTAATTTATCGATAAATTAATAACTCTCTAAATTAATATATTTCTCCAGTCCTGACATTATTAATTTAAAGAGTGTTTATTGTAATCAGACCGGATTAGCTGGGTGGTTGGAATCGGATGTTAATATTGTTGAGTATTTATTATCTAATAACTACGTAAATGGTGTATAAATACCAAAAGTCTAAATATATGAAATAAAAACCATAAAAAATAAAATAAAATCTAAAATTTTCATCAAACTAAATATAATATTTTTAGATTCCAAAATCTAAATATAAAATTCATATTTATATTTTATTTATCTATTGTTTTTTAAAAAATTCATTTTTTTTGTTCAATCGGATTTTTATGTCCAACAGACCGGTTTCAACCGAATGATACAAAAGGATGGTGGTTTAGTTGTCTCCTAAAGGGTGAACTAGGTCTCGTGTTCAATCCCTTGTGGCCATGGAGGTTTACTTGCGCTGACTCCGGACAATCCGTAAAACGGGTAGTCACTCTGAGATTAATCGACTCGCAAAGCGAGTCGAAATCTATGTTATTTAAAAAAGTTCATTCGCACATTGCATTACAAGTATTTTACATCATGGACCTGCTGGGGAGGTTGCAACTTCGGAAAATATTTATGGTAATTTTAGAATTGAAATATGTTGTAGAATGTAGAAACTAAGACCGGTGCCAATGGTGACGGCAACTGACGCCGTCAGTTGCTGCCAACTCAGCGCCACGTCAGCATACAAACTAACTAACACTAAACTGACGTACCCATGCCAACAGCACTCCGTCACTTCACCAACTTTGGGCCCCACCACTTTTCTTTTTCTAATAAAATATACAACTAATTAAAACATATAACTAATAAAAATAAATTACATTAATTAAAAAAAGACATTATATAAAAAGTTTATTTTTTAAAAAAAAAATTGAATTTTTTAGATTTTTTCTGAATTTTTTAGATTTTTTTTAGATTTTTTTAAATATTATTTTTTTAAAAAACTTTAAAAAAAATTTAAAAAAAAAATAAAAATAAAATATTACACTCTCTCTCTCTTCCCCTCTCTCTCTCTCGCTCCAGCGCTCCGTCTCTTCCCTCGCGAGTTTGCCGACCGGCGGTCCAACCGGCGGCCAACCGGCGGACCGTGCCAACGGCGCCGGTTCCGTCGGTGGCCAACCGGCCTCCCGATGGCACCCGTCTAATATGACAGTGTTTGTCGGGCTATACTTTGGGCCGTTAAACAATGAAAATGGAAAGATTCAAACCTTTGGGCATACATTTCTCAATTCGGGCCTAAAACGTTTTGATCTACATTTCCTAGAAAACCTTTGGTAAAACGTTTTATAGATCAAATACATTTCAAGCAAAACTCATCCACCAAAGGAGGAGATCATTATAACAAGAAGAGTAATAGTATTTCTTCCTATCATTTCTTCCTATATCATTTCTCTAATGAGAATACCCTTTAAAAAA
This sequence comes from Calendula officinalis, assembly GCA_963853835.1. NCBI lineage: Eukaryota > Viridiplantae > Streptophyta > Magnoliopsida > Asterales > Asteraceae > Calendula > Calendula officinalis. The sequence continues at coordinate 62,555,400 of OY970827.1, forward strand.
CTATAGATCAACTATAATAAAGTAAACCTATAGAAATGCTTAGAATCGGACAATAGCTAGAAAGATACAATGTCAAAAATTTGTAAATAGGAGTTAATCATTTCAATATTGCTGAAGATATAAAATATAAGTTTACGTTTACGAGTATACGATAAACAGAAAATTCACTACATCATGCTTATTTCTATAGGAAAACATATATCAACTTTTATTGCTGAAGATTTATACTTTAATTGCTATGGTACTCGATTTCAGTTTAATTAGGGACATGTGAGAGGGTATTTTATGAGTTTAATATGAGGTTTAGCATGTGAATAATAATTTAATTGCCTCAAGTATTAATTGAAGATAGACCATTTTTCTGTGTCAAATCTAATGCACATGTGAGTGTGGCTTCCCCACTTTTTGATTTTTGGGGTCATTATTCAATTGTAACCTCCATACTTAATGCGTTCACATAATAATATTATTATTATGGAAATTAGGGGTAATGTTAACATTAATTTAATGAACTAATTTTCCTTTTAACTAATGAAAGTCTCCTTAGGTGGAGAGTTCGAGGGAAGACATATTGCCCCTTGTGAATGTCACAATCTAGGCTCGAACCACTAACTTACTAACTAACAGTTCAGAGAAAACTAATGAAATTTAACATTAATAAACAATTAATTGTTATACTAAACGTATCATGACTAAAATTGAGAAATTAGGAGATTTAGAATCTAATACTTCCTCTGATTCAAAATAAGTGATACATTTGGGGTTTCACGGTTTTTGAGGCAAAAGATTATAATGATGGTTAAATTAGATTAATTGGATGGTTAGTGGGGAATGAGTCCCACACCTTTTGAATAAAGTAAGGTTAATGATGTTTAAAAGTAAAAAGTAAGGGTAAAGGGTCATTTCACTTTGTTAAAGTAGATAGTTAGTGGGTGTGGGTCCCATTTTATTTGCCAAATAAGGAAACTTTTCAAAATGTATCACTTACTTTGAATCACCCCAAATTGGAAAGTGTATCACTTATTTTGAATCGGAGGAAGTACAAGGGTACAATAGATATGTAACATTTCTTTATTATTATTGTTATTATTGTGTTACTGCTACTTATATTATTGTTATTTTTATTACTATTATTATTGACCAACTTGCTGATGCTTCTACACCCTAAAGATGATGATTAGCTGGCGATATTGTTTCGGGTTATCAGCTAGCTGGTCCTTCAATTCCAAGACTTGAAGCTGATCAGAACCTAATTAACGGTTGTTCAAACCTTCAGTTAATCAACACTTGATCAGCTGGTCACTTAGGAATGAGGTGCCGTTTGTGTACATACACTGATAGCTAGGCGCACTCAACTTAATCTGAGATGAAAAGTATTTATTTGTCTTAATTACCTTTTCATAATTTACATGACCAAACATTTGATTCTCATAATCTTACTTAACTTTGGTGTTTGTTTTCTTATATACTTCTAGAGTTACTAGAGATTGTCCCTTAACTAATTTTTCTTTCTTGAGAATTTTAAGAATTTCCCTCTTACAAACCTCCTTATCTACCTTAGCAAACTTATGAATCTTATCATTATATTAGTAGATGTTTCTTAATTTATAAGTTCAATGCTTGGTTCTAGATAATCACATACAAATTTGTTAATCGTAACAATGTCATCCATCTCATGTGTTTCGTGGGGGAGAAAATATTAAAAAGAAAATGAAATAGCTCTTTGCGGCATCGTTCGTCGCCGCAAAAGGTCTCCTTGAAAGTCAAAGTCTTCTTTCACATTTTTTTTTTGTTCTTTAGCAACTTTTTACGGAGTCAGCTGTCGCCACAAAAGCATTTCTTCGCAAAAAAATGTTTTTTTCTTGTAGTAGTGTTATTTGCTCCATGATTCACAAATTGTATTTAAAATTTTTGTTTCTTTAATTGCTAAGCCTAGAGCTATTAATTTTCAGTATTTCATTAATCGTTTTCAGTTCTTCTAACTTAAGCGTAATTTGTTCTAATTCATTTTCATTTGCCGAGAATTTTCTATTGGTTCAGGTGATTTTTTATGCTATTTCGAGGATTGTTCGCGTCATCATGATTCTTAAAGTTATATGTATCAAAATTTTGTTATTACAGTATTTAGTTTGTTTTTGCTTGTGTTAGCAAGTTTCTATTTGCTGCTCGTGTTCGGTTCTGTGTCTTGCTGTCCTATAGCCCATCCGTTGTTTTTTAATTTACAGTTTAATGCTAATTTTCCAATCAAAAGATAATAATTATGTCCTTTCTCTTTACCTACATAAAAAATTAAGTACTTCCTCCGTCCCATAAAAAAATTCTCAATTCTCCTTAGAATTTTGTCTCACAAAAAAGTTATCATTTTAAAAAATGAGGGGTTCACTTAATAAAATAATATTATTACCAATGATTTCATCAATAAATCACTTACTCTCTCCAATCTAACCTTATATTCTAATCAAAAGTTCTACCATGCAAGGATCTCACCACTAACCATCTACTAAAAGCTTGTGTTCAAGATAAATGAGAACTTTTTTGTGGGACGTAGGGAATAGCTATATGCAAAAATCCATTATAATATCTATTATTTTATCTTGACATAGTAAAAATTCTATAAATATTCGTTAAGAATTACTAAAGATATTAACAAAAGTCAAATTAAGTAGTTTTATATGGCAAATTATACAAGTACCAAAATGTTGTTTATATTTCAACAGAAATAATATCTTCATGAAAACCAAATTATTGACTATTCTGTTATTCGATATTGTCTTGTTAGTGGTGACAAAATCAAATTCTGGTGTGATGTTTGGGTAGATAATCAGCCGTTGTATGAGAAATTTAACCGTTTATTTCGCTTAGATGTAGAAAATGATTGCTTGGTCAAGGATAAATGGAATGGAGGGTGTTGGATCTGGCATTGGCGAAGACAATTACGAGGAGGCATTGAAGAGGGACAATTTGGAAGTTTAACGAATCTGCTTGATCAAATCAATATTGAGGTTGGAACGGATAAATTATGTTGGGTTGCGGATCATCAAGTGGATTTCTCAGTTGCAGGGGCTCGTAAACTGATAGATAATTTCCTCCACCCGGGCATTGATTCTATCACGACTTGGTGTAATTTCGTACCGATAAAAGTCAACGTTTTCTTGTGGCGTCTCAAGTTGGACCGGCTGCCGACCAGGCAAAATCTGTCACGTAGAGGTATGGATATCCAGTCGATTGTATGTCCGGTCTGCCAATCCATTATGGAATCGGTGGAACATCTTTTTTTCAGATGCCAAGTAGCGATGCAGGTTTGGACTTCCATCTCTAAATGGTGTGATATTGGAAGTTTTGCGGGCAGTTCTTTGGACGATTGGTGGATGGTTATCTCCGGTTTGAGGCTTGCAAACGTTGTTGTGATGAAGTTGAAGATGATAGGGATGACCACGTGTTGGATGCTTTGGAGATTCAGGAATTCGATGTTATTTGATATTGGTAGCATTAGAAAAGGAGATATTATTGATTTAATTGTTTTACATTCGTTTAATTGGTTAACTCACAGAAATCAAGCTTGTAAGATTTCTTGGGTTGACTGGATTAAGAACCCGTTGTTATGATTTTGTTTAGCGTTTTGCTAAACTTTTTATTGGAGTGAGGGTCTCGGGTGGTGATGATAATGCCGAAGCTCTTCCCGTAGCCTTCTTTTTGCTGTTCAAAAAAAACTTACTCATTTGAATAACACAACTTTTAAAATCAAATATTTATATGATGAAAGATTATAAGTATATTACGAATGTCACAACATGAACAACATGAAGTAGACTTAAAGATTCAACATTAATATCATTTCTCATATTTTAATACCCATCTAACTATTTAAATCATCTCATAGACTATCCGGCCAATTTCTTTTGACCAACTCAGATAAGCACAAAGCAGGGACAAAGAGGTAACTCAGATTGCATTTAAATTATCCTTCAGAAACTTCATATATCTCTCTCTCTCTCTCTCTCTCTCTCTCGGAGCTGTAACAAACCCCGAATTTTCGGTCAAAACACACTCCTATTCAATCGGGCGGTGCAGATTACACTATCCTCTATCTCTCACACACAAACACACACTCGTCAATATATTGTTATACTATACATATATGTATATATAGTTATATATGCCCATATAGAGGAGACGAATGACGTCGTCTTCATCCTGGTAATTAAATGGTAATGCCTATTTTTCATTCTTCTTCCTTAAGCTAACTTTGTGTGTGTTCGTTCTTCATGTTTGTGGTTCTCTCTCTGAAGAAACCCTTGAATTCAATCTCGTCTTTATTTTTGTTTGGGATCTTGAAGATCGGATATATCTCTAACAAAATACATCCATCTCTCTCTATTTTTTTACATAATTTCATGCACTAAATAGTTATAAAACAAACAGTTCCATTTCATTCTTTTGTTCAGGATATATTATTTCCTTAATTTAATTATTCTCGTTTGTTTCTGCAGGCGATAATGTTTTTGTTCATTTCTGGAAAAGGAAATAAATTAATAACGTGATCGATCGAGGTTTTTGACAACAATCGAAGCTTAGGTACACAAACAATATTTATGATTCATTTTTTTTTTGATTTAAATTATACTCCGTATATGTGTTTGATCCTTCTGATTTAGTTTCCTTTTTTCTATATATTATAAAAAAAATAGATCTAAAACGATCAGTTTATAAGCAATTCATTATTTAAATTTTTATTGATTTTCTATTTTCATTCACATAAATCGTTCTCAGCTTTGTTCGTGTGTATGCATCATCATTCCTCTTGATCATTGTAGAAATATTTATTTTGTCATCTTGTGATCTTCGTTCAAAGGTAAACACGTCATTAACAATTTTCAACTCTGCCAGCTTTCACTAAACAAATCCCGTTATTTGACTTGAAATGAAATTGTGTGTTTCGATACACAAAAAAAAACCCTAATTTAATTGCCACCACCTGCTTCTCTTAAATCGGTAAACGAACCTTCGCTGAATGCAATGTTATATTTATTCATTCATTAATTTACACACATCATAAATTCATATGTACTACTAATTAATTATAGTTTACAACCAAGCGGTATCTAGTGTTTAGAATTAGATGTCTCATAAGACTTTTGATGATTCAGGTTATGTTGTAAAAAAATATTGTGTAGATTTAGAGATGTGTATTAACTGTTTAAAAGAATTATAATTTATATATAACCATTAGACATTTTCTAATAAAAATTTGGATTACTTTTGTTGTGAAGGTGTCCAAAATGTCATCCTCAAATTCTCCTTGTGCAGCTTGCAAGTTTTTAAGGCGAAAATGCACGCAAGAATGCGTTTTTGCACCATATTTCCCACCGGACCAACCTCAAAAATTTGCAAACGTACACAAAGTATTTGGTGCAAGTAATGTTGCAAAAATCCTTAATGAAATCAACACAACACAACGGGAAGATGCAGTTAATTCATTAGCATATGAGGCTGATGCAAGATTAAGAGATCCAGTTTACGGTTGTGTAGGGTTAATATCTGTTCTTCAACACCGATTAAAGCAAGTTCAAGGTGATTTACACAATGCGAAAATCGAATTAGCTAATTACATCGGGCCTTCTGCGATGTTACCGATTTTGAATCCGGGGTTTATCCCGCAAATTACGAATATGACATCGAATAATTCGATGCAGGTTTTACCGTACAACATGCAACCTATGTTGAGTATTGCTAATTACGAGCAACAGCAACAGCAACAACTGGTAGCTGTTGCTAATTATGAACAGCAACAACCACAATCACAACCACCACAGCAGTCGGAGCTAGTTAGGTTTAACGGTGGGTTTGACGGCGGTGTAGGGACTGGGCAGGTGGCTGGTAGTGGGTTTAGTCCGATATCTGCTCCGGCGAGTATGTCACCGGCTTTAGCATTAGGTAGTTTTAATAATGTTAATAATAACATGTATCAGATCCAACAGCAACCGCCGGCTCAAGAACAAATTAATCCGCACCTGAATTTACAACCGCATCAGCTTTTGCTACCGCAAGAAACTCAGCCGGCGCCGGCGGCCGTGCAGAGAGCAGCCAGTGAGGAGGATCGGAGTGTTGCTCCGTCATGTTGATTTTGGTCACGTACTGCGTTTTCCACGCTGTACGTCTTGAGCTACGTATTCTTCAAATATTTAATTTTTTATTCCGGTAACCCTTTTTTTCTCTTTACATAATTGTTTTAATTTATTTAATGTTTATCATATTTAATTTTGACGGTAATTAATAGGAAAGCTTATTTTGGGAGCTAAGAGAGTTTATTATCATCTATCTATATGGTCTTCAATTATGTTCTTTAATAGTTTTTTGATTTTATATTTATGTAAGAATAGTGTTGACTACTTCCTTAGATTGAAGATGAAAACTATGTTATCTTTCATAATAAGTGCTAACATTTTTTAATTGAAAGAAAGGAGTTAGTACTTAATAGTTGATACACCCAAGTAATTTTTTAATGCGAGATTACTTGGTGATCTATAACAAAGATGTTACTGATCATACTATACAATTAGTGGGGGATATCTAATAAAACAACAGATAATTATATTATTTCATTTTCTGTAAATTCAATATGTTCATCGATTCGGATTATACGTTTTTTCTAGCATCTTGACTCGATTTATATGTAAATTCAAAAAATTAAAATTAAGAGGCTTGTTATATTAGTAGATATATAGAATATTGAGTTCAATAAAAAAAAATGTAGTTTTGAATTGACTTACATTTTTTAAAATGTTGTGGTTATAGATGTGTAGTTATTATAAGGGCGGCAATATAATTTTAAATATTCAAAAAATAAGGAATTAAGAACTTTTAGCTACAATGTTTATAAGAGCAAAAAAAGATAAGATTGTGGATAGGTAAGTTTCCCGTAATAAACTTATTGCCACAAATAAGAGCAAAATAATGTAAGATTTTATAATCTCTACTATTTATCCCCATCTTAGTCCCTTTTCAAAATTTGATATTGCCAATATATATGACCCCCTTTCCTAAAGTCTATATGAAATACTATAATATTTTGATAAATTAATCACACTAGGGTGACCAAACCGACCCACAAGATCGAACCGACCCGAAGGACCTGACCAACCCGGACAAGTACTGGACTAATATACACATGAGTATCCGGGTTATGGTTCTTCGTTTGTATGTCTTTCGGTGTTCGGGCTCGTTCGCCGGTAGTGCAAAAGCTGGCTGCCAAATTATTTTTTTAATTGGGCTTCTCCTTAAATTGATTTTAGGTTTAACTTGACATGAATGATACCATCTTGTATTAATTTTGGAATGGAATGAATCTTTGATATATGCACAAGAAAGTAGTTTTTATGAAAGAAAGTGTAATTACTAGTTGAGGATGCAAAGAAGATACATTATCTATCCAGACTAGTGCCAAATGCATCTTCCTCGGTTGGCAACTGAAGGTTGTCTCCAAAGACATCTTTTGGCACGGTACATTTAGTAGGAGACATCAATTGTTTAGGCGACATATCAAATAAAGAGGGAAAGTGATATTTTAGTCGGGATTAATTATTTTTTTATATTTTGTTCTCATTAAAATAGAAAAAATCATGTGATAATTACATGTGATTGTATATACTTGATCACATGTGATTATACAAAAATATCATATGTGATCAAGTATACAATTATCATATAATATTATTTTTTAATAAAAAAATAATAAAATAAAAAATAAAATAAAAATCATAAAATGGAATTTATGTGGTTGTCAAATGATCAAAATACCCCTCCATGTATAATATATGTGATTAATCTTGATTATTAATTATTATTAATCAATGGTTAAGACTTATCCCTTGGGATAAAAAAAAAATTAAAGACTATCCTAAACAATTACCTACAAGGTTATATTGAATTTAAAATTAGTTGTATATATTAGTACTAGCTTCATAGCCCGCCCCGATGGGCGGGCTAGTTTCAAAAAATAAAATACATAACAGCGAAAAAAACCGTAAGAAATCATATAGCCAATTATTATCGATATGATGAATAACGTTTTGTTGTACATGAATAATTGGTAAAAATAAATCAAAAATGAAATAAAGCTTCTTTGTATATGAAATTTGTCGTTGAGTTTATGTGGTTACCATCTTCATTGCAACAAATAACTTTCAAGACTTTCTTGCTCTTCACTTGAAACATCAATATATAGTTGGGCATGTGATAATATCAATGTTTTGTGAAACAAACCCACCTGTGACAATGCTTGCTCTTGATTTTTATTAATAGTCATTGCAAAACGTAGTTGAACAGGAAACTGTGTTCGCTTCAATTTGAAAGAAATCTTGTTGTCGAAAGAACTAATAATCATACGCGGGATATGGCAAACTATACCAGTTTTGCCACCTGATATGATATTACCTTCATTTATATTATTTCATTCTTAACATTTGTAGCATAATTCTACTTTTGATGAATGTTCTACATGCACATTACATGAGCATTTATCTTTAACTTCAACACATGATACGGGACACCTGATATTTTTAGAGTATTCAAGAATTTTATGGTCTAAACATCTAGCCTAAACATAGTATCATCAACCATTTCGTGTGTTAGTGTTGATGATAATATGTTTGGATTATAACATATGTTTGAATCAAGACATTTTTTTTTTCAATTTTTAATGAGTATACTCATTTCGTAAAGAATTTAATTTTAAGAACTTTGAATATATTTCCATGTAAGAGATAACTTAATTGACCATTATGCCCTTTGAGTCACACACTGAGTCATCATTTTGATGAATTCTAATTGGATGACCATTCCATGTCACATTTACATGCCATCAAAGATAATTCAAGTCCTTGTATCATATATAGGTGGTAGATTTATTTAATACTGTCATGTCTCCTTCAACCTTAAGATAGAAATATGTAGTTTTCCTCGCTGATGTGAGGCATAGACGTTTGCTTTACTTTTACATAACTAGGTATTAAATGAATGTCTTGTGGGGTTTCAATATTCCTTACAAGCAATATATTCATCCTCTCTTTAGTCACCTTCGACCCTTTATCCTTATATTTTGATAATAAAAGAAAAAACAATTCAAAATGTGAAACTTGTTAACATTATTATTGTTGTATCTGCAGTTATTCTTTCGGCACCATCCAAATTGAGAAGATATAATTACATTTTTATATATGTGAAAACATTAAACACTGATTCATTGTTGGAGACTATTAATAGGCGTTGTGGAAAGTAAAGAAGCATATGAACACATTAAATGTTGCATCTTTATAAATGTAACTAAGAGATCAACAGTCTTCAAAAGTCAAAATTACAGTCTTCAAAAGTCACTTTTAGTTGTCTTTTGTTCAAAAAGATGTGTCATATGGTTATAACCAAAAATAAATTAACCAAAATGTGGATAACTTATTATTGAAACAAACATGGTTAGAGATAAAAATAAATTAACCAAAATTTGAGGCTCTTAACCAGCAAGCAAGCCAGACTCACCTTTCAGCCTTTATGAAATGTGTAGTTAATAGTTTAGAAACAGTAAATCCAACAAATGTGTCCACATCAAAAAGTTCTTTCAGCTTCTCGTCACATAAGATTCTTCTTTTATCATTCGGATCCTTCAACAACAACATCTCATAAGAAATATTGTATATACATACATATAAATATATATACAGGTGAAATCAACTCCAGACCATCAGATTAGCTGGAAAGGTGGGTGGTCCCCCATTGACTTTGATCCAAGGGCTGTGAACAGCTTTTATCTCAGCCTTTGGATCAAAATGGTGGGGACCACCTAGCCTGGAGTTGGTGAAATCAAGTCTATACATACATAATTACATATACATACCTGGAGGTTATTTTGTTTAATGTAATCCCAAATTCTTTTAACGACATCTGAACGTGCTAATGCATTTTCGCCTGTTCCAAGAAACTTGATCAAAGCTTCTGAAAGTTGAACCGGAGTAAGAAGACCACCACCGGTGCTGCCACTACCACCGCCCTTCTGCCGCTTCTCCTTTCTTTTTGGTTCATCTGTATCTGTAACACAAATTAAATTAATTTGATTAAAGATAGCTGTAAATAAGATGATTGCTAACATATAACTACTTAGCTGTAAACTAATGCTTTTAGAGTACTTAATTAGAAAAAAAAATGTAAAATAAAGAAATTTAACTTTTGCACCATTCTCACCTTCTTCCCTTTCCTTCTTTGGCTTCTTTTCCTTCGGTGTTGTACTGACTGCAGCTGCGGGTAATAAAATAAAAAAAAAATATAATTTTTTGTCATATATTCCAATCATGAACTAGAAAAACCCCAAACATCAAACTGTACTGGTAATAAATATGAAGAAATATGGTGATTTTTGAAGTACAAATGAACAATATATAATAAGAATATGAATATGAATACACACACACACACACACACACAGAGAGTACATACCACCATCAGAATTCAATGGCCATATATGCTTAGTAAGTGCCTTGTTCATTTGAAACATGTCTATAGTATCAACACCAAACAGTTCACGAAATTGTTCATCACAACATATATTTCTTTTATTGGTTGGATCTTGCATGTCATGTTCATGAATGTAGCTCCAAAGTTGTTTAACAACCTGTGATCAAAATGATATTAAGGTATAATAATATGTGTATACAGAATCATAAAACGGAAAAGATTATAAATTTATGCAGAATGCTATTACTACCTCTGTTCTGGCTAACTCAGGTACTCCCATTAATCTCTGAAGTTGTGGAGAAAGACTACATAATTTGGTAAATCCGCCCCCTTTTTTCTTCACCTCTTTGTTCTCTGTTTTTGACCTAATTAGACAAACTTTACAATTTAGTTCTAATCCGATTTCATTATAATAGACATTCTGAAAGCTAATTAACAGATTATACATTATAATAAAGTAAAATAAACAAGTTTCTCCAAAGTTGCTTACAGTTAACAAATTACTTCCTACGTTCAAAGAAATAAAATTTAAGAGCTGCATTCATATTGTACTTTTTGACTGTCAAATCAAGTGAAGTTATATTTCACATCGTTATTCCATAAGTAGTACTTTTTATAACGTTTTGTTCAGTTTAGCAATCATAAAATCAGTATCAATTTGGAATTGCAAGGGCAACAAATTTCAACGAATTTCACAATCAATATGAGTGTGCCTTCACTAATTTAATTAAAGTGAGTAATTAGCTCAATAAAGTAAAGAAACATTAACAATTTAACCTAATTCAAAAAATTTAACAACTAACCCTCTTTTTTTGCTACCACCACTCTTGCCATTACTTGCTTCTTCTTCTTCATCAACAGCTAATTCAACTTCCTCTTGTTCTTCTTCCTCGTTATTTTCTTCGTTTTGTTGTTGATTTTCAAGGAACAGATCGATTTGTTCGCGAATAAACGCCTTTTTCTCCTTTAAATCGATTCCAAAATCTTGCTCGAGTTGCCGGCGTATGCTAGCTGTTGTGGTGGTGGTGAGATCAGCTGTGGTTAGGAATTCACGTATCCGGCCGACGAGCTCGGATTCCGATACCATTTCTCGCCGGCGGCGTGAAATGAAATTCGGTTGGCGGTGAGGTAATTGTGATTGTTGCCTGAAAATGAAAAAAAAGGATATCCGATTCGAGGGAGAAAATAGGTAGAGGTCGTTGTAGACTATGAAATTATATTTACAAATTACCTCCTTCTAGTTTAGTTTTGTGTCATTTTCAGTCTAAGGGTACGACTTGAGATTGTCTTTAAGCCGTCATTAGTCAAATAGGCTAGTGGTGTACATGGGCCGAAGTCAATTTTCAATAGGCTCAAGCTTAAGATTGGTGCCAACCGCATAAGCCCAACGCCCAACTCATCACCTGTTGACACAACAAGTCAGTTAGAGCTCGTCGATTGAACTTTGTTGTTAGCGATAGGTTGAAATGGTGGGTCCCAATGCATTTTAATAGGGTATTTAGTATTTTATATGTGTATTTTATATTGGCGGGGCCTGTAAACTGAAGATAAGATGTATTGTTGTCATGAGTATGTCAATTTAATATTGGTTGGATTGTGAGCTGAAGTGTCAGTTTTGTTATTGATGTGACTGGTCTAAGCTTGTTTTACTCGAATTGCGTATCGATTAATCTCAGGACGACTATTGACTATGTGGGTAGACCTTTGTGGCCACAAGAGAGTTTTTTTTTTTTGGCTCTTACGGAATTGAACCTAAGAATTCCTGAGAATTTCATCATTTTGAAAAACAAATCCAACAACTAAACCACCACCCTTGTGATTTTTATATAAATTCTTAGCATCATATGTCATGTTTTGGATTATTGAACGTGTATGTTATTCGTGTATATATACATGACCATTATTTGTGTATGTGTGTTTTTCAATATATTTTATGATTTTCTTAATGTATATTTTGATTTAGGTTAAATGTTATTAATTTGCATATTTGTTTACTAAATTATGATTGTTCTAGATGAGTTTTTGCTGGGTTCTACCCAAAAATAAGTTCTGCAAATAACTCGATCTTCCATTCATATTAGCGGATAATAATTACAACCATTTCAGTTACAAACCGTTGAACATAATTTGTAAAAATATTCATTGCTTAAGATAAAGATGTGAAGGTTTTTCAGTTTTTTTGTAATATTCAATTGTATACTATTCAAAATGTTTTTCTAATCATACATAAATTTATATTAGTCTAAAAAAAATTCAATTATTTGGGTTTGGGAAAATCAGGGGAACTGTATTTCGCGTTTTGATAATTAATTATTTACATGTTACTTATTAACTAAACAAATAATCAGATTTTTCAAACATCAAAAATTCATATTATTAAATTATTGCGATTTCAAATTTAATAATAAATACAAATACTTATTTTTAATAATCACGTTTTATAACCACTGATTATTTGATTGTTCATTTTTCAAAACGTAAAATTCATTTTCAATTAGAAAACTGAAACACCCCTTCGTAAAATCAATTTCTTAAAAATTAAGAGTAATATTAAATGCTTTATTTATTAGTAGTAAATAATGCGTTAACTAGTCATAATTTTACTTTAATTATGTTACTAAATTTCTAATATTCTATTTATAGTCGACATGCTCATACATATTCATTCAGTTATTCAATCTTAATATCTCTTAAGTTGATTATCGTCAAATTACTATAAAATGAATACCGTGAAGTTTCTTCTTGCTACCGCTGTCACAATTATGTTTCTTTTGGGCAACGTGCATGCTTTAAATTGTAATCCAGAAGAAGATATAAAGGATTGCTATCCAGACCTGGAGGCCGGTGGACCACCTTCTTCAATTTGTTGCAATGAATTAGCGGATCATAAACTTTGCTTATGTAAATACATCGATATTAATCGCCCCAAGTTGCCGCCAAATTACCAGATCTTTCGCAAATTTAGCGAAACATGTGGCAATTTTGATTTCCCAATCTGTCCTACACAATAGTTTCTTATGGTGTAGATATCATCCCCACTAATAAAATGTGATGCATTCTAGTTGAATAAAACTATCAAATTTATGATTTTGCATTTATATTTCCTTTTTGTTTATACGTTTTTTTCATTATCTTGTGCGCAATATGTCTTGTATATCACGCTTATTTTATGAACAAGATGCATGCTGTAAGGACCATGCTTCAAAATGACCACTTTAAACATCATTTACAACCTAACCTTCCAAAGTCTTACCAAAATATTAAAAATTTAACAACATTTTCACCAAAAGACATACATTCAAAATAATGACTAGCTACAACGGATACAAACCAACTATACAAACCCCAAAAGACAAATACCAAACTACTATACCATACCAAAAGACTATACCAAAATAGAAGCTCTTCCAAAGCTTCAAGCTAACCAACTTCTGTAATCTACTCGCACTTGCCCTTGCCTTTATCTATACCTGAAAATAATGACAACTAAACGTGTAAGCTATAAAGCTTAGTGAGTTCCACAATGTATAATGTTATACTAAATAATTATATAAATCATCATAAATAAACAAACCAATAGTAACGGGTCAAAGTACCGGGTTAACATGACAACATCATCACAAAGCATCACATGACAATACCGGGTCAACAATGATCAAAGTAGAATTCCAGATTTAACAAAGCGCGTCATTCCCTCTTAGGCCATTAGGGAATGAGGCCGATGAAGGTGACCATGGCACCCCTAACCGAGTCCATGATCCAGCTTCACCACCACGGTCCATACCACTCCTCCGCCAGGTACTCCCGCGTCCACCGCCCAACATATTACACACAGTAATACTCGAGCCGCCATGGGTCCTCACGAAATGAAATGTCACTCTAGGCAATCCACTCAAACGGGTCAAGGAAGAATGAGTTTGATCATAAGGAATATCAATGTCTTCAACAACCGAAACAATATCCAAGGAAGTCAATTTGTTCCAAATACCAATTGATTATATTGTTTATATATATATATATATATATATATATATATATATATATATATATATATATATATATATATATATATATATATATATAATTAATTAAAAGTATACACATTGCACATAGGGAACTCACCTGGGATTAAACACTTGCCAACACGAGCCAAACACTTCCTTTAATCACTGTAACGCCTTAAATTTTATTGTATATTAAATAATTTAATAGTTAATTATTTAATTGAGATTATTTGTGTTTGTGCTATTGCGTGTATTTAATTCGACGTGGCGATTCAACATGTCAAGAGTTTTATTTAATCCGGGTCTAATTAATCATGAGGATTAATTATTAATAACTAGAAGGTTATTAATTTATTGCGTTAATTGATTATGAGATTTATTGTTGGCAGCCTAAATGATTATGATTTTCCCGAGGCCGGCCGAGTAGGCCAAGACCTCTATCCCCGTCTCCGTGCATGACCAAACCCCATGAGGTTGAGCTCGGTCTAGATAAAATGGTGTGGGCCAAATACTTGCTTGATTCCCTTGTGCAATCTCGTGTCCACCCAAGCAAATGCCGAGTTCGGCCCCAAGTGGATAATTACCATTCATGCGTGTCTTTCCCCACTCCTTGTTCGGTCATGTAAGCGTGGTGCGTTGGGCTCGTGAGTTTTGAGAAAGGCCAGGCCCATGTGCCATGTGTTTTGAGCTTGGAAACATAATAGAAGCATGTGCTGCATTTTATAAAAGAATGATAATTTTTTTTCTACCCTAGTTTTCCACACCAGCCGACATTCCCTACTCCCTACTTTCCTTCAATTGCGGCCGCCGTGAAACTCCGTTACCATCTTTTCCGTTTCTGGTTAATACTACCTTTTTTCCATTTTTGGTTGCTGCCATCTTTTCCCCTTATTGTTTGTGTGAAGAAAGATCGAGCCAAGAGATCTAGGTGTGTTAACGAGCTAATCCTGTTTCCATTCCGGCGAACCAATCTGTTCATGGTTCCGGTGAGCTCCGCCACCACCGTTTCTGAGTTCCGCCACCGTCGAGCTTCATTCCAGTGAGCCGTTTGTTCCTGCTCTAGGAGCCTTGGTGAGCTCCGACCCTATTGGTGAAACTTTACTTATACGGGGAAGCTGGTTCATTCCGATGAGTTTCACTTGTTCCGGTGCTATACTTTTCGGTAAGTCATCGTTGTTCTTTCCGTTCCCTGAGTCTTAATGTGGTTTAAGATATTGAAGGTTTCTGTTTTTCGTAATGTAGTCCCGAAGTAGTCGGAGGTTTCGTGGTGATGGTTGGATCAACCGGTGGATCCCATAAGAGCACGAGTTTAAGCAAGGTAGCAATCTCTTCGCTTTCTTTTCGTTTTCATGTACGTCTTCATGTTTTGAGGGTTTTGTTTGTCCTTACGTTTTGGTGTAAAAGACTGCGTCAAAACGACTATGGAAACGTTTTTGTTCCCTTCCGGATTCTTGTCATCTCATAGTAGGAATTGTGAAATGGGTTTTGAGTTATGCGGTGTCGTTTTGGGTTGTAGTATAAAGCTTCCTTGGCTGAAGATTCCTTTCTAGTGAACTTGTTACTTAAATGTATGGTATTGGTATGTAAGAATAGAAAATAAAAACGTGTCATGTTTCCTGCTATTGTTTTAATCAAATGAAGTATTTTACTATTATTTTAGTCAAGGAAAGTGTATATTAATTAATCGGGAAACATGTATTTTTTTATCGGTATTGTCTAAGTGTCTGGAATGGTCACTGATTTTGGTCTCTGAAATGTAGTGGTTGTCGGGTTGGGTAAAACCAATTGTCGTTTTGCTAAACGTTTAATAACCGAAAAACCGGGAACCGAACCTATAGGTTCTTGGTTCCTTAAAACGAAATAGATTTTTCAATAGAAGACTAAATGAAAGGTAAACAGATTTCTGAAGTTAAAATGAGTCTCGCGACTGTCGGGTGTCTCGGGAATAAGCGGGTTGTTATCGGGATTCAAATCGGGTTCTTTTAAATATCAACTAAAACTTTGGCAGATTCTGTCTTCTGAGTTCGGGACTGTTTTTACCACACTTAAAATACGTTTTTGGATTTTTGGCCCGTGCTGGTCACTTGTTTTCTGAGTTAGCTTTCCAACGCCGCAACCCTCTCGTTAATCCGAATTACGGTTTAAAAGTTATAGTCAATTTAGTATGCTGCTGTTAGGAAAATGACCTGTGAGATATGCCTGTCTTGCATCACTGTTTTGTGACACTAAGAATCTGTTTTAGCCAGCGACCGTCTCACAGAGATAGGTAGTTCTGGTTGTCTACTTTTCATGGTAAAAATATGGGATAAATCTACTGCACAGTTTAAGAGTTATAGCAGTTTCCGTGAGACCGACGGGTGCTGCCAGTTTTCTAAATTGAGTCCTTAGAACGGATTGTAATTCGGGTTTCATTTTTATGCTTTTAGGATCATCTAGGATTAACCGAGCAGCGCCTTAGAGTATTGAGGATCCTTTGGAGCTTACGTTTCTCGAGGTGAGTATTCTCACCGTGTATTCAGTTTTAACGTTGTACATGCATGACTTATGTGTTATATTTCTTGCACCATAATTGTTATCTGAGCTTGAGCTGTTATCTGAGTTTGATCCGCTATCTGAGTTTGATTTGTTATCTGAGTTTGACATGCTATCTGAGTATCTGAGCAGCTGTTGATTTATTTTAATCTGAGACATTGTGCCTGGGTAACCGAGCTCGGCACAGGGTCATTCTGTGCTACTACTTGGTAGGGCAATCTGAGATAATTATGTTAAAGAAATAATAAAACATAATAACACACATCTGAGCTTTGGGATCACCTCCCGTCTGAGTTTTTGGAATTATTCCCGTCTGAGTTTTTGGGATTATTCCCGTCTGAGTTTTTGGGATTATTCCAGTCTGAGTTTTGGGATCACTCCCGTCTGAGTTTTTGGCTTACGCCTATCTGAGGTGTGAGGAGGGGCGAGGTTGATCTCTCGTCCCAAATCACACAAGCGCGCTATATAAATTAAAATCTGAGTAATAAAATCTGAGAAATAAATCTGAGTAATTAATCGAGTAGATTCTGAGTAGGAGTACACCGATGTGCCCTCATGTGTTGTATGTTAGGATTGTTTGCATTTTGAGATATTCACTCAGCTTCTCCAGCTGACCCCTATTTTCCCCCACATTGTTTCAGGTACCAGCAGAGGAAAGGAGAAGGTGGATGGTTGACCGCTGTATCTTTCATTACCGATGTGGACGGCATTTAATATTTTAAAAACACTTAATGTTAACTATTTCCGCAATAAATATATTTTTAAATGAAAATACTATTATTGGGATTTAATTATTCGAGTTATTGGGACCTTTTGATTATAATTTTGTTTTCAAAAATTTTAAAAATCTTGTAAATTTTAGGGTGTTATAAGTTGGTATCAGAGCACTGACTTGAGGGATTTGGATTCACAAGGGGTGAATTCAAACTCAAGTTTGAGTTATGAGTTTTTAAAATGAGAAATGAGTAAACTATTTTCTGAGTAAAGATTCCACATCCAGTATGCAGCATGTCACGTCGACCTCTCGCTTTCCAGTTGCCGGTAATATTTTAGAGGTTTTATTTATTTGAGAATTTCGTGGTATTCTGAGTTTTGAGGAATGACAAATATGAGAATTGTTGTTATTATTTTGAGTATAATTCTGATTTAACTCTGAGTGTATTTCGCGACGAGGATCGCTTTTCTGAGTATATCTTCCGTGTGTAATTCTGAGTGCATTTGCGTCATACATGCTAAAAATTATAATTACATACAATTTTATATAATCTATGAGGTTTTATAATTCTGATAAATTTGTAACCAAAAGGGGTAATAAATGGATATGAAATTTTGATAGTAATTCCATAAGTTATTTGATGAGAACATGTCTTGGGTAAATAAAAATGAGAAGGAATAAATTTTTCGTTTGGGAAAAGCACTTAATAGAAAGAGTTATGGAAACGACTAAATGAAAAATATTTTTACTATCAACCGATTTAAAGAATATTTTTATGGTGGTTTATCAAGTCGAGTGAAGTGAAAATACCAAGAACGTATTTTTTTTTTTAAAAAAAAAAATATTTAAATTTGATATTTATTTTAAGTTATTTACATTTGAACTAGACGAGAAAGCTTAACTAGAATTGGATTTTATTTTTATCCGTTATTTCAGAGTCGTTTTAGTTTTAATATTAAAACTTTAGTTGGATTAAGCATGTTTTTTTTTAAATGTTGAATTATCATTTGAGATTTTATTTAGTGGAACCTTTTCACTTATTTATCAAATTGAAAAATTTTAAATTTATGAGAAATTCGGGTGTTATGAAATCTTTGGACAATTAAAAAGGAAAATATTTTTTTTATAAAGAGATGAGACATGATGTATTGGGAAAATCTTTTTGCTGAGAAAATAATAAACCGAGATTTATTAAATTGAGATCAAATGAGAAAACTTTTAAAGTATGTGATTTTAATAGCTGAGTCTGAAAATCCATAAATTTTTTTTATGAATTCAGTGAGAGATTATTAATTTAACACAGAGATATTGAATAACTTATATAAGTTTGTTATACCAACTAATTGAGAAATTTCTGAGTCAAATTAATCAGATATTATTGAAGCTCATCATAAAGAGTAATTATATAAGAGGATTAAGAGGAAGCTAACGTCATCAATTTGATGATGATTTATTTAAAAACGAGTTAAAAGAGCGATAAATGGAATCAAATTAATCGAGGAACGCAATAACTGAGAACTCTGATCAAAAAGATATTAATCGGCATGCTCACAAATTACAATAAATTTAATATAAATGTGAAGAGGATATAAGTTATATTTATGAGGAATGATAAATGGCATATCCAAATGAAAAGTTTAAAAGGAGATTTGAATTGTAAAAATAACTAAGTGAAAATATTTCTATGAATCTGAGTTATCCGAGTATCGCGTACGAGACTAAATGTACGCATGATTTTCTGAGTAATGATTATGAGATTTTGAGTATGCACTGTTGGGTGCATATCTGTATTTAGCAGATATTGAAAATAAACTTCCTTTCTCCTGAGTGTGATTAAAAATTCCTTTCTCCTGAGTGTGATTAAAAATTCCTTTCTGCTGAGTGCGATTTGTTGGTAGGTTTATATGTGGGAAGTTGTAAACTTTGGGATTGACTCGTGACCAAACAGAAGTAGGTGTCGAAAGTAATAGAGGGCCCCTATTATCGTACACACCGAACTTTTGGTTGGTTACGGGGAGATTTTGAAGGGAACGATGAACCAATGCTTGTTATTGTGAATTTATTTTATGCATGTTTTTGTTTGAGTGAGTATATGTGGTTTATGTTATCATAATAGAGAATTCTAGTGCCAAACTCGAGGACGAGTTTTCTCCAAGTGGAGTTGAGAAGGAGTAAAAAGGGAAATTTCTAAAAAATAAAATAATTATCGGTATGTATTATTATGAGCATGATGCTTATACATAGAGATTTTTCTGAATGAGGATTTTAAAAGTATGAAATCTAGATACATATACTGGATTTGAAAATTTATAAGAGTAACCACCGAATAGAACAAATTGAGAATATTTGAATTAATTTTATAGTGTAAGTACCGAGTATACAAAATGACAGATCGGGTTTACTGGAGAAATTAACAAATCAAGTTAATTGGGTTAAGTGAATATCGTGCAAAAGGGAAGTAGTAATACTACAATTATATACAAAATAAGACAGTATACTTATTCTGGGGTGGTTATAAATGTGATAATGAGAAATCATTAAATTAAAGAGATGAGAACTTATTAATGAGTCGAATATGAGAAAACTGCTACAATGAAATTTGGAGGAAAATGAGTTAAAATGTGATCGGTAATTTGCTGGTAATGAGTTATTATTAAAACGAGCTAAATGATAGAATTTTATTTTGATTAATTATGGAGTAATTTTGAGTTATAAGAAATTTACAAATCGAGTTACATAAGCAAATTAATAAAATGAGTCAAAAGAGAAAAGTATTAAATTAACGGGAAGTTTTATTCAAATTTTTGAAGTATTATAAAGTGTTATGAGTTTTGAGGTATTATAAAATTATATGAGAAAACTCTATTTATGAATAATTATTAAACTCGAGATGAGAACAACTATTCAATAAATTTATATTGAACTGAGGAGAAATTTCGAAAAGACGAGAATGTACTGAGTTGATGAACCATGAGTAAACCGTAAGATTTAGAATAAAGTGTAACTGCGAATGGAGTAAATGAGAACCTATTAAAGGGAATTAAATGACAAGATCGTTAATTTGAGCTGTTTAAAGGGTTATCAACATCGGTAATATGCAAACCTAATAGAGTAAGGTAACAATATAATGTTAAGGAAGAGTTATTTTGAGAACCAATAACACGGTTGAGAGAGGGTATACCATTCCAAGTATTATAAGCTGGTAAATTGGAACACGCGAGTAATAATAAGAATTAGTAAAAAAGGTGATTTATACCTAATGCTATTACTTGTAAATATTATTACCTTATGAGTTGTTACTGAGTTAAAGTTTTGGGTTGCTTCTGAGTTTTGAGTTTGCTCCTGAGTTATACATTTTCGGGTTACATTCCTGAGATATGTTTTTGAGTTATTTCTGAGTGGGACTTCTGAGTTATATTTCCAGATCATATTTTGGAGTTATATACCTGAGTATATGAGAATTCTGTGCGATATGTATATTCCTTGTGATTTATGTGCATGCTTTTTATATTAATTGATAATGGTGTAAACCGCTAAATTATTTATTATGCTGTTAACGACTGCTGACCCATAGAGTAGAGGACCTTCCGAGTCATTTTGGTAGAAATTGTCGATAACGAAATTTATTTTACCTGTTCTAGAATGTTTATTAATCATGTGATAGAGCTGTGCGGGAAACTTTTTCCCCTAAAAACTTATTGTTTCCAGCTAGAATCTGCCCAAGAACATCCAAAAACACCCAAAATCGCCCACACCCGCCAAGAGAAAATTCTGGAAAAGTCTTGGACTGAAATGGGTCAAAATCCTGATTTTATGTCTGTTCAGCACTAGATAGCGCCGCTATCTGCAAGATAGCGCCGCTATCTAGATGTTAACATTAAAAATGCTTTAATTAGAAACGCGTATGTTACACATGCAAAGTAAGAACATGTCATATTTTTACACTTAGAAATGAATTGGTCATTTATTTTAAACAAACTAAAATATTAAGGTGGACATTTAATTTAAGATGTCAAGAGTATATTTTTTAACGACACATAATCTACTCCATTTATCCACGACAGGACTTAAACTCATGACTAGCCGGGAACTTTAGTGGTGCTATCATCCCCAACACAAGAAAATATATACATAAAAGCTAAGGACAAGCTAGAATAAGTTTACAATACAAACAAAGAAATATATAATAGACAAGTACAACACATAAACCAAATTAACGCCTAGCCCTATAATTCAACCACAAAAATAAAATATACATGAATTCATCTTTAATCCAAGAGGAAGAAAAGCTTATGCCATTAGAAATGTGGTTGTTTCTGGCCTTTTAAATTAACCAAACTAAACCTCCGATTACCACCTCCAATAACTTCATCTTCTTAATGCATATTCCATAATTAAGAATTTCATGAATAAGATGTACAAGTGAACTATTATAGCCAAAATTCAAGTTAAACAAACCTATGAACGAATTCTAAAGATCCTTGATTTTTTGGCATGAATGGAAAAGATGGTCAACCGTTTCTTCCACCGAACCACACAATTGACACATCATCGAGGAAATATTAACACCTCTGCTTTGCAAATTTTTCCTAGTTGGAATTCTATGAATAAGTAGTTTCCGAATAAAGCAATTGATTTTCGGGGGAAACGGCACCGGTTAAACCAGCCCGGTTTTCGGTCTTAAAATTTTCATTTTTAGAGAAACCGGGTTTACGGGTTCCGGTCCAGTCCGGTTCCGGAACCGAACACACACCTACCTCACATTGCACAGAAAGAAGATCATTATTGAATGAAAGAGTTTTTGCATGCATTGCGTACCGATTAATCTCAGGACGACAACTCATCATGCGGGACTGGGGTAGCCCGAGTTGACGCGGGTGAATCTTCGTTGCCGCAAGTGAGTATTTTTTTCTCATAGAGATTAAACATTAAATTTGCTGATAATTTCATTATTTTGGATAAATAAATCCAACCATTAAGTCACCATGATTATGATTTTTATATAAATTCTTAGCACCATGTATCATGTTTTGGGAGGATGTAGCATTATCCTCATCTTATTACTTGTGATTGATTAAACATGTTATATGATATTACATATAACTTTAGCTCGTCATTTGAACTATTAATTCATGTTAATCGAATTGCTTTTTTGTTGCAGCTTTGTCAAACATGAATCTGGTTTATGGGGTTTAAGCCTATTATCACAAAATTCTTAAATTGAGTACTTATATATAATATGTATGATTTTGTTTGAAGTAATATAGTAAAAGTCTGTTATAACTTATACGATTACATAAAGATTATTATTTGCATAATTCACAATCTATGAATATGTTAGGACTGAATTTTACATTTACTTGATCTCTAATCACAAGTTAATAACCTTCGGCAATTTGGTTCATATAGCTGAAAGCCTGAAAAGGCGGAAGTTCTTTAGTTACCATCATTAAAGATGTTTTGATACATTGTTTATCCGGTTAACAAGGTTCATACGGGTGGGAAGATGTTTGTTGATGATTCTCCAATAGCAAATGTTAACTTTGATTATATGTTGTCTATGGTAATAATAATTATAAAACATCGGTTTATTACTATGGGAAATAGGTCACTCGCCTGTGAATTCAACCATGTGGATGATGAGATATTATGAGAAAACAATTTGCAATTAACTAACTTAAATGGTTCAAAAAAGATATATAGTTAAGCTCAAGATGCAAACAAAAACAAAGAGACACTTAAGAAAACAATTAAACGTCACTATCAGATAATTTAAAAGATGGCATTTCGTCGAACATGTAGTGTGCAAGGGGTAAAAATATTCAAAGTAGTTAGATGAATAGGAAAATATGATCTCGTGATTAACCTAAAACCAAAGGAAAACCTTTCAATAGTAAATCGATTGAAACAAACATCAATCGAAATGAACTTTGATAAACTTTCTAACGATATATCAGAATGATTTTGATGGTAGCGTATCTGTTGACATCCGTGGAAATCGATGTCGACGGTTTGTGAAGTATCATCGATGTGGCCGTCCGATGGGGCCCCAATTGCCTAATTAGGCGACATGTCAGCAATCTGGGAAAAAACTTTGAAAAATAGGATTACAAAAACACTGCTCTAACTTTTAGCAGAGGAGAGAGATGGTGATTCCGTTCAATGTCTTTTTCTTCGTTTGACAACGGATTATAATGGAATTTTCGTCCATTTAAAATAAAATATTCACTAATCCCCTTTTTACATTATTATATGGCCAATTTAATAATTGTTATATCGCCAATTTGCAATTTAGTTATCTTAAAAATACCTTTCGTTTTACAACTTGAAATAATTAATCATAGGAAGAACCTTATAACTACACGCATCAGACATCTTTTACAAAATAAATTATTTTAATTTTTAGATAAAATATAATAATGATATTTAATTCCTTCAGATGTGAAGATAAAATACAGACAATTATACATATAATCAGATGTATATATAACCAGAGGTATAGACAGTTATAATATATTCATTGTACCTAATGCCTAAAGGTCATTGGCATAGCGGTATAATGTTTGCCCTCATCTTTAAAGTTGGGGGTTCAAATTTCATCGTTGATATAGATGCTAATTAGGAATAAATTGCAATTTGCTGTAAAAAGAAAGAAAAAAAAACATTCTTGAAACGATGCGATATAAAATCACTTGGAGTTAAAGTCTAACAAAGCACTACAAAAGCTTTCAATTAAGTTTTTTTTTCTTCTGGAAACGGCAAATAATATCGGAAGCCTACTCACATATTAAATCAATAGAATTTTCAAAACAATCGTGGATGGTTAGTTTGAGTTAAGAAATAACAAATTTTAGTAAGTAGTCTATTTTAGTCTTAAAAAATAGTATATCGTCTTGCAACGTGCATAGTTGCATGGAGTATTATATAATTTATATATTATGCAATATAGACATTTGAACTTGGAAGTTAAAACTGAAATAATATTTACGAACTAGCATATAGTCAACTAGTAGTAAAAGCTTCCGTATAACTTTATAAAGATCACATGTGTGTACTTCTATTAATAAACATTTATCAGATGAGCAGAGGATTGTACGAAAACAACCACGAAATGATTAATACGTACATACATCACGAGCAAACATCGATCATCCGAAGAGCCATCTTATACAGGGTATACATTTATAATTGAAATTAACGGTCTTAAAATTATCTATCTATATTATATATAAAAATTGAGTTTCAAATTCGAAGTTGTAATTAATATCATGCAATTAATATTAATAATAATATAATAATAATAAAAACAAACTCATTAAATTGTAAGATCAAAAATTTTGAAATAAATATAAATAATTATAATAATAAAATGTTCAATAAATAAGAGACTTTTCAAGTTTTATTAATCTTACACATTAACATCTATAAATACTCATTCTCATATTGCAAAAATTTTAACACTCTAAAGGTCATCAAAAAAAATACTTAACAAATGGAGTCAACAACAAATATCTATATGGCTTTTGTTATTTATCGTCGTTATTACTTGGTAATCCAACATAATCTTTATGATTTTGTTTTAGAGATGGTATGTTAGTTGTTTTTATTTAAAATTACACAACCTCTTTTTATATGTGTATAAAATTGTTATTCGTTGTTTATGTACATTTTGTATAAAAATTATATTATCACAATTATTTAAGATGGATATCTTATCATTGGTCACAAATTGTTGTTAATAGGTTTGATACCCATTTTTCACATCTTGCGATTCTCTAATTAGTAGGAAAATATTAATTAAATATATTGGTGGTTGTTGAATGTATGCTTATTTTCGTTTGTATATGTATAATAAAATATAAACAAATGAATTTCATGTTGATGTTGTATTTATTATAATATTAAATAAATCATGTTAATAAAGATTGAGAAGCTCAATAGTTGTAAAATCAAGAGTTTTAACATAAACATGCGATTCTCTAATTAGTAGGAAAATATTAATTAAATATATTATTGGTTGTTAAATTTATGCTTACTCCTTTTGTATATGTAAAAAATATAAAAATTGAGTTCTATATTTATGTTGCATTCTATAGTATTGAGTTCTATAGTATTGAATTCTGTTAATTAAATATATTGATGGTTGTTAAATTTATGCTTACTCATTCGTTATAATTGAGTTCTATAATATTGAATTCATTTTAATAACAATTTGACAAACTCATTAAATTGTAAGACCAAGAGTTTTGTAGTAAATATAAATAATTATAATAATAAAAAGTTCAATAAAATAAGAGACTTTTCAAGATTTATGAATCTTACACATTAGGATCTATAAATACTTATTTTCATGTTGCAAAATTATAACACTCTAAAGGTGCATCCGAAAGAAACATTTAATAAGTGAAGTAAACAACAAAGACCTTTAACGATGTTGTTCTTTCTCCTTTCTATTAATTTCTTTCATTGATTTGTATCAAGTATATAACTTACTGATATCTTAACATCTATATCTATATATATATATATATATATATATATATATATATATATATATATATATATATCATAAAAAAATTGAGTTTTATGGTTTATGTTGTATTGAATTCTGTGTTAAAAAATTAAGTTTTTGTTACAAATGATGCTCATAAGTAAATGTAATAGATTATACAAAGAATTTAACATAAATAATAGTAGTAAATTCAATTAAATAATAGTTTTTTTATTTAACTAGAAGTTACATATTAATTAAATAAGACACGGAATTTAACAGAAAAATAATTGTAATAAATTTAATTAAATAATAGTCTTTTTATATAGCTAAGTTACATATTATAAAAACTATAAATAGCACAATATCATGATGCAAATGATGTTAAATTTTCAAATTATATTATCTTTTACTCTAACGGAAAATCTATTAATAAAAATTGTGTTCCAACTTTGAAGTTGCAATTAATACCATGCATTTAATATTAATAAGAGTAAATTACTGTTTTTATCCCTGTGGTTTACCCGATTCTGCGTTTTTGTCCCTATACTTTTTTTTTCTGTTTTTTTGTCCCTGAACTATGCCAAATTCTGTTTTTTTGTCCTTCCGTCCACCCTCCGTTTCTTTTTGGCCGTTAAACCCCTCACGTGCTGAAAACGTGAGGGCATTTTGGTCATTTTATAATTTTTAAAATTTTCATTTATTTTATTTCTTCTTTCTTCATCTCCATCTTCTCTGTAAAAACCCCAAATCTAAAAACCCAATTCTTTCTCTGTAAATAAAATAAAAAATAAATTCGCATGCACCAAACCAATTACAAGGATCTGAATCCAAACTATTCCAGTTTGATAAAACCAAAAATGGGTCTTCATTTTCTCTGCAATTTTTCCTCTCTCTCACGCTATTGAACACTAAGAAGTTATCTCCATGAAATTACAGAAATACCCAAGAAAATTATTAGGGAATAAAGAGACAAGAATCAAGAAAAATGATTAAAGAAAGAATCTTTTTACAAGGCAGCTTCACCAAGTTCGAACTAATTTTGGGACGGCAGTGGTGGAACCACAGGTGACGGCAGTGGTCGTGGAACCACAGGTGGTGGTGGCAGTGGTATTTGGTTTGTTTATTTAACACATTTCCCTCTCAGATCTGTACCATATTTCCCTCTCATGGCTTCAAGTTCCGGTGGCGGCAGTGGTGGTTGAACCACAGATGACGGCGGTTCATCTTCTTGTGCGTGTTCACACTCCAAACTAGAACAAGATCTCACATCTTGTTGAAGAATGAAACCCAATCGGCAGTGGTGCTGTAAATCGATTGCTGTAAATGAAACCCAAACACTCCAATATGCAAATCTCAAGAATCTTGAAGGAAACCCCCAGCTCACGCAGCTCTTGTGCCGGCTAAATGAAGAGGTGAAAATGATTTGAATTTAGTTTTGGAGAGAAATTAAGAATTGCATTCGGATTATACCCCAGCTTTTGGGTTTTGATGAATTGGGATGAAGAAGATAAGATTGGAGAAGAACATAGAAGAAAGATGGTAAAAAGACTAAAATGCCCTCATGTGCTTGGCACATGAGACAACTTAACGGTGTAATTTTGACAGACTTGGACGGAAGGACAAAAAAATAGAATTTGGCATAGTTCAGGGACAAGAAAATAGAAAAAAAAAAGTATAGGGACAAAAACGCAGAATCTGGTAAACCACAGGGACAAAAACAGTAATTTACTCTATTAATAATAATATTATATAAATCTGTTTATAAAAAATAATAAATTAATCAATTGTAAAATCAAAAGTTTTATCATAAATAATATTTAATAAACACAACAAAATAATGCCAATGCATTTCTGAATCATAAAAAATAGTTGAATATCTAGATTATGGTTTAATATTAATTATATAGCAATAAACTTTATAGGTTTATTAAAATCAATCAATATAAAAGAAATGCACGATGACATATATTTATTTAAAAAAACATAACCGAACAAAAAAATGGTTTTGGACAGACCGAGTACCGAAGAGATGATGCTAAAAACCGAACGGAACCGAGAACCGAGGCAATTCTTTTGACCTTTTTCGGTTTTTTCTCGGTTTTGGACCGAATCGGACCGCTCGGAACCGAACTGGTTGGAACCGAGTACATATTTTTCATAAAAATTAGAACTGAGAACCGAATCAATGGAGCTCGGTTCGCCCGGTCTGATTCTGCGATCCCGGTCGGTACTCGGTTCAATTTGCACAGGCCTACTTACGCATACGAAATCTATTGAAATAATTGAAATTAACATACACAATCCATATGACTCAATATAGAACAACAAACCCTAAACATCAATACACATAAAGAATAATTTTGCTCATTTGGTAAAATACCCGCAATCAAAGTTAAACATGTAACCGATCACGCTTTTCGTACTTTCCAAGTGATACCAGTAAATTGTACACGATATGCACTTAAAATAACTCATTATTTTGAACGAAGCTCGTACATCGCACGGGTCATGCTGCCTCGTTTTATATGAATAGTCAGATGTCATTAAATAGGAACTCTTTAGATTTATATAATAGAAATTATAGGATCGTGGATTTAATCTAATTAAATTATTTTGTTTTAAATCGTTAAATAAATATCAAATTATATTGTTTTAGACCAAACAAACCGATTGATTCTAGATTAATTCACTTCCATATATGAATGGTAATACCTAAACCCATGATCCTAATTCAAACCAAACACAAAGTATAAATAAATATATACTTGTATTAAATATAATAAAATCTATTATATCTTCTTATTTTCGTGAGAAACATAAATATCTTCAAGTTCTGAACAAGTTGTTTCAGAAAATATTTAAAACACCAAGTTGCATTGATAAAAGCAAATTAAAATCAATAATTTTCCCAATCATGTTACGTAGGCAGGGGAGGACCTAGTATGGTGCCCGGGGTTGCCAGTGCAACCCCTGAAAATTTTCCGAATAGTGTAAAAATAGCGTTAAAATTTTTATATTTTCTTTCTATTAGTGTAAGTGCAACCCCTGAGAAAAAATGTACAACCGATGACACCCCTCAACTTTTTCTCTGGGTCCACCACTGTACGTAGGCCACAACACATTTAAGATTTATATCATTTTAAGTTTTCAAGATAGATCGATAGATCAAAATTCTATAATTTTGACGAATAACGTCACTTCAATCCTACGAAAGAAATATATTACTCCCTCCGTCTCTAAATAAAGTTCTCATTTCCCCTTTAAGTTTTGTCCCTAAATAAAGTTCTCATTTCTCAAACTTAAGGGGCCCACTTATTATAATAATATTATTACCAATACTTTCACCACTAACTATCTCCTAAAACACTTTCTCTCTCCAATCAAATCTTATATTTTAATCAAAAGTAATACCAAATACCTCACCACTAACTTTCTCCTAAAATATTGTGCCCAAGAGAAATGAGAACTTTATTTAGGGACGCAGGGAGTACTATTTTGCATGGTCTTTTTAACGACATTTAATCTACATCTTTTTGCCCTTCTAATCTACACCTTTTTGTCCTTAGTGGGAATTAAACTCATGACCTATTAGAAGCCTTATCTTATATTACAATACCACTAAATTATAAGCCTTAAGTGATTTGATCATAACTAAACCTTGTTCATGTTAAATACGATAGTTATATGATTTTTAAAATATATGAGATTTAAATTAACAAGACTAAGACTAGGGGGTGATTTGATCATAACAAAACCTTGTTCATGTTAAAACGAAAGGTTATATTCGAGGATTTGGCTACATCCCAAACACTATAACTTTTTTTTATTTTTCTTTAAATATAACGAAAAAGTTGTTAAAAAAAAGTTCACGTATGAAATCATGAATAACGTAAACATGTATATATTCATGCCATGGTGTATTTTTTTAATATGACGTGGGCCAGTCAGGCAGCAGCTGATTCAGACGAAGTCTATACAGGAATAAAAAACGACAAAGATTCATAAAAACCGATAGCATAAACTTATCGTTTTGTGAGCCAACTCTAGCCGAACGTCGTCGTACTACACGTCCAAATTCCCACAAACGGTGTCGTTTCACCCTGTCGCTCTTCCACCACCCCAACCCGTCACCATCACTCTTCCAACCTCTACTCTTAAACATAAAAGATTTATTAACGCATCCCAATTTCCAATCACCAATCGCCGCCCTCACACTCTCTCTCTAAAAGCAACCGACTTTTGTGTGCATGCTGATCGTCCACCGTTGATTATATGTTAAATTCCGTTTGGTGAATGTGATTTTGTCGCCGGAAAATGAATATGGATCGGTCGAGAGTGGCGTTTAATCCGGTAATTGACTTGCCGATCATGCATGATAGTGACAGGTATGATTTGGTTCGGGATATCGGGTCGGGTAATTTTGGGGTGGCAAGGCTTATGAGAGATAAACAGACGAAAGAGCTTGTTGCAGTTAAGTATATTGAGAGAGGTGAAAAGGTAAGTTGCTTAATTCCTGTTTTTATTTGTCATCATTTTAGTTGATTATACCATTGAGTTTCATGTGTGTTGGTGTAAATATAGAAATTTATTTGATTAAAGCTTTCTTTTTTCCATTGAATACTTTCTTCATTTTTGTGTGTTTAGATGGTTAATTGAAGATACCCTTTTGGTCATTTGACTCTGTTTTGGGGTTTATGCTAAATATGAAATATTTTAATCGAAGTTTCTTCTAGCCAATTTGGTGATCATATAGTAAAACCATCAATGAACAAGAAACACAAAATAATCACTTATATTTGCATAAATTAGATTTCGAATTGTAAACTTGTTGATTAATTTATTCAATGATATTTGTCGTTTTCAGATAGATGAGAATGTTCAAAGAGAAATCATCAATCATAGGCCATTAAGACATCCTAATATAGTTCGGTTTAAGGAGGTTTGATATAGCTTTAATCGTTTCTTGTTCTAATCATTATATTTTAAATTATTCGGGATTTAAATGCTTTGTTATGTTTAATTTTTTTTAATTTAAAGGTGATATTGACCCCAACTCATCTAGCTATTGTGATGGAATATGTCGCTGGAGGAGAGCTATTCGATAGAATTTGCAATGCAGGACGCTTCAACGAGGATGAGGTTCTTCACTTACGAATTAACATTTGGCAATTATTTCCTTTATCCTTCACACACTTAATATTGTGATTTGCACTAAATAATATGCAATCCCAAACACCAACAACTTATTTAGGATAATAAGCCTACAAACTGTTTGGGTAATGAAAAAGGCTTATTATGCTCACAAGCACAGTAAGCTGACAATCTCCTCAAAAAAAGCTTACCCAAACACAATGAAAGTGTGACAACAAACTTAAATTATTGCAAGTTTTGCGGATCATTGGATTTCAAAGATTTTCTTATTATGGTTTTTGTGCAGGCTCGATACTTTTTTCAGCAACTGATATCAGGGGTCAGCTACTGTCATGCTATGGTACATCTTGATTTTCTTTTTCTTTTTTGTAAATTCGGGCAAATTATTTCATTATAAAGTAGTGTGTGTATGTGTGTGCAGTATCGATCTTAACACATATAAACACAAAACATTTATATTTTCTCTATTGGTTTCCATTGGTGCAGCAAGTTTGTCATCGTGACTTGAAGTTAGAAAACACATTGATAGACGGAAGCCCTGCTCCCCGATTAAAGATATGTGATTTTGGGTACTCAAAGGTAACATTTCTCCTCATTTTAATTACTATTGGTTATGATATTTAATGTGTTGTTTATATTCTAATTTAATACTTTTTTGTTGTTTTTCAGTCTTCTGTGCTGCATTCACAACCAAAATCAACGGTTGGAACACCAGCATACATTGCTCCAGAAGTGTTAGCTAGACAAGAATATGATGGCAAGGTAAAATTTCCTATAAAAAAAATAATCTACAATTAGAAAACTTTTATATGTTTTATCAGAATATAAGATTGATTTCTTGTTTAGATTGCTGATGTGTGGTCATGTGGGGTGACATTGTACGTTATGCTCATTGGTGGTTATCCTTTTGAAGACCCAAATGAACCAAGAGACTTCCGAAAGACAATACATGTACATAAAAACAATTAACTAATAGTTGAATTTCTTTAAACTTATCATAAATCTTACACTTTTGTGTTATGCAGAGAATTCTTGAAGTTCAATATTCAATTCCAGAAAATATTCAAATATCACCTGAATGCCGTCATCTTCTTTCAAGAATATTCGTTGGTGAACCTACACAGGTTGGTTTAATTAATTACTCGTGTTTGTTATCATCACAATAACCACTGTTTTCTTAATAATTTTTTGTGTATGAAAACAGAGAATTACAATGGATGAGATAAAAACAGATGAATGGTGTCTAAAAAACATGACTGCAGATCTGATATATGAAGAGAATCTGATAAATAACCTGTTTGAACAGCCTGATCAACCTATGCAAAGCGTTGATGCAATTATGAAAATAATATCTGAAGCCACAATTCCGCCTGTTGGTCGTTATAATCTTGATATGATGGATGATGATCTGGACCTTGACTTGGATCTGGATGACTTTGACTCTGATCGTGAAGAAGTTGATGTAGAAAGCAGTGGTGAAGTTGTCTACGCTTTGTGATCACCATTCAAGTTGGAAATGTATACGAACTGTGGTTTTCATATATGCTATAAAGTATCTTGCAGTTGTCATAACAATATACAACTTGCATATGTTATATAAATTCAAAATCCCTTTGCTTTGATCTATGTTTTCATTATATTCAGATATAGAAATAAGTACTTCTGGATTGATATCTATTTGTGCACATAATCAAGTTGGAAAAATGGTTACAATTTATCCTAACTGAAAAAGAGACTGTACAGAGTTACATGTTGGTGACAGTTTACCTTCCTTTAAAAACGGTTACACCTCATGTTACTTGATCATATATTTTCCAAGCACACATCATGTGAACCAGATAAAAACTACTAGCACGTGGTTGCTAAATGGTAAAATGACAAATAATATTAATGTTTCCAGATGCAATTAATTTAACTTCACAAAAAAATAATAGCAGTAATTTTGATTTAAATAAATTACTACTTAAGTTTGTAAACTTGAATTGTAAAGGCGTGGTAATTTACTTAAACGGCAAAGCAGTGCAGTCTAGTTTTGAAATTGACTATGAAAAACAGAGAATCAAAGCAAACGAAGGTGAAGGTTGGTTTGATATATAAAATTGAAATTTGTTACAGCAAGTAGGAGTGGTACAACTGTAAAATGGATACTGATAAAACAAAAAATATAACTAGAATGTGCATGATGCTAGTAGTTAATGAAACTTATTATTATTCACTTAATATGACTGATAGTTGACTAACAGCAATTGACAAGCAGCAGCTGGAGATATCACAGGCCTTGGTGCTCTTCCCTCACCACCAACGGCCTGACCTCACCGTCACAATTTCCACTTGCTTGGTCTGTATCCGTACACCCGCTGTCGTCAGGTTGACCAAATTCTTCTGTTCAAAATGTGGCGAAGCATCTCCATTACCACCAGACTGAAACAGCAGAGGGGTGGAGGTGAGGGAACGGCAAGTAAATGCTGTGAACCACGATCTTCAGGTTCCGCATAACGTCAGGGACCTTAATCCGAACGTAATTGATCCTCATCGGCGTAAGAAGTTGTAGTCACCATTAGCGACTGGCCCTCTTCGAGCGTTGGTAGTAGAGTTCCAGATGAGATCTTCTCAAGGTCAGATATCGGGAGTAGTCTGTTAGGAATTATGTGGAACCTGACGTAGGAATGCGAACCAGAGAATATAGAAACGTCATCGAGTGCAAACACAGTAATGTTCTGGAGATTCATGAGATTTCAACTTCATCGCCAGAGCGAGGATGCTGAATCCAGTCTCAACATAGCATCTCTAAGCATGAGCCTCATTATATACGTCGGATAGTTTGTCGATTGTTGTGCAACATTTTGCCGATTAGATGCCTGCATAGGAAATGAGAGAGACGTCATTCGCTCGATGTTGCACGAGAACGGAGAGAGTGGAGCGACGAGACCATGAACAACAACTAGACCGTTATTAAACAGATCTGGACGAGTGATCTCTACACCTCCGATGTAGATCTTCGTGTAATTGCTCGCATCAGTCGATGATGATGCAACGTCCGGGATCCATAGTCTCAATCTTCGTACGAGTTTCCGTAGGTAATCGTGAGAGAAAAGGCCAGGAACAATGTGCTCGCGAAGAAGACGAACGGCGGAGCAAGAAGAACAGCTTCGGATCGAAGCGTCGGTCGGAGCGAACAGAGTAGTCGGACCGTTCCATGTAGTGAAGGCCGAATCATCAGAGAGGGAAGGAACAGCCATGGAGAGTTCCTGAAACCCTAGGGTCGCCAAAATCGGCTCGAAGATCGACGTCGGTGCGAACGAATCATGAACGTCGTGAGGCGACGTGCTTGCTGAAGTAGGTGAAGTAGCGAAAACCTGAGCCGACGGATTCGTAACGCCATCAGTGGTGGCAGTTGCTGCCGGAGAGCAGAAGGTTGATAGCAGAATCGCTACAATAACGAACGTGAGTTGGAGAAAAGGAGTCATTGCAGATTAGAGGAAGGCGTGGAATCTGGAGTTGTTACAACGCAATGCAGTGATTTATAGGAGGAGGGAATATCTTAGACTACGGCTAATTGTGATTTTGTTGCATCATGTAAACTGAAACATCAATATCGTTTTTATTTTTATTTTTTGGACATCATTTATTTTACCTGTTTTATTTAAAATATAATATTACAATGATTACAAAAAACATTAAAAAAATATTTTAAAAATATTAAAATAATTACCGTTGACATAAGTATGTGTGTTTGATCAAAATAATTTTTAATTTATTTTTGATCATTTAATACGATAAACTTTAAAAAGTGAAAGAAGATATTGGTTGCCTTTTCTCATTAATCCAACACCTATAAATATACAAGGTTGCCTTCTATCAAGGCACTAATCATGCTATACATAATCACCTACCAAATCTACATAATAACCGAATATATTACATTAATGATAAATTAATACTAATTATATTCTAACACTCCCCCTCAGTTGATACGGGAGAGGATCGGACGTTAAGACTGTTCCTGAAATCTTCAAATAAAATTAACGGTAGGCTTTTGGTAAACACATCAGCAATTTGGTATCGTGATGGGACGTGCAAAACTCGAACTTGACCTTTAGCGACCTTTTCGCGAACAAAATGTATATCCATTTCAATGTGTTTTGTGCGTTGATGCTGAACCGGGTTTCCGGATAAATAAATCGCACTAATATTGTCACAATACACCAATGTTGCCTTTTTAATCGGGCAATGAAGCTCAAGCAATAAATTGCGCAGCCAACATGATTCGGACACAACATTTGCTACCCCTCGGTACTCTGCCTCAGCACTAGAACGTGACAATGTGGGTTGACGTTTAGCGGACCAAGATATCAAATTGTCACCTAAATACACACAATATCCGGATGTAGAACGCCGAGTGTCCGGACATCCACCCCAATCCGCATCGGTATATGATATGAGACTAGATATGGACGACTTAGATAGAGATAAACCATACGTTTTAGTCCCTTGTATGTAACGTATGATGCGTTTAAGGGCTGCCATGTGAGCTTCACGTGGATCGTGCATGAACAAGCAAACTTGTTGAACGGCATAAGATATATCCGGTCTTGTGAAGGTAAGATACTGAAGTGCGCCAGCTAAGCTCCGGTACAATGACGGATCCGAGAATGGAGGACTATTGTGTGCACTTAATTTGGGCTTAGTATCAACCGGAGTAGCCGATGGTTTACAATTTGTCATTCCGGCACGCTCAATAATATCGGAAGCATAAGATGATTGGGATAAAAATAAACCATTAGGTTGATGGTTAACCGAAATTCCCAAAAACGATGTTAATGGGCCCAAATCCTTCATAGCGAATTCTTTGGCAAGTGATGAGATAATGTTGTTTATAAGTTGATCCGATGAACCTGTTAAAATAATATCGTCTACATACAAAAGTAGATAGGCCGTGTGAGGTCCCTGTCTCAAAATGAACAACGAATTATCTGATATACTATGTGTAAAACCAATGGTGGATACAAAACTAGCAAACCGTGTGTACCAGGCACGAGGAGCCTGTTTTAAGCCATAAAGAGACTTCTTTAGTAAGCAAACATAATCCGGGTGAGTCGGATCACGGAAACCCATAGTAAGCAAAAAGGATTACTTTGAATCTCTTTTAAATGCAGATTTAGTGTTCTTTTCTTTAGGGAACTCTTTTTTTTAGAAAAGATACATTCACACATCTCCTAAAAAATAAAATAAATTTAATTAGAGACAAATGAATATGTCTTCAGTGGGGTCAAAAATTAGAAAAAAAAAAGTACTTCCTCCATTTCAAAATAAGTGATACAAATTAACTTTCACATTTTTGGAGTTAAAAAATTATAATAAATGTTAAATTAGATTAAATTAGATAGTTAATGAGTGATAGGTCCCATATATTATAATTAAAATGAGTTTAATGATGTTTAAAAGTAAGGGTAAATGAGTAATTTCACTTTATTAAATTAGATAATTAGTGGGCATGGGTCCCATTATATGTTACATCCTCCGTCCCAAATTTATTGTCCACTAGACAAAAGGCACACGATTTTATGAAAATGCAATTATTGCACTGTCCACCAATAAAATCTCATATTTACACACTAATAATTCATATGATTAGTTATAATTTGAAATTGACACTTATTATGGGACAAATTAAAATAATAAGGTGGACAATAAAAATGGGACGAAGAGAGTACCAAATAAGGAAAATTTCAAAATGTATTACTTATTTTGAAACACCCTAAAATGAAAAGTGTATCACTTATTTTGAAACGGAGGAAATATTAGCAAAAGAGAGTCCTAGTGCTAGAAGTGCTTAGTTAGGAGTAGTAAGCTCCTTAGTTTTTAAGTAGTCATAGTTTAATAGGAGATAAATCTCAACTAGTTATCAATAAGAATTGATGATCAAAACTAATCATACTTTTAATACAAGGAGGGATGTTTTAGTCATTTGAGACTCAATTTTTTTTTAATTTTAAAATTATTAATTTTTCTATGTTTCTAGTATTTATTTTATTTTATTTTTTATTTTTTTCGTTAAAAAACATTATGTGTTAATCATATATGATTGTATATTTTCTATTGTAAAAAACATCAAATGTGATCAAATATATAATCACATATACAGTTATATAAAAACATCACATATAATTAAGTATATAACCACATATGATTATCATATACTTCCTCTGATTCAAAACAAGTGATACACTTTTCATATTTGGGTGATTCAAAATAAGTGATATATTTTAAAATTTTACCTTATTTGGTAAAAAGTAGTGGGTCTCACACCCACTAACTATATACTTTATAAAGTGAAATGACTCTTATACCCCTACTTTTTACTTTTAAACATCATTAACCTTACTTTATTCAAAAATTATAAAACACATTTTCCACTAACCATTCAATTAAGCTAATTTAACCATCATTATAATCTTTTGCCTCAAAAATCGTGAAACCTAAAGTGTATCACTTATTTTGAATCGGATGAAGTAATATTATATTTTAACAAATAAATAATAATAAATAATTAATTAAAATTAAAATAATTTTAAAATAAAAAAATTATAATAATTTATGTGAATGTCAAATGACCAAAATACCCCTCTATGTATAAAACATATAATTAATCTTAGTCAATGATTGAGATTATTCGGGATAAAAAAAATTAAGGATTAACTTTAATAATTTTCTATTATTATTATATATATTCTTTTGAAACGATTTTGACATTCTTTCTTGGTGGCTTTTTTCTTTTCTTTTTTTAAGTTCTTAATTTATTCATCCAAATCGTTTAATTATATAAAACATTAAACATATAAAACATTAAACATGACTGAGTTGAAATTAATAATTTTAGTGATTTTCTTCATATCTTTTGACTATTTTCATCAAAGTCATTTGAGATTTACGAAATGTTGTCACTCCTTAGTGTTTGTATACTAAACTTAATGGTTTTATCTATACCAAAGTTTTAAAAAGCGCATCATGGTGTACCAATGGTGTATCAAGGCGCGAAACGTAACCCCACCGTTACAAAATAACTCATAGCGGCGGTGCAAGGAGCAACATAAGATAAAACATTATAAGGCAGCGTAAGGGCGCGACTTATCACGAGTTTTTTTAAAACGTCTCATGAAATTTGAATTTTTTGAGATAATTTTTTTTTGAAAAATTGATAATATATGTAATTATAAATTTACGAGCACTGAAATTGATGACTACTATTTGTGCCTACTTATTTGACCAAAATAATTGTTAAACTTATGAATGATATACAGAAAGAGAATTAGTTAATGAGACATGTTATCTTGTAGTGAGTAGGAATATGAAATAAGTACACATGATAGAAATTAATACAATTTTTCTAAATTTAAATATAACATTCTTTGTGAATTTCACATATAAATTATCATATAAATCAATATTTTTTAGTAAACTTGGCATACATGATAGAAATCAATATAATTTCGTCGTGACTCGTAAGGCTTAAAGCTTGATAGTACCACCATAACAAGCCTTACATTTTTTAGAACATTGGTCTCAACCGCTTAAGCAGTATGATATAACCTATTTAATAATACACAGTTTACTTTTTAGGTTTTGATGTTAAATACCCTCCCTGTCCTATAATTATTGTCTACGGATAAAAATCATACAGTTTAAGAAAAATGCATTTATTACACTGTCTGACCAATAAAATTTTATCTTTACCACGTAACTATTTTTTGATTGGTGAAATTTTCATATTAACAATGATTTTTGGATAAATTAAAAAGGAAACATGAAAAATAAAATTGAAACAATTAAAATAACATTTAGTTAAATATTAACAATTTGCATAATACCAAATTTGCCATTACTAATCAACTAATAATAACTTTCACATATCTTCACTGAAAAATTGTTAATTTCTACTCAATATAAATGTTCAAATTAAATGACAAGATTCGAAAATAAATGTAGTAGATTTCATATGGTAATAATTTTGTAGTTAAAAAAATCAAGTAGGAATAAAATAAAAATCAGTGCAATTTTTTTTTTTTTAGTTTTAGGCTAAGAAGAGGAAATGCCGGCATATTTTTAACATGTGTATTACGGAGTATAACTTATAAGGCTAAGAAGAGGAAATGCCGGCATAT
Organism: Calendula officinalis; assembly: GCA_963853835.1. Classification (NCBI taxonomy): domain Eukaryota; kingdom Viridiplantae; phylum Streptophyta; class Magnoliopsida; order Asterales; family Asteraceae; genus Calendula; species Calendula officinalis. The sequence goes on from OY970827.1 coordinate 62,594,958, forward strand.
TTGTAACATGTTAATTATAACGGACTTCATTTCTGCATCAAAATTTTTAATGTTTACACTGCAAGATATAAATTTTAAAGTTAAATGTACAACCTCTTAATGCAATAATTATGGTATATACATTAAAAAATATGGTGTATAAATCCCTACCTTTAAATCATGTTCCGTATCTAAACTATAATAAATTGTTCCATTAATCAAAATAGTGTTTCCAAATTTAATTAATAAGAAAATAAGTTAATGAACGGATGGGATAACAAGTGTTGCAAAAGGTGAGCAGCCATACTCTGAACTAACAAAAATTACGCATATAAAAAACATAATATGGGAATTGAACCCGACGTGAATCGAACACGCAAACTTCTGATCTAGAGTCAGACGTGCTACCATTGCGCCACGGATACGAAGATGTTTCTATTTCTCCTTAAAAGCATTTTATATACTTCCTCCGTATTAAAATAAGTGACACAAATTGGCTTACACGTTTTTTGAGGTAAAAGATTAAAGTAGAGGTTAAAATAGATTAAAGTACATAGTTAGTGGAGAATAGGTCTCACTTTTCTTGAATAAAGTGATATTAATGAGTTTTAAAAGTAAAAGTAAGGGTATAAGGGTAATTTCACTTTATTAAAGTGGATAGTTAGTGGGTATGGGTCCCATTATTTTTACCAAATAAGGAAAGTTTTAAAAGTGTGTCACTTATTTTGATCCACCCAAAAATGAAAAGTGTGTCACTTATTTTGATACGGAGGAAGTATAAAAGTATTCATTCGTAATTATGATTTAACTAGTTGTAGCACATACGAATTTTTTAATCGATTATATCATGTCAGTGTATGGCGCATATTTAATTATTTTGAATAGTATTCTATGGTGTGGGGCTGTGGGCTAGATATGGACAGTTTAACAAAATAATGATAAACATTTGGTAAAAAGTAGCAAAGAAATGAAGAAAATCTTGTCACAGATCTCATTCTACCGTAATATATATATGTAAACTGAAATAATGCCAACAAATCCAATAGTTAAACAACCCGTTTACTTTATGAAAAGTTTGTAATTAAATATTTTACATATAAAATTACTAATTTTCTTTTCTGTTTTAATTCTTTAATTTAGACTTTTGTACTACTCAAATAAGAGATTGTTTGAGAAAGTTTTTTAAGAAGCTTATTAGCTTATAATGTTATTTAAGCATAAATAAACTTTCATTTATAAACTTATAAACTAACTAATAAGTCACTTAAATAAATTTTTTTAAAGAACCTCTATACATAAAGATTTAATAAGAAGTAATACCTATTTACTTTATTTATCTAAACAAATATCATTTCTTATCTGAGGTCTTAAACTTTCTATTTAAAACAGCATACTTGACACATCTCAAGCACACACTGTCAAACACAAATTATGGAGTTTCTCTTTATTGTTGGTTTATTTCTATCTTACATACTTATCCAAGCCACTTTCTCAATTTTTAGCAAACCCAAGAACTTACCTCCCGGCCCAACCCGATTACCGATCATCGGAAACCTCCACTTGCTCGGAGACCAACCACACCAATCCCTAGCCAAACTAGCCGAAACCCACGGCCCAATCATGTCCTTAAAACTCGGCCACATCACCACCATAGTCATCTCCTCGGCTGCAGCCGCCAAAGAAGTGCTCCAAAAGCAAGATCTCGCTTTCTCCACCCGCCACATCCCCGATGCCTTGCATGCCCAAAACCATTCAAAATACTCGGTCGTATGGCTCCCCGTGGGCCCGCAGTGGCGGTCCCTACGAAGGATTCTCAACTCCAATATCTTCTCTACCAATTCGCTCGATGCCAACCAACATTTAAGGAGCCAGAAAGTGGAAGAGCTCGTAGCATATTGTCGGAAAGCTAGCCAGACCGATGATTCGGTGGACATCGGTCGTGCTGCTTTCCGAACCACCATGAATCTTGTATCCAACACTATTTTTTCTAAGGATTTAACGGACCCGTATGAGGATTCGGGTAAGGAGTTCAAAGAGGTGGTTGGGAACATCATGGTGGAGGCTGGGAGGCCGAATCTTGTGGACTTTTTTCCGATGTTGAGAAAGATGGATCCACAAGGGATTAGGAGGAGATTGAGTCGGCATTTTGGGAAGGTTCTTGAGACGTTTGAGGAGCTGATTAAAGAAAGGTTGGGGATGGAAAACTTGAATAATGATGTCTTGGAGGTGTGTTTGAAAGTAAGTCGAGAGAACCCAGATGAGATCAATCGAGAACACATCAAGAGCTTATTTTTGGTGAGTAATTGTTTATCTTATCTTTTTTTTATTTTAATTTTGTTTTTTTAATGTGCCTGTTGATACATACGTCATGGACTCAAAACTTTTTGAGAAATAATGCATTCTGAAATGGTATTCCGTATAGCCATGACTTACTCAAATGATATTAAATATATTTATTTTTTATTTATATATAAGAACGTTTACTTTTGTTGAATATATTTTAAAGATATATGTTAGACAAGCTTATTTGTTTAACAAGACGACACAATGGTTCTTCGTACAAATATGAGTTTATAGGTCAATGATGTTTATGCATAACCTCTTTCTGTTAGGGCACATGTTTAGGGCCGGCCTATGTTTATCAGGGCCCTATGCGAATACCGATTTTAAACTCTTATTGTAATCATTAAAATAAATATTAATACAAGAAGTATAAAAATATATGTTAAATAAATTTCTTATTTAAATATGATACATCTATAGAAATACATAATACTAGAATCAAACTAAGTCTTTTTTCTGCTGCTAACTTATATTTTCTTATTAAACTTATTAAATTAAACCACTAAAATACTAAATTTTTAAATGATTCAAGAATCAAACAATTACTCTTCGATTAAAAAAACTCAAAACAAAAACAACAATCCTTCAATATAAATAACGGGTCCCATTTTTAAATATTGTTATAGCATGGGACCAAATTTGCTTCCCCATGGACTAGAGATGCACAAAAACCGGTTAGGCAAAAAACCGGTTTCGGGTTTGACCGTAACCGGTTTTGGTCAACGCTCGAAGAAACCGGTTATGCCAAAAACCGGTTCGGTTAGTAACCGGTTTCCACCTCCAAAAACCCCAACCGGTGTAACCGGTTACCGGTTCGGTTAGTAACCGGTTCGGTTACTAACCGGTAAAAAAACCGGTTTTGACCGGTTACACTATAATACCCTTTCTTTTTGCCGCAATTCGATATCAAACACAACCATTAAACGTTTTAGCAAAATACAAACATTCATTAAGCATAGAAACGTTAAAAACATTCAAGTACACATAATTAAACATAAAAATACGAAAGTTCGAAAGCATAGAAACGTTAAAATCATCGAGATTCGAGATTTAGTACTAAAAATACGAATAAACTACAAATCTTCACTCTTCGTCGCTATCTTTTTGTGGGTTATTATCTTCATATTCATACCCATCGGAGTTAGATGCTCGGGACGATTCACCTTCTTGAGCTATATCTTCATCAGAAAGTGAGGTTGAAAGACCTTGAGCAACTTCCATGTCGAGAAGTTCTTCTTCAACGTCAAGTTCCTTCTCTAGCTTTTGTTTGTCTTGAATCCGGTCCGCCGCATCCAAGTGATCCTTCAAGCAAATACACATCTCCAAAGACGCCGGCGTGAGTCTTGTTCTCCTAATAGATAATATCCTGCCACTAAGAGAAAAAGCCGATTCCGAAGCTACCGTAGAAGCTTGGACACTTAGTAAATCTCTGACCATGGCGCTTAGAATGGGAAATTGAGGCTCCCTTTCTTTCCACCAAGCCAATATATCAAAATGTTCGATTTCTCGAGTGGTCATGTTGCCTAAAAAGTTTGTTTTCGTATATCTCGACAATTCGCCATTAGCGGATTCTTCACTACTCTCACCCCTTTGACGTTTAGTTGTTTCCTCTCTTATAGTATTAGATAAATGGGCTAATGGGTCGGTGGGAACATCAACATCACCAAAAATTGGGGCAAACGAACTTGAAGAAGCATTTGGTGCACCATACTTTTGAAAATAAACCCCAAATAATGATTTAAAATTTTCCCAAAAATGATCTTGTGCATTTTTAATATATGTAGGACTTACCAAATGCAATTCCAAATCATAACAAATTGCACTCATAGTGGTTTCGACACCGATTTTATTTAAAGTAGGGTCTAACATGGCCGAACATGTAATTGCCAATGGTATTTTGCGAAAATATTTTCTTAGTTTAGTTTTCATTGGCGCGACCATTGTTTTATAAATACCACCTTCCAAATCAAAAGTATCAATTTTATGAGCCATCAAATATAGTTGTTTTAGTACACAATGACTTGTTGGATAGTAAACACCGGAGACTAAAACCGTTACATCTTTAAAAAGTTTAAACAATTCGGTTAGCTTTTTAATAACCTCCCATTTTTCGTCACTAAATTTGTTTTTAACACGTTTCTTTGTAAAATGTTTGTCATGAAAATATTGTAAAGTTTGACGTTGACGAACACCACATACAAACATGTCATAACTTGAATTCCAACGAGTGGTAATGTCCCAATTAGGTGATAAACAAAGTGAATTCGTTTGCTTACACAAACGAATATATCTTTTAACTCGTTTTGGACCCTTTTTAAAAACATCACATAGCATCAACCAAAAGTCATGTGTTATAGCACCAATCTCCGGTGAGTTCAACCCATCTCGTACAAATAAATTTATAATGTGTGCGAGACACCAACTATGGAAGAAAAGACCATTCACGGGAGGTTTGAATGATAATATTAGCTTTGCAACCGCATTTGTATTATTATATGCGTTGTCAAACGAGATTGCAAAAACTTTTCCATTTAATTTATAGTAATTTATTACGTGACTTAACATATAAAATAAATTTTCACCCGTATGGGGATGTGGAAAATCTTCAAACGCGATCACACGCTTCATCATTTGCCATGTGCTTGGATCGATCCAATGTGCGGTAACACAAATGTACGAACCGGGCAAACCACGTTGTTAGGTTTACACTTGTATTTAAATTTTCAAAACCATTTACTAGATCATTTTTAGCCAATTTCCAAAGTTTTAAACAATCTCGTCTAAGAGTAGTACGACTTACATGATTATAACGTGGTTGAAGCTCTTGTTGGATGAGGCGCGTCAATCTTGGGTTGTCAAAGTGGTTGAATGGCAAACCTTGTTGAATCACGAATTTGGCCATATGTTCTCGACAACGTTCCGCTTGGTACGCAAAGATACCACCGTCTCGTGCCATAGTCGCTTGACCCTCTTGTTGTGAACCCCTTCTTATCGTTTGACAATGCTTTGAGACATGTGTCCTCATCGTCGAGTTGGAACTAGCTCCCATGAATTGACCACAATTTCTACAATGCGCCTTTACTTGTCCATTGCTTAACTCCACGATGTCGAACGACCCATTTGGTCCAAAGAGTTCGGGAACTCGTGTAGTTGGCAAAACTCTAACAATACTTACCGTTTCTTCATTTGTAGAACCAACGCCGGTGAAATCTTGACTACTTTGGCTTTGGTTTGGGTGCGACATTTTGACATTTTTTGGTAATCGAAAGTGTTTGGAGAGTGTTTTTGGATGTTTTGAAGTTGTGATTTTAACCAAATGCAAGATATGTATTTATAGGGGAGTTTAGGGGGCAAAATGGTCCAAAAATACAATTCTAACGGTCCAAAAAACGTCCCAAACGGTCATATGACCGTTAAAAAACGGTCTGATTGCACACTGCTCGATCTTTTCTGCTTTTGCCAGCTAAAACCGGTTACTAACCGGTTATAAAACCGGTTACAACGGAAATAACCGAAAACCGGTTATCAGGAACCGGTTACCACCGGTTTTTTGCTCGAAATAGTATAACCGGTTACGAACCGGCCGGTTATTCAGTAACCGAGCTGGTTACGGTCAAAACCGGATTTGACCGGTTTCGGTTTCGGTTCGGGTACCGGTTTTGGTTTCAGTTTCGGGTATTTTGTGCACGGCTACCATGGACCATGGCTCGTAGTGCACATGTTATAAGTGTTTAATTCTCACCAAAAAACTATCAGCTTTTATAGTTACATCATATTAAATACTCATTTAATAAACTAACTTTTATTTTCACAAATCTAATTATATTATAGCCAGAATAGTTAACTTTGCCAATTATTATATTTACTTTTTCGCTAAAAGCAAATAGATGTTTTAAATGTCAAAAGAATTAACCATATTTTTTTGTTTACACTCATTTGAATTAAACCTTGTACAACCAATTATTTTTAACTTCCATTAAGCCATACCTACCATAAACCTCGCTACCGCCATCTTTTCATCTCGTTATTAACTCATAGTTTGGGTACCCTACTATTATTAGAATAATATGTGTAATCGAACAAATTTTACTCGCCGCAAAAATAAAGTTGCGTAAGGTACCAGTCGTCGTATTAAGTTGGGACCATATTATACATAACAATGCTCAATTTCATCAAGGTCAAAAATGGTAGAAAAAATAATTAGGAGATAATTAAAAAGAAGATTATTAATATTTGTAGGGTCCAGATCCGGTGAAGACTGCGAATACTCCAAAAAAAACTCTGAAAATGATCCAAAACAAACTTTTTTAAAAAAATCTTTTTTAAACATAAAAATCGCAGCCTATAAGATCCAAAAATAAATAAAAAATTTCAAAAATGATCAAAAAAAAAATAATATGGTATCCACAAAAAATAATATGGATCATTATTTTGATTCACAAAAAAAAGTGGATCATAATTTTTTTTTTTCAAAATTTGATTTGGTCAAATGTAGTAATAATCATGGAAGTTATATACTTCCTCCGATTCAAAATAAGGGCTACACTTTCCTTATATGGGTGATTCAAAATAGGTGCTACACTTTGAAAAATTACATTATTTGGTGAAAAATAGTAGGACCCACACCCACTAACTATCTACTTTAACAAAGTGAAATGACTCATTTACCCTTACTTTTTTACTTTTAAACATCATTAACCCCACTTTATTCAAAAGGTGTGGGACCCATTATCCACTAACCATTCAATTAATTTAATTTAACCTTCATTATAATCTTTTGCCTCAAAAACCGTGAAACCCAAAGATTATTAGTATTTGTAGGGTCCGGATCCGGTGAGGACTAAAAAACCGGTGAAGACTGCGAATACTCCAAAAAAACTCTGAAAATGATCCAAAACAAACTTTTTAAAAAAAATTCTTTTTTAAACATAAAAATCGCAGCTTATAATATCCAAAAATAAATAAAAATTTTCAAAAATAATCAAAAAAAATATGGTATCCACAAAAAATAATATGGATCATTATTATGATTCACAAAAAAAAGTAGATCATAATTTTTTTTTCAAAATTTGGTTTGGTCAAATGTAGTAATAATCATGGGGAGTTATATACTTCATCCGATTCAAAATAAGGGCTACATTTTCCTTATATGGGTGATTCAAAATAAGTGCTACACTTTGAAAAATTACCTTATTTGGCGAAAAATAGTAGGACTCACACCCACTAACTATCTACTTTAACAAAGTGAAATGACTCATTTACCCTTACTTTTTACTTTTAAACATCATTAACCCCACTTTATTCAAAAGGTGTGGGACCCATTATCCACTAACCATTTATTTAATCTAATTTAACCTTCATTATAATCTTTTGCCTTAAAAACCTTGAAAACCAAAGTGTAGCACTTATTTTGAATCGGAGGAAATATATTTTTTTCGGAATTTTTTGAAACTTTTCGCGAGTCCTCACCGTTTTTTGAGTACTCACCGGATCTCACTTCAGTATTTGTATATAAAATCATATTTATTAAACACTTCTTAGCATATATATACTCATCGATTAAAACATCCTAAATAAAATTTATAATCAATGTTGATATATTTTAATATCTATTGTAATAACATCAAATTCAATTTTTAATGTGTGACTTTTACAAAATCAAATAATTTATTTCAAATATGTTTTATTTCCACAAAATTTTTTGGTGATTTATATACTATATAAATTTGCCGTACACAGTGGTTTTGTACCCATTTAAAAGTAAGAGATAGGTTATAGTCTTGAATATCTAAGTTATTGTGTTTTAAAGTTTAAAAGTAAGAGATATGTATTTTCAGAATGTTTAAAAGCAAGATATATTTTATATTCTCAAATCATTTAAAATGTTGACATGTAACTCGGTCTATATGATATAGGACTTGTTTGCTGCTGGCACTGATACAACTTCAAACACAGTAGAATGGGCAATGACAGAAGTATTATGCAACCCATACACTATGGATAAAGCCAAAAGAGAGCTTGAAGAAGTTATTGGTAAAGGAAAAATCATAAAAGAGGGTGATGTCTCTAAGCTACCATACTTATCATGCATTATGAAAGAGAGCTTGCGATTGCATCCACCGGTCCCGTTCTTGATTCCTCGAAAAGTCAACAACCCAGTCAAACTTAACGGATACAACATTCCAAAGGGAACACAAGTGCTTGTGAATACATGGGCGATAGGAAGAGATCCAACAATTTGGGAAGACCCGTTAAAGTTTAATCCCGAAAGATTCTTGGCTTCTAGTCTTGATATCCGAGGTCAAGATTTTGAGCTAATCCCTTTTGGTGCTGGACGAAGAATATGTCCGGGTTTGCCACTTGCAACGCGTATGATCCCCATGATGTTGGGTTCATTACTTAATAATTTTGATTGGAATCTTGGGACGGAAACTGGACTTGGGAAATTAGACATGACTGAGAAGTTTGGACTCACTTTACAAAAGGTCAACCCTCTTTGTGTTTTCCCGATATCAATGAATTAAAACTGATTTTATTCATGATCAACCCAAAACTGATTTTATTCATGTCGAGTAGCAGGTCATGTCAGGAATTACCGCCCTAGTAAATCCTATATAGATTATGGTACGTAGTATTAATATATATGCCTACTTCGTTTACGTACGTACAAATATGAGTTGACTACATTTAAATTGATTGGCTAATTTGAGTTGAGAAAATTAGCAGACCATACATTGGTGTAACATATTTTATCTTGAGTTACTTTATTTTTGATATTTTAGTAAAGGAGCATTAGCAAGTCAAATAGGCCCAAATGAACTCTCACGACCATTACCAAAAAATTTGAAACATAGCAAAACTGAAACTCAAGCAACGAAAACGACTTGGAACAGCTAACGCTGCTTTCTTCAACCGAATCTAATTATTTTATTTTATTTTGAACGGCAAACGAATCTAATTATTAAGTATTAACCACATGAGCCTTCTTCATATGGATGTTTTTGAGCTGTGATGTCAATGGAGATTGATTTTGTACATGTGTGTCTAAGCTAATAATTTTGAAATAGACACCGAGGCTGATTCAATATTCTTCAAAACGAGTCAAGAAAGTGCGCCAATATTGAATATTCATGGAGAATTAACTTAGTGCGCTAGAGATAGATTCACAGCCGGTCTAATCAACTTTGGGCCCTGTGACAAATTTTAAAAATGGGCCACTTCCTAAAGTAAATAGTAAAATTCATATAGAACATGTGTACCATTATATGAAGATTAAAAAGAAATGAAGAACTTATAATTAGATGAAGTCACCACAAGATTGGCGAGGAGCGAAGACAACAGTTGCACACTGCATTCTGCAGATGAAACTTGCAGTTGTAATTTGTATAACCTGCAAATGCATTAATATTTACTATTTATTAAAATATAATCTGCGATAGTTAAACATGTATCATTTAAAATTTTGTTGAGGAACTTGCAGTTGTATTGCAGGAATACTAAATTAAGCAAGATTAATCCAATTACACTATGATGGTAATTTTTTAAACAATATATAACAAAATTGAACAAATCCACATATTGCGTGTAACTGTGTTTGATTTGCAGCCAAAAAAATTATACATTTCTACATCTAGTATATTTTAAATTCTAATTGCCTACTTTTCATAAGGTTTAGGTTAGTCTACTGTATTTAATTCAGTATATTATTATTATATCTTCTAAATCTTTTAAACGTTAAAATTCAACTTTTATTTACGGCACGAATATAACTACCCCAGCAATTAGATCTAGATGGACAGTAATACTTCATTAGATGTTCGTTTCCAATTCCAAGATGTTCTCGTTTTCTAATTTGTTTCGCCCCTTCCGGCTTCCATACTCCAGCACACTACTTAATAGGGCTACTGGGCTCATATCAAACGAGTGGGCCTAAATATTAAAAATGGGTTCATGTCATGTCAAACGACTGAGCCCTTAATGGGGCTAATGGCTGCGGTCCAATATTGAGAAAGAAACTCTTTGGATAAAGGTGAATATTTCTAATAATGAAAATTCACTAACTAGAGATTATACTAATTGTAAAGGGAGGGTCGCATGGTGAATCCCCTCCCTGCGTCCTACACTTGTGGCACGTTCGTTCCCTTACTCCTGTGACGTGTCCCCGAGCTTCAATGGTTGTCTAGGCGACCGTTGTTGGTCGCTATTTTTCAAAGGGGAGTGAGGTATTTTCAAAGGGAATTTGGTCGCCTGCTACATGAGTTTGGTCGAGATCTTTCATATGTTTGGTTGCAAGAGAAAAAATTAATGTGTCGGTGAGGTGGCGGGTGTGACCACTATTACAATGGTCACCCCTTACGCCCAGTTATTATAGACTAGTGATTTTAGTGTGTTGTGTTATTTATGATTTAAGGATATGGGTTTAATGTTTGTTATGGATAAAATTATGGGAAATGCTAAACATTGCCCTTAGTGCAATGGTTAAGAAATTTTTATTGGCTTAAAATCATTGTACATTAACTAATAAAAAACCACCCCTTTGAATTTCATTAACCACCTTTGAGTAGTTATGCATCTTTAATTGTACATAAACCATTTTATCCATCCTTAACCATTGCCCTAAGGGTAATGTTTAGCAGAAAAACTGAAAATCTAGTAAAGTCAATGCTTTGAAAGTTGAGTGGTTGACGGATCTTATTGTATATGGGTAGGTAAATGACACGATCTTAATATCGTCAGAGGTATTTCGGGTGGTAATGGTATCAATCTAGTTCTTTGCGTTATCCTTTATGAAACAGGCTTAATTTTGTTTTCATGTGCATCGTGGTAGGGTCTAGTTTTGACTTTTAGTGCATTGTAGATTTCTAAAAAAGGAAAAACAAATGATATTTCTAGAGTAAATTACACGGAAGGTTCTTATTGTAACACCTCAAATTTTTAAAAATAATATTTAAAGATTTTTCCATCCAAAATGCATAACACATCATAATTTCTAAATACCAACATTACTGTAACGACCCGAAATTTGTAAATAAATAAAATATGTAAAAATATGATAATTATGGATAAATAATATAAAACACGTGGAAATTGGTTTCGTGTCGTTTGGACACCGTATGAGAAAGTTATGGGCGAAACCGGGTCGAGACAAAGGTCGAAAACTGCAGCCCTGCTGCCCTGGGGAGTTCGCGGCGCGAACTCTAGTTCGCGGTCGCGAACTTGGAACAGAGAGTTTGGGGTTTTTGGTGATCGAGTTCACGACTGGCTCACGATCGGGAAGAAGTTCGCGACCAGGGTAGTTCACGGCGCGAACCCCAGTTCGCGGCGCGAACTTGTCCGACCAGGCATTAAAGACGGGATTTTGCTCATTTATTGCATATCAAAACTCTAGTTTCTCTCTTTGGCGATTTTCGAGCATAGCATCTGGTTTGGGTCGATTTCTTCACAAATCCTTGGTAGATTTCACTCCTAGTGGAAGATTAAAGGTATATCTTCACTCTTTCATCTTTGTAGCTCAAGATCTATGGATCTTGAAGCTAGGGTTTGAAACCCTAGTTCTTGGGTTGGTGATTTATGGTGAAATAAATGATGTATACACTTAATAGATGGTATATTAACAAGGAAACCAAGTGTATGGTTAAGATTTGTAAGAATCTTAAGGGTTGGTTAAACCTAGGGTTTGGTAAATCACCATAATTGGGGGAAAGTTGTTAGTAAGTGTTATCTAGAGATGGATGAACACATTAGTAGTAGTAATTGATGTTGATCATATTGTGATAATTGTATTAGGCTTTTGGTGAAGTCTTGGAAAGTTGACTGAATTGAGAAGCAAGAGATTGGGTGTCAAGAACACGGTTTGAGCATCTTATTGCTAAGGTGAGTACGCGTGGACTTTACTGAGTACATAGCCTTGAATTATTTTATTACTTGTGTTATAGTCTATTTGCTTATTTGTGTAGACTTATGGTATGTTGAGTTAGTGTTAGATATTATTGATAATATTGGACTAACTTGTGTGATGACGATGTGATAGCCGAGAGCTAGATAGGCATAACTAATGAGTTATGATATGATAGTGATGATGTGATGGCACGGGGGACCCCCGCTCATGAGGTGTGGTGTGAGGGGCAGTTGGGTGGATTCCCATCGACTCAACCACGGTAGTAGTCTTTCTAACTGGAGGTAGTCCGGTGAGTAAGGCAGGTATCGGTAGATTGGGCGAATCCCTCTTGCCGGTATCTTGAAGCTTATTAATGGCGATGGATTTCCATTAATAGGCTAATGTGGTTCTAGTTAGTTCGGGGGCAACCCGATAACTAGATATGATTGCTAGGAAGCAAGGTTGATAGAGTCACAATAGGGTGACTAGATAGATGGATGAGTTACTTGTACTATGTTTACATGTTATATGATACTTACCATTATTGTTGGGTCTAAACCCATATAGCTCACGAGACTTTATTGTCTCACGTACTCCTTGTTTGTTTTGCTATGTACTCAGGTTCGGGATCGAAGGTATAGGTGCGCATGGATAGAGATGCGGGGCCTAGAGTAGAAGAACACTAGAACGGATTTAGACTTAGCTTTGGTTTTGATCTATTTTGTAACACCAACTTTACACTCTGATTTTCATACCAAAGGTTTTTGTAAATCCGTATTTTGGGATAGTTCTCCTCTATATTAAATGATTATTTTGGCCAAATGTTTTGTTATAAAATTTGAGGTGTTACAATTACAAAAACGATAGGTTTCTTGTTAGAGATTATCAGAGTTTACAAAAATGGTGTTACAAAATATATCTAAGCCATAGGATAAGGACTTCAACTATGAACACCAAACTAATCTCAACAAGGCCTCCTCTCTAAACATGCCTCCTATATCTTCGATCCTGAACCTGAGTACATAGCAAAACACAAACATAGTACGTGAGACAAAATTACCTCGTGAGATACATGGGTTTTAGACCCGATAAACAACTAGTCACATAATTATCATTTACATTAGAATAATATTATTAATTTCATTCGGTCACTTCAGTTCATTTATCATTAGCCAATGTCAAGATAATCGGAATGCCTCCAATCTATCAAGACCGTCGACATATCCACGGTAATCGAAATGCCTCCAATCTACCGGGACTCATAGGTATTGGGTAATCAGAATGCCTCCAATCTACCACTAACCTTAAGGTACCGTAATAACCGGAATGCCTCCAATCTGTCACGGCCCTAGGGACATCACAATCATCATCATCATCATCATCATCATCATCATTTGTCACTTGTAATTATGAGCTTATAGCTCCATCATTACTTAAGCAATTAATCAATTCATCATCACATAAGCAATTCATCATAAATCACATAAATAGCTAAATTACTTATATACTCGATAAAACATTTAATCATAAAACACTTCCTAAATATATACTCAGTTTTGAAAGTTCACATGTACTCACTTTACCCAAGCTTATCCAAAAGATGTGTTTCTTGAACACAAATGTCTCTCCCCAAGACTTGAACCTCAAATCCTTCCACCAAATGACCTAATACCAAAACCAATACAATGGTTTACATCAAACATCCATACTAATCATATATTCCATGACTAGTTAACTATTTGTATCATATGTCCCCAAATTACCAAACTCTAATTCCATAAACCTTCATAATCTTATAGATCCATATTATGAACACATTTTCCTTGTTAAAATATCATGGATCTATGTTATACAACTTCCATTTAATCATTTATAAACAAACCCCAAAGCTAGGGTTTGTGATTCAAGTTTTCCCTACTTGAATCTTTGACTAAAAACCCAAGAGATATGAAGATTTACCTTTGATCTTCAACTAGGAGTGAAATTTCACAAGATTTGATGAAGAAATCGGTTCCAAACTGTAACACCGCAAAATCTGAACCACTTTTTTTTAACAACAAATACGGAAGCGTTTCAAAATTACATATATATAACTTGTTAATCACGAGTTATAAAAAAACATAAGATGTATAATTTTTCAAAAGTTAACTTTCCAAAATAGTGTTACTTAACATTACGGCTCGACATCAAAATCATTTCTTTAAGTCTTGGTCAATCATTCCTAATCTTAATCTCCAAAAGACACATTCATCTACAACCTGTAAAAGATTCAACATAGTGGGGGATTAGCACGAAGCTAAGTGAATGAAAATATAACATTTTATATTGTCTAAGTACAGCAATCTCGATTCATAATTTTAACGGATTCACAATCTTAACAGATTCACAATCTTCACAGATTCACAAATAACGAAAGGACCGGCGGTTTTGCAGAACCTTACAACTGTTGTGGGCCTAACAACAGCTTACCGGAAACCCTTTACTCATTAGAAACGGTAAAGCTTCCTTCAAACACAACACATATGCCAAGGTACAATTACCGTTGTCTAACAGTAAACGAAAGCCCAACCCCCCACGCAGACTGTCCTCTACTCTTTTCCATGTGCACATATCAGATTCCATGTGCACATATCATTCAATTAACACATAGCCAGTTAATTATCATTATACCATTAATACCGGTCTAAATATAAGGGAGCAGTACTAACATATCAGCACTAACGGAATCAGCACTAACTGATCAGCATTAACGGGGTCAAAACTTAACTAATCACCACTAAACACTTTCAATTGCAACCAAAACTATTGCAATTTAAACAATACAAAGGTTATAAATCCACTCACCTTTGCCAAATCTCTTTCCACTCAGTTGTCTAATATCACTGAGGCTCTTTCCCTTTCCTGCAATCACAAGTAACACTCGAATTAGTAATCGTTTGACCCGAAATGTGTAAAACTGCACAATACACTATACAGACATAACAACAAGTGTACTAACTCAAAATCTACACTACAATCCTGCACATTGACACTTTGACTCACGAAAGTCAAATCTGATCAAAACTTACACAGTTGGTCGAATTTAACCAAAAATACCCAAACGGGTCAAAAGCCCATCTTATTACCTTACTATTACAACTAATTTACAATACAATTACCAAATCATAATTATCATCCAATTAATAATAAAATCCCAGGTTCGACCTAATACAAAGTCAACAACTTAAATTATGACCATAGATAAAAACCAGAATCTGCCAAACCCGCGACAGCTCACCGCAACTGCCATAACTTTCAAACCATTTATCCTTTTTTTACCAAATTTTCACCACTTACTATAGACTCATAATTCTACAACTCATATTCAGAACGCTCAGCTCGAATCTAACCCTAAAGGCCTCGAAACTGCCTCACAATACTGCAGAAACGCACAGTGTTTTCAGCACTGCGACACTTCACGAAAATTGTCTTAACTCACAGACAGTAAGTCCTATTGACGAGCGATCAGCGGCCATGGAAAGCTAACTCATCGGACTACAATAGTATAGAAGACCTGGAGCCCGGATTCTGTCCCGAACAGGGTTGAAAACAGACCTGAACATAATGACAGCAAGCTGTCCCAAAACGCAGCACAATACAAATTGAACATCTTTATCAAGCGCTAACTTATACAACACCACTTTCCCTAATAAACTTACTATTTCATTTTAATACCTCCAAATCATATAATTCAATTACCAT
The DNA here is from genome assembly GCA_963853835.1 of Calendula officinalis. Taxonomy (NCBI): domain Eukaryota; kingdom Viridiplantae; phylum Streptophyta; class Magnoliopsida; order Asterales; family Asteraceae; genus Calendula; species Calendula officinalis. The sequence continues at coordinate 62,610,898 of OY970827.1, forward strand.
TTCAACTTCTTGATCATTTTGACATAAATAAAGTAAAAGTCTAACTAGTTAAGTTTGCATTTAGCCAAATTCAACTATCTTGACCCAAACGGGTCAAAACTCAATTCTTTTCTAAATCACTTAAAATATCAATTAATAATCTCACAATTCATCCAATTATCATATAACATAATCAAGTATCAATTTACAAGACTTTGACCTTTTTATTATGTCAAAAGTCAACCAACTCACTTACTAGTTCTTCATTTCCAAACACAAGATAATTTCATTCAAATTTAACAATTCAATCAAATTTAGGTTATAACTAGTTACCAACATCAATTATAGTTCTAAAGATAACCATTTAATCTATACAAATCACAATTAACTCAAAAACCCCAATTCTAGAAATTAGGGTTCTTGGCCCATTCATATCCAAGATCACCCATGGTGATTTTGGTTTAAATCAAGGTTTCAATCATTCTATTAGTTACTATAACACTTCACTAACATTTTCTAACCTATTAGAATCATCAATTTCGGTTTTTTAGTCAAAACCCACCAAGAACACATAAACCCTAGTTTACCTTTTTGAACAAGAACTTCAAAACATAAACTAAAAACTCATTTCTTACCTTGAGCTTGCTATAAACCCGAATCTACTGCTGTGCTTATTAAGACTTCAAGAGAATTCAAGAAGAAATGGAATTTCTTACCTTCAAGTGTGTTTGGGGTGTGTTTTACGTGACAGGAAGCAAGAGAGAATGAGATAATCTAATTTTTTTCTTATTTACACATATCTTACACGTGTTATTCACAAAATGATCCAGATATCACTTAAAAAAGAATATAATATTACGTATTTAGTTCACAATGAATTAATTTATAATATCTAACTAATTTCATTTTCAACAACGAAGACATATTTAGAACTTTGGTCCAAAAGTGAATCTAATGACATAAAAATCATTAAAATACCTAAACATTTTTTTTTCCAACTAATTTTAACCCCTTGGTCAAAATATCAAATAATCAAATAAATTAATAAATAATATTTATCACTTACCAAAAGTGATAAAACACTAGGCCGGGTTTCAGGGTGTTACACAAACGATCCTTTGCACTCAAAAACGTATACACACTTGTTGGGAGAGAAACTAGGGTTTTGGAATGGCATTAATGACAAAAATCCCGATTTAATGCTTGCCAGCGACCAGATCGCGTCGCTATTTCCAGAATAGCGGCGCTATTTCGTACCCGCCATAAATCGCGTCGCTAAATAGCGGCACGATTTCCGTCGCTAATTCTGAAATCTCGAATTCCCCCCCCCCCCCCCCTCGACGCTATTTCGGGTCGCTGTTGCACCCCCGCCATAGATAGCGGTGCTATCCCAGATAGCGGCACTATCTGGGTCTAGCAGCCAAGGCTGCATTTTCCTTTGCCCTTTTCGACCCGGTTTCGTCCATAACTTCCTCATACGGTGTCCGAATGACACGAAACAAATTTCCACGTGTTTTAAATGAATTATCCATAATTAACATATTTTTGTACAATTTATTTATTTACAAATTTTTGGGTCGTTACACTTGTAATTTATCACTTATTGCAACCACAGTCCCTGAACTTCATTAATTACACCAGACATCCTTGGTGTATACAATTCGTCACACCCATAGTCCCTGCTGCCCTTAACTTATTCTAAATGACGAAGATACCCTTTTGGTCTTTTGTAATAAAGCGAAGATAAAGGATCGTGAATGTAATAAGTGATAAAACACAAACACAATCTGTGAAATTTACTCTATTAATTGATTTTTTTTTCTTTTTTCTCTTTAATTCATCTCCTTCCGCCGCATTCAAACTCACCACCCACATCTATCTCTTTGAATTCAAACCTCAATCAATAACCATTATCGTCACATCATCAAACCCCTGAAAAGTCAATCCATCACCAACCCATGCCTCCGGTTTCCTTCTCCAGTTGTTCCGCCACCGATGACGTTCTATCGACCCAAGTGTGCAAAACACCAACTCCTCTAGCGGCGTGCGTCAATTGTCTGAACCACCGCGTGTGCAGACCACAAACTCCTCTGGCGACGTGAATCAATTGTCTGAATCAATTCAGGTTGATATACCGTCGTAGGCGGCGGAACATTAGGAGAAGGCAACCGGAGGCAGGGGTTGGTGATGGGTCGACTTTTCAGGGGGTTAGGTGGCGTGACGATAATAGTTATTTATTAATGTTTGAATTCAAAGAGATAGAGGAAGGTGGTGAGTTTGAATGTGGCAGAAGAACATGAATTAAAGAGAGAAAAGAAAATAAAATCAGTTAATAGAGTAAATTTCATAGATAGTACTTATGGTTTATCATTTATTACATACGCAGTCCCTTATCTTCGCTTTATTACAAAAGGCCAAAGGGTATTTTCGTCATTTAGAAAAAGTTAAAGGCAGTAGGGATCATGGGTGTAACAAATTGTATACAACAGGGATATCCAGTGTAATAAACGAAGTTTAAGGACTGTAGCTGTAATAAGTGGCAAACCACATGGACATATTTTACTTAGATATTTCTATATATACTCTATAATAATATCTTCGTCAATGTATAGTAAGTCTATATGAACTAACATGTAACATCTATCAAGACCAAAATCATAGCCACCAACACTAACGAGCCATCACCGATGGACTTTGTGACCATTTTTCTTGGGGTGTCCTTTTCCTATGCACTTCTACAAGCCATTTTCTCATTTTTTGCGGTAGGCAATAAGCCTAAAAACCTCCCACCAGGCCCAACCCCATTGCCGATCATCGGAAGCCTACACTTGCTCGGTGACCAACCACACCAGTCCCTAACCAAACTAGCCAAAACCCATGGCTCGATCATGTTCCTAAAACTCGGTCGCATCAACACCCACCATCTTTTCCGGCAGTTCCCTTGACGCCAGACAACACTTGCGGAATCAAAAACTGAAAGAGCTCGTAGCATACTGTCGGAAAGCTAGCCGGTCTAATGATTGTGTGGATGTCGGTCGTGCTGCTTTTAGAACCTCCTTGAATCTTCTATCCAACACTATTTTCTCCAAAGATTTAACCGACCCGTATGAGGATTCGGGTAAAGAGTTTAAAGAGGTTTTTGGAAACATTATGATAGAGGTTGGAAAGCCAAATTTGGTGGACTACTTTCCGGTGTTGAAAAAGATGGATCCACAAGGGATCAGGAGGAGATTGAGTCGTCATTTTGAGAAGGTTCTTGAATTATTTGACGAGTTGATTGAGGAGAGATTGGGGATGGGAAGATTAAAGCAAGATGATGTGTTGGACGTGTTTTTGAAATTCAGTCAAGAGAATCCAGATGAGATCAACCGATCACACATCAAGAGCATGTTATTGGTAGGTAAATCTTTTAATATTTTTCTTCTTTTGCGATTTACATCTTAACTAATTAAAAGGTTCGAGTACGATTTATATATCGATCACGAAGTTGTAGGTTTAATTCTCATCTAAAATATGTGAGGTATGAAGTTATGGTTAGACTGATGACACCGCTCGATAAGGTTGTTTATTATTCGGATATAATTGGATTGTCCGAATGGACAATTTAGATTGGATCATTTGGATTGGTTTTTTTTATCGGTTTGAACTTGAACCAAATTAATAGTTTGGTTTTCGGATTGGATTTGGTTTCCATTGTAAAATCCGGATTGTCTAAAAAATCCAAATAGTAATACATATATTTATATATATATATATATATATATATATATATATATATATCCAACAATTCTAGCTTATTTCCAAAAAATCAAATACCCATAGACTATATGAAAATTAATAGAATATCTCATGATTTAAAATGTCACAACCAATGAATTAAACTTGTTTCTATGTATAAAGTAGTTTATCGTTTTAAAATTGTATATATTAAACATAATATTAGTTATGTGTATATACTTTTGTAGTCTTGTGAAGTATATTAAGAAGAAAAAAAAACGGTTTGGTTTGGTTTGGACAAAACCAAATTGTAATTTAGTTCGGATCGGTTTCGATTTAAATTATATTAGGCGGTTCGGATTTAACATTTAAAATCCAAAAATCATTTGGATTCATCTATTTAATTCGGATATATCCAAATTATCCAAACGAATACCCTTAGACCGGCCGTAACGCTCGACCGAACGAGCGGTCGCGACCGCCACATCGGACCTCCCCGACGCGTCCCGCCCGTTACACCCTACCATCGCCGACGCGTCGCCAAGGGCGAACGGTCGAATACTCGACCGTTGGCAGCCCGCTCCAACGGCTCCAACACACCCCTTTCAAACTTAATTTTTACCCCTTTTTTTACCTTATAAATACCCAATCTTTTTCTAAAAAATTTCACACTTCTCATTTCTTTTATTCATACTTACTCACAACACACACATCACACACACTATACTAAAAATGAGTTCCGACGATGAAATGAATGTCGCTAATTTCATTTTTGGCGACGAGGAAGAGGACAGGGTTATACATCTTGGTTTTTTACAAACGGCGGCCGCGTTTCTTGAAGGTTCTAGTTCTAATATCCCTAGAACTCCTAGAAGATACGTGAATAGGGACCGTGGCGGTGCGAATGACCGTCTCGTGGCAGCCTACTTCGCTGAAAATCCGACGTATAACGAGCATGATTTTCGCAAACGCTTCAGGATGAGTCGTGATCTTTTCACACGCATTGTTCGCGATCTCACTAATACCGTCCCATTATTTGCGCAACGATATGATGCACTTGGGAACGCAGGTACTTCTCCGCTAATGAGGTGCACTTCTGCAATTCGTCAGTTAGCATACGGGACCGTACCCGATGCTCTAGACGAATACTTACAAATTGGTGAGAAAACTAGCCGTGATAGTCTCGCAGAGTTCTGTAAAGGGGTTATGCACTTGTATGGAGATGAGTTTCTGCGAAAGCCTACTCATACTGATGTGGCGAAGCTATACGCTTTTCATGAGGAGAAACATGGGTTTCCGGGTATGCTAGGAAGCATTGATTGTACTGATTGACCTTGGGCTCAATGTCCAAATGCTTACCGTGGGCAATATGTTAGAGGGGATCACGGGAACGAACCATTCATCTTACTTGAAGCGGTTGCCTCGCAAGATTTGTGGATTTGGCACGCGTTCTTTGGTGTCGCCGGGTCGAACAACGGCATCAACGTCTTACGAGCGTCCCATATTTTCAATGATCTCAAAGACGGGAAAGCACCTGAGGTACCCTTTTTGGCAAACGGGGTGTCTTACAAATGGGGATATTATCTTACTGACGGGATATATCCGGAATGGTCTGTTCTTGTTAAGTCCATTTCACACCCAAATGCGAATGATGTTAAGCGGGTGAACTACAAGAAAGCACACGAAGCTGCAAGGAAAGACGTAGAACGAGCATTTGGCGTTCTAAAGAAAAAATGGGGTATAATAAAAACGGCTGCAAGGTCCCCAAATGTTAACAAAATAAGGGATATAATGTACACTTGTATCATATTACATAATATGATTATCAAAGACAAAGGCAGGGCCATATGTCCCAATTTTCATCCGGAAGAGCGACATAGTGAAGGCGACCCGTACGATCACATGAAGAAGTATTGCAAGTTATCAGGGAGATCCATAATAAACAAACTCATCTTAATCTTAGATCTGATTTGGTGGAACACATTTGGAATCGACGACCCCACCAGTATTTTTTTAATGTTTTTTTAATTATGTTTAATGTAATGTTTTAAATTATTTTTAATGTAATGTTTTAATTATTAATGAAATTTAAATTAAAAAAAAAAAAATCCGAACGGTCACCCATTACGGGCATTTGGTCGCTGTCTGGTCGTGTGTTTGATCAGGAGAGATATGTGGCAGGGGTGACCAAACTGCGAACGGTCACCCATTACGCACAGTCTTACCACTAGACAACTGATGTATCACAGATATAACAAAAATTTAAACATTCAGGTGCGCCATTTATTGTAATTAACTCTTTCGAGTTGAACCTATGCAAATTAGTAAATTTAGTGAAAACTGAGAATAAAAATTGGCCATCAGTTGAGATGCTCAGTACCCAAGGTTTGTAGCCTGGTGGTATCCAAGTAGGATTTAAGGTGTTGCTCATGATCTATTGGTTATGGGTTCAAGTCCCGTCGTGGACAAAAAGGTGGAAGGTTCGAGGGAAGGGAAGGCATACTGTCCCTTATGGATGTCACTGTCTATGCTCGAACCACTAACTTACTAACTAGCCGTTAAAAAAAAAAAATTGAGATGCTCAGTGGAACACGTGGCGATAACATCCTATATCACTAGAACTTTCATTAACATACGTCACCTTCACACTAGAGAACTATCATCTTAAATGAACTTGATGGCCAAAAATTAAAAATGAGAAAGTTTACTATTGATTAGCTGAATAGGTCCAGTAAGAAAACGACATTTGTGTAGAAGAGAATGATCTCTTGAAGTTACTCAAATTGGCGTTTCTTCTGGGTGTCTCCCATATTTTAAGTAATTTGTGTGAAAACATGAAAATGAGTCCTGTAAATACAAGATTTTTATAAAAGTGTGGACTTTCTAATTTTTTTTCTATTAAATTATTAAATTGACTTAAATTTTAATATAATATATAAAATATATATAAAAGTTGGGCCCTTATAAAATATGGGCCCTGTGCGGCTGCACCTCATCAAAGACACCCCTGCGTTTCTTCCGAGACCTAATCGGCTAACTATCATTGTATTTTTTTTTATATTAACTCTTGTTAGATGACTATTGTATAATCCTCCTTCACCTATTTGAACATTCAATCGTTATCATATATGCTTGAAATGCAGGATTTATTTGTAGCCGGTACGGATACAACTTCAAGTACATTAGAATGGGCCATGACAGAAGTACTACGTAACCCAAACATCATGAAAAAGGCCAAAGGGGAGCTTGAAAAAGTTATTGGCAAAGGCAAAACCGTAGAAGAAAATGATTTATTGAGGTTACCCTACTTAAGATGCATTGTGAAAGAAACATTAAGGATCCATCCGTCAATCCCGTTCTTGATTCCTAGAAAAGTTGAAAAACCAAATAAAGACCAACGGTTACACCATCCCGCAGGGCACACAGGTGCTAATCAACGCATGGTCCATAGGGCGAGACCCTGTTATTTGGGAGGACTGTTTGGAGTTCAAGCCAGAGAGATTCTTGACCTCGTTAGTTGACGTACGAGGTCAAGATTTTGAGCTTATACCGTTTGGTGCTGGAAGAAGAATATGTCCTGGTTTGCCACTTGCAATCCGTATGATTCCTATGATGTTGGGCTCCTTGCTCAATAATTTTGATTGGAATGTTGACAATGGAATCCATTCTGAGGAACTTGACATGACAGACAGGTTTGGAATCACGTTACAGAAAGCCATCCCTCTTTGTGTGGTTCCAACATCGTTAATTTAGCATCATGATATGCAAGTCATATATTGTATGTACTCATGAAGTTCTAATTAAGAAACAAATTTCCATAATATAAAGTAATGTTCTTGATTAAAGAATATGTAAATAGACAAGGTTCAAAAAAACGTCTGGTTGGAGTTTTCTTCATTACTGAGCCGTTTCAGTTGTTTCGTGTTTGCCTCGGGTCGCAATTTGTGAGTGCTGAGTTTAGAACAACTCTTCATAAATGTCGATCTTTAGGCTCAAGAATAGTTAGTTCTTGATCTGGAATAAGCATATACAAATAACAAACTTGCGGAATTATATAAACATATTTGTATTGCTAAACAAGGTTTCATCATCATCTCTATGTACAATGATTACTAAAAGCCCCAATTCTACATATAAATATGTAGAACGGTTTTTCGTTAAACAGGATCATACGACCTTGAGGCTTAGAGTACACACACATACACGTTAAAACGTGGGTTTCAAGAACGACTAATTCTATACCTCTAGGTTTCTTTATATACTAGAAAACCTAGAGATTTACAAGGAAAAGATAATACTAAATCTTTTAAATTAAACAAGATATACTATATCTTTTACAATAGTGATTATCTCCTAAATCTTTATTTGAATTTGAACTTCCATATCTTCAATTTAGGTCCTTGTACTTTATAAGTTTTGACACATCAAATTGCTGAGTTTAGAACAACTCTTCATAAATATCGATCTTTAGGCTCAAGAATAGTTAGTTCTTGATCTGGAATAAGCATATACAAATAACAAACTTGCGGAATTACATAAACATATTTGTATTGCTAAACAAGGTTTCATCATCATCTCTATGTACAATGATTACTAAAAGCCCCAATTATACATATAAATATGTAGAACGGTTTTTCGTTAAACAGGATCATACGACCTTGAGGCTTAGAGTACACACATACACGTTAAAACGTGGGTTTCAAGAACGACTAATTCTATACCTCTAGGTTTCCTTATATACTAGAAAACCTAGAGATTTACAAGGAAAAGATAATACTAAATCTTTTAAATTAAACAAGATATAATATATCTTTTACAATAATGATTATCTCCTAAATCTTTATTTGAATTTGAACTTCCATATCTTCAATTTAGGTCCTTGTACTTTATAAGTTTTGACAAATCAAATCAATAATGAATATTATAGAAATATTCCTAACAGTGAGATTCAGTATGCTTGCCAAATTATGTCTTTTGAATTGGGCTCCTATTTCCTGTTGTAGAATTATTGGGCCTAAGTCTGTTGGCTCGCGTTTTTGAGATTATTAGTTCTGGTTTTCTTTTCTTTTTTTCTTTTTTTTTCTTCTAGTCGATTTTATGTCTCTATCTCGTTTTTCTTTTTTTCGTAGTGTGTGCACACATCTTATAGCCGTTCGAGTTTTGTTCCGTCCTCTTTTATAATATATTGCCTTTAAAAACAACATAAATGTTTTTATAGTGGTGATATTGTTTTCTACTAAATGTTGCTACTTATCTTCCTATTTATTAATCATGAAGATTTAGTATAAAGTAATAGGAAATGATATCATTCATCAACACAATGATTCACAACATCAACACAATGATTTACTGTATCAAGAAGAATCAACAAAAATATATTTTGTATCTTTATCATTAAACACATTGTAATATTTGTATTATATATATCCTTGTAAATGAATAGAATAATCACTTCAAGGGAAACAATCCTTCTAATATGGTATCAGCCAAATAACCGATCCTTCCCTTCTTCCCAAATCCCAGTCGTCTTCAACCTTCTGCTCTCCTTTTCTCACCATGGCCGGAAGTTCTAATGACTCTCCGGACTCCATCCCTTTGTCTACCATTCTTCACATGCTAAACATCAAACTATCCTCCACAAATTACCTTCTATGGCACAAGCAAATGGTTCCATTACTTGCCTATCAAAACCTCACTGGCTATGTCGACGGCTCTATTCCCCTACCCCCGTCGACTATCACTTCCGGTGAAAACACTTCTCCTAATCCTGCGTATTCCTCTTGGATCGCAGCCGATCAAAAAGCCCTTATTCTCCTTCAATCTTCACTGACGGAAGAGGCCATGGCCGAGACCCTCGGTCATACCACCTCACATGCCGTCTGGAAAGCACTCGAGTCTACTTATCGTCACGATTCTGTAGAACGAGTACATACTCTTCGTGATTCTATCCGGAATCTAAAGCGTGCAAACACCTCTGTTTCAGAATATGCATGCAAGTTCAAACGCATTTGTGATCAATTAAATGCTGTTGGACAACCTCTTGATGATAATGATAAAACCCACTGGTTTCTTTGTGGTCTTGGATCCGGTTTTGAAACTTTCTCTACCACCCAGCGTTTAATTACTCCCAAACCCAAATTTCGAGACCTTGTCTCGCAAGCCGAAAGCCATGAAATGTTCCTCCAATCTATCACTGATACCGCTGTCACACCCGTCGCCTTTAATGCTCAATCATCCCGCGGTTCTCAAAGCTTCTCAAACCGTGACAATCGAAACTCTAATTATCGTGGTCGTGGTTCCTACCGTGGTCGAGGACGAGGTTCTTACCGTCGCTCGCCACATTGCCAATTGTGTCGGAAAGATGGCCATTATGCCACCCACTGTCCCGACCTTCACACTTTTGCTCGGTCACCTTCTTCTCATGGTGCCAACTTGGCCGAAGCCTTCCATTCTCAATGTGATCTTTCCGCTCCCGATTGGTTTGTTGACACCGGTGCATCCTCCCATATGACCTCTTCCCCGGGTCATATTGAAACCGCCAACCCCTACAATGGTAATGAATATGTCTATTTTGGTAATGGTGATAGTGCCACAATCTCTCATATTGGCAAATCTCGTATTTCTCCGAACATTAACTTATATGATGTTCTTGTTGTACCAACCTTAACTAAAAATCTACTCTCTGTTAGTAGATTAACTCGGGACAATAAGGTTGATGTTTTATTTTCTGACCCTTTGTTTTTCATTCAGAATCGGTACACAAAGGAGAAGCTCGCTCAAGGCAAACGTAGAAACGGATTATATGTTCTTGAAAAAGGACAACAAGCTTTTTTGGCAAATTTATCATCTCGTCGCTTACTTGCTACTTATGATTTATGGCACTCTCGTTTAGGTCACGTGTCCTATGACACCATTTCTTTTTTAAATAAATCGGGTTGTTTAACCGTTACCTCGGTTTTACCAAATCCGCGTATTTGTTCTTCGTGTGAATTATCAAAAAGCAAACGTTTACCTTTTGCCACAAATAGTACACGATCTCTTCATGTTTTAGACTTAATTCATTGTGATTTGTGGGGTCCATCGCCGGTTACTTCTATTGACGGCTACCGTTATTATGTTATTTTTGTAGACGATTTTTCTCGTTTTACTTGGTTTTACCCATTAAAAGCAAAATCGGATTTCTACAAAATTTTTGAAACATTTATTGCCTTTGTTCAAACGCAATTTTCACGTAAAATTAAACAATTTCAATCCGATGGCGGTACCGAATTCACAAACAACCAAGTTCGCACTTTATTATCCAACAACGGTACTCACCATCGTCTCTCTTGCCCATACACCCCGCAACAAAACGGGCGTGCGGAACGCAAACATCGTCACGTCACCGAAACCGGTTTGGCTATGATGTTTAATGCTCATGTTCCAACAAATTTGTGGGCGCATGCTTTTGCATCCGCCACCTACATAATCAACCGCTTGCCAACTAAACTTCTTCACCAAAAATCACCATATGAGCTTTTATTTTCGGTTCCACCAAACTATGGCAATTTAAGAGTTTTTGGGTGTTGTGTTTACCCGTATCTTCGGGATTATTCGTCTCACAAATTAGCTCCACGAAGTGCTCCATGTGTTTTCATTGGTTATAGCACCCAATACAAAGGTTATAAATGTTTTGATCCGTCTACCAAACGGATCTACACTACTAGACATGCCCAATTTGATGAAACGGTTCTTCCATTTAACAAACAACCAAACTCCACACCACCATCTACACTCCTTTTATCCACTTACTATGATGATTTCACTACACCAAATAATACTAACCAACCAAATTCACAAACCACCCCAATACCCCACACGCCTCCAACCCACAACCACCAACCTACTGCATCTTCGTGTATTATTTGCAATACTCACTCTACTACTAACCCACCACCTACACCAACCGATATTACACCACCATCCCCACCCATTATACCCGCTACCCCCATTTTGTCACCCACACCTGACTTTAACCAACCATCCGAACCAACCCTACCCACTGATCCCATTTCACCACCCAACATTAACAACAATCCCGAACCACTATTAGATCTTCCACACCCAAACCCGCCACCCACAGAAACCACCTCATTGCATCCCATGGTTACCCGCTCCAAACACGGTATTGTCAAAACAAGACATTTTGCCGATCTCACCCATGTCTCTCAATCTCCTCTTCATCATGCACTTTTTGCATCCAAGGAACCAAAAGGTTTCAAAACCGCGGCTCGTGACCCAAAATGGTTTGCCGCCATGAGAGACGAAATGAAAGCCTTACATCTTAATGCCACTTGGGATCTTGTACCTAGGCCACCCAATTCCAATGTAGTTGGGTCAAAATGGGTATTTCGCACAAAATTCCTAGCCGATGGTACCGTTGATAAATTCAAAGCCCGTCTTGTCGCTAAAGGTTTTACTCAAGTTCCAGGACTTGATTATTCGGCTACATTCAGTCCCGTTGTGAAGGCATCTACTATTCGCATCATTTTATCCATTGCCGTGTTACATAAATGGCCTTTACATCAACTTGATGTTAAAAATGCCTTCTTAAATGGAAACCTTTCCGACACGGTGTATATGGAGCAACCACCGGGCTTTATTGATTCTCAACTTCCAAACCACGTTTGTCGTTTAAAGAAAGCTCTTTACGGGCTCAAGCAAGCGCCTCGTGCTTGGTTTCAACGACTTAGCTCTTTTCTCACAAGTGTTGGTTTTTTATGTAGTCAGACCGATACCTCTTTATTCATTTTCAAAAGAGGTTCCGATATTCTTTATCTATTGGTCTATGTTGATGATATAATTTTAACCGGTAACAACTCTACCATCATTCGAGACTTCATCACACGTCTAAACAAAGAGTTCTTGATCACGGATCTTGGCAAACTCAATTATTTTCTAGGACTTGAAGTCTCTTATCATACCTCCGGTTTGTTTCTAAGTCAATCCAAATATGCACACGATGTTCTCACTCGTGCTAATCTACTAGACGCCAAACCCGTAGCCACCCCTCTTTCAACGTCTCATTACCTCACGAGCCAAGGCACTCCCTTCAATGATGCAACTTTATATCGATCTCTTGTTGGTGCACTCCAATATCTCACCATCACTCGACCCGATCTCTCATACGCCGTAAATCAAGTGAGTCAATTTCTCCAATCACCAACACAAGATCATTTTCAAGCCGTTAAGCGAATTCTTCGCTATGTTAAAGGAACTATCTCCTACGGCCTCAATTTTTTGCATACTCCGACATCCACTATTGTTGGTTACTCGGATGCTGATTGGGCTCGTTGCATTGAAACACGACGTTCCACTTATGGCTATTCAATTTTTCTTGGCGGCAATCTCGTTTCTTGGAGTGCAAAGAAACAACCAACGGTCTCACGGTCCAGCTGTGAGTCAGAATACCGGGCTTTGGCAAATGCGGCTTCTGAAATTATATGGGTCACTCATTTACTACGCGAGTTACATGTGCTACCTAATTGCCGACCCACTCTTCTATGTGACAATAAAAGTGCCTTATTTCTAAGCCAAAATCCCGTATCACACAAACGAGCAAAACATATTGACATTGATTATCACTTTGTACGTGAACTCGTTTTATCCGGTAAACTTGCAACCAAATACGTTCCTACTCATTTGCAATTGGCCGATATCTTCACCAAAAGCTTGCCAAGACCGTTGTTTGAAGAGTTCCGTTCCAAGCTCTGTGTCGGTACTCCCCCATCATCGCTTGTAGGGGGGTAATAGGAAATGATATCATTCATCAACACAATGATTCACAACATCAACACAATGATTTACTGTATCAAGAAGAATCAACAAAAATATATTTTGTATCTTTATCATTAAACACATTGTAATATTTGTATTATATATATCCTTGTAAATGAATAGAATAATCACTTCAAGGGAAACAATCCTTCTAAAAGCAACACAATTTTTCATGTTTTTTTTTTTGGGTCTTAATGACTTAATCATGAGGGCTGAGCGAGCTGACTCAACTGTGGATGAAGGACCATTTTGTTTCTGGAAGTTCAATATGAAAAACAAGGTTGCATTAAAAATTTTAAAATTTTTTGTTTAATTTTTGAAATTTATTTTAAGCGCAGTTTTCAATAATTCGAAAATCTATACTTACTTTAAGGTTTATTTGACACACTGAATAATTTTAATTTTGACGATAGTTTTGTGTTTTTTTTATTTGTACATATTTTGAAGGACTAAATCAACTTTGAATTAACATGTTTTTTGAATTGATTAACTTTTGATTTAAGGGATCGTGTTGTTGTTTAGAATTGATTAACTTTTGATTTAAGGGATCGTGTTGTTGTTTTCGAGTTTACATCATAGTCAATGAAGCCATGCCCTCTCCGTCCAGAAATTTATGACCAAAATACCCCTTAGTTTCTTTTAGCCTTTTAGACAACTCAGTTAACACCTCTTCCACTTAGTTGCCACCAGACACCATCAACTGACATGCCGCTGCTATTTTGAAACCTGTTTGTTTCTGTAATGGCCAGTGGGACTTCTTTCCAACTGACACTGTTCTTTCATCATTTGGTAATTGGTAAGTGGGTTTTAAATGCTGAAGGAGTTAGGGAAAATTGATGTGGGAAAATGGTGGTAATGTTTCATAACCAAAACTTAAACTCTTTGGGTTAGGGTTACAATAAGACTATATGGGTGGGATAGGTATCTAGAATAAGGAATCTCACTTCCGGCTGGTTAGGTAATACTGTCAAAATTGGGGATGATATGGATGGTGTCGGGCTGAATTCTACTGTTTTTCTTTAAATTGGTGAATATAGGGCTGTCAAATCGTGCTATCGTTTCGTGTTTTTGGGTAACACGACTCGACACGACACGAACTCGTTTAACACGAAAACAACACGACACGAACTCGTGTTTTATTTTGCTAACACGAAAACGACACGATTAAAAAACGATAAACACGACAAACACGACAACACGAGATAAGTAACAAATATATCAAATTTATTACTAATTACATGCTAAAAACACGACAAACACGACAAAAATATAACATAAAATTTTTAAATGTTCCCAAATCATAACTATCGTGTCAATTTCGTGTTAATCTCTGAACACGAACACGACACGACACGACTTTGTGTTTGTTTAACACGACACGAACACGAATTCAAATTTCGATTTCGTCCCAATTTCGTTTCGTTACATGTATTTTTGTCGTGTCGTGCTAGGTTTGACAGCCTATTGGTGATGGTTCGACAACGCTTTGGGATGAAATTTAGGCAGGTAACACTAGACTCCGTGACAAATTTATAAATATAATTTAGAAATAAATAACGAAGTTGCAGTACTAATTGAGGAATTTGAATAAATGATGATTGGGTTTGGTTGTGGGAATGGTCTAGGTCCCCGAGAGGTCAGGTTCGTGGTGAAATATTTGTTGATTTGTATAGTTTGTTGATTTGTATAGGTCCCCGAGAATATGCACGGTCAAATAAATGATTAACAACTCTGATTTCGCAACAAAAAGGGGAAATTGATCTTGACAAATGTGGCATTTAGGAAAGCTCATTTAAAAGGCTTATGCTTATTAGCTTATAAGGTTATGAACTTAATTAAGCTAATAAGCTTTTGTTAAATAAAGTGTTTGGTATAGTTTATATAAATTTATTGTAAAATGACTAAAAATGATATTTTTAATAAGTTAATTAGCTCAATTGTTTGGTTTAGTTAAGCTTATGTAAAAAATGTTTATTTGATGAAATGAGGGGGTAAGGAGGTAAAATCCGTAAATAAGCTCATAATCCCCTACAAAATAGCTTTCTTAAAACCCCTTAAATGAGCTTATAAGCATAAGCTTATAAGTTATAAGCTCAAATAAACACTTAATAATGCTTATTAACCTTAAATAAGCTTAAAAGCTCGTAAACTCTCTACTCTTCTAAACACCCCCTAGGTATTAAATTATATAGGCAGAGACATCACAATAAGTAACGTATGACTATACATGGTTGTTATCCTGCATAAATAAAGTAGACCTTGCCGCAACTTAGTAGAACACACAGAAAAGATTAGACAAGGTAGAAGCAATGGGTTTTGATTTTTGAATGATAGTTTAAAGTTTTTAAACGACATTCCTGTTATAAATGCTCTCCGGGTGGCTAAACTTATTCTCGTAATTTATATGACTTAATCGTGACTGTGATCATTTTTTAACATTCTTCTTACCCTCAAGTAATGTTAATATAGGCTTATAGGAACTTAATATTAGGCTTAGCATTTTATAGTGTATAGAGGAAAAAAGAGTGGTCTATTAACTATTAAGCACCTGTATAATAAAACTAGCTACAAAACCCGCCCACCATAAATTTTAGTATGTAGAAAAATGTCCAAAAACTTTATATATTTCTAAATGACATAATAATCGATAGATGTGATGATGATTTTGTACAAAAAAACGGTAAATGAAGAAATGTTACACGGGCATTTTATTAAATGAAGAATCCAGCTTTTTATGCCGTAATCCGTAATATCTGAAGTTTGGTTCCGTTGCAC
Source organism: Calendula officinalis (assembly GCA_963853835.1). NCBI lineage: Eukaryota > Viridiplantae > Streptophyta > Magnoliopsida > Asterales > Asteraceae > Calendula > Calendula officinalis. The sequence continues at coordinate 62,627,185 of OY970827.1, forward strand.
AATCCAGCTTTTTATGCCGTAATCATAGAATGCCGGTTTTATGGAAATTATATTGAGTCGTGTATCACTTCTGAATAGTTATTTATTTGTTTCCTTGTATGTAGGAAGCCGTATTTAAATATTTATTTGTTTCCTTGTATGTAGGATCTTTTAAATAGTTATTTATTTGTTTTCTTGTATGTAGGAAGCCGTATATGGAGCATATGAATGTAGACCGTAAGCCGTACCAGATTCGTTTGCCGTATATGGAGCGTATGAATGTAGACCGTAAGCTGTACCAGATTCGTTTGTATTAGTGCAAATGACGTGGACCAATCAGGGAATTCCAAGTGGCATTATGGACGAATAGGAATGCTTGGAATTGCCATGGTGTCAAACCCTCTTCAAATTTATGCCTCATATATATGGTAGGATAGACTTGTCAGTTGAGAAATATTCGGGCCTTGCATGTTGTTGTTCACCTGGGCCAAAACCCATCTGGCAAGTGATAATTATTGGACCAGGTATTAGTTTTCTAAAATGATAATTATTATTTTCTATTTTTAATTATTAATTTAAATCCTTATTGTAATGCAGATCTGGTTTATAATTAAATCGATCATTAAGTGCTAATCACGATGGTTATTTTATAAGTTTTATATATTAATTGGGTTTTTCTAATGCCTGCCCTAAAATATGACAATAAGTGTTGAATTATAATTTTGTCTTGATTAATCACCTAAAAACATCATTTTTCAATAACGATAAAGAAAAATTTGGTATAATATAGAATAATTAATGTATAATTAATGGCAATTTTAATTAATAAAGAAAAAACTTAATTTATTTAGTGCTTATAAACTTATGTTCTTTGAGGTATATTCTAGCAAAACTCATATTAGTTTAAGATCGTGGCAGCCGGTGGGTGGTGATGGTAGTGATGCTGGTGATGGTGGCAGGTGGAGGTAGTGATGGTGGTGGCAGGGCAGGTGATGGTGTGGCAGGTAGCAGGTGGTGGGTGATGATGACAGTAGTCATGATGATGGCAGGTGATGGCTAATGATGGCGGATTGGTGGTAGTGGCCTAGTGGTAGTAATATCAATTCTTTAAAATTTAAAATATCAATAAAGAGAATTTAGTCATGTAATGAACATATGACTTATTAGACCACTCCCAACAGTGGTGGAAACTGACGTCGTCAGTTGTCAAATCAGCGTCACGTCAGCTCACCCTCCAACCGACATTAAACTGACGTACCCATGCCAACAATACTTATTAATTTCAATTTTTTGGGACCCACGATTACGAAATACACACACACAAAATACCCCTTTGGCCCCACCCACCCAACTCACGCCACCCCTCCCTCCCGTCTTCTAAGTGGCGCCTCCAAACCGGCGGGACCACTGACGTCCCAACTAGCGGCCAATGGTATCACCCAACTGGCGGAAAACTCACTTAAAAGGAACGGTGCCTTTGGCACCCGTCTTAGCTCACTTGTTTAGACGTCATGCAAATAACTAGAAGTAACAGATTCGAGACACGCATGATGTTTATTTTTATAAAAGTAAATCTTTATCAATTTAGCAATTATGTTACGTGAGGTTTTAAGACTTACTAATTTAGGAAAAACCTAAATGTTTTATACTCCCTCCGTCCCATTATTATCGTTCATGTTTTCTTTTTTAAATGTTCCAAAATGGCTGTTCAACTTGAAAATTCAACCAATCAAAAAACACTTATTTGGTAAAAATAAAATTCTATTGGTTGCATAGTGTAATAAATGCAATTTTCTTAAATTATGTGATTTTTAAATGTGGACAATAAATTCAGGACGGATGGAGTATATAGTAGAGACGTATACGTAACACATACACATCTCTATTTTATATATCACATCAGGTTTTCTTTATCTTTTAAAATCCATAACTATTATGCTATTAAAATCATAAACATCATTTATTTGATAATCTCCGATCTTACAAAAATTACTACTTTCTTCCGATTCAGATTATGATACATTATTCGTTTTAGAGTTTTAAAATAAAAAATTAAATAAGAGTTAGATTAGATTAAATTGAATAATTAATGGGCAAGAGTCCTACATTTCTTTTTAATAAAATGAAGTTAATTATATTTAAAAGGAAACATAATGATAAATGAGTTATTTTACTATATTAAGAAAATTAAGTAATATGAATAAGTCCCACTATCAAAAATAAAAAACATATCCCTTATTTTGAATCGAAAAAAAGTATTATATCTATAAAAACATTCTCGATTACCACTTTTTCCATACCTCAATAAAATATACTTCTATATATATACATCACCTGTTTGTCTTTTAAACCGCCACCGGACATTGCCTGTCACTTTAAGGTGTTGTTTGGTAGCATCTGAATGATTAAGATCTGAATGATGCAGAGGTCTGAATGATTCAGACTTACCCTTACATCTGTCCGATTAAGAGGCAGAAAATGTTCAATTTCTGATTCAGAGGCTGATTAAGAGGTCTTACCAAACACTCTGAATCCGTCTGATTAAGAGGATGTCCTCTTATCTGAATCATTAAGAGACTTACCAAACAGCACCTAAGTCGGATCTAAAATCCAACAATTCAAAAAAAAAAAAAAAAAAAAAAAAAAAAAAAAAAATCTATCATATACTATTAAAAAATTCGCCATCTTACACCAATATGCTTCTAGTATTATAAATACTCACTCAATTATACAAACCAAATAAAATCTCCTTTTATCAAACTTTTAAATCCTCTCAAATAATTAAAAGGTAACAATGGGAGATACGAGTTATGAACAAAAGCACTTTGTTTTGGTCCATGGTGCATGCCATGGAGCCTGGTGCTGGTTCAAGCTCAAACCACTATTAGAGGCTGCCGGCCACCGTGTCACCGCCTTTGATCTCTCAGCCTCCGGTACCAACACACAAGTAATTCAAAAGGTGACAACACTTTCCGACTACACCTTGCCGTTGTTGGAATTCATGGCGGCCGTTCCGCCGGAGGAGAAGGTGGTGCTGGTGGGCCATAGCCTCGGTGGTATGAACATAGCTCTTGCCATGGAAAAGTTCCCGGAAAAAGTCTCCGTTGCCGTTTTCCTCGCTGCCTTCATGCCGGATTCCCTACATAAGCCTTCTTATGTTTTAGACCAGGTACGTCATTAGTTTGCTTCCTAAATATTGTTTTAAAAGACTAAACTATTTTTTTCTAATCTAATTTCACATTTTAATTACTGGTTAACAAAGATAGTTATGATTTTTTTTTGTTTCGTTCAATTTTATTATTGTTCTAATTAATTCGTTATGATAGAACAAAAAATAATCATGAACGTCTACCATTTAGTTTTGTTATTAGAACCCATGGATAAACATAAGAATGCTGATCAAATTAATGTTATAATGCTAATTTTGTGTATAGATATTGACTTTCAATTGAGAACTATTGTACAGGTTGCTATAATTATATAATATGTTGAAATAAAATTATATATTACTTCCTCCGATTCAAAATAAGTGATACACTTTGCATTTCACAATTTTGGAGACAAAAAATTATAATGAGGGTTAAATTAGATTAATTAGATGGTTAGACTGGGCGTAATGGGTGACCATTCGCAGTTTGGTCACCCCTGCCACCTCTGCGCCACATCAGCTTTCTCTCTCCTGATCAACCACACGACCAGACAGCGACCAAATGCCCGTAATGGGTGACCGTTCGGAAAAAAAAAAAATTTAATTTAAATAAAAAACAAATACATTAATAATAAAAAAAAAACATTACATTAATAATTAAAAAAAACATAAATAAAAATAACATTACAATAAATACTAAAAAAAATAAACTATCAGTCCAAATTATATTTGGCCCTGATTTTCGCCTTCTTTGCCAAAACCCACTCAAGATTTCTGCCGGTGAGGTGATCGTGGGACGAATTGTAGAATTCCATGTGCTTGAGCTCTTGGGCATCTTTTTGTATCTCCATGAAATCAGATATGTTCGCTTTGCGGAAGTCAAAAAATTCGTTCGTGGCGTCTTTCCAATGCCCGACTAATTCCTGAGCCGATGATGGCGGCGGGGCACCGTATTCCGAACTTTGAGCAGCTGATGACGATGCCGCTGCTTTCTTCTTCGCCTTGTCCCGCCCCATTGGTCGAGGGGGTGGAACTTCCACTTCTTCATCATACTGATCCTCCTCTTCTGGACCAACCCCTGAACCTTGCGCAGCTGATGATGACGAAGTCCTTGATTTTTTTCCCCTAGCCTTCGTGAACATCGTCAACTGTCTTGGGTATTCAATTTCCTTCCACTTTGGATGGTCCTTCAAAATTCTCCAGCACTCTACCTCCGTGAACTCCCTTACATGTTGAGCACTATATTCACCACAAGCACGCTCGTACAAAATTTGGTCGTTCGCCCCACTTGGGTTTCTTTGTACGAGGTTGTCATAGATCGCACAAAAGTTTGTAATTTTAGGACGAAGCCTATTCTTCCACTTGCAATTGAGGGAGTCGTATGTTCGGTTCGTCCCACCCATTTCGCTCGCAAAGCGAACTAACACATCCTGCCAAAATCCAACTTTGGCCCTGGAGTTCGTCTCGATGACATTTTCGGAAGTGTCGATCCAAGCCTTGCATAAGCCTATCTCTTCAAGTTTCGTCCATGTCGCGCTTCCGCCGGTCACCCCCTTTGTCGGTGGTTGACGCCTTTTTGCTACCTTCTTTTGTGTTGGCGCTTCAACGGGCTCGGGCTCGTCGGACGACTCGGAAGACTCGACGTCGAGGGGCGCGGCGGGAGTGGCGGGGGAACCACTTTGTGTTCGTGGTTGGTAGTCGTATTGGTCGAGCCCGGCGAAAGGATCAAAACTTTGGTGGTCGTATTGCTCCCCACCAAAATAATTTTGATAACCTTGTTGATATTGTGGTTGTTGTTGTTGTTGTGGAGGGTATGGTCGGTATGGTTGTGGGTAGTAGGGGGGAGCAAATGGATTATTTTGATAACCTTGTGGGATTGGTTGATTTGTTTGGTGTACGAAAGTTGGTGGTTGAAAGTTGATCGAGGGTGATTGAGAGGGTGTGGGAGTGTTTGCTTGGCGTCGAGATTTTGGAGCCTTGCCTTTGTTCTTGGAGGAAGACATTTTTGGAGATGGTGATTGAGAGAATTGAGTGTGTGTTTGAGAAGTGTAGAAAGAATTGAGAGTTGTGAATGATTTGGTAAAAGAATTGGGTATTTATTAAAAAAAAAAGGGAAAAAGAGCCGTTGGAGAGAGCGAGAGAGACGTTGGTGAACGGTCGACTATTCGACCGTTCGTGATGCTCGACGCGTCGGGGAGGAGGGCCCGTAACGGGGGCGACGCGTCCCGGTTGCCTATGTGGCCGGTCGCGACCGGAGGTCGGGTCGTGCGTTACTCGTAGTCTTAGTGGGGAATGAGTCCCATAATTTTTGAATAAAATAAGGTTAATGATGTTTAAAAGTAAAGGTAATGGTAAAGAAGTCTTTTCACTTTATTAAAGTAGGTAGTTAGTGGGTGTGGAGCCCACAACTTTTTACCAAATAAAGTAAATTTTCAAAGTATATCACTTATTTTGAATCACCTAAGAGCATTAGGTGTGGTCTCTTGGAGTCGGATGTCACCTATGCGCCACCTATGCACCACATCACTATTTCACATTTCACATTCAAAACCCCCAAATACCCATCTACCATCACTAACCAATAATATACCTTTGGGACCCACCAAAATACCCCTAACTTATAAAATACCCTTAATAAAAAAAAAAGAAATTCTCTCTCTCTCCTCACCGGCCTCGCCAGTGTTCCGGCGAAATGCCTCACTCAAGCCACGAGGGGTGAGGTGGCGAAGGCTTGGAGCTCGCCAAACATGTCACCCAGACTCAAAAGTGATCCGATGACTGCACTTCATACTCTAATTATTGAAAGTATATCACTTATTTTGAATTATTTTAAATCGGAGGAAGTACATAAATCACCACCCTGATATGATATGTCGTCACGACTCACGAGCCATCATAGCATTTTTAGCAAGTAGTTTAAAGTATGACGGAATCAAGCTGAAAAAGTCTTTCCAGATATGTGTACTCTCTTTACTTTTTTCTTAAGTCTTCCACCACCAGATTAGGTTCAACAGTTGTCGCCTAAAGCATTTCATTTTACTATTTAATTTTACTATTTATTGTTTGATTTGTCAATTTAGAAGTTTTGATCTGTTTAAACAAGCATTCTAATAAAATTTGGATCATGTTTGTTTATAGTTTCCCCAATTAATAATTATGATCTATATTCATCTCTTCATTTATATAATTTCTAGTAATTAATATTGTTATTTATATATCAATTTTGAAGTATAACGAAAGGACTCCGGCAGAAGCTTGGTTGGACACACAATTCTTGCCTTACAACAATGACAAAGAATGCGAACAAACGATGTTTTTCGGTCCCAAATTCTTGTCTTCGAAGCTCTATCAACTTTGTTCCGATGAGGTTATTCTCAGTAACACTTAATTAATACAACCTCCCCTAAAAATGATGAGTTTCGATGTCCTTAAGGATATGAAATAAGAAACATTAACTAATAAGATGTTTTTAAACATGTTAAAAAATATATTAAAAGAAATCTAATTTTAACAACTATTAAATACAATTTCAATATAAATGATAGGTAAATGTTCAAGTTAGTCTTTAGTTTTATATGAATTGTCAAGGATAAATTTCATCTCAATCATTGATTAATAATATCTAATGACCAAAATTAATAAAATATTTTATTCCTGAAGGGGTATTTTGGTCATTGACACTTACATAAAATTTATATATAAAAAATATATTTCTTATTTCTTTATTAATTTTTTCGTTAAAAAAATAATATTATGTGATAATTACAAGTCATTATATACTTAATCACATGTTATTTTTTGTATATCACATGTGATTGTATATCAGATCATATGTGATGTTTTTTGTACAATCACATGTGATCAAATATATGCATTTTTAATGATTTTTTTTTAATTTTTAAACAAACAAATAAATAAAATTGTAAAAAATATTAATTTTTTTTTATGTAAAAATGACCAAAATATCCCATTATGTATAAAATATGTAATTAATTTTAAACATTAATTATTATTGATCAATGATTGAAATATATCCCTTTGTACTATGAAAAATTTAAGGATTACTTTCAATATACTTCCTCCGATTCAAAATAAGTGATACACTTTGGGTTTCACGGTTTTTGAGGCAAAAAATTATAATGATGGTTAAATTAGATTAATTAGATGGTTAGTGGGGAATGAGTCCCGCACTTTTTGAATAAAGTTGGTTAATGATATTTAAAAGTAAAAAAGTAAGGGTAAATGAGTTATTTCACTTTGTTAAAGTAGATAGTTAGTGGGTGAGAGTCCCACTTTTTTTTTTTTGCCAAATAAGGTAATTTTTCAAAGTGTATCATTTATTTTGATCATCAATAATGGTTCTCTCTCGTAATATAGGATCGTGAATTGGGGAAAATATTGCTTAGGCCAGGATCTTTATTTCTAAAAGATTTAACGAATGCGAAACAATTTACGAAAGAAGGGTATAATTCTGTGAACCGGGTTTATGTTGTTTGTGATGAGGATAAAGCAATCAAAGAAGAAATCCAACGATGGATGATCGACAACAATCCAGTGGCTGAGATTAAAGTGTTGAAGGGTGTGGACCATATGGCGATGTTATGTGACCCAAAGCAACTTGCCGCTTGCCTCCTTGACATATCCCTTAGATATGTATAGTTGTAATAATTAACCGTTTTGGTGTTATTTACAGTCTCAATAAATTGGTTGTTGTTATAAATTAGATATGATTATGACCCTATTAGCACTTCATCAAAGAACTTGCTACATCTATAACAAGAACATAAGATGAAGAACAATAACTAGAAAGAAGAGAGGAAGAGAAGTATGTAAACACTTATGAAAGTGTTGAGGTGCATTTTATTCATCCATCTCATGGGGTATTTATACTAAAAGTTTTACCCTTGCATTACATGTACATTCAAATGAAAGGTAAATAAGTAGACATATATTTGATGGAGAAGACATGAAGGGTTGAAAATGTGGCAATCCATTTAATGGCTTTGTCTTGCATATTCACAATACTCCCCCTTGGATGACACATTTTCCAACTACTACTGCCTCGTTAAAAACCTTTGCTAAAGAAAACCCAGTGGGAAAAAACTTTAGCGAAGGGAAAAAGAGTGCAGTGCATAGTTTACTCCCCCTCATTTATGTAATCACTATTCTTCACATGTTATGCACATGTCGCATTCCGATACCCGATACATGCTTTCTAAAGATTGCAGTGGGAAGTGCCTTCGTGAAAAGATCTGCTGCATTGTTACTGGATTGAACATACTTTATCTCAACTTCATGATTCTTTATAAGCTCTTGAGTGTATTCGAAAAACTTTGGAGGAATATGTTTTGTCATGTCGCTCTTGATATATCCTTCTTTCATTTGATTAACACATGCCGCGTTATCTTCATATATTAAAGTTGGGACTTTATCTTTATCCAGTCCACATGAAGTTAGTATGAGTTGCGTCATTGATCTTAACCATGCACATTCTCTGCTTGCTTCATTTAGTGCTATTACTTCAGCATGATTTGAAGATGTGGCAACAAGTGTTTGCTTTTGAGAACGCCAGGAAATTGCAGTACCTCCATTCATGAAGACATATCCAGTTTGAGATCTTGCTTTATGAGGATCAGACAAATACCCTGCATCTGCATAACCAATCAATCCTTGTTTTGAATCATTATGATAAAATAATCCTAAGTCACTAGTTCCTCGAAGGTATCGGAATATGTGCTTGATCCCGTTCCAATGCCTTTTTGTCGGTGATGAACTGAACCTTGCTAATAAGTTTACAGCAAAAGAAATGTCAGGTCTGGTACAATTAGTAAGATACATTAGGGCACCTATTGCATTAAGGTATGGTACTTCTGGACCAAGAACCTCCTCATTTTCTTCGCATGGGCGAAATGGATCTTTGTCAATATTTAGTGATCTAACAACCATTGGAGTACTTAAAGATTTGGCTTCGTTCATATTGAAACGCTTCAAGATCTTTTCTGTATAATTCGATTGATGTACAAGTATTCCATTAGGCAAATGTTCAATTTGTAATCCAAGACAATACTTGGTTTTCCCAAGATCTTTCATTTCAAATTCTTTCTTTAAAAGTTCAATAACTTCAAGAATTTCTTTATTCGTTCCAATGATGTTTAGATCATCAACATATACAGCTATGATCACATATCCAGATGTTGTTCTTTTAATAAATACGCATGGACAAATAGTATTATTTTTGTAACCTATATTTGTCAAGTAATCGCTTAAACGATTATACCACATGCGTCCAGATTGTTTTAACCCATATAAATATCTTTGTAGTTTAATTGAATACATTTCTTTAGGTTTTGTATTCAATGCTTCGGCATTTTAAATTCTTCAGGAATTTTCATATATATATCACTATCAAGTGATCCATATAAGTAAGCAGTAACAACATACATAAGACGCATCTCTAACTTTTTAGAGACTGCAAGGCTGATTAAATACCTAAAAGTGATTGCATCCATAACTGGAGAATATGTTTCCTCATAATCAATTCCAGGTCGTTGAGAAAAACCTTGTGCTACAAGTCTAGCTTTGTATCTTACAATTTCGTCTTTCTCATTTCTCTTTCGAACAAAAATCCATTTATACCCTAATGGTTTCACAACTCCAGGTGTCATAATAATAGGGTCCAAATACCTTTCTCTTGTTGAGAGAATTCAGTTCAGCTTGTATAGCTTCTTTCCATTTAACCCAATCATGTCTATTTTAACATTCATTAACAGATTGTGGTTCAGAATCATCATTCATAATATCACATGCGAAAGCATAAGAAAATTTCTCATCAATATTTTCTATAACATTACTTTCCTCAACCGGAGGATTGTTTTGTGTTTCTTCAGGAACACTTTCCTCATGATCAATTGCATTTTCTGTTGGTTTTCTTTTTCGAGGACTTTTATCCTTTGAACCAATTGGTCTTCCACGCTTCAAGCGTGTCTTAGATTCTTGAGTGAATTTATCATCAGATTGCCTATTTGGAATTTCAATTCGAGCTGGAGTATTAACAGCTGGTATATATGATTTAGTCACTCTTTTTGTATCAGTAAATGCATCTGGCAATTGATTAGCTATTTCTTGGAAATGCATTATATTTTGAACTTCAGTTTCACATTGTTTTGTGCGAGGATCAAGATATGACAAAGAAGGTTCATTCCATGAGAAATTCTTTTCTTGGTTTTTCGTTTCTGCACCTAATGGTGGAAAAACTGATTCATTGAATTGATAATCAGCAAGACGTGCTGTAAAAACATCACCTGTTAAAGGTTCAATATATCTTATAATAGACTTTGTCTCATATCCAACATATATACCCAACCTTCTTTGGGGACCCATCTTTGTACGTTGTGGTGGTGCAATAGGAACGTATACAGCACATCCAAATATTCTAAGATGAGAAATATTTGGTTCTTGACCAAAAGCAAGTTGTAAGGGAGAGTATGCATTATATGAACTTGGCCTTATGCGAATTAATGATGCAGCATGTAATATTGCATGACCCCATATGGAAACAGGAAGTTTGGTTTGCATTATCAATGGTCTAGCTATTAGCTGTAGACGTTTAATTAATGATTCAGCTAAACCATTTTGTGTGTGTACATGAGCTACTGGATGTTCAAAAACAATCCCTACAGACATGCAATAGTCATTGAATGCTTGGGAAGTAAATTCACCAGCATTGTCTAGTCTTACTCTTTTGACTGTATAATCAGGGAAATGTGCTCTAAGTTTAATGATTTGAGCAAGAAATTTTGCAAATGCCATATTACGAGATGATAATAGGCAAACATGAGACCATTTGCTAGATGCATCTATCAAGACCATAAAGTATCTAAATGGTCCAGATGTTGGATGAATTGGTCCACATATATCACCTTGAATTCTTTCAAGAAATCTAGGTGATTCCTTGTCAACTTTCATCGGTGAAGGTCTTATAATTAATTTTCCAAGGGAACAAGACGTACATGGTTTCATATTACTTGTTTGAGGGAACTTCTGGTCCTTCAATAGATGACCATGTGTATTCTCAATTATTCTTCGCATCATTGTTAATCCTGGATGACCTAACCTGTCATGCCATAAACTAAATATCCCAGGATCACAATGTTTTTTTTAACCACCATATTTGATTCTACTTTATTTATATATGTATGGTGTAAATTGGAATCAAATTTTGGTAGTTTCTCCAACACTCGATTGTCATTTATAATAAGCATAAATTTCTTATTATCTATTGTTTTGGTTTGCGTGTCATATCCGTTAAGATATATATCACTAAAACTCAATAGATTTCTGCTTGACTTTGGAGAAAATAAGGCATTATCTATTTGGAATTTTGTACCATTAGGTAATATGAAATTAGCTTTTCCAGTTCCTTCAATCAAGTCTACAGGACCCAATATAGTACGTATTGAACCCTTTGTTGGGTTTATTTTGGAGAAGTATTTCTTTGATTTCAAGATAGTATGTGTAGTACCACTATCTGCTATTAAAAGATCTCCAATATTTCCTTGATGTTGTGCTCCATTTGAACTCATATTGAACTTCACATATGAAAAACAAATAATGAGGTTATTATAAAGAAACTTCATTTATTGAAGGAAATATATTACATAACACAGACTTCATTTGCTGAAAGGAAATATATTACATAAGACACACTTTATTTGCTGAAAGGAAATATATTACATACGACAGACTTTATTTGCTGAAGGGAAATATATCACATAAGACAGAAAGCAAGTAAAAACAGGCTACAACAAACCACTGATTTTCTTAATCAATGTCTTCCATGTCATTGCAGAAATCGAGAGTACTGAGGTTGGTAATATCATCAATGTTGAATTCCATGTTGTTAGTTTCAACATTATCAATGAGATTTACTTCTTTTCCCTTTCCTTTGAGGGAAGCTTGGTAAAGTTCACATAGATGTGCAGGTGTGCGGCATGTCCTAGACCAATGGTCCGCGCAACCACATCTATAACAACAACTCTCAGCATTCTTTGATTTACCAGCATCATACCTTGCCCCTTTGGCCTTATCTTGTGTTTGGACATTGTTCTTTTTAGTGGCATTATAATCATTATTTTTATAAACACGACCACGACCACGATTATAATAATTGCCTTTTCCACGACCATTGTTATGGTTTGGATATCGATTAAAATGCCCACGGCCTCGTCCATAACCACGACCACGTCCTCGTCCACGTGTATTGTTTCTAGGACCATCAGTATTAGTAGCATTTGCTTCAGGAATTGCTACTGATCCCGTTGGACGAGATTCATGGTTTTTCATTAAGAGCTCATTATTTTGCTCCGCAACAAGGAGACAAGTATTCAGTTCAGAATACCTCTTGAACTTTTGCAATCGATATTGTTACATTAAGTTTATGTTTGATGCATGGAATGTGGAGTATGTTTTCTCCAACATATCTTCGTCAGTAATCGTTTGCCCACAAAATTTAAGTTGGCAACAGATTCTGAACAAAGCAGAGTTATACTCAGTTACTTTTTTAAAGTCCTGGAACCTCAGATTTCGCCATTCATCTTTGGCACTTGGAAGTATAACTTCCTTTTGATGATCAAATCTTTCTTTTAAAGACATCCAAAGAACACATGGATCAGTGACATCAAGATATTCAAATTTTAACATGTCATCAATGTGTTTACGAAGAAACACTTGTGCCTTTGCCTTGTCTTGGGATGAGCATTCATTGTTTTCATTTATAGTTTCATGAATGCCCGTCGATTCAAGAATTAGTAAAACATCGATGGTCCATTGCATATAGTTTTTCCCAGTAACTTCAAGTGCAGCTAGCTCACGCTTTACAATACTAGACATTTTGAAACTATAGATTTTGAACAAAAACAAATTTAAAAATTAGAATCCATATATATCAATATGAAGTGCACAAAACAGCAGTGGGAGAACAATCATCCCATACATGAACAAATAAGGATAAAATACATCAGGAGGGAGATTACTAATTAGGATGCCAAGTGCTAAAACTAATACAATTACAAAAATCAAAAGCGGGTGAATCATTCTTGATCTTGATTTTGAAGATGAGAGAAATTATTTTTGTGGTATAAAGAAGTGTGGATGATATGTTTATTTATAGTGTAAAAATTTATAGCCGTTGTAAATTTTTAATATTAAAATATATTTTTTTACCGTTATATATATAGCCGTTATATATATATATATATATATATATATATATATATATATATATATATATATATATATATATATATATATATATATATATATATATATATTATATATATATATATAATTTTTTTTAATAAAGAGAATAATTAAAGTAATAAATTACATAAAACATATTTGTAAATAAATTAGTGAATGTTATATGAATTAGTAAGAAAAATATAATATGCATAAATAAACGTTATTATACATAAATGAAAGTTAGCATACATAAATAAATGTAGTAACATAAATAAATGTTAGTAACATAAATAAAAGTTAGATGCAATAAAAGTAAATGTTAGTTTGCATAATTAAAAGTTAGAAGACATAAATGTAAATGTTAGTTTGCATAAATTAAAAGGGTTAGTAAACATAAGAATAAAATTAGAATAATCATAAATGTAAGTATGTTAGTAGTCCCAAGATTAGTAGTCCAAATGTCATCATAATGTCCTTGATAGAATATGTTTGGTTTCATTTAGTTTATTATGATAATTATATTACAATTTTATGTTAAGAAATTGTTTAGCTTATGTAATTAACTTGATTAATTGAATGTACCTTGTGATTGAGTTGATCTTCCTCGATTAAGAACTTTCGTGCTGATAACGTGTTATAAATTAGATATGATTATGACCCTATTAGGACTTCATCAAAGAACTTGCTACATCTATAACAAGAACATAAGATGAAGAACAATAACTAGAAAGAAGAGAGGAAGAGAAGTATGTAAACACTTATGAAAGTGTTGACGTGCATTTTATTCATCCATCTCATGGGGTATTTATACTAAAAGTTTTACCCTTGCATTACATGTACATACAAATGAAAGGTAAATAAGTAGACATAGATTTGATGGAGAAGACATGAAGGGTTGAAAATGTGGCAATCCATTTAATGGCTTTGTCTTGCATATTCACAATAGTTGTTATATTTTCATTAAAAAAAACAAAATGTCTTTTTCAGATAGTTGTTATATTGCAATGGTATATAATAATTGTTTTACGTGCTCATTGAGATATTTGTTTTATTTTGGAAAATACTAACTATGCTTAAAATTAGTATACTTTAATGGTACTTAAAGAAAATAATTTTTTTACTTTTAAAATTTAGAAAAGAAAATATTTTTTTTCTATTATTAAAGCATATAAAGAAAGAAAAAAAATTAAAAAACCTAAATTTAAAAAAGAAAATGATTTATATTATTATTAAAGATATTTAAAAAAGAAAAAATTAAAATAAAATTTAACAAATAAAAAAACAAAACTCAGACCACCCCCTTTCCCTTTTCCCTGCCTTCTTCTCATTCCAGATAACCCACCCAAGTGAAAGAAACGAGTTTTAAACTCGTCAAGAATCCGACGAGATACCAAAGACGAGTTTCACCAACGAGGTCGTGCCAACGATGTCACTGGATAGACGTGTTTCACGCTTGCCAACGACAAGTTTTTGGGTACCATTCGCGCAAGTTATACTTCCTCCGATTCAAAATAAGTGATACACTTTTCTTTTTGGGGTGATTCAAAATAAACGATACACTTTAAAAAGTTACCTTATTTGACAAAAAATAGTGGGACCCATACACACTAACAATCTACTTAACAAAGTGAAATGACTCATTCACCATTACTTTTTACTTTTAAACATTATTAACCTTAGACTATGCGTAATGGGTGACCGATACGATATCGGTCACCCTTGGCACCTCTGCGCCACATCAGCCCGACCAAACACATAAAAAATCCCGACCAAAACACGTAACCAGGCGACCAAATCATTCACCTTTGAAAAAACCTTCCCCCTTTGAAATTTAGGACGCGTCGTGTTGGTGTGGGCGTAAGGGGGGACGCGTCGTTTGGTGGGGATGTGGAGGTCACGACCATTCGATCGGTCATGCGTTACCACTAGTCTTACTTTATTCAAAAGGTGTGGGACTCATTCATACTAATCATTCAATTAATCTAATTTAATCATCATTATAATCTTTTACCTTAATTAAAATCCGTGAAACCTCAAGTGTATCACTTATTTTGAATCGGAGGAAGTATTCAATTTAATGTAATTTACTTTATGACCTTTAGTAACAATAAAATAATTTAATGTTTTATGTAAATATCAGGGGAAGTTTTAGTACTTAAAATATTAAAAAGGTGTAAAAAGTACGTGTATACTTCCTCCGTCCCTAAATAAAGTTCTCATTCCACCTTGAATTTTTGTCCCTAAATAAAATTGCGATTTCACAAGTTGATGGGGTCCACTTAATAAAATAATAAAATTACTATGGACTCCACTACTAACTATCCACTAACAATCTTTCTCTCTCCAAATCAACTATATATTTTAATCAAATTTATTACCAATTACCCCACCACTAACTTTCTCCTTAAATATTGTGTCCAAGAGAACTGGGAACTTTATTTAGGGACGGAGGGAGTACAATGGATATGATCTGAGTATCTCCAATGTATTTCTACATTATTTTAATGTCAATATCAAATCTTTTGACATGCTACATGCATCAATTGTATAGCTATCTTAATATATAAAATATATACTCCATTGTCCTACAAAAAACTTCTCATTTCATCTTAAATTTTTATCTCACAAAAAACTTCTTATTTCACACATTTGATGGGCTTCACATAATAAAATATTATTATTATTAAGGACCTCACCAGTAACTATCCACTAACTATATTTCTTTCTTCAAACTAAGCTTATATTTTAATCAAAATTATTACCAATGACCTCACTACTAAGAGTATCCACAATGGTTAATCTCTCCAATGACTTATTATATTTGTCACGTCATCTAATAACCTATTAATTTAAAATGTCTCCAATGGTAACTTTTTCAAAGACTTTTTTATATTAATATTATTAATTTACCTTTATCTATACCAAATGTTAGTAAATGCCCTCTCTTTTGTAATTTAATAATTTTTAAGCATTTATAAAATTAACATTTTATAAAATGTCTCTTACAAAAATATTATAATGCTTGACCTTAAAATGTATTGAAATATGATATAAAGTTATAATTTATAGTTATAAAAAAAATAAATGATTCACATATAAATATATATAGGGGTTTAAAAAGTAAAATTGTTAAATATAGGGATTAAAAAATCAAACATTAAAAGATGATTAAGTGGTTGAAGAAGAATAAGTGGTTGAAGTGACCTCCAAGAAAAGTCATCTATTCCAACGGTAAAAAATCATTTTATAAGTTATTCAATAGTAATGACCTCTTAAAAAATCTTACATTGGAGATGTTCTAACTATCACCTTAAAATATAAGGGGGTGATTTTTCTACCACATATTTTAATGCATCTACAACAATAGTTGCATCACATATTTGTACAGTATGCAGAAATACTTGTACAGTGTGGTATAAACACCAAAAAGTGTGCTAGCAAAATTAATTCCCTAAAATTTATGCTAAAGTAAAATAAGAAGTTTTTTGTGGGACTGAGGGAGTATGGTATGATATACTTCATTCGATTCAAAATAAGGGATACATTTTGTATTTCATGATTTTCGAAAAAAAAACAAATAAAGGAAAATACAACAATGAACCAAATTCCAAAACTACTCGCACTAATTGGGCCCACATCTTATCGCCAATCTTGTGCTACCTGACCCACCAAAGTTCACACACCTAACTAGGCCGTCACCTAAATTACGCACACGGCAATAGGAAATTGCAAAATAGTCTATTCTCACAAGAGTTTTTGTTAATATATGTATAATCGCAAATCTTAAACAAATGTTAAAAGAAATTAAATATTTTATTTATAAATACTTTGATATATCATAAGAGTAATGGTATTTGTGCCTACTCATATGTCTACCAATTTGATCATGACAAGTGTCAAAATTAGTGGAAGACACATGTCAAATTTAGAAGTGGATAGGCACATAGATAGACACAAATGATAGACACAAATATCATTTCTTATATCATAAATATTACGAAGTATAAGTTCTTACTAACCGCCTTGTAGCCTAGTACTTGTAAGTTTTATTTCATTTCAAGATATCACAAATTCTAAGATTGATAATAGTATGATTCACTTGAGAGGTTTTGAAGAATAAAGAGTCAAAAGTTTAAGTCTCGACTCGTACTCATTCTAATTTGTGCTCTATTGAGCCATGATAGTTGTTGGAACTATTCTATTAAGGTTTCACATTTAACTTAATTTTCATTTAAACCAAACACATTAATAATTAAAGTCACATATTAATAATCAAAGTCATAATTCACATAGAGAAAACTTGGCAGTGACAATGGTTGTTTTAAATTGTAGGTTCAGAAAAAAAAATTGAATAACATTATTTTCAATTATGGCAGTGAAATCTGTACAACTAAAACGTGAAAGTTGAAAATCAGAAATATTTGATTTAGCATTTAGGGAGTTACTGGGCGGATTGATTCCGTATCTACGGGTTGTCGGGTCATCAGGTTTAACTAAAACCGTCACGACTCTAGCTACATGGGTAGTTACTTATCAATTACACGACTATTATTGAATTGCTGCCTTCTCAGGGTCCCGGGTTGAACTGCCGGATCGACCCTGGTTAAACAAAATATTGGTATTTACTACTCCCTACGTCCCACAAAAAAGTTATCATTTCTTTTGGACACAAGATTTTAGGAGATAGTTAATGGTGGGGTCCTTAATAATATTTTTGATTAAAATATAAGATTAGATTGGAGAGAGAAATTGTTTTAGTGGTGGAATAATTGATAATAATATTATATTATTAAGTTTTCCTCTCAAATTTGAGAAATGAGAATTTTTTTGGGACAAAATCTTAAGGAGAAATGAGAGCTTTTTTGTGGGACGGTTGAAGTATTATATATAGAGCATAATCTAGGAAATTTACGTAGATAAATATAGTTACTTAATTACATCATTCCACTTCGTCACTTGGTGATGTAATATTCAAAATCCTGGTGATCATGCATGTACCCAGATAGTCGGTTTCATTATTTAATGGCCTAAACAACTAAAAAAGGTACGCTTTTAATTAGTTTATGGCTTTAATAATGACGATAACTTGATCTTGTTGAAGATATACACTGCTTGGCACATCCCTATTTGTTCATTTATTCAACATTAAATGTCCATCTTGTAATTTTCTATATTGCCATCCAACATTAAAATGTGTCAATGTGTGTATTGTCATGACAGATATGAGTTTTAATCACACACGTTGATGTTGAAAACAGACAATTTGACAAATTTTCTTCTTCATAGTCTGCTAATACAAGACCCGTCATTTATACGGAGTACTTTTCATATCCTAAGCAAATACTTAATATCTGGTCGTTTCTAATCTAAACACTTATAAAGGCCACATAAAAGTTATAATACAAAGAAAACTCTACGTCTATCTCGCACTCTATAACTTTTACAATTTTCAATAACCAGTTTTATTCTTAGCAAGAATGTGTGAAAACTGCACACGTAGCAAGAGTACGTAATGACGGAATCGTCCTTCTCTCACACCCTATCACTTGAGCAAAGTTGTTGAAATCTTGTTAAACTGCAAATGAAACAACTAGTTGGAAAATATAGAGGATATATCAAGGGGTTTTAGCTAGGATTAAAGATATCAGATATTAGGGAAAGTTTACCCTTCTTAACCACCTAGGATTTACTGATCTTGTTAGAGGTGGCAAGATGGGCAGAGCAGGTTGACTAAGTAACGAGTCAAAACATACTATTTGTGTCGACCCACAAATATTTTTACCTATATTTAGAAATCTAATTTATAAACAGTTGATGTGTCAATCATGATTACAGAAACAATATAATTACATCGATAACGCAAATATTACAAATTACGATTTAGGAGGTTGTATACTTGTAAGCACTTAAAATAGACGTTTTTGCAACTTTTAACACATTTGATCAGTTCCCCTTTAAGTTTAATTTTTATATGGTCCGTTTGAGATAAAGCACAACCCAAATCACCTCGTTTATAATCAATGCGCTCACTCTTGTGTGTATGTAAGCTGCATGACAGCTTTAAATAACATATCATCCTGCAATCCAAATATAAAAAAAATCAAATAAATTTATATAGATAATCTAAAAACATTAAACAAGTGTACAATTCATCTTTGCAGTTAAAACAAAAAGTGTACAATTCATCTTACTTAATATAAAGAATCAAGTTAATATTCTTGGAAAATTGTTGAACTTTTCATGAATTAAATGTTTCTTGTAAATTAGTTACTGAAACCATGGAACATAATAACTGAACAAGATATCCACAAAACTCAATTTCAGAAACTACAATCGAATCCAATTGTATATATTGAAGACAAGAACCAAGGGCATTTAAGTACATTTCCAAGATTTTATCATCATCTTCATGTTTTATTTGTTTTAGAATAGTGCGTAAAACTGACATGATATCACCTACCGACTGCAAATCCGACTTGAAACTAAATGATTAATGAATCATAATCCAGGTCTTTAGCCCTAATTGGTGGATTCAAAGAATGTGAAATCACTTTACAGATTATTATCTCAGAAAATAATACAGAGTGATTGCACGAATGCTTCGCAATGTCTCCATGATGCTGCCACAAATTCGGATATAAATACAAGCACATTTCCTGCTAATGTTGAACATAACGACTACCCACTGTGTGCAAAAACACCTATAAAAGATCAAAATGAATAATGGAGTGAAATTGTACCAAAAATTTTGGTAATCTAGATCAGAGAATGAAATGAAATTGTACCAACTTGTTTTGTAATATTGAGCATACATTCAGAAGTTGGATGATAGCAGATTGAAATGTTGATCAGGGGATCACCCTGTTATATAAAGTAAGCTTGATTGAGCAAAAACGCTGTTAAAGATGATTAATTTGGGTGTAATTATGAAGAAACAAGTAAGTAAGAAGGAACGACCTGATCATCATTTCTGGAATCGGAATCGGAATCGGAATCGAATTCGAATTCGGCAATCCAAAGATATATCTTGTTCAAAACCTAAAACATGAAATTAAGGGTTTTGCATAAACACACGAATCACTCGTTGAAGTACGATTTCAAGTAACGGTGAGTGTATCTTGGTGATTAACGGCCTGAGACATTATAATTAAGAGCAATTTATCTTCTTCTTTGGTCATTGATGTCGTTGATTTTGTTAGTGATTTAATATAAATCACAATAACGGATCTACATATTGACAATATAATTAAACATGAAATCAAAGAGTTAGGAAAAACAATTCATCAAGCCTTTGAATTTTCTGTGTACTATGAGTATGATGAAACCAAATATCCAAAGTAGGATATCTCTAGATAGATACACACTACACCTCAAATAATACCACTAGAATGCTAGTTCTTCTAAGTAAATAAAACCACCTCACGTAAACTTCAAAAGCAAGAAGACAAATCACCATTTGATCTCTTGTATGTTGTACGTCAAGAACCAAAAGAAAAATAAGGTAGCTATTTTCTATCTGCCTTCTATTTGTTCTTCGCACCACCTAAAAAAGAAAACCATTCCTTTTATTTATGTGGCCGATCTCACGAATGTAAGAGTATCCCTAGTGGTTAAGTCTTTACAAATACTTATTGAAATTGCCACCTAGACTTTCCACCTAACTTTGATAAATACGTTTTCAAAAAAGCTTTTGCTCTAATGCATTTAGCTTAGACTATGGGGTATTGGCACCACCACCCCTAGAAATTTTCTGCCACATCATCTGTCACCTCAGCAACCACACCACACCACTTTATCCAGGAAATACCCACCACTCCACCCCACACCATTTTTTTTCCAACTCATCATTTCTTTTCCATTTATTTTAATAAAAACACAAATTACATTTAAATAAAAATACAAATAACAATTTAATAAAAATACAAATAACATTTATTTTAATCTTCGTCTTCATTATTGTCTTCATTTGGGTTTTGATTTCGGTTATTGTAGAAATGTTTCGCCAAGTCTTCTTGAAGTCTATCGTGTGTTGCATTGTCTCGAATGTCAACAACCCTACGCAAATATTCAGCGGTTCCCGGTACATACAATGTCGGTCGGGGACCGTCTGACACGTAATGTGAAATATTGCGACCTTTGTCTTCGACAACCATATTATGCATTATGACACATGCATACATAATGGATCTTAAATTATCAAGTTGATAGGTACGCGCCGCATTTTTAACAACGTGCCACTTTGCCTTTAAAACCCCAAAAGCACGTTCTACGTCTTTACGTGCCGATTCTTGTTTTTGGATAAACAAGGTTTGTTTTGGGTTTGATGGATGCCATTCACAACAAATGGAGCATCTGATGCCCTTCCTGTTAAGATCTCGTTATATATCGGTGATTGATCAAGCACGTTGACATCATTGTTCGAACCTGCAACCCCAAAAAAGGCATGCCAAAACCATAGATCTTGTGAAGCAACTGCTTCTAGTACCAACGATGGCCTTCCATGATGACCTCCCGTGTACTCCACTCTCCACGCTTGAGGGCAATTCCTCCAGTCCCACTGGGTACAATCAATGCTACCAAGCATTTCAGGAAAACAATGTTTCTCTTCATGATGCGCATATAAATTCTGAACATCAGTGACCGTTGGTTTCCTCAAATAAATAGGGCCGAATATTTCAACAACCCCTTCCGCAAAGTTATACATACTTTCCCTAGCGGTCCTTTCAGACATGCGAAGGTACTCGTCAAGAGAATCAGGGGACGACCCGTAAGCCATGGATCGGATTGCTGCAGTACATTTCTGGATCGGAGAAAATCCCCGCCTACCTCTAGCATCATATTTTTGTTGAAAGAAAGGAAACCTGTTTTCTAATGCACTGCATATGCGCATGAACAATTTTTTGCTCAAACGAAACCGTCGTTTGAAATCTCTATCGTTATAAACGCTATCATCTGCAAAATAATCTCGATAAAGACGTCGGTGTCCAGCGGAACGATTACGGTTGAGCTTTGCCGTCCTACTATCAAAGCGGGCGGTGCTACTTTCCGCCACCAGTTCATTCAAACGCGTCGCGCAATACGCAATCAGAGTCGTATCATATGTGTCTGATGATGACGATGATGGTGGTGTGGTAGCCATGATTAAATGTAGTGATTATAGGTTTAAAAAAATGGTAAGAAAATGATATAGATTGTGTTGTAAGATGAGTAATTGTATTGTGTTAAATAATTTTTTTTTTAAAATTGTAACGGTCATAAGACCGTTGAACGGTCAAAAATCCCAAACACCCCGCTCGTTCTCTCTCGTGGCCGTGGCCACCATCGAGCACCACACACCCCCACGCCGTGTAGGGGGCGGTGTGCCCCTCTCCTCCACGCCGTTGGAGACGCTCCACCTCAGCTCCCCCACGCCCCCGTTGGCCCATACCGTGTAGTCTTAGATAAAAGCTTTTTTATGTCTAGTGTATGACTTAGAGAATAATAAGCTTTTGGAGCAAAAACGTTTTGCTAGAAGGTCATAATCCTTCAAATGTCCTACGCAAAGGGTAAAAAGTTTTGTAAAAAGCTTCAATTGGAGATGCTCTAAGTGAGGGAGCCTATTTTTTTTTTATAGGTTAAGTGGATTTAGGTTTAGCAATATCTAATATCACTAAAGTCTAATGGCTTTTGGGCTTTTTCACTTAGGCTACTTTATGGTCCTTTAATTAAATCAAGGTTAACTATTAACCCATTTAATCATTTTATGTTACTTAAGATATATAAATAATGTAAATATAATATTTACATTATACTCCCTCCGTCCCACAAAAAACTTCTCATTTGGCTTTTGCACAAGTTTTTAGGTGATAGTTAGTCGTGGGGTCATTGATAATACTTTTGATTAAAATATAAGGTTGGATTGGAGAGAGAAAGATAGTTAGTGGATATTAGTGGTGAGGTCTTTAGTAATAATAGTTTTTTTATTGTGTGGAGCCCATTATATATGGGAAATGGGAAGTTTTTTGTGGGACAAAAATTTATAGTGAAATTGGAAGTTTTTTTGTGGGACGGAGGGAGTATATATTAAATGGTATCTCAGTGTCTAAGTGTGTGCCCCTTTAGGCTTACGTACGTCTAACCATATAATTATTTGTCATGAAAGTGAAGCATATTCCAACAGATTTCGCCTGAGAAAGTTTTGAAAGAACAT
Source organism: Calendula officinalis (assembly GCA_963853835.1). Taxonomy (NCBI): domain Eukaryota; kingdom Viridiplantae; phylum Streptophyta; class Magnoliopsida; order Asterales; family Asteraceae; genus Calendula; species Calendula officinalis. Next base: position 62,650,740 of record OY970827.1, read on the forward strand.
GGGATGAGTAGAAGAGGCAAACGATGAAAGAAACAAATACTTCCTCCGTATAAAAAATAAGTGAATTCCTTTAAAGTTTATGTTTTTGACGCAAAATAAGATAATAAGAGATTAGTGAAATTAAATGAGGTAATTAGAATGGATGGGCCCCACACCTTTTACTATTTTTTTTTCTAAATGGTGAAAAAAAATCAAATATAGGAAGATGACAAAAATGAATGGGTCCCGCACCTTTAATGATGTTTAAAGAGGATCAAGTAAGGATAAAGGGGTAATTTTAATTATACAAACTTACCAAATTAGGTAAATTATTAAAGTGATTCACTTATTTTGATACACATTAAAAAAGAAAGTGATTCACTTATTTTGATACGGAGGAAGTACATTTAAATAAAAGAAAAGGGAAGAAGATAAGAGAAGTAAGAGAAAAAAAGAGATATTAAAAGGAAATAATTTTTTTTGTGTTCCTGAGTCGAAAAGAAAATAAAAGAAAATCATCATTTTTATGTGTTTCTGAATTTGAGAGAAGGAAAAACATTAACAAATTTATAATTTTATCCTTGAAATGTAAACAAATTAGATAATGTAATGGTTCTTTGGTAATCCGTAATTGCAAATATTTTAATCAACTAAAACTTCTCTTCTATCCACATTTCATATTTTTGGGAGAAATTTTATGAGAGAAAAAATCTTATTAATTTCTTTTCCCTTCTTTTCCTTTCTTTAAAAAAATCTGGAAATGATAAATTTTTTATTTCTCTATGTTTTTGTTCTCTTCTGTTCAAATTAAAACTCGAGAACACAGTGTTAAAATGGCAAAAAGAACTCATGTGGCTAATAAAACCAAAACCCGAAGTTAACAGGATGCGAAAATTAAGATAATTTAATTTCTTCCTTCTCAAAACTACAAAGAGGATGTTTGGATGTATTTTTCAAAATGATTTGTTAACTTATTGTTTTTTTGAAAAACCAAAATCAAGAAATAAAGAGTCTTTTAATTGTTGATTTTAACTTCTCAAGAAGTTAATAAATCATTATAAAAAGCATATCTAAACATGTCCTAGCAAACTGCTCTAATATATACGTCATCACTTTCGATTTTTATTCCCCGCATATTTGCTTGCTTGTTAGCCCTTATCATGTCCAATTGGTCATTAAGAAGGTGGAATTTCTTTAATATCACCGAACAAGTCATCCGGAAGTTCATCCGTCTCCGCATTAAAGTTGATACGAGAACCACCATAAGAAATGTTAACCGAATCACCCAATTTTGGATATTTTCTCTGAATCACCCAATTTTGTTGCTTGTCCCATGTAAGTGTTAGATCTTTTCTTAAAACCACCCAATTTTGTTCGTGATCAAAAACCATATCCATTTTTTCCGAACTTTATATTGTAATTTTGTGGATATCAACACATGAAAGTCACCGACCCCGCAACCTTTTTCTAAAATAAGTTTGTTATATACTCTATATAACGTTAAACGTGGTTATCTTATTATTAATTTTATGCCATTTACCACTAAATTGATACGAGAACCACCATACGAAATGTCAACCGAATGTGAAATTCGTGACCGCTTTGATTATTGTTGCTCGTCCAAATAAGTGTTGCTAGATATTTTGAATCTTTTTTTAAAATCACCCAATTTTGTTCATGATCAAAACCATGTCCATTTTATTCGAACTTGATATTGTAGCTTTATGGCTATCTAACACACAAAAGTCACCAACATATAACGTTAAATGTATTATTAATTTCACGTCATTTACCACTAAATTGATCAATCATTCAGTAATATATTTGATTATGTTATGTGTTGATCAATCTTCAGTTTTGGGCTTTTTATACACCCCTAATCTTTGGTGAACCTACAACCGGAAAAGGCCTAGAACAAAAAAAAAAAAAATAGTATTCGGGAGCAATTAACCTAAAAATCGATGTTGATGGTTATGACTTGTACATCCTGCCTTCTGATTATTAAAGGAGTAATCAAAGCTAAAATTTCACTTGTAGTAAAAGGTTTTTTTTTTACTTTGGAAATCTCATGCTTAGATATTTAATAATACATCAAATACATGACAAGATATATCCTGTTAATTATAATAATCACTACTGTTGAAGCAAAACACAGATCAACTTATTACTGATGCTGCAGTTAGTACTGATCATACTTAGTACTGATGAGGCAGAACATGTTACTACTGATGAAGTTGATACTGGTGAAGACTATAACTAAAGTTACTACTGATCAAGCTTATTGAAGATACTACTGATCAATAGTAGTTACTACTGATGATGATATTGGACTTACTACTGGTCACCAAGTTTACTACTGACGTTACTTATTTACTACTGTGATTGCAGTTTACTACTGATACGCGTTTTGGAAGCATGTCAAGTCCGAGATCTTCGTAGAGATAGTTATAGCATGTAAATCAATGTATATCTTTATAATTCGATGTAAATCAAAGTCCTAGAATAACTAGGGTAAATAGTTTAGCTTCAAAGACTATTATAAATAGTTCCTTAAGAATTGTAAACGTACGTGTGTATTGTTAACTTGATAATATACATTGAAGCTTTTTGTGAAACTGTGTTCTTAATATTTTCGTTTATTATTTACAGTTCATTGTTCTTAATTACATTGATATAGTGTTGATCCGCTGCAACTTCTATAGTCAATTAGATCTAAGGTGTTTATTAACTTCTCTATAGTTAATCGATCCTGACAAGTGGTATCAGAGCGTTGGTTCTAGATCTACTATTTGTTAAAGAACAACAAAAAGTTTTAATCTTTAAAACACACACATTATTAATCATGACTGACAACAATGAGAGCACCCAAGCAAATAAAATTCCTATACTCACTCCCAATAATTTTGGGATGTGGAAGAATCGTATTAAGTAATACATGCTTATTACAGATTACTCCATGTGGGAAGTTGTCATGGAAGGCAACAAAACTGGTCCTGGTCAAGCAAGCAGCTCTGTAACTGAGGCAGACAAACTTAAGTGTGAGAAGGAAAAGAAGGACAAGAGAATCGAACTTAAAGCTCTAAGCACTCTCCTACTGGCCATTCCTAACGATTATCAACATCTCTTTGTTGAGTATGATGATGCAAAGGTACTATGGGAAGCACTGGAGAAGAGATTCGTTGGGACCAAGAGCACCAAGAGGAACATGAAGTCTGTTCTCAAACAAGACTTTGAAAACTTCAAAGGAAAACCCAATGAAACACTCACTCAAGTGTTTGACAGATTCAACAAACTAATTGGTGAACTTAATCAGGTTGGGGTTAAGATGGATCAAGAAGATGTCAACATGAAGTTCCTAAGATCTCTTACTGAAGAATGGGCCATGTATACAGTGGTATATAGACAAAGAGATGCTCTAGAAGAAAAAGAGTTGGATGAACTCTACAATGATCTCAGAGTATTTGAAACTGAGGTAAACCAAAAGAACCCTTCTATTTCTTCTAATAATGTTGCATTTGTCTCTAGTACAGGTCAAGGACAGGAAACCTTCACAGGAAAGGCTGCAGATTCTGAGGATGCTGCAAGAGAATCCTTCTTCACTAGTCATGTGCATACTGCACTGATTAGTGATGATTTGGAACAATTGAATCCAGATGATCTTGAGGAGATGGATCTTAAATGGCAGATGGCTATGCTGAGCCTAAGGACAAAAAGATTCTTAAAGAGAACTGGTAGGACAAGCCTCAACTTCAACAAAGGTGACAAAGCTGGATTTGACAAAACTAAAGTCAAATGTTACAACTGTAACAACCTTGGTCACTTTGCAAAAGAATGTCCTCAGCCAGACAAAAGATCAAAATCAACTGCCCTTGTATCACAACAAGGACAAGGCTATGACTGGAGTTTCCAAGCAGAAGAGCATACTCAAAATCAAGCTCTCATGGCCTTTACTGACAACAAAACTGAGGTAAAACCTAAACCTTGTACTTCTGAATGTGCTAAAATTGTTAAAAACTTAGAAAAAGAAAACACTAAATTAAATGAAGATTTAGCAAAATCAGTGAGAAGAAATCATGAATTTGATGGTGTGATTACTGATCAAGAACATCAAATAAAGGTGTACCAGATGATTGATCAAAGGATAAAGGAAGAATTGCTTCAGGCTGTGGATGAGAAAGAATTTTATGAACTAAAAAATAAAGAATTAACAAGTAAATTAGAAGAATGTCAACTTGAAATTGAACAAAATAAATTAATAATTAAAAAATTTGAAAGAAGTACTAAAATTCTTGATGAACTAACTAATAATCAAACTACAGAAAAAGTTGTTCATGGGGTGGGATATCATGCTGTTCCACCTCCATATAAAATCATTCCACCACTTAAAAACAGTTCAGAAAGAATCATTAATGAATTAAAAACTGAAAATCAAACTGAATCACATAATGAAACATCTGAATCAAATGATTCTTCTGATGATGATCAATCAATTGAATTTACAATCTCTCAAACTGAATCACCAAAATCAATTGATACAAGTTTTCACACAGCACAAAGTCCAAATGCATCTCCTATATATGATGCAGAAAATATACCCAAAATTCTAAAAAGGGGAAATCAAAGAAATAGGAACCAACTTTTAGAACAAAGAAAAATCATAAAGGCTCAAGATAATAAATTAAAATGTGTTATTTGCAACAAAGTAAATCATTTAGCAAAGAATTGTCACTTCAATCCAATAAACTGCAAAGAGTTAAGAGAATTTAAAATCTTTAAAGAAAAAGCAAAGACTCAAAAGTTAAAAGATACTACTGGTCCTTTAGTAGTAAATAAAAATAAAACTCCAATTGCTGAAACTCCAAGATTTGGAAGAAGTGCACCAAGATTTGTGCAAAACAGAAGAGTTGGAAGCCCAAAGAGCAGCAATTACTTCAAAAACAATGGAAAATCCAATCAAAATAAACAATATTTTAAGTTTTCCAACACCAGTAAAAACTTTAACAACTTTATTACTGGTGTTAACCCTAATTATAATGCTGTATGGTACCAGTACAAGAACACTACTGGTAAAAACCCTAATTATAAAAATACTACTGCTCCCAAAACAACTTTCAAAAATACTACTGGTGTCAACCCTAAAAACACTACTGGTCATTCTATGTTAGGTCACAACAACCCTGGTTTATAATGTTAATTGATAGATTATTATACTTAGAGAAATATTAGAGTGATAACACAAGAATATAGTCAATGTATAAATCCACTAAGTGTGGCTTGTTGCGGAATAACAAGACCACTGATCAATTACAAAAGATGTGAATGTGTAAAGTAAATTGGTGAGTACTCCTTTGCAAGATGATCTCTATTTATAATGTTATAGAGATCTTACATAAAGAGCAAAGGAGTAACCGAAGGACTAAGTAAGGAAAATGACTAAGATCAAGGGATTTGATCTTAGTCCGTTACTATACTGAGTATCACTCAGTCCTTCTACTCAGTATCACTATCTGATACTGAGTACTGATACTGAGTTCCAATACTGATCACTCAGTATCAGACCTAAACTTAGCTATATTATTCTACATATTAATCAAAGCTAGTCTAGGTTGTTTTGTTATCTTAAGATCCAAAGGGGTAAGGCTTTTTGCCTTAACAATCTCCCCTATCTAATGATAACAAAATAATTACAAAGAGATAAACAAAAAATACAACAGCATAGGTAGCAATATCTTCTTCTTCATTTGCTGTTGATGACTTCATTCTCATAGAAGACTTCTTGTTTAATGTGGACAAACTCTTCTCTGCTTTTGAGTTCATCCCTTCTACTATTCAGAGCTGCAACAATCTTCTTTCTGAACCAAGAGTCTTCTTTCTTGGTGATCATCCATTTCAGTCCAACAAGGTGACTGATTTGAGCTCTTGGTAGATCTTCTTCAGAAATGAAGCACTCTCTATCCTCTGAGTCAGTATACATATATCCAGAAGTTGGATATATGACACTCTTTTGATCCTGAAATACAAGGTTAGGAGGAAGAGGGTACTTTCTAAGATACTTGTATGTATGAAGGCATTCTGGTCTGTTGTTTGAGTAAGCCTCAGTCATCACACTGAGTGTTCTGTACTCTATTTCATGAAGTAAGTCCTTCTCATAACATACTGCAGCTACTGCACAGATCTCATCCAAGACTATTTGATCATAGGTTGATTTCTTTGGAAGCTCTTTGATCAGTCTTGTGATCTTCACCCAGTCTTGAAGACCAATTCTTTGAATATCTTGAATAAATATCTTCATGGGGGGACTGGTTAAGCCAGTACAAGTGATAGTAATTCTTCCTTCTTTGAGCTTCACTTTTACTTTATTGACATCCAGATTTAACCAATGTATCCCCCTTACATTTTGAAATGTTTTGGTCCTCAAGAACTCCTTTCTTTGTTCCTTATACTGAGTCCTAGCAGCAACCATATTCCAATAATGTTGAATATGGTCTGGACCCTTTCTTGAGATTCTATGTGAAGGACCAGGAGTATCAGTATCTGGGTCAGATTCTGGTTCAGTTTTGACTCCCAACTCTTGCTCATATAAAAATCTTTCTTGTTCTGCCCAGAGTTGTTGAGGAGTCAGTCTAGGAGCCTGCTCGGTATCACTGTCCCTTATAAGAACAGGTCTTCTTTGTCTTGTTACCAGAGGAGCAGATTCCTCACTTGATTCAGAAGAAGTAAGAACAGCATTGATAGGTCTTCTTGATAATGAATTCCTTCTTCTAATCACCAGATTTTCTGGTTCTTCATCATCCGAGGATGATGAAGAACTTTCTTGTTCTACCAGATTTAGTGCATAGTTTACTAAATCTGGTTCTTCATCTTCATCATCAGCAATAGGCCAGATGAAAGGCCTATAGACCACAATTTGTAAATTATTCTCTTCAAAAGTTTGCTGTGGTTGGTCAGTATGAGTCTCCCCCTGAGCAGATGGCTCAAGTGGGTCTTGAACTTGTAATTCTGACCTTGTTCTTTGTCTTCTTCTCTCATACTGAATGCGAAATGGCTCAGTATGAGGGCTTTGCTGATGTTGTTGTTGTGGAGGTTGATCTTCATTCAATCTTCTTCTTTTCTCCCCCTGAGCAGAAGGCTCAGTTTGATCAACCTCAGTATCTCTTTGTCTCTTCTCCCCCCTTTTGTTATCATTGGATGAGGAGGGAAGAGGATCAGTATCACCACCCATGTCCCCTTCAGTTTGTTCAAGAGTAGGGGAGGGCATGGGCTCAGTTGCAGCATCAGTATCACCAGCACCTCCTTCTCCTTCTCCTTCTTCATTGTGGTCACCATGTGAACCTGGTGGAGTTTGTGGAGGCTGTTGTGGTTGTTGAAGGAGTGATACTGACTGTTTTATTAAATCAATATCACCACTCATCTTGTCCATTCTGGCTAGCATTACATTCTGAGTTTGTTGGATGGCCAGAATGTGCTGCATGATTGCTTGCAGAGTCACTTGGTCTGCTGCAGCCTGAGATGCCTGAATGCCCTGCACAGATGGTGCTAAAGAAACAAAAATATAAAACTGGTTAGAAAGAAAGGTTTATCAAATAGAATTGTGGTGTCGTTTAATTCTACAATCATATAAACAGAGTTTGTGAAGTCTGTATTTCATCTGGTATAGGATGAAATATTGTGGACTTGTGCATAGCATGTGTAAGAAGATTTTAGTAAAGGTGAGTGTGAAAATTTAAGTAGCTCAGTATAGGATAAGTCACATTTACTAAAAGGTTTGGGTGTGGGAATTCGAAGCCTAGGATGTGCTTCTTGTTATTTTCAATGTTTATCACTCGGTATGAGAGTGATAACAGAAATGTGGCTAAACCCCATGGGATATTTGTGGATTTTGTGGCTTAAGGGTTTGGGATCATTTCTTGAATGATGCTACCCAACTCAAAAATAAGTTGGACATTATTGAAGCAGCACCAGTGGGTGTCAGTATGACATCAACCACCATTGTCTCTTTAAATGTTGAGACAACTGTAGACTGTCAATGATCAATTTAGTGTGCTCAGTATATGAATTTTGCATAGCAGCAGTGGGCTAGCTATGTTGGCCATAAGGGGATATATATTTGAAAGATCGTTTGAGACTTTGGTCAGTATTGAGTTGGTACTGGCCAATACTTAGTCTCTATTTGGGAATGAAATATATATATATAAGTTTAAGGGCTTTTTAGAAATTCATACCTGAGACTCTGTCAGATTCCCTTCGTGCATCTGCAGAGGTCGGTGCAGGATCATGTGTTTGTTGATGTGCAGCACCAACATCTTCAATACCGACCCCTCTGTCATGCTGAGCACCTTCCAGTGCAGTTTGTGCATATTGAATCTCCACATCAAGAGGAACATGAGGTTCCTCAATTGGTTGAGCAGGTGGAGCTTGTTCTGGACCTGGAAGGTCAGCGGTGGCTGCAATAAAGCTTTGGGCTTGAATAGATGCAGTTAATGATGGAACATTTGCAGGCTGCACCTCCTCAGATGATAAGTTGCCCATAATGATGGGAGAAACATTCCTTCTTCTTCTTTGAAGGACCAGTGGTGTGTCTTCTGAGGACTCAGTTTCAAGAATGTTTTCAAAATGAGGAGCAGCAAGATCTTGTGCAGGTGGAGAGATAGATGGTTCTTGAACTTGTGGGATATCCTGCATCTCAATATCTTGACCAGCCTGGGCTCCATTGCCACTATTATCATCATTATCATCATCACCATCATTTTCTGACTCAGTATCAGACATATCATCTTCTTCATTTATATGTTCTTGAACAATGGCCCACATAGGAGGACTTAGAAGAGGCTCTCCTTCTCTTGGCCTATAAAAGAAAATCTTCTCACTAAGCGGAGGAAGATCAACTCTTGGATTATGAAAATCATCATAAATGTGTGTGGGCATTGAGTGTTGAAAGATGAGTGATAGAAATCTGCAGAAAGGGACATTGCATTCCCTTGTGTTTGCTCGGACCAGAGTAGCTAATTCATTGAAAATTAAGCGAGCAAAATCAATATTTCTTCCATAGTACAGAGCATGTACTATTTGCATCCCAAATTCGTTTATTTGGTCCAAAGCTCCCGTCTTGTGGGTCATACATCGAATTATTGTTGTGATGAGAATACCCCACATAGGACCAAATTCATTTCTTTTGATTGTGCCCGTTGTTCCTCTTCGACCCAGAAAAGGCAGTACAGAGCGTGCCTCTGATCTATCAACAAATGGGTCATACTGAGCTTGGGCGGGAAGTCTCAGTGCTTCACGAATGATTGCAGTAGAAACAAAAGCTCTCCTTTGATCCCTAATTACCCATCCAGCAATCATATCTGGAGAATCGAGTGTGGTAGAGTACCAAAACTCGCATAACATTTCTGGGTAGATTGCTCGAGGAGATAATGTCAGTGCACGAGCAATTTGGCAATGCTTCATAAAAGTCACGATGTTCGTGAATTCTTGGCATACCCAAGCTTGAGGAATATTGAAATTTGCTGTGATGTTGTTCCTCGCAAACCTGGGTACTAATTGCCCTAGTAAATACATAAACCTTTCCTCAGGAAGAGGTTTAGTAAACACATCAGCCAATTGTTCATTTGTTGGTACATAATCTACTTCAACCTTACCTTTTTCCACATTATCTCGAATAAAGTGGTGTCTGATATCAATGTGCTTGGTTTTGGAGTGATAGACTGGGTTCTCTGTGATAGCAATAGCACTCTTGTTATCACAATGAATAGGAGTCTTATGAAAGTTGAACCCATAGTCTAAGAGTTGATACTGCATCCATAATAATTGAGCACAACAACTTCCTGCAGCAACATATTCTGCTTCTGCTATGGAAGTTGCTACCGAATTTTGTTTCTTGGATGACCAGCCAACTAGTCTTCCACCTAGGAATTGACATCCTCCACTTGTGCTCTTTCTGTCCAATCTACAACCTGCAAAATCTGCATCTGTGTACCCTTCAAGGTCAAAGTTTGAGTCTTTGGGATACCAAAGACCCAGGTTAGGAGTACCTGTAAGATATCTAAATATGCGCTTAACTGCTTTCATGTGTGATTCTTTAGGATCAGCCTGATACCGAGCACACAAACATGTGGCAAACATGATATCAGGCCTACTAGCAGTTAAGTAAAGTAAGGAACCAATCATACCTCGGTATGTGGATTGACATACTGGTTTACCAGTTTCATCCTTACTTATCTTATCCTGAGTACCCATAGGAGTGTGCATGGAAGATAAATTTTCAAATTTGTATTTCTTTAACATGTCATGCACATACTTACTTTGATTTATAAAAGTGCCATCAGGCTTTTGTTCAACTTGTAAACCAAGAAAGTAAGTAAGTTCTCCCATCATACTCATCTGATACTGAGTTGACATTATCTTAGCAAACCAGTCACACATTGACTTGTCAGTGGAACCAAAGATAATATCATCTACATATATCTGAATGAGTAAGATGTCAGAACCTTTCCTTTTTGAAAATAATGTTTTATCAATTTTACCTCTTGTAAACTTATTTTCAATAAGATACTCAGACAAGGTGTCATACCAGGCTCTTGGAGCTTGTTTGAGCCCATATAGAGCTTTATCAAGCTTGAAAACATAATGAGGAAATTTGGGATCAACAAAACCTGGAGGTTGTTTAACATAAACTTCTTCTTGTAGTTTTCCATTTAGAAAAGCACTTTTGACATCCATCTGATAAACTTTGAAATTCTTAAAGGCTGCATATGCAAGATACAACCTAATAGCTTCTATTCTTGCAACTGGTGCAAAAGTTTCATCATAGTCAATGCCTTCTTCTTTCCTGTAACCTTGAGCAACTAACCTTGCTTTGTTTCTGATGACAACACCATCATTGTCCATCTTGTTTCTGAACACCCACTTAGTACCAATAATAGTTTTGCCAGAAGGAGGTGGTACTAAGTTCCAAACTTTGTTTCTTTCAAACTCTGTGAGCTCTTCTTGCATAGCCTCTACCCAATCTTCATCTAATAAAGCATCATCAGCTTTCTTTGGTTCAATGGTAGATAGAAAACTTGAGAAGAAACAAAAGTTTGCAGTTGCTTGGGTTGGAAATTCTAATTTTCGTCTTGTTTGGACACCTTCTTCAATAGGACCAATAATGTTTGAGTGTGGATGGTCTCTGTGTTCTCTTAAATTGTTTCCTAAGGGAGCATTTGAAATAGGATCAACAATTTCTTGTTGATTTGGTGTGTTGTCTGTCTGATACTGAGTGGAATTCTGTTCAGTATTAGACAGTGCAGGTTGCTGTTCATCTTCATTTTGCAGAGTTGATGTGGATTCATGTGAAGTGTTGGATGTTTCACCTTCTTCATAAATAGAGTGGTTCAGATCATTAGTTGGAAACTCAGTATGAAGGTCCTCTGATATGGGAACCTCAGTATTAGTATCATTTGAGTGATACTGAGTTTGAACTTGATCAGTTTCATTAAACTTATTAGGAATAAAGTGTGGATGAAACTTAGGCTGTTCAGCAATGGAGTGTTCTGGATTGCATAGAATATCTATGCCACTTATGTCTTCACTTGCTGAGGTAGAATGCTCATTCTGATCTTCATCGAATGTGACATGAATGGATTCTACAATCATCTTGGTTGAGATGATATACACTCTGAAAGCTTTAGAGTGTGGAGAGTAGCCCATGAACACACCTTCATTTGCTTTGGGAGCAAATTTATTGAGATTTTGTTTTGTACTGAGTACAAAACATTTACTCCCAAAGATGTGGAAATATTCCACATTAGGAATCTTGCCATTGTATAACTCATATGGAGTCTTCAGATGTCTTTGGACTATAGTGGCTCTATTCTGAGTGAAGTTTGCACAGTTTACAGCTTCAGCCCAGAAACTCAGTGCCAGTCCAGCATGGCATAATAAAGTTCTTGCAGCTTCAATCAGTGTTCTGTTCTTTCTTTCTACAACACCATTTTGTTGTGGTGTGTAGGCTGCAGAGAAGTTTTGAATGATTCCTTTTTCTTCACAGAAATCTGCTAATACTGAGTTCTTAAACTCAGTACCATGGTCACTTCTAAGTTGCTTGACCTTGTTGCCTTTTTGAAGTTCCTCTCTTTTTATAAAGGCAATGATTTCGGTTGTTGCATCTGACTTAGTCTTGAGGAAGATGACCCAAGTATATCTTGAAAATTCATCAACTAAGACTAGAGTATAGATCTTTTTGGCCAAAGATGGTGTGTTGATGGGGCCAAAAAGATCCATATGTATCATAGTAAGAGGTTCATTGATGGAATGATTGACTTTAGATTTGAATGAACTCTTCTTCTGCTTGCCCATTTCACATGCTGAGCATAACTTATCTTTTGAATAAGTAATTGTGGGCAATCCTCTCACCAGTTTCTTCATACTGAGCTCGTTGATATTTCTAAAATTGATGTGAGAGAGTTTCTTGTGCCATAGCCAATGTAATTCTGGCTTGACTTTAGAAAGCATGCATACTCGAATAGTTGGGTCTATTTCAGATAGGTTGACCACATATACGTCTTTTTCTCTTCTAGCAATGAGTACAGGCTGCCCTTTATCATTGTAGATGATTCCTGCAACCTTTCTGAATCGAGCTTCATTGTCATCATCACACATCTGGCTGATACTGAGCAGATTGTGTTTAAGACCCTCTACATAGGCAACTCTTTTAAAAGTTATGTTGCCTGCCTTGATCACACCATAACCTCTTGTCTTTCCCACCGAGTCATCTCCAAACTTGACAGAAGGACCCTTCTCTGGAGTGTAATTGAGAAGGTATTCCATATTGCCTGTCATGTGTCTTGAGCAGCCACTATCTAAGTACCACTTTCTGTCACCCTGCACAAGACACAAAATAAGAGTTAGTTCTTTTTAGGAACCCATTTTTGAATGGGACCTTTGGTGGGATAAACACAATTTAACTTGATCTCTTTATGTGGAGAGGTCGGTATCACTTCAGGGATAACTTTAGAAGTTTTCTTTGGTGATACTGACTTAGTTTCTCTCCTTTTCTTTGGTACTGAGTACCTAGGACTTGAGAGATCAGTCCAGCATTCATCTCCCTTATGACCAGTACGATGACATCTATAACATTTTCTAGGTCTATTTCTAAACATATTTTCATATGGTATTTTAGAAAAATGTTTCACTTTTGGTAGGTCAGTATGAACGAGTTTTGCAAATTATTTACTTAAAGATTTGACCTGATCACCAAGTGTTTTTAAAATGTTAATTTTGTTATTTCTAAAAGATGTATTAACATTGTTTTTAACTGGTTTAGGAGATGGAGGATCTGGTTGCTTATTTTTATTTGGCAGAGAAGTCTTTCTAATTTTATTAGTGGTAGACTTCTTGTCTGTGCCAACCAAAGACCTAGTTGAAGTTGTTTTTTGTTTATCATGTTTTGAAGGAACAACTTTAACAGGTTCTTTAGATGTCTCAGTATATAATGTTTCTGTTCCTGCAACTTCTGTATTTGATGAAACATGTGAGATAGAAGTTGTCTTATTATCATTACATAATTCAAAAGTTGTTGTACTAAATAATAATTCAAAAGGTGGAACAGCAGTAGTGTCATACTGAACTATTGGTAGCTCAGTATCAGAAATTTCTGTTATTTGAAATTCAATACTGAGTTCTTGTAGCTCAGTATAGCACTTTGAGCAGATGGAAGGACCAATAGGTTTTTCTAAAATTTCATTTTCTTCATCATCTGACTCAGTTTGACATCCAACTTCACATAAAGTTTTAGCTTTTACAAAATTAATAGGGTTCATGGTAGAAAACTCTTCAAATAAATCAGCAAAATTGTTCCTGTTTTTAAATTGAGGATCAACACCAAGTGCAGCCCTCACATTTTCTGGAAATTGTTCATTTAAACATTTATTTAATTTTATTGAAGCATTTCCCCAAGATTTACACTGTTTTTCAAATTTCTCTTTTTCAAGTTTGTGTAAATGAGCTTTATCAGCCAATCTTTGGTTAATGTCTTTTAAATCTGAAAAGTTTAGTTCTAAATCTTTATATTTTGCTAATTTATCCAAGTTTTCATTATTTACCCTTTCAAGTTCTTTAATTGTTAATTTTAAAGCTTTTTCTTTTTGTACAGAAGTTTTAAGATCAACAAGCATATACTCAAAAATCTTGGTTTTTTCATTCACTGAATAAGTTTGAAAGGAACTTACCTTGTACAACTGAGTGGAATCCCAATCAGTATGAACACTCATCCTCTCAGCCTCTTTGATATCCTTTTCAAAGGAACTCTTCAAATCATCTTCAGTGAAAGCCATAAAGGCTTTATTCTCAATCTCTTCTTCATCATCACTTAACTCTTCATCCATCCAGGCTTCTGAGTAAAGTGCTTGATGAGGTGCTCCATTTCCTTCTGCCCTCTTTCCCTTGCTCCAATTCTTCAGCTTGACATATTTGTCTCTATATCTTTTTGCTCGGTATGCAATCTTGTCATTTTGGTCAGTCTCAGAAGACTTGGTATGACAATTTGCAGCAATATGTCCAGGCTTTCCACACCTATAGCACAGACCTGATCTCGGGTCAGTATTAGAAGAGCTAACACCAAGCCTCTTCTTCTTCAACTGATCCAGCTTCATAGACATGAGAGCCATTTGAGTTTCAAGCTCTTCTGCCTCAGCATCAGCAAGATCAACTTCTGGTTCATCTGGCTCAGTCACAGTATAAGCCTGTTGCACAACTAGAGCCATACCAGTGGAAGACTTGTCAGTTTTCTTCCAGTTGATCAGTCTTGCAGCATTATTCTCCTCATGATTCAGCATTAGACCATACAAAGTTTGAAGAGTGTATGACTCAATGTTGTTAGCAGCATTGACAGAGTTTGTCATGTCAAGAAATTGTTGAGGAAGACTATCCAGGAACTTTTGAACAAGCTCTCCTTCCTCTTTCACAATGCCTACACTGATTAAATCATGGATAACAGTATTGAACCTGTTATAGAGAGTGGTGATGTCTTCATTTGGAGTTGAAAAGAAATTTTCATATTTCCTTCTCATGTTGCTTTTTCTTTGCAATTTCACCTTTGCTGTACCTTCATAGGTGACTGATAGGCTATCCCACATAGCCTTTGCTGTTGGCAATTTCATAATTGCATTAAGTATCTCTTTGGTAACAGCATTACCAATCACCCCTTTAGCTCTGGAGTCTAAAGCATACAACTGACGGTCAGTATCAGTCCAGTTGTGCTTTAGTTTAGGTACAGATCTTATGCCCTCAGGAGCATCATCAGTAGCAGCAACAGGTTCCACAGTTTGTGGAATGATGGGACCATCATTTAGCACAGTGAGCATCTCATGATGAATAGATTCAAGATACCACTGAGCTTTGAGCTTCCATTGATGGAAGTCTTTTCCATCAAAGATGGGTACTCCCTTTCCAGACATAACTGGTGCAATGATTGTAGACATTTTGGATTTTTGAGAGTTGGAGGGATAGATGTAAGAGATGGCTGCCAGGGTTATAGATCGACTAAATAAGAGATTATTTAGCCTGCTCTGATACCAGTTGTTAGGTCACAACAACCCTGGTTTATAATGTTAATTGATAGATTATTATACTTAGAGAAATATAAGAGTGATAACACAAGAATATAGTCAATGTATAAATCCACTAAGTGTGGCTTGTTGCGGAATAACAAGACCACTGATCAATTACAAAAGATGTGAATGTGTAAAGTAAATTGGTGAGTACTCCTTTGCAAGATGATCTCTATTTATAATGTTATAGAGATCTTACATAAAGAGCAAAGGAGTAACCGAAGGACTAAGTAAGGAAAATGACTAAGATCAAGGGATTTGATCTT
The DNA here is from genome assembly GCA_963853835.1 of Calendula officinalis. Taxonomy (NCBI): domain Eukaryota; kingdom Viridiplantae; phylum Streptophyta; class Magnoliopsida; order Asterales; family Asteraceae; genus Calendula; species Calendula officinalis. The sequence goes on from OY970827.1 coordinate 62,666,575, forward strand.
AGTCCGTTACTATACTGAGTATCACTCAGTCCTTCTACTCAGTATCACTATCTGATACTGAGTACTGATACTGAGTTCCAATACTGATCACTCAGTATCAGACCTAAACTTAGCTATATTATTCTACATATTAATCAAAGCTAGTCTAGGTTGTTTTGTTATCTTAAGATCCAAAGGGGTAAGGCTTTTTGCCTTAACATTCTAAACATGGTAAGTACCCAAATACTACTGGTCCATCAGTAGTAAAACATTCAAAAGCTAAAAATCACGGGTATAAACCAAGATCAGTAGAAAATTCTTACACCAGTAATACTTTCAAAAGGGCAGTAGTAAAACAAAACACCAGTAATAAACAAGTATAAGTACCAAAAATCTTTAAAGTTAAATCCCCAAAAGCTTATTTCTCAAAGGATGAACCCAAGACATATAAAGCTTGGGTTCCCAAACTTAACTAATCCTTTACTCACTTGTGCAGAGCATTCAGATCCCAGAAGAAGGAAGAACATGGCATATTGATAGTGGATGCTCAAGGCACATGACTGGAAATCTACAAATTCTTAAAGATTTCAAGTTATTTGATGGAGGTTATGTGGCATTTGGTGAGAACCCAAAGGGAGGTAAGATTACAGGTAAAGGTACTGTTACTAATGGCAAAATTACCTTTGATGATGTATTTTATGTAGCTGAACTAAAATACAATCTAGTCAGTGTGTCTCAAGTTTGTGATAAAAAGAACAAAATTCTTTTCACAGACATTGAGTGCATCATTCTTTCTCCTGATTTTATTTTAGATGAAAAATATGTTGTTTTAAGAACTCCAAGGAGAAACAATGTGTATTGCCTGGATATAGGGGGAGAACTCATTTCTTCAAATGAGGTCAACTGGTTTATATCCAAGGCAAACACCACTGAATCAGAACTATGGCATAGAAGGATGTGTCACACTAATTTTAAAAACATGAACAATTTAGTAAAAAGAAATCTGGTCATTGGACTACCTCAAAAACAATTCATGTGTGATCATCACTGTGTTGCATGCCTAAAAGGTAAACAACACAAGACTTCTCATAAGTCCAAAACTGTGAACTCTATTTCTGTTCCTTTACAGCTCTTACATATGGACCTTTTTGGACCTACAAATGTAATGAGTATTGGAAAGAAACAATATTGTCTTGTTATTACTGATGACTTTTCCAGATATACATGGGTTTTCTTTCTCAGGACAAAGGATGAAACAAGTGAACTCATAAAGAACTTAATTGTCAAACTGGAAAACACATCTGATCAAAAAGTTAAAGCCATAAGATGTGATAATGGCACAGAATTTAAAAATGCTAACTTAATTAACTTTTGTGATTTAAAAGGTATTGACAGGCAATACAACTCACCTAGAACTCCACAACAAAATGGTGTAGCTGAAAGAAGAAATAGAACCATCATAGAAGCAGCAAGATCAATGCTAGCAGACTCAAAATTACCAATTACTTTTTGGGCTGAAGCTGTTAATACTGCCTGTTATGTTCAGAACAGAGTATTAATAGTAAAGCCACATTTCAAAACACCATATGAACTTTTTAATAAAAGAAAACCTTCAATAAGTTTCTTAAAATCATTTGGTTGTCCTTGTACTATTCTGATTACAAGAGAACAAATTGGTAAGTTTGACTGCAAAGCTGATGATGAAATCTTTGTGGGATACTTTACTCAAAGCAAATCATACAGAGTATTCAACAAAAGACTAAGGATAATTGAAGAAAGCATCAATGTATCCTTTAATGAAAATGTACCTAATGAACAAGGAAATGGTCCAGATTGGCTATTTGACATAGACAATCTAACCAAATCTTTTAATTCTAACATGGATTTCAATGCAGGAAATTCAAATTGTCACTCTCAAAAGGAAGGAACATCATCTGTCAATACTGGTCAAGAGGAGATGAGATACATTGTAGTTAATACTGCTCCAATAGTTAATACTGATGTCAGTAATAACTCAAGTTCTGAAACCAGTAGTAACTCTGAGAATGAGGACAGTAGTAATTCAAATACTACTGGAGAAAGTGATAGTACTCAAAATACTACTGGTCCCAACAATAACCTAGATTCTCAAGATACTACTGATACCAGTAACAACAACAATACTACTGATCTCAATGAAGACAATAGCAGTAGTAACTCTGACCAAGATGATGATGAACCAAACATCTATGACAATGAAGGATCACTAGAGCAACAACTACCTGAGACAAATGAGTCCAATCTTGAAAATCAACTAGTTGTTGATAAAGCTACAACTACAAGGACTCAGAAGAACCATCCATTAGACCTTGTTCTAAGTGATGTTAACTCACCACTTCAAACAAGAAGCAAATTAAATAAAAGCTTAACTGCAAACATGTGTAACATAAGTCTAATTGCTAATGAATGTATGTTTGAATGCTTTTTGTCTCAGGATGAACCAAAGAAGATCCAACAAGCAATGAAGGACTCAAACTGGATTGAGGCAATGCAAGAAGAACTCCTTCAATTCAAGTTACAAGCTGTTTGGACACTTGTACCTCTACCCAAAGGAAAAAGAGCCATTGGAACAAGATGGATCTTCAGAAACAAGAAAGATGAAAGAGGTATAGTGATCAAGAACAAAGCCAGACTTGTAGCCCAAGGATACACTCAAGAAGAAGGAATAGACTATGATGAAGTATATGCTCCTGTTGCTAGAATTGAAGCCATAAGAATATTTCTAGCATATGCTTCATTCAAGAAGTTCAAAGTCTATCAAATGGATGTGAAGAGTGCATTTCTATATGGGAAGATTGAAGAAGAGGTCTATGTATGCCAACCTCCAGGTTTTGAAGATCCAAAACATGGAGATTATGTGTTCAAACTAGATAAAGCTCTGTATGGCCTACATCAGGCACCAAGAGCATGGTATGACACATTGTCATCATACCTACTGAAGAACAACTTTAAAAGATGAGCCATTGACAAAACTTTGTTTACAAAGAAAGTCAAAGATGATATACTACTGGTACAAATCTATGTTGATGATATCATCTTTGGTTCAACAAATGATGTATTATGCAAAGAATTTGAAGAACTGATGCAGATTAAATTCAAGATGAGCTCTATGGGTCCAATGAACTTCTTCCTTGGACTCCAAGTCAATCAAAGAACAGATGGTATTTTGATAAATCAATAAAAATATGTCAAAGACATCTTGGAGAAATTTGATTTGAAAGACAGTAAGAGTGCAAGTACACCAATGGAAACACACAAACACCTACATCCTGATGTTGAGGGGGAGGATGTAGATGAACACTTATATAGATCAATGATAGGCTCTTTGATGTACTTAACTGCATCAAGACCTGACATTATGTATAGTGTTTGTGTGTGTGTGCAAGATATCAAGCAAGACCTAAAGAGTTACACTTGCAAGCTGTCAAAAGAATTTTCAGATACTTGAAAGGCAAACCATCACTAGGTCTATGGTATCCACATGATTCACCCTTTGAACTCATAGCCTACACAGATAGTGACTATGGAGGTGAATGTCAAGACAGAAAGTCCACTACTGGTGGATGTCAATTCTTTGGATCAAGACTGGTGTCATGGCAATGCAAAAGCAAACAAATGTATCAACATCAACTGCTGAAGCAGAGTATGTAGCTGCATCTGCTTGTTGTGCTCAAGTACTCTGGATTCAAAACCAGCTTCTAGACTTTGGTATCTCTATCCTTAAAACTCCTATTTTTATTGATAATCAAAGTGCTATTAGTATTGTGAATAATCCAGTAAAACACTCTAAAACCAAACACATTGAAATAAGATTTCATTTTATAAGAGACTGTAATGAAAAGAAATTAATCAAAGTAGTTAAAATTCATACTGATGATCAATTAGCAGATCTTTTTACAAAAGCATTTGATGTAGGAAGATTCAACTTCTTGGTTAGCAGTATTGGAATGATTTTGATAAATTAAAATCTCACTTAAAATCATGTGTAAAGTTTTGTTGTAAAAAGTTATTTATTTAAAGTGTTTTACTACTGGTAGATCTGTATTACTGATTGTAGGCATGTGCACAAAATACTACTGGTAGTTTATTACTACTGGTTTGTATTAGGTATACATAAATACTACTGGTGGTCAGTACTACTGGTATTCACATATACTACTGGTCTTGTGTGTTGGTGGTTACTACTGATGTCTATAGTTACTACTGATGTCAAAATCCTTAGTCACTACTGATGTTAGTAGATACTACTGACGTTTTACTACTGATATCTTATTTACTACTGGTATTTCAGAATCACAATTACCAAACTAACCCCCATGAAAATAACCGTTATGTTATGATTCGAAGGGCAATTTCGTCTTTTTGCAGGTTAAATCGAAAGATATAAAAGGCGGCAGTCGATTAGTTTAGCATTATCTTCACTTCGATTTTCTAAATCCTCTCGATAAACCCAAGCTTACGATCAAAAACCCTAAGTCAGTAACAACATACGTACATCTTTCTCTCAAAATCAACAACAAATGGCAACTCTACAATCTCTGGATGTGCAAACCGATCTTAAATATTCAGAATTTCACAATATGTGTGCTTTCCTAAAGAATCCCTACGGAACAAAATATTTTCGTCCAATAGTAAAAATTTTGAGAAATTCTTATATACAGTTTGCTTTAACTGTAAAACCAAAATCATATCAACAGCACTTGGTGGATTTCTGGACCAATGCTGAACAAACAGAAGGAACAACCATATCTATGATCAAATCCAAAGTAGATGGAAAGCATATAACAATCACAGAACAATCAATTCGACACCATCTACAATTACACGATGATTCAGGTATGTCTACTCTTCCTAAGGAATACATTGCTGAAATTTTAAATAAAATGGGTTATGAGGGAAGACTGAATATAGTAACGTTTCAAAAGGGTCTTCTCTCCCCACAATGGAAATTTTTAGTACATACTATTCAGCATTGTATTTCTCCAAAAAGAAGTACTTGGAATGAGTTTAACAAGGCAATAGCCTCTGCTGTTGTCTGCTTATGCACAGACCAAGTATTTAATTTTTCTCAAATGATTTTTGAAGGTATGTTGGGAAATCTTAGTTCTTCTAAATTTTTAATGTATCCCAGATTTCTACAACATATCATAAACTGTGATTTACAAAACTTGTCAACTCCTAAAAACATTTTCATACTACCTGAGTTGAACAAGAAAGTTTTCTCAAATATGAGAAAACAATTTAAATTTTCGGGCAAGGAAACCCCATTGTTTCCAAATATGATCAAAGATCAAACACAAATTGGAGAGGGTTCAATCATAGATACAACCCAAGTTGAACCTCAACCCACTCCATCACCCCCAAATATAGCCCAAACACCACCCCAACTAGTCACTCAATCACCAACTCAAACAGAAGTCCTGAATGTGTCCCAGGAACTTGACATAAATCTGCAGAGTGCTACTCTTCACTCTGTGGAAGACCTACCAGATAAAACTAAAAATATTTCCACAATTTATCAAAGAAAGAAAATTTCTTCAAAGGACACCAGGGGACAAAGTGAGTCAAACCCCAGGCTCCAAGAGTTGTCCTCCAAGGAGGAGAGAGGACATGAGGCGAGGGCTTTCACTACTGATGCCCCAAAGGTGGGTGCACAGGACAGTGAAAACATCATTAGGACCCAGACCTCGGCAACTTTGAGTGATGACTCATTTGAGGAGTTACTCAAAGGACCCCGGTGCCAAGAAACCACAAGGGGGGGCATCTCTGCTTCTTCTAGGAAGAAGAGGATGTCTAAAAGACCCAATGAATCACCAAGCAGTGATGAGGGCAGATCTATGGATTTGACGGATAGGATGGAAAACCTTCAAACCAATGTACCTGTTAGTGAGCCCGATGATCTTGCTAGATGGAGTGAGGGCAGTATTAAAATCAACAAATTGACGGAAAAAGTGGATTCTCTTGAATCCACTGTACAAAATTGTCTTACATATCTTACAAATCAAGGGAAAACTATGGCTGCAATGAAAAGGCATGTTAATACCATCAACAAAAGAATGAGATTTTATGAACACAGGCTTCATCAACAAACCAAGATCATAAGAAGATTGAAGAAGAAAATTGATGATAGTGAGGCTCCACCAGTTGAGCTCACTAAGGGGGAGAAGGATAACATTCAAACCATGATTGATGAATCAATTGCAGCAGCATCCTCTCTCCTAAATTTAAAAGAAACAAAAGTTGATGAAGGCCCAGAAATGATGGTTACAGAAGATGAACCTATTACTACTGCTACAATGGAAGAACAAGTTGAAAAAGAAATACCAGTAGTAACTCCTACTACTGATATCATAGCAGTAGTAAGTCAAGAAGAGGAATTGAAGGCACCAAATACTACTGATGCCCTATCAGTAGTAACTCCTGAAGTCACACCAGTAGTAACTACTCTGGTTACTACTGAAGAGGAAGAATTACAGCTACCAGAGCTAATTGAAAGAGAAAGATTTGAAATCATCACCAAACCACCTACACCTGATCAACCACTTATCATACCTGACATTGATGATAATGTGAATTGGTTTGAGGTTGATGAGTGCTCACTTCCTCCACATCCAAAAATATTGCAACAAAATGAGCTTAGGTTTTTATTCAATCCTTCAATAATAATCAGTGGTGTGCCTGATATGAAATATATTCCACCTCCACCTTCAGCTCATATTGGAAAGGGCAAAGAAACTTATGATGAGGATTACCCCAACAGAGCACAGGGTCATTACATGGTAAACAAGATAAATCTTGTCAGAGCTGATAAACAGTCTAAATGGAAGGTGAAGCACAAGAGATATTTGGAAAAAGTGGAGATTTATCAAGCTCTTGAGGAAAACAAAAAGAGGAAAACTCAAGAAATTAACATCCCTGTTCAAATACCTGTTCAAACAGATGACATTCAGATAAAAGCTCAAAAGGAAGAATTCAAAAGGCTCAGAAAAGTTGAAGAAGAACATATTCAATGCCTTGAATATCTGGTTTCTGAATGCAAGAAGACTAAAAGTGAATTAATTGATGATGTGTTTGAACAGAAGGCCAATATGATTGAGTATTTGAAAACAAAAGGGCATAGTGCAAAGTCATTTGGAAGAATGAATATGATGACTATAATTGAAAAATATTGCACTGCTAAGAAGAAGGATTTGGCTGAACAAGAAGCAGAAAAAGAAAAGAAATCCAAAGCCTTAAGTCCAATTAAAACTTTAATCCCAATCAGTCCAAACTTATTCAAGAAGGATAGTATCTCAACTACTGGTGAGCCATCAACAAAGAAAAGAAAGATGGTTTCTCAAGAACAAAGTGCTCAAAAGAAGTCAAAAACAGAGCAAGTCATTCCTGTTCTTGATCTACCAGTTGCTCCCTTACAGAACAATCCTATCATAAATTGGAGAATTTTGAATAATAATGTGATAGAGATCATAAGGGAAGACAAAGTTGTACAGAGATTCACTGGATGGTTACCATTGATCAGATCCTGTTCAAGAAGTGATGTTATTAAACTATTGATCATTGGTAAACCAAGGATGAGAAAGAAATCATGGAAAGAATCTGGAGCCGGATACCTAACTAGAATGATTGATGCTGCATTTTATCCAGACAACTATCCAGAACAATTTACCAGTGAAGAAAATGTTTATGCTTGGAATGTGATTCCAACTGCTCAAATGTATTTCTTTGAAAAATCTGGAAAAGTATGTGAACTGTATTTATATGAAAAAGAATATTCACACTCTGAGAAGACAATGTATCAGATATTCACAAATATCATGATGAAGCCATATGATGAAGTAATGTTTCAGAACAAATTGAATTATTTTACAAAAAGAAACAGCAAGTACATATAGCTCAAAGAAAATCTCAAAATCAAAGAACTCTAGAGAAGAGAATGAAAGAAGAAGAAGAACAATAGAAACTTGATTGATTAAAAGATAATCAATAAGTTTAGGGGGAGATTGTTGAAGCAAAACACAGATCAACTTATTACTGATGCTGCAGTTAGTACTGATCATACTTAGTACTGATGGGGCAGAACATGTTACTACTGATGAAGTTGATACTGGTGAAGACTATAACTAAAGTTACTACTGATCAAGCTTATTGAAGATACTACTGATCAATAGTAGTTACTACTGATGATGATATTGGACTTACTACTGGTCACCAAGTTTACTACTGACGTTTTGGAAGCATATCAAGTCCGAGATCTTCGTAGAGATAGTTATAGCATGTAAATCAATGTATATCTTTATAATTCGATGTAAATCAAAGTCCTAGAATAACTAGGGTAAATAGTTTAGCTTCAAGGACTATTATAAATAGTTCCTTACGAATTGTAAACGTACGTGTGTATTGTTAACTTGATAATATACATTGAAGCTTTTTGTGAAACTGTGTTCTTAATATTTTCGTTTATTATTTACAGTTCATTGTTCTTAATTACATTGATATAGTGTTGATCCGCTGCAACTTCTATAGTCAATTAGATCTAAGGTGTTTATTAACTTCTCTATAGTTAATCGATCCTGACAACTACCAACATATCGTCTACTCTAACTTGACAGCATTCCCCCGTGTCGATATCGCAAGATCCGGCAAAACAAAACAATCCCCACCACCCTCTCCAACTGCCACGTATTCATACCACCACGGCGGCGTGACCAGCAACAACTCCGTCTACGATTCCAGAAATCGTTCTTCCAAGACCAAAGCTGAAATCTTGATCAAACCCAAGCCCATAAACCCCGGGATTCTGACTATTACTCAAAAGAGACGTAAAACTCACACACTGCTGACCACCGCCGGCGAATGGAAGCAACCGGAGGAAACCGTTACGGGAAGTAGCAGTTGACACACGCCGAGACCGTTTAGCATTCTTCCGACAACCACCACCAACCGGAATATCCCAGTACCGGCGACAGGACTTGCAGAGGCTGAGAAAAGTTATAGTTATTGTAGTAACAGAACTTTGTGTTTGTGGAATCACAGCGTGGGCAAGGAACGTGTTCAGGCTGGTGCGGCGGTGGTTCTTGGCGGTGGCTGGAGGACGGTATTCGGAAGAATCTGATGGCATTTTGACGTGATTTTGGTGGTGATGGGAAATGGGGTTTTATCGAGAGAAATGAAGGATTATATTCTACTGAGAGACAGGCTTTATGTGTTTGGGGAGACAAGTATTTCAGACGGCTGCTGCTGTTTGTGGGCTGTGATTAATGATAAGACACACCAAACACGCAGACGCAGCCTATTCTTCTCGATAATACTCGACCACTCATCCATTAATACATGCTGGTTTTTCCAAGGATTTTTTAGTTTTGAACAACTTATACCAAAAATTCAATTCATTTCTACTAAAATTTTTTATTTTGTCTTTTATCCATAATATATTTATATACTTCCTCCGATTCAAAATAAGTGATACACTATTCTTTTTAGTGTAATTCAAAATAAGTGATACATTTTAAAAAATTATCTTATTTGGTAAAAAAATGGGACCCTCACCCACTAACTATTTACTTTAACAAGGTAAAATGACCCTTTTACCCTTACTTTTTACTTTTAAACATCATTAACCACACTTTATCAAAAAATGTGGGATTCATTCCCCAATATCTATCTAATTAATTTAATTTAATTATCATTATAATATTTTACCTCAAAAACCGTTAAATACAAAATGTGTCACTTATTTTGAATCGGAGGAAGTATAATTTTATTTATTATTTTTCATAATCTTATCATTTAATTTATATAATTATATTAATTAAATAATTAAAATGATAATTTTAATAGAAAATAATAACATCTCCGAACTTGGATTTTGTTTTGATGGATAAATTATACTTTTGCACTATGGTTTAAAAGTCAATATTCACAATATTGATTAGTGTAACTAGAAAAGCACATGTCACTGGATTTGGAGAGCCTTAAACTGTTTCTTGTGCTAAAAAATTATTCAATTGGCGAGTCTTTACAACGAGGAAATGAGCATTTAACATGATTGTTAAACTGATGTTAATGAGTTAAAAAAACATTTAACATGTATTTAACATCATATCCACAATTTGTGCTTTAAGACAAGTAGTAATGATTACCTTAGGTGACTTGGACCTTAAGTGACGTGGATTAATCTATGTCACCTTATTTTTCTCTTTCTAATACTATATAAGATATGTCTGTCAAGAACTGAACCGAATCGATGACGTTCGAAACTGAACTAAATCGAGCTGAGAACTGGCTGGAATCGAACCGAGAACGGGGAAAATTTCTTCGATTTTTTCTCAGTCTTGGACCAGACCGGACCAAAAACTGATTCTTCATGAAAATTAGAATCGAGAACAGAACCGATATAGCTCGGTTCGGTCCGAACCGAACCGTTTCCCTGTTAATAAAAGAAAATCACTTTTATGCATGAGAAACATAGCGCTTCACTCGAAAACTAATTGGAATGATTAGATCTTAAATTTTTCTCGATTAAACGGGGTTAACATAACTCTTCTTTGATATTAGATTGTTTTTAGTTCTCATCCTTGAGGTATGCATGTACAGTTTTAGTCATCTTTCAGAGTCGTTGATATAATTTTATCTCGCCGTTAAAAATAAGTATGAGATTTTTGCCGTTATAATCGTAACAATTAAGAGAAAGCATAACGTTATCTTTTTTTCTCAAATGGTTGTGTAAGGAAGATGCCATAAACTGATTGGGACAGGTCTATTGCATTGCTAAAGACAAATAAGCAATATGTTACTTTTTAGTATCAATAATTCAATAAGTGTGATAATAACTTATTCTACAAAATTTAGTATAATTATATGAGAGATGATATTGTTTAATATTAAATCTTAATACTTATATTTTTATTTATTTGATTAATATAAATTTTCAAATCAAATGCTTAGATTTTGAAAGAAAATTAACACGCAATAATTATTTTATGAATATAAGAATGAAATAAAAGTATTTATTTATGAAAAATTATATTAATTCCCATTAAATCTTTCTTAATTCATTTATATATCCATAAAATGACACATTGAATTCAGTAAAAAATAATTTCAAAATTATATTATTTAATTTGTATACTTATATTAATTAAATTAATAAATTAAAAGACTTATAGCAAAAAAAAGCATTATTTTTATATTTATATAGATAGACAATGAAAAAATTAAATTTGTTTAGTGTTCGTGGTTGGTGAATAGAAGAAGTGGCTGAGACGACTTATGAGTCAAATGTGTCGGAGATGTTGCTCTCCGTCGTAGCATGCGCGTATCTACTCATATTCATATTCCATACCTTTATTATTCTCTCTTTTTTGTAAGCGTGTTTCTAATGTGTGTCTTAGGACATATTATTAAAAGCATTTAATTTACTTAAATTTATCAATGAAATAGGAAAAGTTATTTAATACATCTCTAGAAAAAGTAAGAATTACACATCATTAATGTTTATCAATCCGTATTTTAGAAATTATAAGTTAGTTTAATAACTTAATCATGTACCCCTATGAAACAAGTTAGAAAATCCCTAATATCACACCAAATTTTTCGACTAACATTAAAAACTTTTTCCTTTTATTAACACAAAATTATGGAAATAAAATAAGGAAAGAAAAATGTCGAAGTTTAGTTTTTCTCTCTCGCATATTCATTTAATCTTGTCATTTTTTTCTGTATTAAACTGCCAAAACATGTTTAAAAAAAGACGATCTTCCTAAAGAAGTGATTCAAGGGGAGCATAAAACAACCAAACAAACCTGACATATTTTATTTTATCTTTTTGAACAGCAAAACGAACAATATCATTAGAAAGCTAGCAAGAAGCTAGACGAGGACAATACAAACAAAGAGAAACAAGAAAGCAAAACAAACAAAACAACCCCATTACAAACATGACTTAGGTGAGACATACCAATCATACCACCTGTTTGCTAGATTACAATCGTGACTCATGAGCTCGATTTTTGAGCCAAAAGAAAGATAAGGCGTGAACCTCATAAATGCCATTTTTTTACTACTAAAAGCATTGGGTGTGGTATTCAAGCCAAAGAATCACATCGTCACTACCTCAATAATTATGTTTTCACACTCACAAAAAAATAGTATTTCACTCGTAACTCAAATCATTACACTTATTTTGGGACCTACTATAATACCTCAACATTCACTGATTCACATGACACACCCAACTAAGAAATAGCTCGGTGCTAAGGGTTTGACATGCGATTCGGCTCAAGTGTATTGCAAATTGATATGCCATGTCACACTCTCCACTCTAAATGCGTAGAGAAATGCCCTTAATAATCTTTTAATGTCAATTTTGTCAGTATTTTGTAACCTTAAATCACATCCTTCATCATTTATTTGAATTAAATTAATCACAACCCACTTATCATTGTTAGATCTTTTTTACAGCCCAAATGCAGATTTTAGGTCCAATTAGCGTTTATACGTTTGGGCCTTAAACCCTAATCATTGCTGAGGCCCAATTTTCAAGTTTAAATGCATCATGCCCATTCATGTTCCCCCATTATCACGCAATACGAAGTTGTACTTACTACCATAGCAAAAATCCGACCGTTAGAGGCTCGCCATTGTCACACACTTCACACCGAACAAGGTTCAACAATGGTGACGATGAGCGATACACCTGCACGACCTCTAGAAGCCGCTACTCCGGTGACCGTAAACCCTAACAAATACGAAACGGACCCTACCGATTTTACTCATACGATTTCTTCCGATTACGAGAAATGCAGAGAAGAACGAATCAAAGAAAACCTTGAGCGAATGCAAAAGCTAGGAATTTATGATCTGTCTCTTAAATTGAAATCGGTTAAACCTAATAATAGCAACAGGAGGAACAACAAACCCTTCAATCAGAACAAAACCCCTAATCGCTGTATCTCCCCTTTGCCGCCAAACGTCCCCACTCGCCGTTCATCAAGGTTCATTTTTTGTTCAGATTACTTCCTTTATAGTTGTTTAATCTGCATTTTGAAGTGAATTTTGTTTTTAAAGTGTTTGTAGTTTTTGGTTCAAAATGGGATTTTTTTTTTTTTTGTTTGATGAAATGTGGTGTTTAACTGTTTGGTCCTCATTCCAGTAGAGCTAACACTAATTTTCAGTTTTGTATTTTTTATTAGTGTTATTTTATGAGCATTTTTAAGTTGAAATTGCCTTATGATGTTATAGTTTTATGGCGATTATGTGTTGGATTAAGGGGTTGGATGTGATTATTTCTTAGGGTGATTACTTGTTATATTAATCTGTTATAGTGTGTATATTGGAGGTGGTAAAATGGGCTGCTAGCCGTTGACTCGTTTCCTTTTAAGCCCATTTTTTATACATAAAATGGATTTTAAAAGGTACCAATTAAAAGATGAATTTTGGTGTGTAGGTTGCAGAATACTCCAACAGTTAGTTACACTGAAGATGTTTTGCCCAAAAAGGGTAAAAATGGTAATGAAATATTACTGGGAGAGAATTCTAGGGCTGAAATTTACACAGAAGAACATGAAAAACTGTTGGGTGAAGCTAAAACAGAGTGGACTCTGTTTGTTGATGGATTTGGAAAAGATGGCAAGAAAATATATGATCAAATCAGAGGAAAAACTTGTCATCAATGCAGGTATATTATTCGAGTTTTTATCATTATTGTTGAGTAACTAGTAAAAATACCCGCGCGATGCCGCGGAGATTTTTATACACATACAAAATGTTGTTTAACGTTTAATTTTATGTGCGACCTGTCAACCCAAAATTTTTATGATTAAAGTAGGAGTATATAATTTGTTAGTTTGGAAATTTAAACATTGTCGAAACCTATGGTCACATGTAGTTATACAAAACATCTTATATGATTTAAGTAAGTTTTATATATCATGAAGTTAAATTATAAACATATAGTTTAGGAGTTTTATATATAAATGAAGTTAAATTAAATTAATCAAGAAAAGAATAAAAAATAAATAAATATAACGTTGAAATAGAAGCTAACTTAGACAAAAAGTAATTATCTAGTATGTTTAAAGTTATAAAAATATGAGAAAAAGTGAATTAATATTAAATGAGAAAAAGCAAACAAAAAAAGGGACAAAATGTAATGTGCGTGAGGCTTGAACTTGGGTGGAGGCAGAAACAAAGCAGTTTCAAAAACCGCAGAAACCACTTGGGCCATGAGCTGCTTTGTTTCTGGTTTTACAAAGTTAATTTATATAGTATAAAATAGAACGCCTAATAAGACAAAAACTAACTGTTCACCAACTCTTAAATGTAATATATAGAATGTGCCACATTGGACAAACAACGAACCTGTAATGTATTTATAAGGGTCCTGGGCTACAACCAATTGGTTTTAAAATGAAACCCCACAAACTTACAATTATCATCATATATATAGAATATATATATATATATATATATATATATATATATATATATATATATATATATATATATATATATATATATATATATATATATATATATATATTCTTACAGTCGTTTTTGTGTTCCACTAAAGATGGTTTTGGTTTATTTGAATTTGTTGCAGGCAGAAAACACTCGGTCACCGCACGCATTGTATTCAATGCAACTTGGTTCAAGGCCAATTTTGTGGAGATTGTTTGTATATGAGGTATGTCACACTGATTTCTTATTTATGTATTATTAATTAGAGTTTTTGACCCATTTGCCAAATAAATAGGTTGGTTTTCGGTTGTATTCTTATCTCCAATTAGTGAAATTTAAAATTTAGCTTAAATGGAACATGTCAAATGGATCGGCTAGGAAAAACTCCTTCTTTATGTGTTTTTCAATGCTTAAATCCTTCTAAAGAGCTTGATTTATATTTTGATAATATAATTTTCATAATCTTTAATTAGTTATCAATAAAATTTTAATAATCGGACATAAAAGTGTTGACTTTTATGTAGGTGTCTAAAAGTTATAGAATAAATTTATAAATTAAATAACTTTTTTCGTCCCATTTTCTAAAATTTAACTCCTTGGTAAATTTTCTGGCTACTTTTCTTAATTAAAGTTTGATATCATATACACAATTATCATCTATATAGAGATATAAAATTTAATGTTTTTAACATGTAATGTAGATATGGTGAAAATGTGCTTGAAGCAAAGCAAAACCCGGAGTGGATTTGCCCGCCTTGTCGTGGAATTTGTAACTGCAGTTTGTGCCGCCAAGCCAAAGGGTGGGCCCCCACTGGTATGCTCTACAGAAAGGTTAGTCTCCCAAAAGAAAGATATAATAGAGATATTATAATTAATTTTATAAATTTGGTTGCTAATTTTAGTTTATGTTTCTTGCTAGATTTCAAATCTCGGGTATAAGTCGGTTGCACATTATCTCATTCAGACTCGTAGATCTGATCCTAATGAGGACAAGAATGAAACACAAGTTGGTGCTAAAAGGTCATTACCATTTTCAAGTGAACAAGTAGAGATTAAAGACGATAATGATGCAACACGATAATTTAGAAACAGATATCAGATCTGAAGATGATATTGCAACAAATGAAGACAATAATGTTGCAAAAAGTGAGGAATTGAAACACAAGAATTCAATGGCAGAAATCAAGTCTGATGGTGATATTGCTATAAATGAAGAGGTGGATGATGCAAATATTGAGGACTTAAAATACAAGAATTCAGAGACTGAAATCAAATCTGATGATAAAATCGGATCATCGGATGAGCTGGAAATTGATGAGGAATTGAAAGACAAGAATCTTGATGAAGGTGAAAATGAAAATGAAAACAAGAACAAGGTTGATAAATGTGAAGTCCATTTAGAGTTACCAAATAAAGTCAACAAGACAGATGATGAGGTCAAAACTACACCAAAAACCAAGGTAGTGTCGCGAAAGAAACGTTGTAGTGTCGCGTTAGAAAATAGTATTGCTGGAAGACTTAGGTCTAGACGCAAATGCACTTAAAACATTTATCTTTTAGTGTTCGTGTTCATGTGGGTTTTTCACAGCACTTTTATTCACCTTTAGCCCTGCCCTCTTTATGCAATATTTTATTTTGGAAACCATTTGGTATGATTAACATGTGACACGATCTTAAGGTTTAATATTTTAATGTATTGTGTTATATTTAAAACTTTTACGTTTTAAAATGTTAAATGTTGTTGATGGGGATTGTGGTTAGTAGTTATTCAAGTTTAATTGAAAAAGTAATAAGGAAAAGTATCCCACTGAGAAAGGTAAAGAAGAAAGGTGACATGTGAAGATGATTCCAAGAAGAAGGTCAATATTTATGATTATGAATCGGTAAGTATTAATTTCAACTTTAACAAATGTTGACTTGTCGTTTTCTTCTTGGTTGGCATTTAGTCACTTCTGCATGGGT
Organism: Calendula officinalis; assembly: GCA_963853835.1. Lineage (NCBI taxonomy): Eukaryota > Viridiplantae > Streptophyta > Magnoliopsida > Asterales > Asteraceae > Calendula > Calendula officinalis. Next base: position 62,683,012 of record OY970827.1, read on the forward strand.
AATCAATTACTAAAACCATGCACTTCATATGGCTCCCTACTTTATCTTCCAAGGTAGGGTGGTGATCTACAAATTACTAAATTAGTTCCATACGCATTAAATTACAAATTAGAAATGATCAAAGAATTTTTTAGACTTGTTTTATACATTCAAGTCCCGTTAAGAACAAATAAGAGTAAATTAGGTAACGTTGGGGACAAATACGAATAGATTAAGTGACAATTAAAAAATGTTAAAATTGTATAATTGTTTGTGGGAAAAATCGAAAATACTCGTGTAGATACCATCTAAATTAAATGTAGGAAATGTAAACAGTTAAATAAAAAGTTACATACTCAGTTGTTAAATTTTATATATAAGCACAACAATCCCTCATTTTACTCATTAATAGGCTTGTGCACAGTCTAATTATCGGACTGATCAGGCGACCAGCTTGGAACCAAACTGAATCAGACTGAGTATTGAGAAAATGGTTGATCGAGAACCGAACCAATGACGTCTTAGACTAGCTAAATGTATGCACCTAACAATATAGATTACTTTCCCCACATGTATAAGCTAAATGTTGTGACTTGTTTGTAATGGTTTTAATATATTTAAAGTAGAAATGATAAATGATTAAATGCATAACAGTATGAAGGACGTTTTGAATGTGATATCTAATAGATCGGGATAAAAAGTTTAAATGACATTTGAACTTGCAAAATAAAAAAAATGCATGATTGACTTCGATGGTAAATAGCCAATAATTCAAAAAAGGAAAAAGGATTTCCACTTTAGGGAGCTTTAATTGGAGGAAGAAAAGGAAGATAAATTGTTGCACTTCAATTCTCACCAAATAAAAATCATGACTCAAATAAAGGCTCCAAAATTAGTTTTTTCCATTTCAAATTCATGTTAAATTTTGTGAATCGGATCTTATCATATACGATTTTTATCAAGATTTATAGCTTAGTAATATTTATATTTGAGGTTGCTTGTTGCCTATAATTACATATTCATGTCATGCTAAATTATTGTAAATTTATGGATCATGATATTAAAACAAATATCTTTTCGTTCTATCTCTATGAACATAAAAAAGGCACATAGTCTCTCTTTAGTCTTTACCCTCCACGTGGAGACTTCAATACGCTATATATCATTTTCAAATAAAAACATTTAAGAAAACATTAGAAAAAAACTGTATACTTACGTACTTCATATTATCAAAATCGGTTTTGAAAAATTGTATTTTAAGTACAATAAATTATCGAAATGTGTCTATTATTTTTTTCTTTCTTGGCAATATTATTATAAACGGACTACTCCCTTTGTCTCATAAAAAAACTTCTCATTTCATCCTAAATTTTTGTCTCATAAAAAACTTCTAATTTCTTATATTTGATGGGCTCCATATAATAAAATATTATTATTACTAAAGACTCACCATTAACTATCCACTAACTATCTTTCTCTCACCAAACCAATCTTATATTTTAATCAAAATTATTACCAATGACCTCACCACTAACTATCATCTTAAAACTTGTGTCAAAGTGAGATGAGAAATTTTGTGAGACAGAGAAAGTATAATTTTAACTTCTATTGGCCTCTAAATACTTAGAGATACTCTACATACTAAAAAATGTATAAACATATTTACATGCAAGTTTAAAAGTAAGTAAATTTTATTTTCTACAGTGTTTTTCTTCAAATTTATCGTTTTACAATTCACCATGGTTATCAAGTTTTTCCTTTAGCACAATATGATACGTATAAATTCTAAAATTAGGGATTAATTCATAAGGTTATGATTGTAGAAAACTATATTTTATTTTTTGTGAGATGTAATAATTCAGTGGGGCAATGCTAACTTTGGTTTATTTATATTTGGATTTAGTGAAATTGTGTAAAATACAAAAATAATAATGGATTTTCGTCAAATTCCTCTAACTTTAATAGAAAACAATCTCTTTCAAATTGTTGGGTTGCTTTCATTTTGGAGGTGCCAAAAAAGAATAAAATCAGCTTTAAAAAGATCAGTAGGTCAACAAATAAAGATTTTCTAATTTATTTCTAAATAAATATAAACCGTCTTAAATATATATGGTATTATTTTCTATTAAATATTTTTAATTATCTTCATATTCATTTTTATTGATCAAAACAAGTGTTCAAGTTTGGTATTAAGAAATAAATTGAGTAGATTTTACATTTTAATGATTTTGAATTCAGTTAAATTTGGCCTATTTACTATCGTACATCAATAAGATAGTTGACCATGATTAGATATATGAAATAATTGTGAATCCAAAGCTTTAACTAAAACAAATTTGTAATAATGAAGGTTGCTTAATTTCCATCTTTCATTTTTTAACAATATAAAATAAAACTAATGATATTTTTTTTACAGAATTTGACTTGTTCAAATACAATTTAATATTAGTAATTAATTTTTGCATCTAAATACATCTAATAAACTATTAATATCCCACTTATAAATAAATAAAATAAAATTATCCATTAAGATAAATAAGTCCAGTGAGATTTCGAGGTTAAACTACGCATACATATGGTTTCTCAAATTTCATTTAAAAAAACAAAAATGAGTTGAATATTTAAATACTCGTAATAAAAAAATAAAAAAATTGGTTAAACTAAACCTTTTTAATTAATTGATTTTAATATATAAAAGATTCGTTTCCTTACCACAGTGCCAGAGTAGAAGCTGAAGAACACAGACAGAGTGTAATCAATTCACACCCGTTGCCTCCATTTATTGCGATAGGTTTGCATTTATTAAGATTCAGAGGATTCCCATTAAACACACAATCACATTCACCTTCAATTTCACACACATAAGCTCCTTTGCTTCGGGTCCTTTTTAGGGTTTTTTAATTCAACGAATCATTGCTTTCAATAGTCTCTTTTCGCTCTGTAACTTTCTCAAACGATTTTGAATCTCATGAGCTGTGTGTGTTTTGAATAACTGTATCCTTCTTTAATAAGGAAAGCCTTTTGCGTTTACAGGTTTGAATCAAAAATCAAAGTTTTTGATTCAAAAACCGCTTCAAAATTGAGTGCTTTTGCTTTATTGAATCTAGGGTTCCGACTGCTTTTTTGTGCTTTTTGGGGGAGGAATTGTCAAGTTAGATGGCATAAACACAAAATCACTCAAAATTCATTCTTCTTCTGTATAATTTTTTTCAAATTCGATGCATATTTCACTCTGGAAACCGATTATATCCCATTGTGCGTCTCTAATTTCCGACAAAAAAAGCAGAAGGAAATACGGGTCGGATCAACCCGATGAAGACATAGTAAAAAATCCATCTGTTCTGAGAAAATTACAGGAGAATAAACTAAGGGAAGCTCTAGAACAAGCTTCTGAAGATGGATCACTTGTTAAATCACAAAATATTGATTTATCAGAATCACTTGATAAAGAAGATAAAGGTTTGGGCAGATCAAGATCACTTGCTAGATTACAAGCTCAAAAAGAATTTTTAAAAGCAACTTCATTAGCAGCTGATCGAATATTTGAAGATGAAGATTCAATTCCTGAATTTAATGAAGCTTTCTCAAAGTTCTTAAGCATGTATCCAAAATACAAATCATCTGAGAAAATCGATGAATTAAGAGCCAACGAATATTCACATTTAACGGATACAATTTCAAAGGTATGTCTCGATTATTGTGGATTTGGATTATTTTCATTTCTTCAAAGTGTTAATTACTATGAATCATGTACAATTACATTATCTGAAATTACTGCACATTTAAGCAATCATGCGTTATATGGTGGTGGTGAAAAAGGAAGTATTGAATATGATATAAAAACTAAAATCTATGATTATTTAAACATTCCTGAAAATGAATACGGGCTTGTGTTTACCGTTAGCAGAGGCTCTGCTTTCAAACTGCTAGCTGAATCATACCCATTTCACACAAACAAAAAGCTGTTGACTATGTTTGACCATGAAAGTCAATCGGTCAACTGGATGGCCCAAAGTGCAAAACAAAAAGGTGCCAAAGTCCATAGTGCATGGTTCAAATGGCCAACGTTAAAACCATGTTCAACACATCTTAGAAAACAAATCGTGAACAAAAAAAGACGAAAAAAAGATTCTTCAACGGGCCTTTTTGTCTTCCCGGTTCAGTCTCGGGTCACGGGTGCAAAATACTCGTATCAATGGATGGCATTGGCCCAACAGAATAACTGGCACGTGTTACTTGATGCAGGGGCGTTAGGCCCGAAAGACATGGACTCATTAGGGCTTTCCTTATTTCGGCCCGATTTCATTATCACATCTTTTTACAGAGTTTTTGGGTACGACCCGAGTGGATTCGGGTGTCTTTTGATAAAGAAATCGGTAATCGGAAGCTTACAGAATCAATCGGGCCACACGGGGTCTGGAATAGTGAAATTAAGCCCTGTTTTTCCTCTGTATCTTAGTGATTCAGTTGACGGGATTCCGGGTTTGGGGGGAATTGGGGATGATGAAATTGGTGAAACAGGGGAAGGAATAATGGAAAATGATAATAATAATAATAATAATAATAATAATAATAATAATAATAATAATAATAATAGTAATAATAATAAAGAAATTCTTTTGCCTGCTTTTTCGGGTGCGTATACGCCTTCTCAAGTGAGAGATGTGTTTGAGACTGAAATGGAGCATGATAATGGTAGCCCGGGTTTTGAGGAAACGGGCAGTCTTTGTGTTATGAAAAGCCCGGTTTTTAGTGAAGATGAATCGTCTGAGAATTCAATGTGGATTGATTTGGGGCAGAGCCCGTTGGGCTCACAATCTGAGGTTGTTAGTTCTCCTTTACCTCCACCTTCTTGGTTTACAAGTAAAGGAGCTAGACATGACATAACAGGTTCGGTTAACTTCTCTAGTTTTTTTTTATTTATAGAGGGAAAATTCAAAAAAAATAAAATAAAAAAATCTCAATGGGTCAAAAGAAAAAAAAAAATAGCTAAAAAGGGAATGGGCCAAATGGGTAGAAGTAGAACAGGCCAAAATTCACCCAAAGTTACAACCTTCCAAATGATTTATATTCTAAGATATTAGCTTGTTACCGTATTTTAAAATTATTTTTGTAATAATTAATATTATGTTTAAAATTTTACAAAAATTGATAATAAAGCGTGTATCGGTCAACCCAACCCACTTGTTTTGAAAACCCGCCCATCTAGTTTAAAATTTTACAAAAATTGATAATAAAGCGTGCATCTAATTTTCGCCATTTTTTTTATATATTTTCTGCTTACTATATATACAGGCAAAAAGGGCAACAACACAGAGATCGAGTCCCCACCTCACATACCTAAAGAATTATCATTCGATGCAGCAGTTCACAACGTCAAAAAAACCGAAAACTCGGAAGAAAAATCTCAACAACCCGAAACAAAATCAAATAACAATTCAGAAATACAAGAAGAACCCGAAACCAAAAAACCGAAAGAAAGTGCAATCATAAGCCGAGAAACCGAAAACGAGTTCCGATTACTAGGCAGGATCGAAGGAAGTAAACGAGTCTCATTCGGGCTAGAAACCAACACCAAATTAGAAGATTATTACATAAGTGAAGAAGAATATTATGAAGAACAAGAATCAGACCGAAGAGAGCCCGAAATAATTTGTAGACATCTTGATCATGTAAACATGTCGGGCCTAAACAAGACCACAATCCGGTTACGGTTTTTAGTCAATTGGCTCGTGACCTCGTTGCTTCAGTTACGATTACCCAATTCGGGCCCGCTTGTTCACATTTACGGGCCCAAAATTAAATATGAACGGGGTGCGTCGGTTGCGTTTAATGTGCGGGATAGGAGTAAAGGGTTAATTAGTCCCGAAATTGTTCAAAAATTGGCGGAATCGAACGGGATTTCTGTTGGTGTTGGTATTTTATGTCATGCAAGAATTATTCAAAGTAAGAAACAGAAAAGTGAAAGTGTTGATGTTGTTGATACAACGGTTTGTAAGCCTATGAATAGTGATGAAAATGAGGGTGGAAATGGGTTTGTTAGGGCTGAAGTTGTGACGGCTTCGCTTGGTTTCTTGACTAATTTTGAAGATGTGTATAAATTGTGGGTTTTTGTGGCGAAATTTCTTGACCCGAGATTTATTGGAGAAAATGGCGGTTTGGGTCGGGTTGAAGAAACGGGAACGCAGATTGGGTGAGTTTTATTCGGTTTTGTGAAGATTTTTTTTGCATTTGTGTAATTGAATCTTGTGCAAGTATTTGTATTCTATAAAATCTTGCCTTTTGATTTGAAAAGTTTTTGGTTTTATGGTTTATTTTAGTGTTTGCAAGATTATTGTAGAGTTAGATTTTACTAGGTTTGTGCCATTTTAGCCTTATGGACTTGAAACATAATATGATGGTCTCCATTTTGCTATATAGGCATGTGCATGGTCTAGTAACTAAATGTAATCGCTCAGAACTGAATTGAGCATCAAAAAATTGGTTTAATCTGGATCTAAGATTGAACAGATGATGTCTTGGACGGACCATGAACTTTTTTCGGATTTTTATTTATTTTGGATCAGATCGAGAACCGATTTTGAATGGATATAAAAATCGAGAACCGGATTGTTACGACCTGGTTCGGTTCAACGATTTCATTCGATTCTCGATCCACTTTACAGGTCTATTGTTATATATTGTTTTTTCTTTCTTGTTTCTTTTTGTAGATGTAGATCCAGTCCTTAGCTTTAACCAATGTTATTATTAAATTTGCAACATTGAACATATGATAGAATTCACAACATCTTTCAATAATTGTTTCCCTAAGGGTAGGTATGATGGTAACACTTATGGTGGTAACAATAAAATGTTCATTTGTAGTTGACCTAACTTCAGATATATAAAATGCTTGTTGATAACTAGAATATAGAAAGAAAAAAAATATGAACCTAAGAATCAATATTTTTTTTTAATAAAATTATCAATAAAAAATGTTAGTAATTTTGGTGGTTATTGTTGACTTGCAAGCTGGAGATTGGAGAGGAAAAAAGAAAGAGGAAAATGGAGATAGACGGGAAACAGCTTTTAGACAAATGTTGACTTTGGGATATTATCGCAATATCATACTTAATTGGTGGAACCCACAGCCCACCGGTCTTTGAAGTTTCAAGATCAATCGAATTATTATTTTATTATTAAGTTTAATAAAAATCAAATGGACGTCAAATATTAATCTGAACTCTAACAAATTTGGCAAACGTCATGAAATATCAATTTATCTCTATTTGGTTTTAGTAATTATACATCTTCTGATCCATTTTAACAATCATATAAGTTTTAGAACAACCTTTTTAGTAAGTACGATATAGAAAATATACAACCGAATCGGCCCAAAAAATCTTTAAATACCTGATTTAGTAGTGATAAAAGAACTTAAATTATCAATATAAATTGTTTCAAAATTTATAATTATTAAAATGGAGGCTCATTACTTCAATTAGTCCCCGTGTTCCTCGAATGGATCTCTTAGTTGTTGAGAAGGTTGCCCGAAAGCGGTAGCGAAATTCCTTGTCGGGTAAGTTCCGACCCACACGAAAAATGGAGATGGAAACAAATAACTCACGCGGCCCAGAATCAAAAACATAAGAGTTTGGAGTATTAAATAACTTGTATCCATAGAACAATAAAAATGTTGCTTATAGAAACAGACAAGAAAAAAATATGTTAGCATTATGAATTTTGTTAACAATAATCTTAAGCGTTGTATTTACTGTTAAAATAGTCAATAAAACAAAGAAAAGGAAATAATATTTGTTCCCTTTTTTTCTGGTCAAAGATCCAGCCATGGTCCAGCTCCAATACACGATGTCAGGCTTAATTTAAGGGATTCTCCTTTACTTGTTTCCTTTATGTAATTCCTTTCTTATATTTAAATAGGCTCAATGTTCCTGTAATGAAACACAACATACGAAAATAACAAAAGAAGTTCTACTTTTTGTCATGGTATCAGAGCATGGTTAGTTCATCATCTACCATGTTTTTCAATTAGCATCACTGTTTATTTTTCCGAGCAGCCATGTCACCCAACGACACCATGTCTTATGATCTATCTGATTTTACAACAACAAATAAACCAACTAAAACATTTATTTCAACAGCTAATGGAGAAAAATTACACGTGAAAACGGGGGGAAGTATTGAGATTTCACCAACTTTAAAGCTATCAAAATGTCTTTATATCCCTACATTATCACATAAACTTTTGTCTATTAGTCATGTCACAAAAGAGCTAAATTGCTCCGTTCTTATGGAACCTACATTTTGTATTTTACAGGATATCAGGACGGGGGTGATAATTGGGCGTGGCACTGAAAAGAATGGACTATATTATGTGGACGAGGTAACTCAAAATGGAAGTGTTATGTTATCTCATGGAACAACAGAGAGGGAGGCATGGTTATGGCACAGAAGACTAGGTCACCCATCTACTAGTTATTTACATTTTTTATTTCCTAAACTTTTTCCTTTAAATTGTAAGTCACACTGTGAAACGTGTGTGTTTGCCAAAAGTCACCGAAAAACGTTTAAACCAAATTTTACAAGAGTTGATATTCCGTTTTCTTTAATCCATTCTGATGTTTGGGGACCAGCTCCAATTACCGGGGGGCAAAACTTTCGTTTTTTTGTTATGTTTGTGGATGATTGCACACGTATGACATGGGTATACTTATTAAAAAACAAAGGTGAAGTTTTTGAAAAATTCAAATTGTTTTTTAACATGGTCAACACACAATTTAAAAAGACAATTCAAATCCTTAGATCTGATAATGGTGGGGAATTTATTAATGATGATATGAAATTGTTTTGCCAAGAAAAAGGGATTCTCCACCAAACCTCGTGTCCACATACCCCTGAACAAAATGGTGTAGCCGAACGAAAAAATCGTATCCTCCTCGAAATCACTCGGGCTCTCTTAATAGAATCACAAGTCCCAAAGTCTTTTTGGCCAGAGGCTCTTGTTACAGCAGCCTACCTCATAAATCGTCTCCCAACCCAAATCTTGAAATCAAAGACTCCATTACAAGTTCTCACTGAGCACACTGATCCTCCGTCTACTCTCACTATGGAACCTCGGATCTTTGGTTGCACTGTCTTTGTTCACATACCCAAATCCAATAGATCCAAACTTGATCCTTGTGCAGAAAAATGTGTTTTCGTCGGGTACGGGATAAATCAGAAAGGGTACCGATGCTACAATCCAAAAACTCGACGCATGTACACCACTATGAATTGTGACTTCCTTGAAACCGAATATTATTACAATTCCAATCCCAGTGGTCAGGGGGAGACTATGAATGATACAAATGACACACTGAGTTGGCTTGAGACCGCTAGTGTGGAATGTCAAAATGTGACTCCAACAGAAGCTCGTCCACATACTGAAGACAGTGCCCCCCAAGACTCAATCCCTGTCCCGATTCCAGAGGTAAGTAATCCAATTTTTGACTCTACTACTAACAACCCATGTGTACAAGATAATATACAGGATCCTGAGGATGAAAATGAGGAAGAGCCTATTACAGTTCAAGAAGAAGAACCGGAACAGTATACTTTACCTCCAAGGACAAACCGGGGAATTCCTCCCAATAGATACTCACCCGAAAGAGAAACAAGAAAGAGTAGGTATCCAATGGCTAACATAGCCAAAGGAAATCTATCCCAACAAGCCAAAGCCTTTGCAGTTGCTCTTTGTTCTGAAGAAATTCCTACAACTACTGAACAAGCCTTGAAGTCTAAACAATGGAAAGATGCAATGGAAGAAGAGATGAAAGCCCTTGAAAAAAACCAAACTTGGATTAAATGTACCCTGCCACCAGGAAAGAAAACCGTTGGGTGTCGTTGGGTATTCACAATCAAATACAAGCCTGATGGAACAATTGAAAGACACAAAGCAAGACTAGTGGCAAAGGGGTACACACAAACATATGGAATTGATTACTCTGAAACATTCTCTCCAGTAGCAAAAATCAACACTATCAGAGTTCTATGTTCCGTAGCTGCAAATCAAGGATGGCCATTGCACCAGTTTGATGTAAAGAATGCGTTCCTACACGGAGAATTACAAGAAGAAGTATATATGGAAGCTCCGCACGGTTTCAGAGATAACTACAAAAACAGGGAAGTGTGTCGCCTTAAAAAATCTATTTATGGTTTAAAACAATCCCCTAGAGCTTGGTTTGGGAGATTCACCATAGCTATGAAAAGCTATGGGTTCAAACAAAGCAACTCAGACCACACTTTATTCCTTAAAAGAAGGGGAAAATTAATAACGTGTTTAATAATTTATGTTGATGATATGATCATTACAGGTGACGACAAACAAGAAATAGCAAGACTCAAAAGAAATCTATTCTCGGAATTTGAAATGAAAGATCTAGGAAACCTCAAATACTTCCTAGGTATCGAAGTTCTAAGGTCAAAACAGGGAATCTTCATGCACCAGAAAAAATATGTTCTTGATCTACTCGCAGAGACTGGGATGATTGATTGCAAGCCAGCTGAAACACCAATGATTATGAATCAGAAACTTCTCAATGAAGAAAATGATGTTTTGGCGGATAAAATGAGGTATCAAAGGATGGTAGGGAAGCTTATATACCTCTCTCATACTCGCCCAGACATAGCCTACGCCGTAAGCGTAGTGAGCCAGTATATGCACAAACCTCAAAAGTCTCACATGGAAGCAGTCTTAAGAATCGTAAGATATCTTAAAGGCACAGTCGGGCATGGAATATGGTTTAAACCAAATGGTCACCTTGAAACCCAACTATACACCGATGCAGATTGGGCAGGAGATAAAAATAACCGGAGATCTACAGCAGGGTACTTTACTCTTGTTGGTGGTAACCTTGTAACTTGGCGCAGCAAGAAACAAAAAGTTGTTGCCTTGTCGAGTGCTGAGGCAGAATTCAGAGGAATCGCAAGAGGGATCACTGAAGTATTGTGGGTGAGAAAACTTCTAACCGAAATCGGGTACCCTTCAAGGAAACCCAGTAAAGTGTTTAGCGACAACAAAGCCGCAATCCAAATATCTGAAAATCCGGTCCAACATGATCGAACAAAACATGTAGAAGTGGACCGACATTTTATCAAAGAGAAACTAGAAGCCAAAATCATTGCACTTCCGTTTGTATGGTCCGAAGATCAACTCGCTGACATCTTAACCAAAGCCGTTAGTGGAAAATCTCTACATGAAGTTCTAGGCAAGTTGAACTTTGGTGATCCCACTATTCAACTTGAGGGGGAGTGTTAAAATAGTCAATAAAACAAAGAAAAGGAAATAATATTTGTTCCCTTTTTTTCTGGTCAAAGATCCAGCCATGGTCCAGCTCCAATACACGATGTCAGGCTTAATTTAAGGGATTCTCCTTTACTTGTTTCCTTTATGTAATTCCTTTCTTATATTTAAATAGGCTCAATGTTCCTGTAATGAAACACAACATACGAAAATAACAAAAGAAGTTCTACTTTTTGTCATTTACAAATCATTACATGTCATTGTTATAGTTTTATTAATGGAATGATAACACTTAAAATGTTGGTGATTATTGATTAATGTATAACTTTTCAGACTATAATATATATCCTAGCATCTTAAAAACAATCATTTTCATTTTCGTAACTATTATATAAAGCTAAAACTAGCATCCAAATGAAATAGTGATACGCATGTCTTAACAACAGTCAAATCGTTTTCTAGAATATCTTTTAGCTAAAGATTACAGCAAACTAAATGCTGTTGTGTTCATCAAACAAATGGGGACATTACATTTACGTGAAAACTACATAGATAGACTTTTCAAATTCTAGAAATAATGTTTGTGTGATCATGATCTATAACTACATACTATAGTCATAAACGGAATATGTGAGGATCGAATAACTCTTCATAAACATAGATCTTTAGGCTCAAGAATAGTTAGTTCTTATCTGGAATAAGCATATACAAATAACAAAATTGCGGAATTAGTTGAACATATATGTATAGCTAAACAAGTTTTCATCATTAAAAGCCTCAATTCTATATATAAATACATAGAACGGTTCTTCGTTAAACATGATCAAACGATCTTGAGGCTTAGGTTTTACACACAAACACGTTAAAACGTGGGTTCCAAGAACATCTAATTCTATGTCATTAGGTTTCTTTATATACTAGAAAACTTAAGACTTTACAAGGAAAAGATAATAACTAAATCTTTTAAACTAATAAAGATATACTATATCTTTTTACATTAATGATTATCTCCTAAATCTTTATTTGAATCTTGAACTTCATATCATCGACTTAGGTCCTTGTAGTTTAATAGTTTTGACATATCAAATCTTATATGAATATTAATAATAATATTCCTAACAATCTTCCCCTATTTGATTTGACAAAACTTGTAGAATTAGCTAGGAATCTTCAAGTCTCTTCCCCTTTTTGACATAATCAAATAAATCCGAGAAACTTGAACTTCCCCTTTAATGATCAACACTTTTCTTCCCCTAAAAGTGTGATATCATTCTTGTGTTCTTCAAGACTATATCAATTACATTGAAAACTAACTATCTTCTATTTGAAGTTGAAGTAGAAACTCAAACTAAGCATCACATTCCGTCTAAATATAGTAATCAGCAACGTCATATCTTGTATGAGGGACTTGCTTATCTTAGTCTTCAACAGACCTTTCCGTTAAGATTCTGTTGAATTGCATTTACATCTTTACATAACATCTTATGTAGTAAGACTTTCCACTTCATCTTCAAATAAAATATAATCAATTATCTTCTGTAATCAATTGATAAAGATCAAATATGTAACAAATAAAACTTTCCTTTATCTTTATCATGCCTTCAACCTGTGTGTGTGAATAATGTGATTCGTTTCACATTATTATCAGATACGATCAATAAACCGTAGTATGGAATGAGCATGGTGTGTGTCATGCTTTCCAAAGTATGATGTATCGAAAAAAAAATTCTTCAAAATTTTTTTCGGTCAATACTGTTGAATAATTTATCAGTCAACGCAGCAGTAGTAATCGAAACACTGAATCAGTAGTAATTTTGTTTTACTACTGGTCAGTAGTAATTAAATATGGATCGGTAGTAAAATTGTATCCATACTGATCAGTAGTAGAATCGGACTTGAGAATTGTTACTGATCAGTAGTAACATGGAATTGAGATACCAGTAGTAAATTTAGAAGGAGCAGTAGTAAATTTGAACATAACCTAGCAGTAGTATTTTAGTTCAATGGAGCAGTAGTAATTGAGACCAGCACCTTTACTTGACATAGCAATAGCAGTAGTAATCTTGTTTGAATAAATTACCATGGAGCAGTACTAAAACAGCATTTATGAAGGATTTAATTTTGGGAGGCACTTCCGGTGCCCTTCTTCTCCGCAACTTCATATTGAAATCACCCTAACAAATCGCATTGCCCACACAAACACTGCCGAACTAAAATACTGCAGTATCAAAACCCTAGACGGATTAAGTCGGATAAATGACGACCGTACCAGGACAATTGATATGGGAGATTGTTAAGAAGAACAACTCTTTCCTAGTGAAGGAGTTCGGTAATGGATCTCAAAGTGTTCAATTCAGCCAAGAGCCAAATAACCTCTACAATCTCAACTCCTACAAACACTCTGGACTAGCGAACAAGAAGACAGTTACGATCCAAGCAGCTGGAAAGGATCAATCTGTTCTGCTTGCAACTTCAAAGACTAAGCAACAATCAATTAGCATCAGGGATTATCGAATTGAGAAACGATCAGATTGTGTAAAAAACAAAATCAGAAAAATCAATCAACGGTTCGATTCGAGGGTTTTAAGTTTTCCTTCTTGTGTGTGTTTTCCGGTTGTTGATCGGAAACGGAAAATTGAAATTGAGGAGCGTTTGGTGTGCGATTATAGATGATTGAATGAAAGATAAGGAAAGAAAGAAGAGTAGTTCGAACGGATCTGGATCCAAACGGTGGTCTACTTTTGTTGACCTAAGTATATGGATTTTATATGCTCTCTTGTTCCTCTGTCTACTTTTGTTTAATAAGGACATAAACAATTTAAAATCCCTCTTCAAGTATGCTTGATTCTTCATGTAATTATCGACAGATTCTTGTTTTATTCCAGATCTGAGCCACCGTGCTCTGATACCAATTGTGAAGATCGAATAACTCTTCATAAACATAGATCTTTAGGCTCAAGAATAGTTAGTTCTTATCTGGAATAAGCATATACAAATAACAAAATTGCGGAATTAGTTGAACATATATGTATAGCTAAACAAGTTTTCATCATTAAAAGCCTCAATTCTATATATAAATACATAGAACGGTTCTTCGTTAAACAGGATCAAACGATCTTGAGGCTTAGGTTTTACACACAAACACGTTAAAACGTGGGTTCCAAGAACATCTAATTCTATGTCATTAGGTTTCTTTATATACTAGAAAACCTAAGACTTTACAAGGAAAAGATAATAACTAAATCTTTTAAACTAATAAAGATATACTATATCTTTTTACATTAATGATTATCTCCTAAATCTTTATTTGAATTTTGAACTTCATATCATCGACTTAGGTCCTTATAGTTTAATAGTTTTGACATATCAAATCTTATATGAATATTAATAATAATATTCCTAATAGAATATATTAATATCAAACCAAATAAACGAGCTCAACCCACACGACTTGCTACAAGTATGCTCAAAGTCAACATCCCAAAAAAAAAAGTGAAAAATCCTTTATATCTGTTTCTAGGGCTTCAAATTTCTTGAATCTTAATTCGATCCAGGGGTCTTTTTAATGTGATGTTCTTCTTTAATTTGGGGATTTTTGACTTCATTCTCTTTCTATGTTCTTCTTTTGTTAGGTAACATTACACCAAACAATTTAATTGACCTTTCTGTTTGTTGGTTTTCAATCTTTTTCTTGTTTTATTCCAAAAAAAAATGTCAAAGTTTCAATTTTGTCCACCTAGTCCTCCCTCTTTGACATTAACGTTGTAATTTGAAAGTATTTTAATCCATTTTTATCACCTATAGCTTCATATTCTTTTGACCCAACTTCATATTTTCATCTTTATAGCTAAAGATTTGATTTTTACAAATTTCAAAGTTGATCCCCTTTTGGGTTTGTAATCATAAGGTATTTCAATGCATATTTCAATATGGAAACCATTATCTCCCTGTTTTGCTTCAATCTTGGACAAGAAACCCAGAAAGAAAAGTGGGTCGGGTCACAATGAAACAAATACAACCCATGAAGAAGCTTTTGAAGATGGGTCACTTGTTAAAACCCAAGATTTCATATTTGAATCAGAAGACTCAATTCCTGATATCCATCAATCATTCTCAAACTTTCTAACCATGCATCCCGAATTTCAGTCAACGGAAAAGGTTGACCATTTGAGATCAGATGAATACTCTCATCTATCTGATCATCTTCCAAAGGTATGTCTCGATTATTGTGGATTTGGGTTGTTTTCGTTTCTACAAACAGTTCATTATTGGGAATCTTGTACGTTTAATTTACAAGAAATAACCACAAATTTAACTAATCATGTTCTTAATGGCGGTGCAAACAGCAACACAATCGAACACGATATAAAAACCAGAATCATGGATTACATGAATATCCCAGAAAACGAATATGAGCTCGTTTTCACCGTTAGTAGAGGCTCTGCTTTTAAACTATTAGCCGAATCGTACCCGTTTCATACAAACAAAAAATTGTTAACAATGTTCGATCACGAAAGCCAATCGGTTAATTTAATGGCTCAATCTGCTAAAAATAAAGGTGCAAAAGTTCAAAGTGCTTGGTTTAAATATCCAACACTAAACGTTTCTTCAACCGATTTGCGAAAACAAATATCGAGCAAAAAAAGTAAAAAGAAGAAGAATTCTGGTACGGGTCTATTTGTTTTTCCGGTTCAATCTAGGGTTACGGGGGCGAAATATTCGTATCAATGGATGTCTTTAGCTCAACAAAACAATTGGCACGTGTTGTTAGATGCAGGGGCATTGGGTCCAAAAGATATGGATTCTTTAGGGTTGTCGTTGTTTCGACCCGATTTTATTATCACATCGTTTTATAGGGTATTCGGGTATGACCCGAGTGGATTCGGGTGCCTTCTTATCAAGAAATCGGTAATCGGGAGTCTTCAGAATCAACCGGGTCATACCGGATCCGGGATAGTGAAAATTAGCCCGGTTTTTCCATTATATCTTAGCGATTCCTTTGCCAGAATCCCGGGGTTCGCCGGAGTAAAAGCCGATGAAGTTCCGGCTGAAAATCCGGTGGGCCCACCGTTGCCGGCTTTTTCCGGCGCGTATACTTCCGATCAGGTGAGAGAAGCGTTCGATACCGAGATGGAGGATGATAATTATAAGGATTCTGATTTTGAGGACAGTGGTGAGATTTCGATTGGGGAGGTGATGAAGAGTCCCGTTTTTAGTGACGATGAGTCGCCGGAAAGCTTGTTATGGATCGATCTGGGTCGGAGTCCGGTGGGCTCCGGCGATAGTGGCGGTGGTTCACCGCCACACGTACCGCCGTTTTGGTTCAAGAACAAGAACAAAATAAGTTCGAAGGTCAATAATAGCCCAACAATCGATGCAGTTGTTGAACAAAATGGATCTAATAATCACCAAATTCACGAGATCGAGGAAGTAAAAGAAAGAAATTTAGAAAGTGCCATACGAAGAGAAACCGAAGGCGAGTTTAGATTATTGGGAAGGCGAGAAGTTAATTTCTTACCCACAAATGTCGAAAACGATGATTATACGATCGATGAAACTGGCTCTGATACCATGCAAGAATCAAACGAGCAAGAACCCGAGATATCATGTCGACATCTTGACCATGTTGACTTGTTGGGTCTCAACAAGACCACTATCCGCTTACGATTCTTGGTCAATTGGCTCGTGACCTCACTACTCCAATTAAGAATTAACACTTCAAATGGTCAAGAAAAATCATCACTTGTTCATATATATGGGCCCAAGATTAAGCTCGAAAGGGGTACTTCAGTGGCGTTTAATCTTGTAGACAAAAATAAACGGTTAATTAATCCTGAAATTGTTCAAAAGTTAGCAGAGAAGAACGGGATTTTTCTTGGTGTCGGGTTTTTAAGCCATGTACGAATGGAAAGCGTTGGAGATGAACGGAAAAGTGAGTTTATTCGTGTCGAGGTTGTGACGGCTTCTTTGGGATTTTTAACCAATTTTAGTGATGTGTATAAATTATGGGCATTTGTTGCAAAGTTTATGAATCATGGTTTCATTAAAAGTGGTCTTTCAACTGTCGTGGAAGATGAATAATGAGGTAGCTTTTGTGTTTATGTACACGTTTGTTGTTTGGGTGGTTTCGTATGTAGAGTTGTAGGATATCTCATGATTTTTTGTAGTTATATACATACTTTGTTATACGCATAGTTACTGTATAAAAGAAGTTGCTATTTGATAGTTTTTTGGTTTTTGGCAACCTTGATCATGTTCAAATATGTTTTTATATAGTTTGGTAAATTTTGGTAGCAGTGGATCAAACCAACACAACTCTTTTGCTTTCATAGGTTGTAATTGAGCAGTTATACGGACAGCGGCTCATCCGATTGGACCAACTCGGCATTGACCGGTTAATTGAAAAACATGGTTTTTAAAACATTGGTCACATAGCCTTTATGTTTATCTTTATAGGATTCTTGAATGACTTGTATAACATGCTTCGACAGATTATACATAACTTGTACATCATGCTTCAGCAACTTGTAATCTTTATCTTTACTATATTATAAAGCATTTACTCATTCCTCAATTAGAAAGGCTGAAAATTCAGCTAACACACTTTCTATTTTTATGTCTCCTTTGCATTTTTTAGAAAAAAAATTGCAGCCGACCAGAATCGAGCATGCGACCATCTCTTTATCAAGGCAGCGCTCTAACCACTGAGCTAAAAGGTACTATGATTCATTGATAGGAATAGTGTTCTTTAATAATCACCAGATGTATCTAAGGCATTTTGCTTAGGAAGCTGAAAGAGTTTGGGGAATCAGATAAGTTTGCATCGGATACTGTACAAAATCATCACACCTGCTCCCACCAATGCTTGCAGTGAACCCTTCAATGCTTGACGTTTCGATTCCCTCACCTACATTCAAATGCCTGTCATGAACCCTTCAATACCTTCCCCACCATTATATGCTTGTCGTGACTGTCCCTTTAGGGTTTCACTTTCAAGACTCAATACTCACACAGGCGACCTCCGACCTTGAACCTTAAATAAGTTTCTCAAGTGGATTCATCTTTAAATCATTAATTCCCCAAAAATTTCAGGTTATCTTACCTTTTTACTTGATTTTAATTTATGGTGATGATTTTAAGTTATTATTAATCAGCTTTTTCTTTGGAAAAATTGGATTGCAGGCGTTTGTATATGAGATTCCCAGATAGTTTTTTTCTAACGGAGTACAATTCCTTTTAAGTATTATTTTTTATATGTTTTAGGTTCCTATTATGTTGGTGATGAAAGCCATGGGTATGGAAAGTGATCAGGAGGTTTAAAACCGACAACAAATCGTCATCAATAGGGATATTCGTAGTTTTGCAAGTTTCCAGTTTTCTGCACTTTGCAAATGAAGATTTTTGAAACGGGTGATGATTCGATTTTAAGAACCGAAGATGGTGATGAACGTGCGATTACACCCACCGATTCTTCAGAAACCACTTGTTTTTGTTTTCGAAGATAAGGGGCGATAGCAGTTGTTGAATTTTTGTTTTTGTTTTCTAATGACTCATCTATTGTATCAGACTCAAGTTTTTATTTTTATTTCATAGGCTCGAGATGCTTCCTGTACCCATCTGCCTTCAAACGGGAACCTAATTTTCACAGTAAAAGGTAAATGTGATGGTTCGATTAGATACCTATAATTGGTTTATCTACACTTTAGTAATATTTAGGGATTATGATCATTTATAAGTTGTTATTATTTATTAGTAATTTTAAGCCCAAATCTGTAATTGACCTTGATGCAAAGAAAAGTCCAGATGCACTTGCAGCTTATGCTTCTTCCTACTATAAGGTTCACTTCTTTTAATTATTCGTATGAATATTTCTTTTAAGTGTATCGTTTATCTTTCTAAACTTTTTTGGTCCCGTTTTTAATGTTGTTTACATCGAACTATCTGATCTCCAAATGAAAGATTCAAAAGACTAGGCTTGCTCTTCGAAATAGTGTCCTTCTCAGGTGCATAATTGTGATATAGTGCTCGTGAATTTGAAGTAATGTGTCAAAATGGGCAATTTTTGTTCGTAAAACGGGATGAGGGATAATGGTAATTTTGTAGTAAGTATTTATCTTATAGTCAAATATACATTTATTCTTAAATATTTCTGAGTAATATATAATTGGTCACTTTACAAAATGTAGTTGCAGTATCAGTAAGCTTCATTGTTGTTAATCTGATATGGAATTCATTGGTTAAAAGAAGTTAAAGGATGTATAATTGTATATGTAGTATGGTTGTTGAATGTTTTCAGCTTTTAAGCAGATGGACTGCTCAGATTTTTGTGGAAATTTGCATTATCAGTTTCTGACTTTGAAACCCTTAAACTTGAATGTAAAAACTTGGGTACCAAGTATTTGAACATCACAAGGTGATGAGGCATTTCATTTTCTTATCTACTGTTTCAGTTTTTATATGTAGTTATTGTTCTTTTTTTTGTGCGTTGGATAGGTTGTTAATGTAGGACCATTGTTTCTAAAGAAAAATTGGAGAACTTGGACCTATATTTGTGTTGTCGACGTTGTATAAGGCAGACTTTGGTATACTACTTGGAAGGCCTGGCTCCTGTACTGAACATTCTCATCGAATCAATATCCGACTTGTGTCATGTAAGGAGTCAATAATCGAAACACTAAATTAATCTAGGGGTAACAAATCTTGACACGACATGAAAAAGAACGGGATAAGGCTGGGAATAAATCAATAGGGTCGTAAATTGGTCAACCCACCTAAGCTGTTTTGCGAACAAATGCTGTCACGTAATCAAACGCCAGAAATGAGTGGCAACAAAATGTCTTAGGAACGAAGAATAACAGGAGTAACTTTTTATTGTGTGGTTCTATATAATGTTTTGCAATATTTGCGGAACTTGCAATCATGTATAGTTGCTCATATGAAGGTATGGGTTCAATGTTGGCATCGTTCTTGTAGAAATGGTAACTAGAATTCAGTTTCCAGCAGTGATCAATGAACTTTAAGAAACATGTGTAATGTTAAATGTAAACCTCTCGCAACTATTCGTATTCAATTTATTACAAAATCATATAATTTTATTTTTTTAATATCCATACTCTTTTTGAAGCAATTGCTAATAAAAAATATATTTTCAACCGTGAAGATCATTTGTATCTTATATTTTCAACCGTAAAAATCATTTGTAACTTTTATCTTTTTTTGAACAACAAAGAAGACCAACAAAAAAAAAATTCGTTATAATCTATGTTTTCCTTTATTATATGTATTGTATTTAGAGTCTTCGTAAGATTTTATTATCAGCCAGGACATTTATTATTTCAAGAAATTTTTGTTTTTTGAAAATATTGAAAGCTCATGTTGAACTTATGACATTCATTTTATTAGCAATAGATTTAACCAACACAATTATTACTACCACCACCACCATCACAATTATTACCGTCGCCACCCATCATCACAACGCATTGCCATCTATCATCACTACCACTGCACCCACCATCACAACGCACTGCCATCTACCATCACTACCATTGCACCCACCATCACTACGCACCACTTGCATCACTTTTTCGCCATCGTAAATATAGTTAAAGGGTACCCGTCGTCACATTGCGCGGGTACCTGCTAGTAGTGAGCAAAAATAGATGTTGACCAACCAAAAAATGAAGTTGACAAATAAAAACAAAATACAACTATAATCGCATGATGCAACGACCACTGAAAAATAGTATACCAAGTTAAAGTAATAGGTGAAGATGGAAATATGCATTTAATGCATCTGAAAATGTTAACATCTGAAATATAACACTCGATGATATATAACACACGATGATATATTTACATTACGCTCCCCAAGTTCAAAGCAAAAACCCAAAAGAAAATGGAATCGCAATATTAAAGTCAAAACCTTTGACCAACAACAAATTACCCTTCGACTTTGACTTTATTTGACTTCCTTCCCTTCTTCTTGAGCACACGAACAAGAAGCAAGTTGGATTCCACATGATAGAACTCACACGTGTTTCCGATCATTATGTCGTTCTGCATCCTAAAATCAGACCAACCTGCTGCCAAGCGAGTGCTCTTTTGAGGTTCATACGATTTTACCTCCACTTCCCAAGTCTTTCCCTCGTCGTTCTTCAGCTGCCGTAACCATTGATTCCGGTGGCTTTAACGAACCTGTTCGCCATCGGCTGCCATTCAAAATTCATCAAACTTTCATTCCTTGAGCCTTGTTCATTAATTAATATCTATGAATTACCATTAATCATTGATTACCATTCTATAAAAGTAAGATTTCTTGAGAACCTTCGTGAAGGTGTGTTGCACGTTTTCCAATAAACTATCATCATCATCATAATCATCATCATCGTCGTCATCTTCATCATCATCATAAGCATCATCGCCATCATCATCATCACTTGTTTCTTCTATAATAACCAAGGGTTCATTCGGACTTGCATGATGTGAGGTTGTTGGGTTTTTGAGACAACCATTGGGTGCATAAAGAAAGACTTAGATTTGGAGAAGGAGAGATGAGCCAAAAGACAAGAACGTCGCCGTTTTGAAGACGATTGTCTTTGGCGAACTTGAGCCATCCATTCATGAAGACATGTATGTCTTCGATCTTTAAGTATTCTACTCTCCATTTGACGCCTGCACACTGGGTTTTGAGAACAACCGTTTGTTTCTTTATGTTGCCTTTTTCCAAGTATTTCTTGGCAAACGCGGACGGCAATGGCTGCAAATTAATAATCGTAATTAAGGTTTGTAATAACAAGCAACAACCACAATGGTGTGTATTTGTGAGAGAGAGAGAGAGAGAGACTGACAAGGTATTCTTGGGATTCATTGAGAAATATCTTGCAGAAGGAAATCGCGTCTCCGTTGTTGAAGTTCATTTTGATCACTGTCTTCTTGTGATATTTCCTAACAACTTTCCAACTTAGTTTATACTTTATATATACGGCAAGGAGAAAAAAGCAAAAAGCATCTCCAACCATATCTTTCTATAATTATACTTCATCCCACAAAAAACTTCACATTTCCCTCTAAATTTTTATCTCATAAGAGCATCTCCAATGGTAGTTTTTTCTAAAGCTTATTACTATTACAATAAGTTTTTAAAAGACTTTTTACCATTGGAATACCTAGCTTTTTGAAAAGCTTATTACAAAGACTTATTCTCTACTAACCTTTTAACCATCTTTCAATATTTATCCTTTTTAGTCCCCTATGTTTAATAACATTTCATTTTAAACCTTAGATATGTTATATATAAATTATTTATTATATTTTTATTAGTTAAAAAATAAATTATATAATATTTAATGCCAATTATTATAATATTTTTATATAAGACATTTAAAAAAATATTATATTTAGTAAGATCTCCAAAAAATTGTCAAATTATATATAGGGGGTATTTATAAACATTTGAGATAGATAAAGGTAAATTAAAAATATTGTAAAAAAAATACTTTTGTAAAGGTTAACCATTGGAGATGCTATTTATGAAAAGGTTTTTGGTTAGTGGAATGTTGATGTGGCAAAAGTAATAAGTCTTTGTGAGGTTAACCATTGTGGATGCTCTAAAAAACTTCTCAGTTCTCATATTTGATGGGCTCCACACAATAAAATTACTAAAGACCAACCACTAATATACATTAATTATCTTTCTCTCTCCAACTCAGTATTATATTTTAATCAAAAGTATTGTCAATGACCCCACCACTAACTTTCACCTAAAAACCTGTGTAAAAGACAAATGAGAAGTTTTTTGTGGGACGGAGGGAGTATATCTCTATTAACTTTATTAACGGGGATCACTCTCTTAATATTAACGTGTTTTTATAAACGGGTCACACAATACTAATACTTCCTCCAATTCAAAATAAGTGATATACTTTCTTTTTTGTGGTGATTCAAAATAAGTGATACACTTTGAAATATTACCTTATTTGGCAAAAAATAATGGGATTCACACCCGCTAACTATCTACTTTAACAAAGTGAAATGACCCCTTTATCCTTACTTTTTACTTTTAAACACCATTAACCATATTTTATTCAAAAAGTGTGGGACTCATTCACCACTAATCATCCAATTAATCTAATTTAACCATCATTATAATCTTTCGCCTCAAAAACCGTGAAACTCAAAGTGTATCACTTATTTTGAATCGGGGGAAGTATGTTTATTTCCAACCTTAAAATGATTCATATAACCTGTTTAATTAAATGACTTAAAAAGGTTAGCGGTCAAACAAGTTAAATAAGTCAAACTGGTTAAACATATTTTTTTTATTGACACATAATCTACTCTATTTATCCCTCACCGGGACTTGAATACCAAAACATCAAAACATCAAAATTACTAAATTGTTTTTTAATTTTTATCTAACCATTAGCTACGTTTGATCAAATTTCAGATCAAAACATCAAAATTACTTAATTATCTTAACATTTATCTTTTTAATTTTGTGTAATTTTCAGATCAAATTTCCCATAGGATAAAAAATTAGTACATACTTCCTCCGTTTCAAAATAAGTGATACAAATTAGTTTTCATGTTTTTTGAGGCAAAAAATTATAATGAAGGTTAAATTAGATTAAAGTGGATAGTTAGTAAGTGAGGGGTCCCACATATTATGATTAAATTGAGTTTAATGATGTTTAAAAGTAAAAGTAAGGGTAATTGAGTAATTTCACTTTATTAAAGGAGATAATTAGTGGGTATTGGTCTCATTATATTTTACCAAATAAGAAAATTTTTAAAGGGTATCATATATTTTGAAGCACTTAAAAATAAAAAGTGTATCACTTATTTTGAAACGGAGGAAATATATGAAGTTACCTAAATAGATAGACTATCCCTTGCTTTGATTACAACAACGCTTTAGATAATTCTTGCAAATCTGTTTATTTTGAACTACTAGAAAAAGAGTCCGATTTTTCTTTTTCTTTTTTAACTGAAAAAAAAACGAAAATTCCGAGTTAACAATATAAATAGGGTAAGTCTAAATGAACCCTATAGTAAAAATATGATGATGGCATAAATGATTAGAAAGTAATCTAATGATTACATACATGTTTGAATATTTCTCTTATTAATTATATAAATAAATAAATACATAAATGATCGGAAAATATGACACTTTTTTTTAGTAATTAAATATAATAATCTTTTTAACCTTTTCTTTTACATTTTATATAAAAAGTAATAGATCTTAAGATATTCATAGATTAATAAAATATAATTAACATAAAAATAACATTTAATAAAAACAAGTTCAAAGATTATTATAATATTTGGAAAATTCTTCCTGACGACTAACATTTGGGTCTTCCCATCCAGATGCAATCTCACTTTTTTTATATGGCACCCAAAGTGGGGGAGTTTTTTTTAACGTCATTTTTATAACTAGAGTCTAGCAATTTGCTAGATAAAAACAAAAACATTATAACAGTTTTCTCAACCAATCAACCCATGAAATTTTAATTAATCAAAGAAGTATTTAGCATTTTCCATACTTATTTGATTAATGTCGTATTTACCGATATGCTTTTTTTACTAGAAATCCCAATAATCCACGCTGGACAACCCATGTTCATTACGTGAGAAGTAAATTGAGTTGATCGTTTTAAAAAGTGTAATAGCTACATTGGCTTTTAGCCATTAGAAATTAAATGATCGTTTATAATTGAAAATAGACATTAATTTTGGAAAAAATAAAAATAATAAAGTTGAATACTTAATTTAGGACATATTATTTTTCTTATTGGATTTATGTGTAAACTGTTAGGTAGTTAATGAAAATAAAATTTTAATATTTTAAGATAACATTGAAAAATAAAGAGTGCAATCTCAAAATTTTAAGAAACATGGAAAACATAAAAATCAAAATTTCGTAGAAAATAAATATAATCTTTTAACAGAATTATTAAATTAGATTTTATATAAAAGTTAAAGTAATTGACATGATTTAGATATTATTAAAAAGATTTTTGGGAAGTAAAATAGTGATAAAATACCCCTAGATTAATAGGCTTTACTTTAATTATTAGTATAGAATTCAGTTCCATAGGTTGTTTGAGTAAAAGCTCGTCTTTTCACATTTGACTTTTAAACTTGTGGGGTTCTTTTAGGAGGATCCTATAAATATATTCCACACACAACCCAACAAAAAAGAAATCCGCCGGTTGTCTTTTGCATCATCTTAGCAGTAATCAAACGTCTTGTCGAAAGAGATTGCAGATTGCAGAAACAGGCCGCCAATCGATTGCACGCATCGTTAATCATATCATAATCCGCCAAAAATTGGAGCTAGCTTTTGTGATGGTAATTTAAAACTTTAATATTCAACAATAAAATGAAATAAGATTATAAAAAGGAACTCATTCCCTCGTGTTTGCAAGCATGCAATTTTTTGAAAATAGGCCAAAATATATTTTAGTACTCTGAATTTGGGCCCTTCTCAAGTAATTTTTTAGGCCCTAAGTAAAATTATAAAAATAGGTCTTTCTCAAGTAATTTTTTTTCTAAATAACTTAAAAATATGGCCAAAATGTATTTTAGTACTCTGAACTTGGCTAACTAGGTCATCTACTATCCTGAACTATTAAATGTGCAGCATGATACCCTGAACTTGACAAAATGGATGATTTAGTAACTTGACTCACTAATTTGGTCTTGTTTTCTTGCTTGACTTACTTTTATTGGGGCTTTTGACGGACTAAAAAGTATGCGTTCATCTCAATATATTGATACTAAAAGCAAATCTCGTGAGAAAACAAGACAAAATTAGTGAGTCAGGGTACTATATCGACCGTTTTGTCAAGTTCAGGGTACCATGCTGCACTTTTAATAGTTCAGGGTATTAAAGGACCTAGTTAGTCAAGTTCATGGTACTAAAATATATTTTGGCCTAAAAATATCCGCCAAAATACAAGTGATATCCCAATCCCCAAGTTAAATGTCCGGATTGAACCTTGTAATCTGCCTATTTTCAAATTTTGTTAGACTTACATTGATTCAAATAAGTTTACACATATGTATACATGAGTTGATTTTTCCGAAAATAAGGCCCTAAATTTTGCGGATCCTGAACGACCGCCCTTGTCGTCATGCCCAGAGACGACCCTGCTTGCAAGACACATGTAATTAGGTACTCTTTCACTCTCTACAATAACACACTGAATTGAAGTGTTTATTTATAATACGTATAAAATGTGCTTAGTTAATTTTTTTTTTAAAAGCCAAAATCAAAAGCAAAGAATTAATTTCGAATTTCTTTGATTTTGACTTCTCAAAGAAACAATAAGTTTATAATCACTTTTATAAGCTTGTCCAAACATGTGCTAAAATAACAAGAACGAGAATGGATTTCCACAAGAACGATGGAGCTTCCTTCTTCAAGATAATACTCAATGACTCAGCAGAGCACCTTGTGAGTCAATCTCTTTCACATAAACGCCATATTTATGTTTGTTATTTATTACACATTTATCTTATTATAATGTTTCTCAGCAATTACCGTCTGCTTTTGCCAACAAGTATTTGAAACATGTCAACAACAAGAAGCGAACCATCGTTCTCAAAACAAAAACAAAATCTGGTAGCGCCAAATGGAAAGTCAAATGTTTAAAGATCCAAGACAAATATTTTTTCAAGGA
This sequence comes from Calendula officinalis, assembly GCA_963853835.1. Classification (NCBI taxonomy): domain Eukaryota; kingdom Viridiplantae; phylum Streptophyta; class Magnoliopsida; order Asterales; family Asteraceae; genus Calendula; species Calendula officinalis. Next base: position 62,709,964 of record OY970827.1, read on the forward strand.
TGGATGGCTCAAGTTCATGAACGACAATCGTCTTCAATTTGGCAACTTTCTTATATTTTGGCGTCTATCTCGTTCTTTAAAGTCTATATTTATTCACCCAACGGATGTCTGAAAAACACAACTAGTCGTTCAGATGATGAAAAGGAACCCGTCGTTGAAAAGGAAACCATGCATAAGTCGTCGAGGGTTGTTAGGGAATCCTATATTCATAGATATGTAAGTTTTTTAAACTATATAATGAACGGAAATGAATATATATATATATATATCAAATCTTGAAGTTTAATTTTCTTTCATGTGGAGGATTTATTGCAGCCATTGACGAGGTGTTTCGCGAAAGCCACCGGAATCCTTGGCTACCGGAATGCACGGTTGAAGAACGATGACGGTAACACGTGGGAAGTGGAGGTAAGGAAGTACGGACGGGAACGGTGGATGACGTACTTGACAACAGGATGGTTAGATTTCATGATAGATAATAAGGTGGATATTGGAGACACGTGTGAGATTACTCATGTTCAGGGTAACCTTTTTCATGTTCATGTGGTCAAGAACAAACAAGGACCTTTAAAAAAGAATGAATTGAGTTGAAGTCAAAGGATCACTACTTGTTGGTCAAAGGTATGTCATTGTTAATTTGTTATGTTATCTAATGTTTTGCATAATTGCATGGGTATATATGAAGCATTTTGAAGTATCATATATAAAGACTAGTTAAGCTTATTATCATATTAAAGACAACTAATTAGTTGTCTCACGTATTTATTATTTTTACATATGTTCCACAGGAGATAAAGACTAGTAAAAGCTTGCTAGGATGCAAATACGTTTTTGAATATGTTAGAAGACCAGAATTAGTGTAGCAAACTTATGTGTAAATAATGCTTTTGTAATGATAGTCTTTTTGTACATAATATCTTGCTATGGTTTTTGTACTTGTTGTGACACCCGCTTTGTATAAATGATATTTTGATGTATGAAATTTTTGGGACTTAAACTTATGGGTAGGGCTCTCAAAACCTGACACGACACGATACATAAATATGAAACGAAACGAAATTGAGACGAAATCGAAATTTGAATTCGTGTTCGTGTCGTGTAAAACAAACACGAAGTTGTGTCGGGTCGTGTTCGTGTTCAGAAATTAACACGAAATTGACACGATAGTTATGATTTTGGGAAATTTAGAAATTTATGTTATATTTTTGTCGTGTTTATCGTGTTTTTAGCATGTACTCCCTCCGTCCCTATATAAAGTTCTCATTTCTCCTCTAATTTTTGTCTTTAAATAAAGTTCTCATTTCTCAAACTTAAGTGCCCCACTTAATATAATAATAATATTATTAATACTTTCACCATTAACTATCTCCTAAAACACTTTCTCTCTCCAATCAAATCTTATATTTTAATCAAAAGTAATACCGAATACCGCACCACTAACTATCTCCTAAAAAGTTGTGCCCAAGAGAAATGGAAACTTTATTTAGGGACGGAGGGAGTAGTAAGTAAGAAATTTGATATATTTGTTATAATCTTGTGTTGTCGTGTTTGTCATTTTTTAATCGTGTCGTGTTGTTTTCGTGCTTAATGAATTCGTGTAGTGTCGTTTTACCCAAAAACACGAATCGATAGCACGATTTGACAGCACTACTGTTATGGGACACGATATTATGGCCATCAATGTTTAACATTCAACTAATTTCCGATTGGGTGTTACGTACACAATAGATGTTCTATATTGTAAAAGAGGTTATTAGAACTCAATGTAAAATCAATTGTAAACTTGAGCATTGCAAACGAACTTGCTAAAAGAATATTAACCTTGACAAGCAACTTAGAATAAAGGTGGGTGACGAGTACCATACCACCACCTTTTGGGACGATATTTGGGTCGGTAATGTGACGATTACAAACATCTTTACGTATTGGAAACGAGTCAAAGTTGAAATTTTAGAGCCCGTGTCCCGACTTCTAATGGACCACCAATATTTCAATGGGCTTGGAAAAGGCCCGTTGACCAATTAGCATAACTCAATTCTCAAACACCTAATTTGAACAATCTAATTCCAAGGAAGCTCTGTAGAAGCTGATAAATTATCTCTTTCAATTGGACAGAATACAGATTGGATCACCAACTCGACTTCTGCACTCTCTTGCTTGTAATCTTCTTGTTTAACTACCTGCTGGTACTTTTTAATGTAATTTTGACGATAAAAACTTAGTTTATTACATATTCGTATCAATTTCTAGAAGTTTACGAAATTATTTTGTCTAAACCATCAATTTTTTTTAATCTTTTATTTAAATGTATAATTATATACAAATTTTACTGCATGATGTATACATTTTTTATATGTTGTTAGTTCACCCGGATTGACCTGCCGGTTGAACTGGTTGACCCGTGACCCAGTCATCTTAACGGGCCAAGTAATAATCCGGGTTTTAAAATATTTGTTAAATTTGATGTGTTTCTAATAGACATTTTCTTTCAAGTATTTGGAAGGATTGGATGTATAATCCTAACCAAGACACTAAACATGTAATTCTTTACCTCGGATTCCTGATTCCTCTAGCTTCTTGCTAATTGACAGACTTTCTAATAAAGTCGAGAAACGGTATTGTTTCCTATCATTTGTTTTTATTTATCTTTCTACTCATTAGATCAACATATGTGTCAAAATCGAGAGATAATATTAAGGGTATTATTTAGTGAATTACACATTTTATCTTATTAAGTAAGTAGGAAATAAGTAGAAACAAATGGTAAGAAACAATATTATTTCTCAGTAAAATTTATGTCATTAGAAAAATGTTAAACTCGAAGGGTTAATTATATTTGTTTAACATTTTAACCTTAAAGTTTCATTTAAAATGGTTTTATCCTAATTTTTGTTCACCGGTCATAACTTTCTTTTTCTTCGCTAACTCTAGTTAAAATTAATTTGAACCCTTAACTTATTTTTTTTTTTATATAATTATAGACTCGTAGTAGTGCCTTAAAATCTTAATATTGTTAAACTCGTAGTGCCTTCCATGCAACTATAAAATCTTGACGATTCACCTTTCTATCTCGTACTTTCTTTTCACGAATCAATATCAATTTTGAATTTGGATTCCAATCGACCTATTTCCTTAAATCCTCCCAAGTTTCCTAGATAATCAATTTAAACAGATTGAAAACAGGTGAAACCCTAGCTAAAACCCTAAAACCGGCAGTTGGTTCATCAAGAGAGTGATTATAATGGTAGAAAGAGGACGCGATCTTCCTGAAAAGGTTCCAATATTCAATCAAAATCAAGATCCAGAGTTCTTCGAAATCTTCCTCCCAAATCGTATCTCACACCAACTGGTACGTACTCTCGATCCCTTCTTGAATGCGTTCTATTCAGTCGATGTTAATTAAGAACATCAAAAAGACACCAATTTTTTTACTATTTGATGTGGATTTATTGAATTCATTTAAATAAATGAATTCTTTATTTCGTAAATGCGTAATTAGAGTAAATTACCCTATCATATATACTACATTCCACCGATCGATCTTTCTTTAGTTCAAAAGAGTACACTTGTAATCCTTCTTTGTAATTTAATCCTTATTTCACAAGAGTTTTGCATGTCTTTTGGTTAGATGGTATTAAAATATTTTGCACTCAGTCTTTTTAACCTTTCTAAAATATAATTTTTTTATAATTAAACGACGATTTGTGAAATTTTATACTGTATATACTACAAAGACATCCGTGTAATTTACTCTTTCGTAAATCCATATAACCTTTGTTACATTATGAAGTAAAATATAGTGATTCAAATTAATGGACGTATAATAACTTAAGACTGATGAGTTGATGTTTATTGTGCAGCAAATACCACCGGATTTTATCAAGCATTTTGATGAGAAAATACCAGCCGCAGTCATACTAAAAGATCTTTCAGGAAGCGTGTGGCATGTGGATATAAAGCAACAGAAAACTGGTGTTTTTCTCAAAAACGGTTGGAACAAATTTGTGAATGAAAAGAGTCTTTTGCTTGGGCAATTTGTCGTATTTAGATACAACCGAATTTCAAAATCATTTACTGTTAGAATCTTTGGTATAAATGCATGCAAGGATGGAGATCAAGGGTTTGGAAAAGTATTCAATCGTGTTAAAGATGAACAAGAATTTGATCAAGATTTAACACCAATTCGCAAGCCAAAAAGAACCTGCAGAAAACCACAGAAGATTTAAGAGTTCTTTTGAATAGTTCTGTTATTTGTGTGCCTAATTCATATTCATATATGCCTATAAAGGAGGTGATGCCATGTGTTCAGTACTATTTTCCCTTTCTCATCATCTGCTCCTTCCATTGACATGTATATTACGTGAGACATACACCAAACTAATATAGTATAGATAGTATTTTTATTTGTTCTCTTATATTTTTCATCATCCCTCATTGTTTTGATGTCACTGTCTAGCCGTTAAAAAAAAAAAAAAAAAAAAAGTAAAAAATGAGGGATCAACCCAATCCAATATCTATATAATTGTATGATAAAAGTTAGGTACCGATTCACTTCGACTTAATTGATTTTATTGGAAGTGGAGTAGCGAGGAGAGTTATTTTGGGTCTATTTATATTTCATTTAATCATAAGTTTGATATCCCAATTTATCAGTCATACATTAGTTCTATGACAAAACGTGTGGTTTAGTTTTTCATGCACATCGTCAAAACTCCAAGGGATTGCGAGGGTCAATTTTGCATCCTACTCCTTTTGGTTTAGTTAACTATGTGTTAAGTGAGTTATTAGCATATGAGATCTACTCAAATTTCATGATAACAAGAATATCGGCCCACTTTCAAGCCCGTTGGTTTTCGCAACTTGGGGACTTTACATCTCGATTTTTTTTATTTATTGAACACAAGTAATCGCTAAATCCACATTAATTTTGCTTTCAATATGACTTGAACTCATAATCTTGTGAGACACATAATCACCTTTATACTTCTAAACTATAAACTCTTTGGCCTTTACAGTATCTATTATAGTTAACTAGTCCATTGTTATTTGTTAGCATAACGTTAACCATATTAATTTGTAGGGTTTTTTAAGGGTCTATTTTGTTTATATTAAAAAAAAATATTGAGATGCCATTTATCAATACCTTAATAGGTTATCAAAATAGTGAGTGTCAAATCTTTAAAATTCTAATTTTTTCAAAACGATCTATTCGGACATATTTTGCTTATATTTAAGGATTTTATAATGAGAGTGTTTATAAGAAATTATTATATGCTTTAAGAATTATATATTTTTATTAGTAGATAAAATGAATAAATAATACTGGAAATATAGAGGTGATTAATGTAAAACTTCAAGCAGTAATTTCTTATAGACAATAATCAAAACCCTACATATAATTTTCCTTATTTTTAGGGTCCTCATATTTGTATGGAATAATTGTGCAAGTTGAATGGCCAAATATGTTTTTGTTTGGCCAATTTTAGCTTCTTCCAAGTCAAAATAAAAATAAGAAAAGACGTCTTCTTTCTTTTTGGTTAAAAGGTCTTTGCTCCGTAACCCTATCCCCACCAAAACGTCTCCCTCCCATTCGCCGGCGACTTCTCCCCAAAAAACAATCCCAGGCGACTTCTTCCCCTTCCGGTCTTCCCCATTCGCAGGCTACACCACCGCCGGTCCATTTCTTGCCGTCGACTGTTCATCTTCTCCGTGTTTCGCTTTATTGACGGAGTTGCCGGAGTACTCGTCGACTGTTCCTCATATCTGTTAATCTGTACATAAATTTTTTATATCCGTAGTTTTTTCTATGAACCAGAAGTTCCTTAAACCCTAAAACACAGATACTACACTGTTCATCCAAATACAGCCCGAATTCCATCTTTAATCTCATGCAATCCGCCTTACGTATCCCCACTTCAAATTCGGCTTTCAATTTGAGCTCACAATGGGAAAAACAGAACAAAATTCAAACCAGAAGACAAAACCCCTGTTTTAGAAGAAATTCAGTACTACCAAGTTCCTTAAAAACATCAATCCGATTCGAATTCGAATTCGAAGAAGAAAATTTGAAAAAGGTATTTGAACCCACAACACCGACTCTACTCCCGGTTGTTATTCGACAGTCTGCCGGTGTTTCTCGATACTTTTGGGATGGTAATGCTTTAAAACTGGTTTCTGTTGACGGAAAGCCGTTTTCTTTCGATAATTTTGATGATTTTGGAGATGCATGTCGAAGGTTGTTCAGAAATTGCAGTTTAGGTGTCAGAAATTTCTTGCTTCCAAGAGAAATCAATGAAAATTATTTAGAATATGTGAAATGGAAATTTTTGCATAGAGTTTTCAGTTCTGCACTTCAGGTTCTTGCTACACAGGTATATTATTCTCCAATTAAGTTAAATAAATCATCTTTTGTTTTTTGTTGTTGCAAATTCAGAAAATTTGCTATCATAAATTCATAATCTAAATGTTTTGAATTGAATTCTATGATCCTTTTTGTATAATCATTGATAAAAATGTTAGGCAAATATATACTATTTTCAAAAATTCTGTCAAAATTCAAAATTATACATAAAGTACTGAAATTTGCTATAAAAAATCATCATTGTTCTATTGTGTTTAAGTGCATTCTAATTAGCTTTAACTCTGTTTTTTTTATTAACTTTACTAATTATTTTTATATTTTAGGCAATGTTTAGGGCAATTGGAATCGGTTATGCTCGTTCATTACCATCTGCAGCAGCCCTAAATTGGGTTTTAAAAGACGGTCTTGGACGGTTAAGTAGGTGTATTTATACAGCTAGTTTAGCTTCTGCTTTTGATACAAATCTTAAGGTATATATTTTTATTTCATAATTATCAATCAAGATTTTTTTTTTCCTAATATATGATGTGAAGACAATGAAATAAAAATAATATTTTGATGTTTAATTGAAGAGAGTTAGGTTTTCGACATCTGTTGTTTTTAGTTTGAGCATTGGAGTTGAGTTGATGACTCCTGTTTTTCCACAATATTTTTTGCTGCTTGCATCAATTGCCAATATTGCTAAGCAAATAAGTCTCGCTTGTTACTTAGCAACCGGTGTAAGTTATATATTTTTCTCTTTATATTTAAATATTTATAAAAAATATAATTTAATTTTGCTTTCTGAACTACAGACTGCTGTCCATAGAAGCTTTGCAGTAGCAGATAACCTCGGTGAAGTTTCTGCGAAGGCACAGGTTGGTTCATGTTTCACTATCGTTTTTTTTTTAAATCTATTTTTTATATATTCTTATAATTAAATTAGTTATCTGTTTTTATTTTAGATACAAACAGTTTGCTTTGATAACCTTGGTCTTATGCTGGCTGCAGCCTTAAATATTATGTTAAAAAACAACCAAAGGTTCGTCTTTTCTAACCAAAGATTTATTAATTTCAAGAAAAATATTAAAAAGATCAAATTTTGATATTACCCAACTTTTCATTTATGCAAAAGATTGCAAGCATGTTTGCCCTTTGTTGTATACCCGATTTTCACAGCCATTGATCTCTACGGGATTTATCAGAGTTTGAAACACGTGCATTTGCAAACATTAACCAAGGTTAGACATAATTCTCATTAATACAACTTCTAAAACCTAATTTTGGTACCTTATTTATTTTTTATCCTTTTTTAATTGGATGTTTAGGATAGATTAGAGATGATTATAGATACATGGATTAGAATGGGATATGTCCCGTCACCAGCAGAAGTAAGTAAAAAGGAAGGAATCAATTTCTTACCGGATAAAGGTTAGATCATGTTGTGTATTTTCACTTATAATGTTAAGTTGGTTTAGAAATTTTATTTTGATTCTAAATTTTTATTTTTTTCAGGTAGATTAAAATGGCCCATTAGGATCGGTTGCTTGAATTTAAAATGTGAAACACCAAAGATATTGATGATGGCAATGCAATCTTTAAGTAAAGATGATTTTTACTTTATATGTACAGAAAATGAAGTATGTATAAAATCATTTTTTTACATTTTTTGTGTTTTATAACACTGAGATTGATTATAAAATGGCTATAAAATTCTAGGGTATTCTTCTTTGTTTACGTGAAGGAGCAACTACTGCAGATATCATCATGGGTCTCTTACAGGTTTAAATTTTTCTTGAAAAAATTCCACCTTTTTTCTTTTTGATATGTATTTTAATTATTTCTTTTTTTATTAATGATGTTGAAAAGGCTTGTTATATTCGTGACCGATTGAAGAAAAATGATAATGCAGAAGACTGGTTTGAAGTAGCAGATGAATGCAAGCAATCTGCAAGAGAAGATTTAATGTTGGTGAATGAGAAAATGGTGGAATTAGGTTGGACTTGTAAAAACATTTTGTTGAGTAGTGATGAACAAACTAGGTTTAGTTTCATAGATGACTAAGATTAAAGAGTCACAAAAAAAAAAATAAATAAAAAAAAAAGTCTCTTTGACTCTTTGTAAGTCTTGGTACATCAAGTGACTGCATAGGATATGATGTACAAATGTGCTTCTGGAAATTACATAATCAGTTTTAAACGATCATTTATTATATGATAAAGATGTGTTACTAGTAATCACTGTATCTGATATATGGTTGCTGTTAATTTAAGATTAAATGAGTTTAAGGTAAGAAAAAGTCAATTTAATGAATAATGTTGCTATCAATTGAATGATTTAAGGTCAATTCAGGCCCTATTTAGGTTCATTGCTGTTAATATAGATTAATTGCTGTCAAATTTAGGTCACTGAGAACAAAAGATATAAATCAATTTAGGCCTAATTTATCTTCTTTTTTCCGTTATGAAATTACGTATAATATCTCAATTTAAGATGATATAAATTAGAGGTGGTACCGTAAAATGGATAAGTCACCCATGTCAATAATGGGTTGAACGGGTATGTTTTGGTTCTGGTCCCAAATAAGTCAGTTGACCCGCTTGATTTATTTTTTTTCCAACTTTTATCAATCTAATATTTGTATTGAATAATTTATGAGATTTTTTCGTGTGGGTAAAAACGGGTCATGATTTAGAAGTTATGTATGTTAAAATACAATATATGCAGCTTTTGACATGTTTAACCCGTTTGCTCATATCGATCAATTATTAGTAAACATGTCATATATCATCTTGGGCATGTAAAACTCATTTGCTCCATTTTGGTAGTCTGTGGATCTAATAATGCTACTAATTAGACGTTGTTTTGTTTGGGATATTCTGTTCTATAAAAAGACAAGTAGAAGCCAGAAGAATAGGCAGCACAATTTGTTGTGACAAGAATTAGAATTCTAATTTTGAAATTTATGCAAAAGATTGTGGGCACAATCCCCAAAAGTGACACAAAAACTTACGTGACTATATAGATCTCAAATAGTGGTATTGTTGTAATTCTGAAAACCTAGGTCCAAAGTTGTCATAATCGTAAATTGTAACTTAAAAATTGAGACAAAAAGAAGAAAAGAAGCAGATTCAACTACGTGCCATACGTTTGACCCATTTGAGCCACGAGTGATTCCCATAAAAATAAGAAATTTTAGTTATATAATTTAAAAGTCTCACATAAAAAACCAATTACATTTATATGTCGATTAAACGTGGAAATTAATGAACAAGGTTTACTTTTTGAAGTTATTGTTGCTTATTATGTATCAACTTCTTATACTATTTACGTGCTCGTAGTATAATAGCACACAAATAACTTCCGAGAAATTGTAAACACTTACTAATGTAGTAATTTTTTAGATGTCATCTAAAAGTCTAGACAATATTTTGAGTATTATATAAATATCAGTTACAGTCTTTTCGGTATTATATGAAAATCTCTTGCAACATTACATGAGATAAAAACCTACTAGTTTCATACATAAATAAAATTTACAAGTAATAAATATGTTAGAATTTGGGGATATTACAAATTATTCATTTGAGGATATTACAAAGTAATAAACACTTTAGAGTAGTAGCAGTCCACGTATCATGTTGAATTTGGGGAAATGATAGATTATTTATTTGTGTGCTTTTAGAGGATAAGTATTTTTCGCTGTTTAAACCTGAGAACATTGTTTTAAACGAACTATATTGTTTTGTTTTTATAGTTTCCTACAGTTATTTAAAAATTAACAAAAGGTTTATTTTGTTATTAAATTTACTTTTTTGACTTACAATATTAATTTTGTTATTAGAAAACTATTTTGAAGGACCGTAAAAATTTTATTTTGTTATTAATATGAGTATAGGTGAATCATTATAAATTAATTAAATGTATCCTTAAATATTAAAAAAAAAAAAGTGCAATACGTATTACTATATCAATACACGAAAAAAAGTTAATTTAACATAGCATTAAATTTGTTTAAGTAATTCAAACATTTAAATTTTAAAAATTATAAAAAAAATATAAATTTCAAGTTATTATTATCCACTTTTTCAGCAATTGAGAACACTATAAAAAAAATTAAAAATGATACAATTCTTCTCGCACTTAGTCGACACAACATGCTGAATTTTGGGATATTACAATTTACAAGTCATCCCTTTGTTGGCTAATAGTAGTCGACATAACTTGTTCAATTTTAGGCTAGTGGGTATGGGCACCACATGTGGTGGTGTCCTTTTCCGGCACATCATCGCCACCTCACACCCCCACACCACCACCACCACACCACATCATTTGGTGGAAATACCCACCACACCACACCATTTTATTTTCCATCTCATCATTTCTTTTCCATTTAAATTAAAATCAATTACCATTTACTACTACTTAATATTAAAATAGAACATTTTATTTAATTTATTCATTTATTTTAAAGCCAATAAAAGACCATGCCCCTGAAATTTTATTTAAAAGCCTATTCCAATGAGCCCAAAATATAAAGGCTTAGCCAAAAGGTTTAATAAAAGGCCTTAGCCCAAAGTTTAAATGAATTTTTAAAAAAAACCCTAATATGCTTTCATCTCCAAAACGCAGTCATCTTCTCCAGAACGCAGAGCAGAGTAGCCATGGGTTTCTTCCAGATACACAACGCATCAGGTGGGGTTTATTCTTTCCTTATCTTATATATGAACGTTGGCAACGATCAAAACTCTCGAAACCCCGTGCCCCTCTCACAATCCACGCCCGTTGCCGAGCGTTGTCCGTGCCCCTCTCTCGCCACGCCGCACCCCAACGCCGTTTTGGGGGGGGGGGGGGGGGGGGGCGGTGTTCCGATCTCTCGCCACGCCGTGGCTTTGTCCACATCAGCTCCCACGCCGGTGGGCGTGGACCCATACCGGACAGCCTTAGGATATTACATGTTATCCCTTTGTAGGCCCTTATAGAGTAGCGGTAGTCGACATAATTATGTTGGATTTATTGTTTATGTAATTATGTTATACATTACGTGGTAGGAGAATAAAAGATCATTTGTAAGTCTAAATAACTTTTACCATTTTGCTAGTCATAATACAGTTTGGGTGATGACATTACCGAAGTTCTTTCTGTCTCAAGTTTGTTGTTGCAGTTCAAAAAAAAAATAAAAAATAAAAAATAAAATTTAAATTTAGTGTACATTAACAGACGCACAAACAGTAGATTACAAATATTTAAACAATATGTAACATAAATTGTTATAAAAATAAATCTCCGACTTTGTTCAATCACTAATGTTTAACATTATTTTCTAACAAAATTGAGACAACGAATCCAATTACTTCCTCCGATTCAAAATAAGTGATACACTTTCCTTTTTGGGGTGTATCAAAATAAGTGATACACTTTGAAAATTTACCTTATTTGGCAAAAAATAGTGGGACCCACACCCACTAACTATCTACTTTAACAAAGTGAAAAGACCCCTTTACCCTTACTTTTACTTTTAAACATCATTAACTTCACTTTATTCAAAAAGTGTGGGACCCATTTCCCACTAACCATCTAATTAATCTAATTTAACTATTATTATAAACTTTTGCCTCAAAATCCGTGAAATCCAAAGTGTATCACTTATTTTGAATCGGAGGAAGTACAAGTTTCCAACACTCAAGTAACAACATCGACTCTTAGAAAACATATTTTTGATTAACATAACTAAAAAGCTTTTGTAATAATATATGATATATAATACTAATTAAAAGTGAAGTAAAGGTTTTTTCTTCCCATTTCACAAGCATCCAAGATTCTCAAATACTACCTGTGGTACAAGAGAATAAAGTAAACATGGTAGAGATCAATGATTCTGTATAAAAACTGTAATTTATGCATCTAAATTCGAACATTTGACAAATCATTTGTGAACGGTTCAATGGGAAGTTTAATAATAAAATTATACTTAAGAGAATTAAGCATAAACAATCATATAGAAAATGATTATATATAAATAATCTTTTATATGAAGTATTAGTTTATTTATGTTCGCTCATTTACTTTTCATTGAATTGTTTAGTGCTCATTAAGCGTGAACAAACTAAATCTACTACTATAATAAAACAAAGCCTTTTATGACACATGTCACTTCTTCATAAATTCTAAACTTTTAAAAAACATAAAATTAATTAATATCTGTTATATCCTTCAAATCTAGATTCAAATTTTAAGAATTATTTGAATTAACTTATTTCGATTCCTAAAATATATTCTAATTTTTAGGAACTTTTGTTAACTTTTCCTTACTTTAATAAATCCTAATAACCTTGAAATTATAAGCAAATAAAATCGTATGAACAATTTTAGGTTGCTTTGATTAATTTTTAATTGATTCTTTTTTAAATTTTATAATTATTTTTTATTTTAGTAAACTATAGAGAATGTCCTTGTGGTATATCATTTATTACAATCTCAATCTTCATAAGTTTTCTTATTACACTGGATATCTGTTGTTTATGTAATTTATTACACTGGTGGTCCCTACCACCATTAAAAAAAATTAATGACCAAATTGCCATTTTGACCTTTTGTAATAAAGTGAATATAAAGGAGTGTGTATGTAATAAGTAGTAAACCACATAAACTATTTGTGAAATTTATTCTATTAACTGATTTATTTTCTTTATTTTATTACTCTTTTATACATATTCTTCCACATCCTTCAGACTCACCACGCACATCTATCTCTTTAATTTGCAAGCTAAATCAAACACCATTATTATCGCCACTACACCCATTGAAAAGTGAATCCATCCCCGACCCATACCTTTAGTCGCCTTCTCCATTTTAATTGATTGATTTTTTTACTTTTAAATATATATAGTGTTAATTGATTTTATTCATTTTTTATTCATGTTTATGTTTCTGCATTAATCATTAACAATTTATTTACATAATTGTACTATTTCTTTTATTTCGAAATAAGTAATACATTTGTTATTTCTTAATTTTTGTGACAAAAATATATAATTAAGATTATATTAGATTAAATTGAATTGAATATTTTGTAGAGATATGTCTCACACATTTTGATAAAAGTGAATTTAATGATATTTAAAAGTAAAAATAATGGTGAATGTGTCATTTCACTATATTAAATGAGATATTTAGTGGATGTGATCCCTACTACGTTTTACCAAATAAGGCATGTTTTTAAAGTTTGTCACTTACTTTGAAATACCATAAAATGAAAAGTGTATCACTTATTTTGAAACATAAGAAATATAACATTTTATACATAAACTATTTTTATTCAAAGTGTTGACCTGTTGTATTCGTCCACATTTCGAAACCATAACTAAGGCTTGACAACATGTTTATTTTTTATTAATCATTATTGTTCTAATTATTATTTTTAATATTCATCATACTAATTGATTTTTTTTGGTTATACAACATAATTATTGACCTTAATCTCTAATTCATTAGCTTTTTTTTTGTATATGCAATTTAAAAGCCAAAGTCAGATAGAAGGGCTTGCCTTCCGTACTTTCGTATACCAAATACGAAATGAAAGTGAATAATTAAATTTAAGAATTTAAATTTTATAGAAATATTTAAAAAATTATTAGCGTATATATAGTAACCATACAAGTATCAATATATATATCTATAATAATTATAATAAAAGAAGCTTAAGATGCCATGTGTCATCTTCTTAGCCCACATCTTTACCACATGGCAGCCTCTTATTGGTGCCTTCAATATTTTTGCTCACCCATACTAAAAAATTCGTTTATATAAAGAAGCATTAATATGCAATGAAGTCTAAAGTTAAACACTCCTTAAGGATTAACAATGGCTTATATAGTCATTGACAACCTTAAATATAATCTTTTATATAAGCATAAATAAGTTCCTATTTTATTTTTGATAAATTATCGAGTTATAAATGTTTCTATAAATATAGCAAGAAATATATACTAATTACCGATTAATTTATCAAATTCAGTTTCTTAAATTTTAAATTTTATTAAATGTATTTAAAAATTTATTTTTAGAGTAGTAATTTACGGGATATGCATTTTTAATTCGCTAAATAAATACATTTTTTATAACACCCTAACAATTAAGTCCACAAAAAAAAACTTCTAACCATGTTTTTTATGTTTAAGCATACCTTGCAGCAATGTATTTTCGCTGTAATTACAGTAAATTCCTAATATATAGCAATACGATACCTATTAACCGGGTCTAAGAATGGTAAACGTTACCAATAACAACACGAATTACGGAGCAAACTTTTCGCAAAATTTCTGCAAAATTTTGATTTTTTTCTATTTAAAGCCTTCTAATTTTTGAAAACCTTTAGCATTTCCACATCCTCAACAAGCTCTCAATCTGCATCAATGGTATAATCCTTATACCCTTCACTTTTCTTTTAAAAAAATAAGAATAACAAATTAGCAATAATGAGAATGGTATAGACACAATTGAATTTGTAATGAAAAATGTAAATTTCATTGATTTGAATAAATAAATTGAGAATGAAATGCACTTAAAATTTGTGGGTTGACTTCGTGATTTACACATAGTTTTTGGAGACCTCATAATGTAATTCGAAATGTATGGTTAACGAAATGAATCAGTTCAATAAATATCAGGTTGCAACCCGATTATGCAAATTGCGAATTTATGATTCATTTGTATGAATTGATTCTGCAAATTGATTTTTATCAATTTGAAGTCACATGTTATTAAAATCAGAATCGGGTCTAACTAATCTGACCACAAAATGAGTGTTAATCGGTTAAGCCCAAAACAGAGAATTTTGAGCATCTACAATGGATAACCTTTTGGAATGACTTATTAAAAACGTTTTGAAATTGAGTAAAAATGTTGCAGAATCAACATCGACGAGTTAACATCTGAGAATTAGTTAACATGTGAGATTACCAAGATTGCAGAGTTAACAGGTTAAATAATAATGGTAGAAACCCAATTCATTATATATATAGATATATACACAATCATATGAATCCCGATGTTTTTCATAAGATCTGCAATGTAAGTCGTTTTACCACTAGGAGAAGCCATAAGAGCTGATCATAGTAGTTAATTTGTATATAAAGTTAGTTAATTTGAGGGAAGTATTTCATGCTTTAATTGTTATGTTGACTTTAAGTAAAAGATTAATCAATGGATTAAGCAATAACAACTGATAATATGGAAGATTTAGATGAAGAGAAAACTTGAACACTTTGCAATTGATAGAGAGGTTACAATTTAGGGCAAAGGTTAGGGGCAATTATGTTACAACTAACTATTTATACCTAGGCCTAATATCGACTAAATACACAATGATCCCTGGACTATTGGTTACAACAAATGTGACCCAACAGTTTATAATTTTCAGGCTGTTGTTGATGCTTAGCTTCCTCCAAGATTGAGCATGAACCAACTATTCGTCAAGAACATCGATTAAGCATTGGGTTTGTTCTTGATGTATGTTCTTACTGTATATATTTTTTCCGATTTATTGTATGAAAATAAATGAGAACATCAAGTGCCTTCAAGTGTTAATTCACTTAAAAGAAATTTGGAATGTGCCCCTTGATTTAATTTTTATTTATTACAGATAGGTTAAAATGGGTAACTTTTTGTAGTGATATATTTTTTGTTTTTATTTTGTTAAATCTTTAAAAATTTAATATGTTTTAGATTAACGATGTTTATTTCTTAAATCTTTTTTTGAATATAGTAATAGAAGATAAGGATGATTGATCTAATAAATGAAACATCAAATGTTGTATTTAAGGTACGGGTTTAGAAATTTATAACTTTTCATATTTTATTAAAGAGATTGTTATGTAATCGTTACTTTGTTAAAGAGATTGTTTCGTAAGAATTAAATATTTACTTAGTAATGTTTTACTATATATTTTAGTTTTATATGTAATAATCATTTAATAAATTTTTGTATGTTCAGTAAAATTATTGACAACCCGTGATTTTTCACGGGTCATAACCTAGTTTCTCAATAAATAAATCTGGTGTTACTGTTTGTTTGTTTGGTTAAACTTAAAAAACAAATATAAACAAACTTCGTTCGTACTTATTTGCAAATCTAAGCATATTATTTTTAGAAAAATACATAAAAAAATTATTGATAAAGTCATAAAACGTAAGAGATATACATGAAATTTAATCCAAAGATAAATATTGGAGGTTTGTTTTTATTCACATTTCACAATATGTACCCTTTATTTTCAGCAAACTTCAATTTCAAGCCCGCGAAGACGAAGACGAACAACCATACCAGAATCTGATAAAACCTTGATCATACACTCCACAAAACTTTAAAAAAATGGCGCTAATTCCTACAGTTGAAAGCTTGTTTACCTGAATTAATCGCAATGTTTATAGCAAACTTGATTAAGCGGAAGCTAGCATCAGTGTTGCAACCATGGCTGCTACAAGAACCGGAGTTGGAACTCAAGCTAGGGTTTCTTCGTTCGCAAGGAATCGTGAAAAACCTTCGTTTCGATACTTCAGCACTCAACGAGATTCTAGATGATTCTAGTATTTTTTACTTCACCGATTTCAGAATCGATCAATTGACACTCCGGATATCCAACTGGTCTGCTCCTGCATTCAATTGGGAAGTCCAGGGCTTCCACGTCACCATATCCCCGAGGTTTGCTATTCACAATTGTCTGTATATGTTCATATTGCAACTTATGTAGTTCGATTTTTGTGTTTGCTTGTTAATTTATTTTTGCAATGTTGCTTGATTTGGAAGGGTAGTGGAACGGAGAGAAAGGAGCAGGGAGCTGTCCGAGGTGTTGTTGATCGAGAAGAAGAAGGTCTTATGTGAAATTGATCCCGAGGTAGTTTCTATTAAATTTTTTAAAAATTATTTGTTTTTTTCACATTGGATTATAGTGTTTAGAATCTAAATTGATGATTATGTTGGACCTAATCAAAATTTAGTGACTGAAATAACTAACAAATGCAAATCTAGAGTACTAAATGATAATAGAGCATGATAATCATAAGTTATTGTAAAATCTGATTGTTCAGATTTGAGATTGATCCTTTTATATGAACGAATTTGCATAAGTATTTTTTATTATTGTTTTATAAACAGTCTACTTTTTTTTCATTTCGTCTAATAATTTTCTGATAAAATCACAGGGTAGTGATTTGCATGATATTATGCAAAAACTTGCAGATATTTCCCCATCAAAAAGCCAGAAAACTTCTCTCTCTGAACTTATTCTGGATTATTGCTCCTTACAGATTTGTAATATCAATCTAAAACTGAACAATTCCACCTCAGATAACTCCTTTGAATGTTTATGTGAGATACAAGAACTTAATTTAGATTCTCAAATTGTTAAACCTCAGAGTTTTCTAAAAGGGTACATCAATTCACATTTTGTATATTCAAAAGAAAGCTGTTTTGATCTTGAAATCAGAGGTTTAAATACAAGATTAAAAACCAATAATCTTATCACCCAAGTTTGTTATGCAAACGATATTAACTGTTCCTTGAAGTTAAACAATCTTCAGTTAATTGAACTCCATTGTTCTATTGAGGAATTATCGTTTTCATTTTCTCCAAAAGATGTCTCAACTGTATCTTTTATTATAACAGAATTATCAAGAAAATTGTTGCCAACAAGAAATGGTAAGCAATTATGGAAAGAAACTGCAATCAGAATTAGGTCCACACGTAAATGGTCAATGTGGAAACTAGTTAATATTGTTTGTTTATGGTTACGTTATGTACATGCACTTGAGAATTTAATCTCACTTATTGGATATCCTATGGATGACATGATACAAAGATCTATAGTAAAATTGTCTAGAAATGAAACGTTTTCAAGATCTTTTAGGAGAAAATGGGAAATGATTTGTGAAATTGAGAAAGAATTACCTGCTCCAGGTATTGGAATTGCATGGCGAATAGTTCGATTAAAAAAAGTAAAAAATGTTGTTACAATTACAAATGAAGATGAGATTTCAGTCAGAAAATATTTGGATTATTTTCAAAAGATTTTCCAATTATTTATTCTTATATGGAGTGCTTTTTGTAGCATGTTTAACTCAATAATACACTGGATATTATTGAGAGATACAAAAGGGATTGCAATTCTTCCCACAGATTCCTGCCCTAATCTTTGCTACAAACTGAATTTGGGGAAAGTTTCCATCACAATTTCCCCTAATAACATCAGTAAAAAAACTAGGGTTTCACACATGGAACTACTATCTTTCTGTATAATCTTTGATTCATTTGTTCTTTGTTACAACAAAAATATACTTGAAGACCATTTGACTTTTTCCTGTGCAAGCTTCAAAGTTATATCTTCATCTGCAACAGAAATTAGCCCTGAAATCAAGGATTCAAAAACTATCTTATTTGGTAAACCTGCTAATTATACAGAAATGGTCACTATCCCACATTTAAAAAACCTTTTAAATCAAACATTGTTGGATTGGAAAATATCTTGTGAAGAATTTGAAAAAAATACAGATGAAAATTTGAAAAATCCCTTCATTCTCTGTGAGATCAAGAATTTGTTAACAGATCAGAAATATTGTTTGGCAGTAGGACCACTTGAGTTCTTTTTGGGATATTCATCAGTATTATCGTTTACTCTACTTATTCAACAGTTACAAAATGTTTTTAGTTCGCCTGCCAGCTGTCAGAGGGCGGAATTAGATACTTTTTCTACTCAGAGAATTTGGGATTATCATTCGTGTATTGCTGAAATTGAGAAAAAACTGCAGAAAGTATTACCAGAAAGACATATTCAAGTTGGAGTTTATATTGTTGGTCCTAAAATTCAAGTATCACTTAAAAAGGACATTTTGAATGAATCAGTTGATGATATTAATCTTTCAATTCATTGTAAAAACACAGAACTCACAATATTACCGAATCTACAATCCAATTCAGAGTCCATGCATATGAAGGAACTTGAAACTGTTGACTTTAGTAAGTCAAACAATGGAAGCTACAAAAGTCAAGGGAAAATAATGTTTGACTTTTTCCTGAAATTTCATGGTGTAAATGCTTATCTTGATGACTCACCTGAACGTCAACAGTCACGTATTATAACACTAAAGCCAATAACAATTCAACTTTCAACAGTAAGGTATGTTACACTTGTCTCTTTTTTTCATTTTTATCCTAAACTAGTAAGGTATAGAGGTGAGTTGGCAGATGATGTGGGCAGCTTATATGGTTGCCACATCAGCAAAAGAATTAAAAGTTTGTTACACACAATAGAATATCATGCAGTGTTTTTTTTCCAAGTGACATTTCACTTTTTTTAATTATTTTTTTTTTTTATTCACAATATGACAGAAAGGATATTTGGTCACTTGGAGAAAGTGTAACGGCTTTCTCTGCAGTCTTAAATGGGAATGCTTCAGGGTTATCAGGTCTAATATATGTTGATGAATTGTCTGTTTTAGTTGAGGTAATCTTCTTATTCTTATAAAAACTTCAATTATTATTTTTTAACTGAATCGATATTAATTTCTGTTAGTTATGACTTATGTTGACTGTTTAAACATTTATGACAGGTGTTTAATAGTTTGATATCTGCACTACCACGTGGATTTAACACCATTGATTCATCAACTTCTGAAAATTCTCATTATTTTAATAATCAACAGACACTACATGTTGGTTCTGATAATGAGACACTGGTCACTCAGAGCACTCTCTATATTCTTAAATGCACTTGTGAAATTCAGTCAGTAAATATAGTTATTCACAAGTCAAGAAAAGTCAACCCAATAGAGAATCAAGTCACAATCTCAGAATCCTTTACAAATCAGAATCTTTCTGTACACTTCTTGCCTGATAATGGAATTCAGTTATCTGTTCAGAAAATACCAATGAAATTCTCATATGAAAAACCGAAAGGGAAAATGGAAGTTTTTGCTGATTTATTTGGTCTACGAGCTGTTATTTTCAGATATGAAAACAATGTCATGAATAGTTATATTTTCCCACAGTTTCAGGATATATGTGAATTCTCAGTTTCTAATTTCACATTCAATTTATCTTTGACAAATACTTTTTTACATGCAAGAATTTACTCTACTGAGGTTTATTTACTAGAATGCCCTTTAAAGGATGTAGTAGTTGAAAAACATTCATCAAATAAGCTTGAGATATCTCTTTCTGTTGAGGGTGGCAGTCAAACAAGTATCTCTTGCCATTGTCAGGTATTGACCTTGTTGACTTTTTTTATTACTTTTGGATTTTGGTCAAATATGTTTATTTAACATAAATTTTGTAGGGTGGTATTATCTTCCTTGAAACCCTAGCAGCTATTATGTTCTCTCAATGTGGAAATTCATACATACGTCGTGTGAGACATCTTTTAAGTGGCCCACCGTCATTTCAGGAAAACCTGCCAGCTCAGCAAGTAATGTGGGTAATTCCAGAAGATTTTACCATGGATATTTCTCAATTTTATTTTGCATTATTGGCTAGAGATGAATCTGGTATCTCTCTCTCTCTCTCTCTCTCTCTCTTCATATTATACAAAAGAGTAAATACATAATTGTTCCAGTCGTTTGTATGAATTATGGATTTCGTTCTTTGACTTTTTTTTATTACACGAAAAGTCCATAATATTTGCTTTAGGGACCGTTATTGTTACAAGGTTCAAACCTAGGGACTTTTTATGTAATAAGAAAAAGTCAAGGGGCGAAATTCATTAGTTTCTTTCAAACTATAGGGACGATTACTCTGAAAAAAATATGTTGACACCTTTTCATATTGGACATTGTGCAGGAAGACTTCAAGAGCTTCTGTTTAGCACAAACACACATTTGGAGCTTAAAGTTACCAACATGAGGAAAAAGTTATCAATAAATCTTAACCAATTTTCAATTCTTTCTCGAGTTATTCAACTATCTACCAAACATGAAGAAATTGAAGTTCAGATTCCTTCAAACACATCTAGGGTTCCTTCTTTTCATTTAATACCAAAAGATATACAAACAGCATTAGAGCAAGAAACTGAGATTCAATCTGATGGAACCAGTTCTACTTCTGCTTCTAATCCAAGTACCCAAAACTACATTTTGAAAAAACTAAGTTGTTTCATAGAAGCTGAAGAGCCTGTAACAAGGGATTCTTCTGATATTTTAAGATCAAATAAACCTTGGATTGGTAGTGGATCTATTTCAGGTTTTGATGTGGCAATATCTTTACCCGAGTTACAGGTAACAATAATTTATCATGAAAATTAAGTAAATGTACATGGATTTCTTACAAATAAAATGTATGTAAATAGTGGCATTCCTGCAATTATGAGCTTTGAGTTGCACTATGCATAACTTCTAGAGTAAGTTACAAAATTGGTCCTTGTTTGCTAAAAATAACAGTTTTGGTACCTATTCGATACTTTTTGCGGATATGGTCCCCAACGTTGCTATTTTGTTTCGCTTTTGATCCCTCGTTCACTTGAAACGATTAAAATATATTTTACTATTTTTGGTATGTTTTTTATTTGAATTGATATTTTATATTATTTAATAATTGTTAAAAACAATAAATATGGTTTTATGAATCATTTATTGTTTTTATTTCTTACAATTATTTCATAATATAAAAATCAATTGAAACCAAAAACTTCGAATATATAAAGGGTAAAGTGTGTTTTGGTCATTTAGAGTGGACGAGTGACCAAAAGAGAAACAAAATAGCAACGTTAGGGGCCAAATCTGCAAAAGGTAAAGAAGAGGGAACAAAACCGTTACTTTGAGCAAACCATAGGGACCATTTTTTGTAATTAACTCCTTTTGGCATTGTCAATCAAAGTTGATGTTTATATTGCATGCTTTTAGATGATGCTTTCAGTTTCTGAAATTTCTGGGGTCTCCAACAAAGAAACAACTGCCAGTCTGCAACAAAGGCAGTTGCATAACGAGGAACCTGAGAGAAATTTTGAGGAAATGGTCCAAGATGGTATTACTTTATAGAACAAAATAAAAATCAAACTAAAAAGTTGATTATTTAAAAAGCTAATCGCATTATTATTTACAATATTTTATGTTTTATACATTTTAGGGAGTATTGTTGCAATCCAAGATGTCCACCAGCATATGTATGTTGTTGTAGAAGGTGAAGAACGAAAGTATCGTTTGGCTGGTGCAATGCATTATTCAGTTGCTCCAGAAATGGCTCTTTTTAGGGTTTGTTAATCTCTCACTCACTCACACTTTTATTATGTTCCACTAAAATGGCCTCGTGAACAAAATGGTCCCTGTGGTTTGCACGTTTATAGAGATTTGGCCCCTGCGTGAAACTAATTACGAATTTGGTCCTTAATCCTGGAAATTTCTTACACTTTTGGTTGCTGTTAACTTTTTCAATATGACTATTTTACCCCTTTACTTGTAAGTTCTGTAAGAGTGCAATGGCCATATTGAAAAGGCTAAAACTGATGGACCAAGAAAAATTCAAAAATTAGGGACCAAACTAGTAATTAGTTCCACTAGGGGACCAAATCAGTTATTCAACTAGAGATAGCCAGATTACCAGATTTAAGGGATTTGTCTGTCTTGTAGAGCCATCAACTACTAGTATTTATTAATTCAAAATTTAATTTTTTATTTTGTCATTTAGGTGAAATATCATTATCAAAGAATATGGAAGTCAACATATCTCTGGTTCTCATTGACCTCATTATGTGCTAAAAATGAATCTGGTGAACCCCTGCAGTTAACCTGTAACCCTAAATCAAACTTTGTTGAGCTCTCATCTTCTAATAATAGTGGGCCCACACTTTGGCGGTCAGAATCTTGCAAATCCATAAGTTTTGAAGACGATAATGAGCTGGAATTATACAACAATGCAGAAAAACATCTTTTTTATCTAATAAATAGGAAGAATAATTGTTCTGTAGCTTTTGTTGAAGGAGTTCTAGAGTTTGTAAGTGGGCCCGGAAATCCATTTAAGTGGAAAAAATTCCAAGATTTTCCTTTAGTTCGTGATCCATTACTTCAAGATACTTCTTCCCATGAAGATAAACAGAAACCATTTATTGACATAACGGTTGACAAGATTTCTGTTACTATTTATCACGAACTTTCTGACACAACCGAAAAGATCCCACTTCTTCAGATGTCTATGGTTTTTCCTGAATTTATTATTCAGAAAATGCATGCTAAAACAAGGGTGATTACTAGATTTGTAGTTGAGATATACTCATTTGATGCCCAGAGAAACTTATGGTAAACTTTTTATGCATCCTTTTCTCTTGTAAATACATGTTAAATAAATTTCTTATTTAGCATTAAAATGCAGGAACATGTTTCTACATCCAGTTGAAGTAAGTGTTTTCTGGCGATCAAACAATGGTTTAGGAACTGATTCGCATAACATGCCTGTTCATTTCTATGCTAGAATTAAAGAGGTAATTAAACATTAATATTTTCCATGCCTGTTCATTTTGTTGATTGTTTTTTTTTTTTTTAATGGCTTGGATTAACAGTTCCGTGTAACGGTAATTGAGCTCTCATTGGACATACTTCTGTTTGTGATTGGAAAACTGGATATAGCTGGTCCTTTTGCAATTCAAAGCTCTGTGATTCTGGCAAACTGCTGTAAGGTATAACCATAAAAATACTTGACATACAGATTTTATTAGTAACTTTAACACACAGTTATTGTGTTTTCTAATTCTCAGGTTGAGAACCAGTCAGATCTATTCCTTATTTGCCACTTTTCAGATAACCAGAATGTTACAATAGCTGCAAAACAGTCATCAACTGTTTTACTAAGGTACTGATTAAAAGGTTTCTTTATATATGGTACACACACACACAGACGCACTGCCTCACTAGCTCTATTATAATATGTTTACAAAATATGTTTTAGTGTTGTATAAAAATGGTGATATGACCCGTTTTGGCCGAGTTTACAGTAGGCGCAAAAGCAAGGGACCCGAATTGAAGAATTTGAAGATCTTTCGTGTCAATTAATTAATAATTTCGTGTTTTAAGTTTCATTAGGGGGCTGGACGTACTTTTGGTATTTTTGTGTCTTTTTAGGGTTAGGGGCGCCGTTTGTGGCCACCCATTGAGTTTTGTCGTTTGTTTTTTTCTTGTTCTTAGGGAGACCCCTGCTTCTCGGATTGCAGGCACTATCTGTTCACGTTTGCTTAATTAAATCAATACCAGCTCCTTTTGATTCTATCAAATTGGTATCAGAGCAGTCTTCCTCAGGACTGTGAAATCGAAATCCATATGGCCAGAAAAGTTGTTGAAGTCGATGCTGATGTAGCACAGTTGAAGACGGAAGTAGCAGCAAATCAGGGCGAAAACAGGCAACAATTCGCTACCCTACAAGCTTCAATCGACCAAAACAGAGACGTTATGGAGCGAAACAGTGAAGCTATGAATCGGAAACAGGCTGATAGGGATCAGCAGATTGCCGAGATACTCAGGGTAGTGAAAGCCCTACAATCGCAGGTCACCACCACCGCGCCACCGGCAAGTAGCGCAGCTACGACGGCTAGCCTACAGGCAGTAGGCTGCAGCGGCTCTGCTCCGGTCGTTAGTTCCCCACAACATGGGGTTGTCCGACCGACAGTTTCGATCGCGGGGTCCACCCCGATCGTTAGTTCTCCATACCATGGGGTTGTCCGTCCGACAATTTCGATCGCGAGTTCCACAATGCCGACATCGGTGGCGTACACCAGCTTCTCGGGTCTGAACTTTGACTCACAGGGTTTCCCGTACCCTACCTGGGAGGTCCCTCAACGGCCACCCAGGAACACTGAAAGATCATCCCAGCATTACCCCGACATGCCTGGAGGTTTGAGCAGCGGCATGTTCATGAGGCCGGTAACACCACAAAATTCCGGATCGAGTTACGATCGGGGATGGGGACAGGCAAATGATTTCCGAATGCGGAAATTAAAGATGCCCCTGTTCGACGGCGACGACGTTTTCGGATGGGTGTATAAGGTGGAGAGGTACTTTGACGTACAAGGATTGTGCGCCTCTGGGGATAGGCTGCGGGCAGCGGTACTGAGCCTAGAAGGATCTGCACTGGCATGGTTCCGATGGACCGATAATCGGTCACCTTTCCGGGGGTGGGAGGAGCTGAAGGAACAACTGTTACAAAGGTTCCAACCGTCACAAGAAGGTAGTCTGTTTGAACAATTTCTGAATATCAAACAGGAAGGGTCCGCCCGAGAATTTATTTCGCTATTTGAAAAACTGGCCGCACAGTTACATGGGCTACAGGAAGAGGTATTATAAGGCACCTTTATCAAAGGGCTAAAAACAGAGTTGCGAAACGCGGTCCGAACCATGCAACCGAAGGGGGTGACTGAAGCCATCCAACTAGCCCTACTCGTCGATGAGAACAGTGGGGGAAAAGCAGTAGCAACAAAACAAGGGGGTAGATCGGCGATAACACCAACCCGATCATTCGCAACAACCACAGGTACCGGGGTTACGAAAGGAGGAACTGGTATCGCAGGGCCACAACCCTTTCGGCGTATGTCCGAAACCGAATTCGCGGACAAGAAGGCGAAAGGACTATGTTTTCGGTGTGACGGGAAGTTTACCCCGGGTCATAAGTGCCCCGAAAAATCACTGCAGGTGATGGTCGTGTACGACGGTGAACCCGAGGAAGAAGAGGACGAAACCGGAGAGGAAACCGAGGAGCCGATCCAGTTGGAAATGGTTGAGGTGTTGGCTAACTCGGTCTGGGGTTTTACTAATTCGCGTTCTATGAAACTCAGGGGCAAGTTGGGCCCGAAAGAGGTGATAGTGCTGATTGACAGCGGAGCAACTCACAACTTTATTTCGGTACAGATGGCATCTCACCTCGGGCTACGGCTCGATGACACCCGACATGCCAAGATACGGTTGGGTAACGGGAAATTCGATATGAGCACCGGTTTGTGTCGTTCCGTAGTGTTACGATTACCAACCGTACGAGTGGTAGAGGATTTTTACCCCATGGAGCTGGGGAGTACCGATGTTATATTGGGGTACAAATGGTTGGATACCTTGGGAGACACGTATGTGAACTGGAAGACCCAAGTGATGTCGTTTGATGGCCCGGAGGGCCGAGTGACGATTAGAGGGGAACCCGGACTGACACGGTCCGAGACCTCACTCCGAGCCATGACCCGCGACCCGCACGGGGTCACCGAGGGGTTTTTGGTCAGCCTGACGATCACGGAGGAAAATCAGCCGCCGGATCAGACCTATCCCGCGGAACTGGATCCGATACTCGACCGATTCACCGAGATGTTCGAGATGCCGGAGGGCCTGCCGCCCAAACGCGACCATGAGCATGCCGTTGTGCTGAAAAGCGGGACCGAACCCGTGAATGTACGACCATACCGCTACCCTAAGTTGCAGAAAGATGAGATTGAGAAACTGGTCAGCGAGATGGTAGAATCGGGCATTATCCGACCAAGCACTAGCCCGTTCTCGAGTCCCGTTTTGCTAGTTAAAAAGAAAGATGGTAGTTGGCGGTTTTGTGTGGATTACCGTGCTCTTAATAAGGCCACTGTGCTGGATAAATTTCCCATACCGGTTATAGATGAGCTGCTGGACGAATTACACGGGGCAACAATCTTTAGCAAACTTGACCTCAAGTCGGGATATCATCAGATTCGAATGCACACGGACGACGTTCCCAAGACTGCTTTTCGCACACACGAGGGCCATTATGAGTTTTTAGTCATGCCGTTCGGTTTGACGAATGCGCCCTCCACTTTTCAATCCTTGATGAACCGTGTCTTCCGGTCCCACTTACGGAAGTTTGTGCTTGTTTTTTTTGACGATATTCTTGTGTATAGCAGGTCACTCGAGGAACACTTGCAACACTTACAGGCAGTATTCGAGAAACTCAAGGAAGAGGGGCTGTATTGCAATCGGAAGAAATGCGCCTTCGGACGAACCCAAGTGGAATATCTGGGTCATATCGTGTCAAAGGATGGAGTGATGGCCGACCCATCAAAAGTCGAGGCGATGCTGACATGGCCAATGCCGACAAACGTACGCGGCCTTCGCGGGT
Organism: Calendula officinalis; assembly: GCA_963853835.1. Classification (NCBI taxonomy): domain Eukaryota; kingdom Viridiplantae; phylum Streptophyta; class Magnoliopsida; order Asterales; family Asteraceae; genus Calendula; species Calendula officinalis. The sequence goes on from OY970827.1 coordinate 62,737,392, forward strand.
TTTTAGGGCTAACCGGTTATTATCGTAAATTTGTGCAGAGTTATGGACGGATCGCGTGACCCTTAACCAACCTCTTGCGGAAGGATGGGTTCACCTGGACGCCCGAGGCAACCGCAACTTTCGAGCAGTTACAACAAGCAATGACAAAGGTGCCCGTTCTTGCGTTGCCGGATTTCTCCAAGGAATTCACAGTCGAAACTGACGCATCGGGGTACGGCATCGGGGCAGTCCTGATGCAAGATAAATGACCTGTCGCTTACTTCAGCCAAGTCCTCGGAGCACGAGCTCGGTTAAAATCAGTCTATGAAAGGGAGCTGATGGCCATTGTGATGGCAATACAGAAATGGCGGCCATATTTACTAGGTAGGAAATTCACGGTAATCACAGATCAGAAGAGCTTAAAATTCCTGTTAGAACAAAGAGTAATTGCAGGAGATAACCAACGATGGATTGCTAAATTATCCGGTTACGATTTCGATATAGTATATCGGCCGGGTAAAGAAAATGGGGTTGCGGATGCCTTATCCCGACGAGGGGAGGGCGTCACTTTAGCACAGTTGACCGCTACGGTCACTGAGTTACACTCCGGGTTGGAACATGACTTGAAGATTGATTCGCAAATTTCCGCATTAGGGTCCAGAATCGAGGCAAAAGAAGAGGGACTGACCGGATATTCGGTTACTAATGGGCTGGTTTTTTTACAACAATCGGGTGGTATTACCACGTGATTCACCGTGGGTCACAAAACTGTTTCAGGAATATCACGGCGGAACGGTGGGAGGTCACGGTGGTACTCAGAAAACGTATCAGCGCCTCTCCACTGAATTTTATTGGCCGGGAATGAAGGCAGATATCGCTAAACGGGTCGCTGAATGTGACGTTTGCCAACGTAATAAATGCTCGAACCTCGCACCCGCGGGCTTATTACAACCTCTCAACTTGCCAGACCGTGTTTGGGAGGACATCACGATGGACTTTGTGGAAGGATTACCCGATCCGATGGATTCACGGTGGTGTTTGTGGTCGTTGATCGACTCAGTAAATCTGCCCACTTTATCCCTCTCAAACATCCTTTTACCGCAGCCAGCGTTGCAAACGCGTTCATACGAGAAGTGATTCGGTTACACGGTATTCCACGGTCCATAGTATCCGACCGTGACAAAGTATTTTTGAGTTTGTTTTGGCGGGAAATATTTAAGCAGCAAGGTACGGTACTGAAACGGAGCACCGCGTACCACCCCCAGACCGACGGACAGACTGAGGTCGTGAACCGTAGCCTGGAGGTTTACTTGAGATGTTTCTCGTCTAATCGTCCGAAAATGTGGAACAAATGGCTGCCCTGGGCTGAATATTGGTATAACACCTCGTATCATTCAGCGCTCAAAACGAACCCCTTCAGGGTATTATACGGTCGAGAACCACCAGCGCTGCTCCGCTATGACCACGAGTCTGCCGTCACGTTCGAGGTTGACAGTTATTTAGCTGCGAGAGACGAAGTATTGAGTGAGCTCAACTCAAAGGGTCACTGTTGCGGGCCCAACAAATCATGAAAAAACGTGCCGACGGTCATAGGTGGGATGTCACATTTGAGGTGGGGGATAAGGTTTATTTAAAAATGCGTCCCTATAGACAAATTACGGTGACCGGGAAACGGAACGAAAAGTTGGCACCACGGTATTACGGGCCGTACGCAATAATTGAAAAGATTGGGGCCGTGGCATATAAACTACAGCTTCCGGAAACTTCTCGAATACACCCCGTGTTCCATGTGTCGCAATTAAAGGCAGCTTTGGGTCCAGACGTTACGGTCTCACCTTTACCGAATAGCGTCGACGCTCCTCGAGGAGATACTGGATTTACTCCCGTGGCTGTTTTGGGGGTGCGGGTTAAGGACGAACAACGTCAAGTGTTGATCGAATGGCAGGGCCTACCTCCGACAGAGGCGACGTGGGAAGGATTTGATGTGATACAAGATCAGTTTCCTTCTTTCCACCTTGAGGACAAGGTGGGTGTTTTGGGGGGGGGGGGGGAGTGATGATATGATCCGTTTTGACCGAGTTTACAGTAGGCGCAAAAGCAAGGGACCCGAATTGAAGAATTTGAAGATCTTTCGTGTCAACTAATTAATAATTTCGTGTTTTAAGTTTCATTAGGGGGCTGGACGTACTTTTGGTATTTTTGTGTCTTTTTAGGGTTAGGGGCGCCGTTTGTGGCCACCCATTGAGTTTTGTCGTTTGTTTTTTTTCTTGTTCTTAGGGAGACCCCCTGCTTCTCGGATTGCAGGCACTATCTGTTCACGTTTGCTTAATTAAATCAATACCAGCTCCTTTTGATTCTATCAAATGGTCACATTTTCATTAAATATGTTCACTTTCAGTATGATCTTATCTATTCAAATTATATTAAGATATTTTTGTAACTATTATTGCAAGGAACTTGGCTTTAGATCAGCCTCCAGAATCATCAGTTGTCTCAATCCAACTTGCAGAACGAGGAGATTTTTTAACTTCTCCAATTAAATTTTCACTTTTAAAAAATGGAACATTTGCTTGGAGAACACGTATAGTTTCTAAAAATGGTATGATTTATCTCACATCTTATTTATGGGCCCACCAATGAGCTATTAGTTTTAACTTTTGTCTCTTATTTATTTAAACAGATTCAAAAACATACCCTGGGCCTTTTCTAATAGTAGAAATTTCATGGAAACCTGAGGTAATTACTAATTACTCAACCTATAGTTTCTATTTTTCTACTCATTTTAATTTTAGGGCTACATTATTTTATCATGTTTTTGATAATTTTGTAGGATGGTTTATCTATAATTGTATCTCCATTATTAAGAATCCATAATAAAACTGATTTTCCAATCGAGCTTCGATTTCAACGCCTTGAGCAACAAGAAAACGTGCATGCTTATGTCGTGGTTAACTCAGGGGATACAATTGATGATTCTACAGCAGCTTTTGATGCCATAAAAGCTTCTGGTGGATCAAAAAAGGCGTTGATATCATTAAGTGTTGGTGTGTTGAGAACATGCTTTATGTTTATTTTCTTGAAGTTAATTACATAAATCGTCCCTATTGTTTGTATTATTTTTTGGATTTTCATTACACGGATAGTCCTTAATCTTGAAACTTGTAACACTAACGGTCCCTAAAGCTAAGGGTGTTAAGTTTTTATTGACCGTTTATGTTACAAATTAAAATAAAACTGGGACCGGTGAGTTTACGAGTTTCAAGATTAGGGACAATCTATGTAATAAGTCGAGGGATGAAATCCATAATTTCTTGCAAACCACATGGATGATTTATGTAAATTACTCTTTTTCTTGTTTTATGTTTACTTGAATTATTTAGAGTAAATAAATCGTCCCTGTGGTATCCCTCAAGTTTTTTTTATGACATGGATAGTCCCTATTTTTTTGAAAGTTGTAACATCGAAGGTCCCTAATTTTGAAATTTGTAACATCAATGGTCCCCAAAAACTTAACATGCTTTTTTTATTTAGGGACCCGTTGGTGTTTACAAGTTTCAAAATTAGGGACTGTCCATGTAATAATAAAATGTTGGGGGACAAAATTCATAACTTCATACAAACGACAGGGACGATTTATGTAATTTACTCAAATATTAAAGTTACAATTTGTAGAGCAAATTTTCCACTTTCTCAGAGTTTTTACAGTTGTGAAATTCACGGTGTTCAGGTAATTTCATATTCTCATTCAGACCTAAAACTTCTGATGATTCAATGGGATGGTCTGATGAACTTAAAGGTGGAAAAGCTGCTCGTTTATCTGGATTATTTGATAAAATCAGTTATAATGTACGGAAAGCTTTCCCAATTGAATCAGAAAAATCATCTTTCAGTACAGCTCGTACTCTTTCAAAATCAGAAAACGACAATTTGCATTTTTTAATTCAGAGTGCCAAAAAAGATGTACCAATTTTACAATCAGAGAAAAGGTCTTCAACAGTTGCATTACTAGAGCAAAAAGAAATCTATATTCTCCCAACTGTTCAGATATCTAATCTGTTACACTCAGAAATACACGTTCTTTTGACTGACAAAGGTAACACCACTAAAACTTTTAGTAACACTACTATTATAATAAAAAATATGGTATAAATGTTTATAAAAATTGAGGGTGAAATGGTTTTTGTAAGCATTAAGTTGTAACCAACCTATATAGCAGGTAAGAATGGCTTTTTTTAACTAGTTAACCAAAGTTAAGGGATTGAATCATGCGAAATAAAGTTTCGGGTTTAAAACACCAAATTGGCGAAAGTAGAGTACTAAAACATAATTAATTATTGACCCACTTTTTTACTCCCAATTTTGACTTTTTTGCAGAGCGTTATTTGCCTCAAGAGCGTGAGAACATGAGCAAGCAGACAACTATTCCTTCTGGTTCAAGTGTTAATTTGTATGCAAACCCTGAGGCAATGTTTTTTACTGTTACTGTAACTACTTTCAAATTAACCTGCAAACCAGTAAATTGTGGTGATTGGGCTAAAAAGTTAGTGAAGAAGAAAAAAGATAATAAAAACTTGGATATGGAATTAAACTTTGGTGATGGAAAATACTTTGGTTCTTTAAGGTTGTCTTGCGGGCATAGAGGCATATTGGAGGTATATATAATATATATTTCTATCTATTTTCACAATATCTGATTATATATTTGTATTCAACTATTTTGAAAGCTCGGTTATGATTTTTTTTATGCAGGCTGCTATTTTTACACCATACACATTGAAGAATAATACTGATTTTGGTTTATATTGTCTTGCACCAAACCATACTCAATTATCTAGGTAACACATCTATATTACACGAAAAATGTCATTAGTGACACATTTAAACTAAAAGTATAAAAAGTGTCACTAGAAGTCAAAGAACAGTCACTAAACATTAGATAAACAATAGAACTTTTTACTACTCTTGAAATAAGTGTTTAACCCATACATAAAAAGGTGCGCTTAAAGGTTTGGTAGGTATAATATAACCTTGTAATGACATAAAAAAAGTATGGATAGTAAAATTTTAAGCTTTTAGTGACACAACATTTTCTATAAAAGTGTTGAGTAAAAGTGTAAAACCTAAACTATTTGTCTTCTACCCATATGTTTCAAAAAAGTGTGTAAAAATTGGAACTTTTTGCTACATTCTTGAAAAGATGTCGCTAAAACCCACAAATAGTGACACTTTCTTGTGCGTCACTAAATGTAACTCTTCTTGTCCGTTTTTCATCCAGAAATGAAGCTGAGGAACTTGGTTCTCAAGGATATTCACAACTAGGAGCTTTACTACCTCCTAAGTCAACTATATCATGGTTCTTTAGGTAATAATTTTATTAACTGAAATTAACTTCTTAATCTCATCATCTCAAATTATTAATTAAACAATTTCATTGGTTTATGTCTTTACTGCTCTAGATCAAACAAGGTATCACTGAAATTATTGGATGAAAAAGCAACTGAAAGTACGTCACTAGATTTGGATGCAGTTTCAGGCCTTACAGAAATTAATCTAGAAGTTGAAGAAAAAGTTGGACTCAAATATATTACAAAATTAGGTGTTTCATTAAATTCATCTATTAAGAAAATAATTCCATCACAAATAATATCTTTATCTCCAAGATATGTAGTACTTAATGAATCAGATGAATCCATCACTCTTCGTCAGTGTAACTTGGAGGTTAGTTAGCTCTCATCCCAACTTCGTAATATTCTGTTTTCTGTTTCTTGTATATTTATTAAGGGTTAAAACGCCAATTTAGTGAAAGTCTGAGGACTAAAACATAATTATCTGTTTCATTAAAGGCATGCTAACTTTTTTTTGTGTGTGACCACACTATGAGAAGGATGACAATGAGGGAATGACAACTGTCAGCAGCAAACAAAGAATATCATTACGCCTCTGCAACAAAACAAACAAAAAAAGGGAAACAAGTATTTTTGAAAACTTCATTAGAAAACACAAAAATGTTCAAGATGATGCAATGCTGTCTATACAGTTTCAACCTAATGAGGGTGGAAAGGGCTGGTCTGGGCCCGTTTGTGTTGCTTCAATGGGGAGATTTTTCCTAAAATTTAGACAATCTGTGAACCAACAAACTGAAAATAAACACGAATTTGCTGTTGTTATTGTTACAGAAGAGAATTCGTCTCTTGTGTTGCGGTTTCACAAACCGCCAAATATGAATTTGCCCTACAGAATTGAGAATTGTTTGCGTGATGCATCTGTAACTTACTATCAAAAGGTCAGAAATAGTTTTTCTTTTTTTTTTGGTCATAAAATCATATAAAACATGCATTTTAGATTTATTTATGCTCTTTTTATGTCATTAATTTCTCAGGGTTCAACGGAACTCGAGACTTTAGGATCTGCACAACAAGTTTATTATGTTTGGGATGATTTATCTCTTACTCATAAGCTGGTCATCCAAATAAGTGGTAATACTTACTTCTTGAATGAATTACACAAATCGTCCCCGTGGTTTGTATGAAATTAGGATTTTCGTCCCTCAACTTTTATTTTATTTCTAGGTTTGCAACTGCTACGTGAAGTGAATTTGGACAAAGTGCGGGCATGGAAACCCTTGTATAAAGTAGGCCAAAACAGAGCATTAGGGTTCAATTTCCCTCCAGATAACAGGGCAGGAAAAAAAGTCAAAATGACAAGTTTTAGTCAACTTAATGATACGGAAATGGCGAATATAGGTTATGAAGTTTATGCAGATGGTCTCACAAGAGTTCTTAGAATTTGTGATCGTAATGATTCCCGCAAACTGGATAAAGTATTTTATCCTGGTGCAAAAATTACATTTAGGATTTCTAGGTTTGCTATCAACTTATCTGAACGTGCCAAACAGGTTAGTCTTTTTTTTCTGATAATTTATCTTCCAATTTAGCATTTTCCAAACCGAAAACCATAGCTTTATTATAATATAAACTTTTAATTTTTTCACATATAAATCGGTCACTGAAGGAAGAAGATTCGGATCGATCATCAGTTTACACGCCAATTATTGTTATACGGCTTGATAACGTCAGTCTTGATTCCATGCTTACTGATCAGCAAAAACTGAATCAAATTAGGGTTCAGGTAACGATTTTTTTAAAACAAAATTGTTCATGAAATTTATTTCTCATATTTTTATAATTAAAAAAAACTGTAATATGCTGAAAATAATTTAATTACAGTCTGTGAGTGTGGATCAAAAATGGGTTGGAGCTCCATTTGCAGCAATGCTTCGTAGGCATCAAACTGGATTCTCAGATACAAGTGACAGTATGCTTCGTGTAGTACTCATATTACTTCCATCAAATTCCAATATTCGACAAATAAAATATTCATCTATTGTTCTTCAGGTAAAACAGAAACAAATTTTCTGATTAAATATTTTTATGAATAATTGATAGGATTTTCCTGTATTTGTAGCCACTTGATTTGAATCTGGATGAAGAAACCCTAATGAAAATCGTCCCTTTCTATAGAAGATCACTCAGTGACCCAAATACTCCCAGTCAGCAGTATTACTTTGATCATTTTGAAATACATCCAGTAAAGGTGTAACACTACTCTATATATATAATGCATATTTAATTAAAAAAATTAATATTTAATATCATTCTTTTCCATTTCTTAAAGATCATAGCAAGCTTTCTCCCTGGAGATTCATATTCCAGCTATAATTCGACACAGGAGACGCTCAGGTCTTTGTTGCATAGTGTGATAAAGGTTTGTAATGATAACTTTTATGATCTTTGTTTGTAATTTTAAGATTTTATTTATGATTGATTATTGTTGTGTAAATTATTAGGTTCCTGAAATAAAAAACAAGACTGTAGAGCTGAATGGTGTGTTAGTTACTCATGCTTTGATTACTATACGTGAACTTTCTATCAAGTGTGCACAACATTATTCATGGTAATTTTATTCTTTAAATATTAAATTGATTTGTTCTGTATAATCTTTTAATTAATTTATGTAGGTATGTGATGCGAGCAATCTATATAGCAAAAGGAAGCCCATTGCTTCCCCCTGCTTTTGCTTCAATTTTTGATGATTTGGCTTCTTCATCTCTTGATGTTTTCTTTGATCCTTCAACTGGCCTGGTCAAACTTCCTGGTCTCACCTTAGGTCTCTCTCTCTCTCTCTCTCTCTCTCTCTCTCTCTATACATATATGTATATATATATATTAACATTGTAAACTTACAGGTACGTTTAAGCTCCTGAGTAAATGCGTAGATGGTAAAGGCTTTTCAGGAACCAAACGTTATTTAGGTGACCTAGGGAAAACTGTAAGTTTTTTATTTATTTATTAATTAATTTTCATGTTAATTTTTTTCAAGCATGACGAACTGTGTAATTATGCAGGTAAAAACAGCTGGATCAAATATACTTTTTGCTGCTGTCACTGAAGTTTCAGACTCAGTGCTGAAGGGAGCAGAAACCAGTGGATTTGATGGAATGGTAATGCTCTTTTTATTCAAAGTATAACTTTTTAATAAAATAAATAAATAAATTTTAACGATTTTCATTTTCAGTTTAATGGTTTTCAACAAGGGATATTAAAATTAGCAATGGAGCCATCTGTACTCGGGAGTGCTTTTACAGAAGGTGGTCCAGATAGAAAAATAAAACTTGACCGTAATCCCGGTATTGATGAGGTAATTTTAATGATTTTTTCTCAAATTGTTTTTTTTTTTTTTATATATCTTAATAAATTATTTTCTTGGAATTTGACAGTTATATATCGAAGGATATTTGCAAGCCATGTTGGATACAATGTATAAACACGAATATCTCAGAGTCAGAGTGATTGATGACCAGGTATATAAATCATTATACAAGTCCCAACTCTTTCTGTTTTTATTTAATTAACAAATTTTGTTGCGTTTAGGTTGTACTGAAAAACCTGCCACCAAACAGTGTTCTTATAGATGAAATTATGGACCATGTAAAAGGCTTCCTCATGAGCAAAGGCTTGTTGAAAGGAGAAACTTCGTCTTCTTATTCCTTACGGTATCTTCGGAGAGAAAACGTAAGTCTACATAAAAAAATTATATATATATTTTTTGAGTAAATTATATAAATTAATATTTCATCCCTAGATTTTTTTATTTAACGTTAGTTCTTGATTTTGAAACTTGTAACACCAATGGTCGCTAAAGACAGTCGTTAGAAGTTTCAAAATTAGGGACTTTTGGTGTAATAAAAAGAAGTTGAGGGACGAAATCTGTAACTTTATACAAGAATGTTATTTTACCTAAAGGTAAAATGATAATTGAATTTTGTTGCAGGAATGGAGAATTGGTCCAACAATTTTGACATTATGTGAGCACTTGTTTGTGAATTTTGCAATTGGGTGGCTGAGAAAGCAGGCTGGTGAAATGAGTTCAAAAATTGAATGGGAGGGTAAGTTTAAGTTGGTTGGTGAAAAAGTCAACAGGAAACAACAAGAGAGTAAGGTGTCTGTTTGGAGGTGGGGTGTTGGACGGTTTGTTTTTGCGGGTATAGTTGCATATATTGATGGTAGGTTATGTCGTAGTATTCCTAATCCTGTAGTTAGGCGTATTGTTAGTGGTTTTGTATTAAGTTTTCTTGACAAGAATGATGATAACTGAACATTAACATTGTTTTTCTTGTCTATATATACCATGTGTTTTACAATTAAAAAAAAAAAAAAAAACATTTAATGTGAAAAGGAAGGGTTAGACGATATGAGGTTGGGAGAGAGCATTTATGGCCTTAGACACAATTGGATCACGTATTGGGTGTTTGTTTTAGCTTATGTTATGAGATTATAAGAAAGTGACGTATTGGGTTGCTTTTCTACATCATGTACATAATACATCGTGAATCTGGTGTTTTTTACATGACGTAAAAAGTATATCAGGTATTGGGCCAATTATTAACATCGTGTAAATAGTATATCGGGTCACTTTTTTACACATTGTAAATACTATATCGGGGATCCGGTGACCTTATTACATCATGAAAATACTTTATCAGGTATCTAATCGCTTTATAACATTTGTGTAAATGATACATCATTTGGGTCGGTTTTTTACACGGTGTAAAAAGTATATCAGACATAGCGTCTGGTTTTTTAGATCACTTAAATACTATATTAGATATCAGATGACTTTTTTACATCATGTATAGGGTCATTTTTACATGATGTAAAAAGCACATCAGGTATCAGGTCTCTTTTTTTCATCATGTAAATAGTATACCGCATATCAGGTTGATTTTTTTACACCATACAAACATTATATCGGGTACCCGGTCGCCTTATTATATCATGTAAATAACACATCGGGTATCAGCTCATTTGTTTACATCATGTAAATACTATATCCGGTATCCGGTCGCTATATATAGTACATCATGTAAATAATATGTCTGATTTCGGGCCGTTTTTAACAAGATGTGGACACTATAACGGGTATCGTGACACGTTTTTACATCATGTAAATATAATAACAATGCTATGGATTAGGTACGCAAAACGGGAAACAACAGCGTGACTAAGGCGATAGAAGCATGGACAAACAACTGAAGAGTTATGCACGCGTGGAAGTTGTTGCCCGAGTAATGCACGAATGGAAGTTGTTGCCCGAATTATGCACGCGTGGAAGTTGTTGCCCAAGCAGTCATCCAACCACCAGTAACACACCAAACACCACTCATACACCTTTAGGATAGACATCCCAGAAGGTGCATCAGCTACTAGCCACTCGTGAGCCCCAAAGGCCAAAGGTAGCAACCAATAGCCAAAGCAAACCTAGAATACACCGAGCGATACGAGAATAACAAACAAACGTGCCCCATAGTCACTCGAATGACTATGTGGTAGCAAGTCGCTAGCATACAAAGATGGTGTTGCTGGGCTCACAACACCACGACGTAGGTGACCCAAATGTCAATCAATAGTAGGAGGGACGTAATTATCTTTAAGCAAATAAATACTATATTTTAACTTTAATATTTGGGAAGGTAATTATATTCAGATGTATATAAAGTTTAAGTCATGAAATGTTTAAGGTAGTCTTTAATTTTTGTGTAATTTTAAGGGACAAATCTCAACTATTGATCAATAAGATCTAATGGTCAAGATTAATCACATAGTTTGTAAATGAAGGGTTATTTTGGTCATTTGGAGCTTGCAATTTTTTTTTGATATTTTTACTTTTTATTTATTTTTAAATATTTTATTATTTATTTAATTTTTTCGTTAAAAAACAATATTATTTGATAATCACGTGTGATACTTAATCACATGTGATTGTATATTTAATCACATGTGATGAATTAGTACAATCACATGTAATTATCACATTATGTGTTATTAATAAAAAATAAATAATTTAAAAAAAATTAACATTAAAATAGATAATAAATATAATTTTTTTATAAAGATGACCAAAATACCTCTCCATGTATAAAATATGTGATTAATCTTGACCATTAATTATAATTAATCAATGGTTGAGATTAGTGATGACAATTTCCATCCGACCCGATCCGCCCGGTGGACGGTGGTGGATATGAATGAAGTTAAATTGGTCAATATCGGATGTGGAGCTGATATGGATGAATCCAGTTAACCCGAAATTAAGTATTTTATATTATAATTTTATATAGTTAAGAATATACGTTTACACATAACCAGTCACTTTTGAGATTTGAATGCACCAACCAGTAAATCACAAGCATGCAAGTATGAACTAAGGAATGAGTCGACTAAAGGATCAATATGAAGGGTTTCAATAGATACTGATTGACCACAAGGGTCAACCTCCTAGTTTACTTGGTTCGAACCATACTGACCAAGAACATGAACTTGTTCTTGATCGGTTAAAACCAACTAGCTAATTTAATCCCTAATGTGGAACTGAGATTAAACTTAATCCTTAAACCCTAAAGGATTGGGATCTTGGAAATCTAGATTAGATTAACAATGGAAGAAACCTTGTACGAAAACCCGAACACACACACACACACACACACACACACTTGTGTGTGTTCGTCGACTACTAAGAACCCTAGGGTTCTTGGTTGGTTTCGGTCGAACAAGAGGGGAGAAGGGAGAAAAGGTTTTCTCAAAACATACCTTAATCTTGCTTAAGTTAGTCCACTGATGATGAACACAACGAGAAACCTTCTAGTTGGTTGATGCAATGAACTTGGATCTTCAAAGACTTGAAGAACACGAAGAACGAAGAACACAAGACTTGTGTTCTTCCCTCTATTCGGCCGAAACTAGGGAGAAGGGGAGGAGGGAATTCGTGTAATGTGTAAGGGGTTTTAGGGTTACCCTAAGCCTCTTATTTATAGATAAATAAGTTACGCTTAGAACCCTCTAGTTTAATTAAGATCAAATCTTTAATTAAACTTTCCTTTTTACGTTTCCTTTCCTTATAGTTTATTATTCTTTTATTATTGTACTTAACTATTAAATGTCTAGTATTTATACACTAATAATTCGGTACCCATATACACGAATTATGTACTTGTATTTAATACTTTTAATAATTAATTATATAATAAACTTTATATAATTTATACAATAATATTATCCAATTACCATATGATTTAATTACTTTAAATCATATTATGGATAATCTATAATTAACACATTGTATATTTACTCAACTAGTAAATGTACAAATACTTGTATTAATTAGTTAGATAAACTAATCTAGTAATAAGTCAAACTTGACTTAATACTTAACTTGATTCATAAATGACTTATTATGAATCAATCCTCTTCCAAGTATCATTACATATCTTACTCGTATTACATGCACTCACCGGTGTGACCCTTAAGTGTTTCGTAGGCATGGATGTATCATCATAGGTTGAGTAACTGTGCACATAAATCCTTCAGACTCCCACTTGTGCAAATTTGTAACCTTTGTCTTAATGATACGAGCTACAGTGGCCTTCTAGATGGGCATGTAGGTAACCAACCCCATAAAAACAGCTTTGTGTAACCCAGGTATAGTTTCTTGAAAAACTCTTTAATAGCGTCTCCTAGTAAAGAACACTCTGTCTCTACTTCTTGGGCAACTATGTTAGGTTTATCCCTTGCAACACGATATTTGTGATAATGAATACGAGCATGGTAGAAATTATCAACTCCTGTATTCAAAATCATTTAATGATTTCTTGATTCAAACTGTTGTGATAAACGACAAAGAACAAATCAGTTCGTTTGGGCATGGCCATGCTCTTTCCAGTTATCATCATGTCAAAGGACCCATAAATATCTCTCCTAAAAAGGAGGTGCAATTACCATCTTGTTATATTTCGATTCAAAATACAAATTCCTTTGTACCCAGTAGAGCCTCGTATGACAACCATATTTCAGAATTGTCTAAGACGAACCAAAGCACATTAGTCAATGTATCCCAAACCAAATACCTCAGGCTTAAGGACAATCCTAGTGAATAATACTTTTGAACTTTTCAACCACGAAGTATTATCACGGTGGTCAATCCAATATTCGTCGAGCTCCAACAGAATATCACCGATATTTGGTTTACACAAAACCTTGTGTAACTATCTTCGAATAACTTCGAATCTACCACCAAATACCGCGATGACGTTAACGTCCCATCAAGGTTCCCACCAAGACGAGTAGTCACGGATTTATATCTTTTGAATAAATAGACTTTTACTCATGGATGTTGTAAAACATACAAATTCTGAATAATAATGATACTAACTCATGTATTATTCCTCACTGACATAGAAACTGAATTATTACTGGATCATTACTTATTCTATGCGTTTGTGTTGATCACTTCAATAACTCTTAATTGTAACTTTTATCACTAATTACAATTAGTCATTTCTATTAAACTAAAGACATAAGACGAGTATCAAGGATACTATTACTTTTGTCTTTGCTAGATATTGTTCGTGCAACATTTAGAACATATTCTAGTCTTGCCTTTTTATATGATTCGGTAAACATGGGATGATTGGAAAAATTACTCCTTTAGTTTCTTGAATCTATAAAACTTGCCTAGTAACTAAATCTCTTTTAGCTACTTGATTTGCAGATATTCTTACTAGTTATAGAAATTTCCTTAAATGATTAACTTGTTCACTGGAATGTGAACATCCTATTAGATGTGCAATAATTAATCACAAGACTTGTGACCACGCTATTGAGTTTGCAATAATCTAATCAATGATCATTTATTCCCTTAACTCTTTGGCTAACGACTTGGTAAAACCTTGTTGTTAATATCCTAACTAAATTTACTATATTCATTAGTACCTCTAGTGAATATGTTAGCCGTAGCTCCCACTAAATTTTATGGAAATTAAGCATCACTTAAACTACTACTTTTGACCTAGTCAAAACTTATAGTTTAACCCTTTAAGAATTAATCATTTATCAAAGTCATCCTTTGGATTTGCGAATATCCAACATTCCTGATAAGGGAATCATGACTCTCTTTGATTACTGTATCTAACAAGTATAAGACACTTGATAGGATACTTCCAATTCTTAAGTGTATTAGTATTCTTTTAAGAATCTTATTTAATGCCAAAGTCATTTCTTGGATTTCTCAAATATCCATTATTCCTATTAGGGAATTATGACTTGATTAAATATTGTATTTATTACAAGTATAAAAGACTTGCAATAATACCTTTTAATTCTTAAATACTTTAATGTAGTTTGTCCCTTTTAAGAGTTCATTTAATGTCTAAGTCACTTTACTTGGATTATACGAATATCCAATTATTCCTATTAAGGAATTATGACTTCATTAAATTCCTTTATTACAAGTATAAAAAGACTTGTAATAATACTCTTTAAAGTCTATCTTGATTATATCCAATATAATCATACTACATTTATACTAACACTTTGAAACTTACTATCATAAGTAACCATTACTTAAGATGTTTCAACTAGGTTCAATAACTTTTGAACCTTATGCTTTTCATAAAATCTCTTAAATACTTTAGAAGAAAAAACTTCTAATTTCTAGTATCTAAGTGTTGAGCTTTTAAAACATTACTCATGCAACAATCAAACAAGTATAAAACATGAAACATAAAGTAAATCAAAACTTGACTTACAATCTAGTCATAAAACCTTGACTAGTGTAATCATCACACATGCACACACATAATATAATTCAAACATGGATTCCTTATTAAAACCAAATGAAAAATTGTTTTAACATAAAATAAAAAATTATCCAAACAATAAAATAAAATTGTTTTTACTGAATCCATTAAAGTACTGAATTATAAAACTTGGTGTTCGTGGGATCATCACCATCTCACGCTGGTCATCATCACTTTCCATCTCCTCCTGCAATAAACGATTGCAAAAGTTAGATTACTTGTAATGTACTTTACAAGTATCTAAAAGTGATTAAGAAGTGTGGTTGTGTTACCTGAGGAACTTGCGTTTCCTCCACCACCACTTGCACCCTTTGGACAATTCTTTTTCCAATGCCCAACCTCACCACACTTGAAGCACCGATTCTCGGTCCTCGCTGTGTTAGACTTAAACTTCTTGACCTTTTGTTTGACACTTTTACCATTTGGCACTCATTGGTTAGGATTGGTTTTACCTTTTCCTTTGCCACCATGCCCTCTTCTCTTCTTGCCACCACCACTACTATTACCGATCATTAGAACATCCTTAGATTTGGTCCCCAAACTCAATTCAGCTGTCTTGAGCATGGAATGTAGCTCAGCAATGGATTTCTCCATATTATGCATATTGTAGTTGACCACAAAAGGCTTGTAGTCATCAGACAATGAATTGAGTATAGTGTCTGTTGCCATTTGCAACGGTATGGGGTGACCAAGTCTAGCCAAGTGATCCATGTGTCCTTTCATTTTCATAACGTGGGCACTCACCGGCGTTCCTTTGACCATCTTGCAAGAGTTGAAGGCTCGATTGATGTCGAACCTCTCAGTGCGAGCTTGCTCTTGAAATGAATCCCTAAGTTGCTGGATCATCTCAAATGCAGGCACATCCATAAGTCCTGCTTGTAATTCTGGACTCATGGTTGCGAGCATTAAACAGCTCACATCGAGCGCATCACTGACATGCTTATCATAAGCTTGCCTTGCTTCAGCTCTAGCATTAACGGCATGGACATTAGGTACTGCTCTTTCCAAGACATACCACTTTCTCTCATGCCTGAGCACAATGCGAAGATTGCGCTCCCAGTTGAGAAAGTTTGACCCAGTCAACTTGTCTTTTTCGAGGATTGAGCGAAGTGAGAGATTGTTGGTACTTGTCGTTGTGGTTGTTGCTGCCATCTACAAATCAAACTCAGTTTAATTAGTAATCATCAATAAACATTCTCTAAAATATATTATAAACCCATAATTAATATTTTAGGCCTAGGATCCATATATCACATTCTCGCCGCAAGGTTTTGGGCACTTCCCGATGAGACATGCTATTTCTAGTAGGTAACATCCTTACCGATCGTATCAAGACTTGACACGATTCCTAGGGGTCGTAGAATCTTTAGTGTAACGACCCGAAATTTGTAAGTAAATAAATTGAATAAAAATATGATAAATAAGGATAAATCGTTTAAAGAACGTAGGAATTGGTTTCGCGTCGTTTGGAGACCGTGTGAGAAAGTTATGGGCGAAACCGGGTCGAGACAACAACCGAAAAGTGCAGCCCTGCTGCACATGTAAAGTTCGCGCCGTGAACTTGGGGTTCCCGATCGGGAACTCCGACCAGGGATTTGGGGGTTTTTGGCAATGGAGGTTCACGCCTAGGTAAAGATCGCGAAGAGTTCACGAACATGCAAAGTTAGCGACGCGAAGTGGGTTCGCGACGCGAACTCCGGACGACCAGCATTAAAATCGGGTTTTGGCTCATTTATGTCATTGGAAAACCCTAGTTTCTCTCTTGGGCGATTTTCGAGTGCAAAGGCTGATTGAGGTCGATTTCTCCAACAAAGCTTGGTAGACTTCACTCCTAGTTGAAGATTAAAGGTATATCTTCACTCCTTGATCTTTGTAGCTTTAGATCTATGTATTTTGATGGTTGGGTTTGAAACCCTAGCTATTGGGGGTTATGGTTTATGGTGAATAAATGTTGTATACACTTGATAGATGGTATAGTAACAAAGGAAACAAGTGTATGATTATGATTTGTAAGAATCTTAAGGGTTGGTCAAACCTAGGGTTTGGTAAATCACCATAATTGGGGGAAATGAGTTAATAAGTGTTATCTAGAGATAGATGGACACATTGGTAGTAGAATGTGATGTTGATAATCTTGTGATTATTGTATTAGGCATTTGGTGAGGTCTTGGAAGGCTGACCGAATTGGGGAGCAAGGAAACTGACGTAAAGAATACGGTTGGAGCACTTATTTGCTAAGGTGAGTACATGAGACTTTTAAACTGGGTACATAGCAAATAGTCTTGAAAGTACATATGATATTGTATCGGTCTTTATTAACAAATATTTTGATAAAGATAGTAATTGAAAATGTATGAGAGTATGTAGAATGTGATACTAGAATGTGTCTAGTATGATTGATGAATTTGAAGTAAATTATGATAGATTCAAGTAATTATGGAATCTATGTTAATGAACAATAATAATGTAGTAAGTGATTAAAAGAATGTATACGGAGCCTTTATTGATAAATATGTATTAGTAAAGCAATTGGGAATGATTTTATAAGTAATGAGTACCTATTGGTAAGATATACTAATAAAAGTAAAGAACGAATATATATGAGAAAGAATATGATGTGACTAGTAATAATTGTCTATTATAGTCAATGGAGAGATAAAAGTATTATGTTATCAATGAATAAGAAATGTATCCTATGTGTAAAGTAAGTATGGACCTCATAGGGTTCATAGATGTAGAAGTAACTGTGGTTGCTTATGATCGGGTCCATGGGACCCTACATGTACGTTCACACTGTGATGAACTAATTATATGTCGTTAGTATTAGATGACTAACTTGTTTGATGTTGGATGTGATAGCCGAAGGCTTTGACTGTCATAACTGTTAAGTTATGGTAAGAGATAGATGGTGGTGACGCGGGGGACCCCCGGTCACTGGACGGTGGTATATATGTTTATACACCGAGTGTATATATGTTTATACACTAAGCACACGGGTGCTTCTAGTACGCATATGTTTGGTACTAGGTATGTTAGGTTCTAATACATAGATGTTTATGTATTAGACATGTGGGTGCTTCTGGTACATATATGTTTATGTACTAGATATGATTGGGCTTCTGGTACATATATGTTTATGTACTAGATATGTTTGTGCTTCTGGTACCTATATGTTTAGGTACTAGATATGGTTGCTAGGGAAGCAAGATCGATAAGGTCGCAATAGGGCGACTAGACGGTACTAATGTAGTATATATATGTATACATATATGTTTATATATTTATGGAATTGTTATTATGATTATTGGGGTCTAAAACCCATGTATCTCACGAGACTATTTTGTCTCACGTACTACGTTTGTTTTGTGGCTATGTACTCAGGTACAGGTTGAAGTGATAGAAGGTTGCACTAGAAGTGGCCTAGAGATGCTTAGTTCGGGAGCTCTTAGGTAGATCCCGTTTGCCTATGGTTTTGATATACTTGGTGACACCGTATTTTTGTAAACTCTAATAAAGGTTTTAAAGTTTTTGATAAACTGTATTTTGGACAATGTGTCAAATGTTGGGAAATTGTAATTTAAATGATTTAAACGATGTTATAAAAATACGGGTGTTACATTTAGACTTATAACTTATTACAACTTTGTACAATTTAATTGTACATTTCTAAGTTAGTAATAAAGTCTAGTATGTTTATTCTACTCAAGTACTTTTTGGGCCGGGACTCCCGATTATCACCAAAGTAGATCATACCATCTAAGATAGTGCGATGTTCTGCGCCGGGACTCCCGATTATCACAGAACCTTCCGCACCCTAACACTCGCAATGATTTGAATCCATATCTAAGGTTCTTTATCCTTACAATATGAATATCGTTGAACAAATGAGGTGTTCCATTCGGTGGATAGTACTTAGATCTAAGATTTTCTTGGGTTTGTTTAAGTCTTGAACTAAACTTAAACCTTATTCCAATCTTAATCCTTGTTTAAAATGTGTGACTTGTGAATTCAAGAATTCAACAAGACACATTTTTAAATCTTAAGAACTTTTCTTTAAAACTTATAGTTTTAAGAATTTGCGCGTTTTATATGTATACCTAAAAACGAGGTGTACAAAACGTATCACTAGGTTAAGAAAAACTTTATCTAGAGTAAAACTTACTTGTTTTATCTTTCTTGAAAAACTTAAAACTTATGTTAAACTTTTAATCCTTTTACGATTCATAGACTTGAATCATAAATCTAGTTTAACACACCTAGTTTTTCATATGTTTAATAATGAAATCAAACATTTACTTTGACAACTAGATTTCACCAAAACTTATGCCTTAACGACACACTTATAAACGTTGTGATCTTCTTGTGTAGCTCCCACTAGCTCCAACAATCATGATGGAACTTAAGCTAACACAATCACCGGTTTATACTTGGTGAAACTAATAAACTTATTATAGAAAAACTATATATAATAATTCTTAGTTTGTTTAAACCTTTCTTACACTTAACTTGAACTAGTTAAATATAGGTTCTTGTTATTCACACTTGATCATTAATCTAGTATATTACATGACTTGTAAAATACTTATATTATACTTGTATAATTACTAGTTATAATAACTTATAACTTTAGACACCTTATAATATATATAACTTTGTATATTTCTAGTTTATCATATAGTCTCAACTTGTACAATTTCTAGTTATAATGGAATCATAACTTTGTACTTTCTAGTTTTAATTATATAATCAACTTTACACAATGACTAGTTATATTATTATCCTTAAAGATCAAAATAACATTATCTTTTAATGTTCCATTTAATCTTGTATTTAATATATATATATACATAATTATTTCTTGTAACATCCTAATAAGAATATTACATCTAATTTATATATATTTTAACTTGAACTAATTAAAATACGTATAAACTACTTTATTTATTAAAATTCATTTTATCTTTTAAATATTTAAAATTCGAAACATAATACATAAATATAAATAAATACATCTTGTTAATTTCTTGAACTAGAAATTAACACTTCTTTTAATTCTCATTTATGAATCTAACCCTAATCTTGTTTTTGATCAACCAAAACTAGGGTTTTGACTTTCTTGATCAAAGACATTATTTATTAAAAAATTAATTCTAATCAATCATATTTAAACAGTAAACTTTGTTCAAATCCTAGGATAGATTATAACCTTAATAAATTTATTTAGACTTTTTAATTTAAACCTTTTAGACAATAAACTTTGTCTAGATTTCTAGGTTTAAAGAACTAGTTTCAATAAATCTATTAAAATAACAATTAAACCTATTAAACATAAACTTGTTTAATTATCTAGGTTTTAGATTATTATCCTAATTAATTCTTTTAGATCATTAAACTTAAACTAGTTTAATGTTCTAGGGTTCTAGATTACATCTAGGGTTTTCGAAAAATTCCTTAAAGTCTAGGAAACTTTTCCACCAATTAAACTAGGCTAGTTTAACAAACTTGGTGTCCAAGGAATCCCCTTGATCACGAAATCTTAAGAAAAGGAAAGAATCCTTTTTTATCAATTAAACCAAATCTTGGTTTAACTTACTTGATCCTAGATTTTGAAGATCATGTAATTAAGGAAAGAATCCTCTTGATCAAAATTTTTGACAATCTTGATCCTAGGGTTCTAGAATTTTCGAAAATAGCTAGGGTTAGGGAAAAGAAGCCTTTTGATCAATTAAACAAAGCTTGTTTAATGTTCTAGATCCTAGGGTTCTTTTTACCCATGTTCGAATTTTCTAGGGTTTTTTCTAGAATCCTTTTGACCAATCAAACTTAACTAGTTTAACATACTTGGTCCTAGGGTTCTTTACCCTATTCGAACTTAAAGAAGAAGAAGAAGAAGAAGAAGAAGAAGTTGGAACAAAAAAACTTAATTAAACAAACAAACTTTGTTAATCTAGTTTAGATCTCTAAACCACCTCTCTGATACCACTGAAGGGTTTCAATAGATACTGATTGACCACAAGGGTCAAACTCCTAGTTTACTTGGTTCGAACCATACTGACCAAGAACATGAACTTGTTCTTGACCGGTTAAAACCAACTAGCTAATTTAATCCCTAATGCGGAACTGAGATTAAACTTAATCCTTAAACCCTAAAGGATTGGGATCTTGGAAATCTAGATTAGATTAACAATGGAAGAAACCTTGTACGAAAACCCGAACACACACACACACTTGTGTGTGTTCGTCGACTACCAAGAACCCTAGGGTTCTTGGTTAGTTTCGGTCGAACAAGAGGGGAGAAGGGAGAAAAGGTTTTCTCAAAACATACCTTAATCTTGCTTAAGTTAGTCCACTGATGATGAACACAACGAGAAACCTTCTAGTTGGTTGATGCAATGAACTTGGATCTTCAAAGACTTGAAGAACACGAAGAACGAAGAACACAAGACTTGTGTTCTTCCCTCTATTCGGCCGAAACTAGGGAGAAGGGGAGGAGGGAATTCGTGTAATGTGTAAGGGGTTTTAGGGTTACCCTAAGCCTCTTATTTATAGATAAATAAGTTACGCTTAAAACCCTCTATTTTAATTAAGATCAAATCTTTAATTAAACTTTCCTTTTTATGTTTCCTTTCCTTATAGTTTATTATTCTTTTATTATTGTACTTAACTATTAAATGTCTAGTATTTATACACTAATAATTCGGTACCCATATACACGAATTATGTACTTGTATTTAATACTTTTAATAATTAATTATATAATAAACTTTATATAATTTATACAATAATATTATCCAATTACCATATGATTTAATTACTTTAAATCATATTATGGATAATCTGTAATTAACACATTGTATATTTACTCAACTAGTAAATGTACAAATACTTGTATTAATTAGTTAGATAAACTAATCTAGTAATAAGTCAAACTTGACTTAATACTTAACTTGATTCATAAATGACTTATTATGAATCAATCCTCTTCCAAGTATCATTACATATCTTACTCGTATTACATGCACTCACCGGTGTGACCCTTAAGTGTTTCGTAGGCATGGATGTATCATCATAGGTTGACTAACTGTGCACATAAATCCTTCACAATATTTCGGGATTAGCTACATTCCATGCTCTAAACTTTTAATTATATCAAGTGATGTTTTTGTATGTATCGCTTTGAAATCAATATGTTGGTATTAACTACAAACTATGCTTTATGCATCGAATGTAGGTTAGTGGTTATGTTTTCGTTTGTATCTTCTTTTCGAAGAAACTATGTGCATATACAAAAAAATCATAAATTATACTTCCTCCGTTTCAAAATAAGTGATATATTTTGGAGTTCATGGATTTTGTGGCAAAATATGATAACGAATGTTAATTAGATTAAATTGGATAGTTAGTGGAAGATGGGTCCCACATATATTGATTAGAGTGAATTTAATGATGTTTAAAAGTAAAAGTAAGGGTAAATGTGTCTTTTCACTATATTAAAAGAGATAGTTAGTGGGTGTGGACCCCACTACCTTTTCCAAATATGGTAAGTTTTTAAAGTGTATCACTTATTTTGAAACACCCCAAAATAGAAAGTGTATCACTTATTTTGAAACAGAGGAAGTATATAAAACTATCATACTTTCTTTAGGAAACAAAGTAATTTCGATATCCTATGGATCTCTATTTACCTGCTCAAATTCAATGGATATGGATAGATGATATAATTTTAAATGGATATGGATATGAACGGTGTAAATTTAAATGGATATGGATGTTGATATCGCATCATCTAATCCATATCCGATCCATTATCATCCCTAGTTCGAAATTGTGCACGACATACTTATAGCTTAATAATATGTTTACAAACATTTTTAAGATGTGGGCAGGTTTATCTACCATTCCAAATATTAAACCAAACTCTCATTTTAATAAGTTTTGATAATGATTGTATTAAGGGATGTCAGTAACAAACTATTACATGCATTAGAGAGTTGTATTTTTATTAATGGATAAGTGACACATAAAATGTGGATGGTAATTATTGATTAATGTATAAATTATAATGTTTTTACCTTAGGACTACCATTATCATTATCAAAAGGGAATTAATTCTTGCATCACATTTTTTGATTCGTATACCAAAACGTACAAGTAATATTACAAACTGTACAAACATATAAAGCAAAGTTTATGATATATGCATTAAAAAATGTGATGCATAAATTACCCCTTTATCAAAAATTTGGTCTTATAAGTTTGCTCAACGCGTAACTAACAAAAAGTAAACCCTCATGATATAAGTGGGCAGCGACCAAACTGTTTTGTGTTGCGTTCATGCGTTGTGTTGGCACATTTCCACTTAATTGCATGTCAATTTCATCACTCTCCTTTTATCTTTCAATTTTTAGGTAATTTGCTTTCTTTTAATCGTTTTTTATATCATGAGTATTATAGGTAAACTATATTGTTGGTCATGTTAATTAGTTTGACTACAATACAAAAATTTGATGTCTACTTGTTCGACTTACGTATTAGAGCTAGGTTTCTAGAAGTATACATGTTTTATTTTGAAAACTAGAGTGGTCGACTTCTTAGAGA
Source organism: Calendula officinalis (assembly GCA_963853835.1). Taxonomy (NCBI): domain Eukaryota; kingdom Viridiplantae; phylum Streptophyta; class Magnoliopsida; order Asterales; family Asteraceae; genus Calendula; species Calendula officinalis. The sequence goes on from OY970827.1 coordinate 62,761,159, forward strand.
GACGTATATTATTTGCTTTTCTGCGTAAATGTTTATAGAAAATAGAAATACATACTCTTTTCAAGAGTACATGGTTTTTGACAAACACAAAAGGTTACGACCATGCTCTTTTTCTTATTTGTACATATTGGCATAATTAGAAAGCATGTAATTATGATGTCGGACCTGACTAGTTATCATCCAACGTGGAATTACGTTTGTTTAACTTATGCCTTAATAAGCTACGGGGTATTTTTTTAACAGCAAAAGAAGACAACGGGTCGAGCTTCGGCAATGTCATCACCTTCCCGAGGATCTTCAAAACAACTATATTAAAAACTGAAAGCTAGCAAGAAGCTAACAATTACAAAAAACAAAGAAACAAACTAAACATGCAATAACAGGTTTCTAATCCATTCAACTCAAGTGATCTTGATGATCACATTAATTGGGAGAACCAATTAAATGAGAATAAAACTACGAGATAGTCTAAAATCTAAATATCTCCTAGAAACTTGAAAATATATCAAATACATCTCAAAATTTTATAAAAATTTGACTTCATTCAAAGTTAACTATATATTTTAGAAAATATCGATACATTAAATATATCTTAGACTACCCGTAAGGGGTAATCAAACCTAGTTTGGTCACCACTGTCACATCAGCAACATATTATTTTTTTCTCTTTTGACCAAACACATGACAAATCTCAACCAAACACACGTAGTAGGTAATCAAACTCCTCCCCCTTCGAAACCTACAACAGTCGCCCCAATGACCGAATGAGGCTTGGGGACGCGTCAAATATCATCTGATGGAGAGTGTCGATCGTTGGGCGGCCTCCCCTTACGGGTAGTCTTAGCCAGATGTGTGTTTGAGGATGTGCAAGGGGTGCCACCGCATATGGCCCACGTTTTAAAAGGGGCCCAATTTTTTATACATCTTGTATATATATAATCTTATAATTTTAATGTTTACTTAATAATCTAATAATATTAGAAAACCAAATTTTTTATATACATCTTGTATTTAGGGGATCACTTTTATCTATTCGCACAGGGCTTTCGAATCCACGGGAGGCCTCTTGTCTTAGCTTATGACCTGAGGTATAATTTAAACAAACCCTTAATACTATTCTTAAAACACATTATTTATTTACTTCAATTATTTGAAAAATACATGTTTCTCTACATTTCTCACGAGTACATTGATTTGATTAAAAGGAAGCGTTGGGTATCAAATACTGATCTCCGAATAAAGACTTTCTGCTTCTATGAACCATGAATAAATTATCTTTTTCAACTTTAGAAAAAATAACAAAAAAGAAAAGAAAAGAAAAGAACTTATCATGTTATCATAAAATATGTAAATATCACCGACAAGTTTTTAAGCTAACGGTATCTAAATTCTAAATATATTATGGTGTTCTTCGACCAAATTTGAATGTTCAAATTAAAGGTTTAACCGAGACAAATATAAAGTAAGTGAGTGTGTATGTAGTAATGTATGTTTTTTTACTAATAACAGTTCATAAGGCTGTCTTTATAAAAAATATTATATGTATAAAATATTTATATTTTCATAATGAATGAGTAATTCTTAAAATATAAAAGTTGATTATTGATTGATGTACAAGGAATATATGCCTTAATATCTTAATAACAACACTTAAACTATCGTTATCATTTTCAAATATATATTTTCGAAAAAATATATTTATCCATGACATATCTTTTAAAGATAAGATTATTGACCATGCACGTCCTCTTTGCCCATTATTGAACTTGTCTTTGTAAGAAAAGTTGGTTATAAGAAGAACGACTTTTGGGTTGAGTTTTACGTTACAAAACAAACTTCCACACTACAAATCTTGTAAAAAGTATGTCAAGGCAGTTTAGATATCTCGAATGTTTTCTTTTTTTAATGATCGATAAAATTTGTTCAAAATGTCTTCAAATTGACCAATTTTTTTTAAAAGAAAAATAGATTGTCAAATTGATGGAATAACGTTCAGACTAGAATCTCAAGCTTATCAATAAGTTAAGGAATTTGGTTTTTGTGAAGGTGATAATTTGTTATGGGTCGGAAGATTTGTGTTTGTTTTTGTTATTTAATATTTATACTTTGTTAGTGTAATTTACGCTCAGTACATTAGCTAACCGAGCACAAAAAAGTACCTACTCCTATGACTTCCTAATTTAAAAGAAAATGTTGGATACATGCTTTTCAGAAAAAATACAAGTATTACATTACATTACGCTTGACATCCTAATAGTACGTTATTTAATACACTGGTGACCTCTACTATTAAATTAAGTTAAATTTTTTTGAATAAATACTAGATTATATTTGTGAAATTTAATCAATTAATTGATTTTTTTTATCTATATTCTTCCACAAAAAATTAGTTTGTTCTACGCTTGATAACAGCTGCCATATATACAGCGAGCTTCGTATGTGTAGTAAATTCAAATAAACACTAATCCAACCGAAAATTCCAACTTCCCACCTGAAGAGGGCAATTTGCCCAAAAACACCTCTCGCGTACCCAACCGCACCTATAATTTATTCGGTTTCTCTCCTTTTTCACAAAAAAGCGTCGGTGGCAGATAAACAAACGACGCCGGAAAATCTTTCCGGAGTCTTCCGTGGGACTGTATCGCCTGGTTTCATAAGCCAATTAGGAAGGAGCTCTTTAATGGCGTACCCTTTTTAATTCTTGAATTCAAAAAATCAAAAGTCAAATCATCTTTACTTAATTACACATCTCTCTCTCCGGCTTTTGATATTTCGGAGCAGCAATAAATGTGATTCATGGTAAAAATCATCAAATCTCTCTGTTTTTCTCAGCATTTATAAAGTTCTCAACTATACCTATTTAATGATCCATCAAAGTCAAACATTCTCTCTCTCTCAATTTCAATTTCATTTCCGGCAACACAATTCACTGTTAAGAAAATAGTCAATTATGATTCATCATCTCCTCTTATTTTCCGTGATTCTAATAATCACATCAACATCTGCACAAGCCAACTGTAGTCGGGTTTGTGAAAATCACCCAAACCCGGTTTCATACCCGTTTGGATTTTCCGATGGTTGTGAAATTCGTCTTAATTGTTCAGACGCCGGAGAAATTCTTGTAGGGGAATACACCGTTCAGAATTTAACCAGAGATAACATAATAATTAATTTTCCGGCAAAATGCGATCGTCAGTTTGAAGAAATCCATCTGTTTAATCGCACAAACTTCGCGCTCAGTTCACGAAATGGATTGCTTTTAGAGAATTGTAGCTCGAATTTGAACGATTGTATGCTGCCGACTACTAAAGTTGAGAACCATTTTAATTTACAACAGTGTGATTCATCGAGAAATCTTAGCATGAATTGCTACTCGGAGGACACCCTAGATCCACAAGAATTCATGGATTTGAGTACACTTGAAGCCTCCGGTTGTCAGCTTTTGTTTTCGTCGGTGACGGTTGATTTGAACGGAAGCAGTTCACAGAGCTTGCCGGTGTCAATGGCGTTTCAGTTGCTGGAGTTGGGTTGGTGGGTTGACGGAAACTGCAGTTGTGATCGGAATGCTGTTTGTCGGAATGTTTTCTTTGAGAATCAGAGGGTGGGCCATCGGTGCCATTGTAATGAAGGATACGCCGGAGATGGATTCATCGCCGGTGATGGTTGCCGGAGAGGTAAGTTCCACCCACACCTTATGTTATTATTTTATTTAGGGGGTGTCTGGGAAAGCTTATTAAGAAGGCTTATTAGCTTATAAGCTTAATAAGCCCAAAAAAGCTTGAAATTTTGAGCTTATTAAACTAATAAGCTAATAAGCCCCATTAATAAGCTTTCCCAAACATGCCCTTAGCAAATTCTTTTTTTAACAAGGTTAATAGTAAATTATTTAAGTCTGGCTTTTAATATATTAATAAAAGGATATTAAGGTATGGATTATACTTTATTGTCTTAAGGGCCATGTCATTGTTAACAAATAGAACATGGTTTAAATAGAAATAAAAAAATAAATTGCAATGTAAATTGTATATAGCTTTATTTGTGCCTAGCTAAAAGTTGTAATGTATGATTCCGTGTGGAATTGCTAATTTGGACACTCAAACAAAAATTATAATAAAGTAATTTTTGTTATGCGGTTTAATTGCTACATATAAACATCTTCATTTCTTTCTTAAAGATCAACATCTATAAAAGAACGTTTACGTTTACGTTTACTTGAACTCGATAAACATTTTATATGAATAGTCATGATCGATATCTATAAAAAAAATATCAACATGCATCAAAATCTACATGCTTTTTAGTTAACAAACAAAATAGCAACAAACATTGATTTCATAACCTAATTTGTTTCTTGATTCTCTTAATATAAAACCAAAAAGCTAGGAATAAACTTTATTTAAGTTGCATATGGTGTAGTTATTTTAGAAGGAAAAGAAAATCATTTTATGTTTGGTTAACCTAATCCACAAAAAGTCAAAATTGTGACAGTAAGTTAAAGTATTAAACAATTAATCTCTTAAATGTTTAAAGTTTGTAGTCTAATGGTATTGGTAATTGATCTTTCCGTTCAAATCCTGCAATTGACAAAATTAAGTTAAATTTAAGAGCTGTAAAAAAAAGTTATAATTTTATGTCGAAAAATGATATTTAATCCTATTATTTGGTTCTACTCATACTCCTACTCATTTAATAGGATGACATGTGTTTTTCACTAATTCTTTCTCTTAATATTATCCATTGATTTTGACACATATTATCATCTAATGAGTAGGACTATTAGTAGGATCAAATGATAGAACTAAATACCATTACTATTTTATGTCGGGAGGGCCAGCAATGTTCCTATCATGGCTTTGGTCAAAGTATTTAAGTCGTCATATTAGAATTAATTAACTAACTGAAAGGGACTAAAGACTTTAAATTGGTACGATTTTTTTATTAGGCAGCATGCCATCACCAATTTACCATCTTCATCGGTTTTTAATCAAATCATTGATGGATGATTTAATTGCCTTTGACTTTGACTATGTCTTTGTTGCTTGCAAGTTGTGGAATGAATATGTGGACTTTCTTTTGTTTTGTTTAGACAAATATTAATGGAATATCTATCTTCTTGAATCATGTGGGACCTCCCCCATGTTAGTGGTAGGCTTGAATTAATAATCATATGAAAATTATAATAGAAGTCTTTGATGGTGGGTTGTAAGTAACTTCCTACGATGGTTTTGGTTGACTTTATTGTGTTTGTGATAAAAAAATGAAGAAAAATAAAATAAAAGATATCCCCGTTGTAGTCTATGTCTTGGGGTTCATAAAGCTTTTACTTGGGATCTCATTTGTATTTAACAGTTCAAAGAATTGAACCGAAATGAGAACATATAAATGATTGAATAGATGATGCTCGGAATTGAGCCTGACTGAGAACCGGCCGAAACCAGACTGAACAAGAACCAAGAAAGTTTACTTTTTTCGGTTTTTCTCGGTTTTGAACCGAACCGAACCGCTCATAACCAAACTGAGAATCAATTCTGCAAGAAAATTATTAACGAGAACCGAACCAGTATAGCTCGGTCAGTCATTCGGTGTAGTTCAGTTTGACAGTTCCGGCCGGTTCTCGGTCTAGTTTTCACATCCCTAGTATTAAGAGCGCCAAACTTGTGAATTTGATATGCCAATGATGTTGTTGATCCTAGGAGTTCAAGTTTGCTCTAAAGCTTCACTTATAGATGTTCTTTTTACCCTTTTTCGTATACTCGATAAACGAAATACGATTTGAAGTCGGTACATCGTAAAATATTACCATAAAACTCTACTAAATACGATATTATGTATAGTTTATTATAAAGTCCAAGGCATCAGACAGACAAATTGTGCTCTTTTCTTGAATCCACAAATGATTGATGATTTAAACTCACTCAATTAAATGGCATACTAAAGTACTAGCCTATCATGATTAATATTAGATTAAAACACATGTACTTGAAGTATATGTTAACATTAAGTTAGTCAACATTTGAATGATTTATAACATCTATATATTGCTGTCTTACCATTGTCGTCTATACTGGTTTTGTCAAGTATTAACTGCTAGATAGATAATATAGTGTACGTTTATTATATGACCAAAACTCAATTCTATAGACGAGCTTAAGGTCCAGTATGGTTTGTTATGTATCTTTGTAATTTATATATAGTGATCACTAATACACTTATGCCTACGGGGTTTTCATCATTTTACATTAACTTGTTACAGTCAAGGATTGCGGCGCTTCACGATACATGTCTGGCGATTGTGGTGGAACCACAAGAGTAGGCGTTCTTATCGGAGGTAAATTTTGATACAAATCGTTTCGCAAGCATTTCATCGAACACTTTAATCAAATACATTTTCTTAGGAATCTTTGCTGGAGCTTCTTTATTGTCAACCCTAGCACTCGTTTGCTACTGCCTTAAAAAACGAGCGGCTGCAAGAAACCAACGAATCACAAAACGCCAATTTTCAGAAGCAACGGGCAGCTTCAATGTCCCTTTTTACCACTACAAAGAGATTGAGAGGGCTACAAATTCCTTCTCAGAGAAACAGAGATTAGGTGTAGGAGCATACGGTACAGTTTATGCTGGAAAACTAAGTAGCAACGAGTGGGTAGCTATTAAGAAAATCCGACATAGAGATACAGACGGAAACGGGCATGATCAAGTAATGAACGAAATCAAACTTATATCAACTGTAAACCACCCGAATCTAGTTCGTCTTTTGGGATGTTGCCTTGAAAAAGGCGAACAAATTCTTGTATATGAATTCATGCCAAATGGAACGCTTTCACAACATTTACAAAAAGAAAGAGGAAAAGGTCTTCCATGGACCGTAAGACTCACGATTGCAACCGAAACCGCACACGCGATTGCTCATCTTCATTCGGCTATGAACCCACCGATTTATCATAGAGACATCAAGTCTAGTAACATACTTCTAGATTACAATTTTAACTCAAAAGTTGCGGATTTTGGTCTTTCTAGACTCGGGATGTTAGATGACTCACATATATCAACCGCCCCACAAGGGACCCCGGGGTATGTTGACCCACAATACCACCAAAACTTTCATCTTTCTGATAAAAGTGATGTTTATAGCTTTGGCGTTGTTCTTGTGGAGATAATAACCGCTTTAAAAGTCGTTGACTTTTCACGTCATCATAGTGAAATAAATTTGGCGGCTTTAGCTATAGATAGAATCGGGAAAGGTTGTGTGGATGACTTAATAGATCCATTTTTGGAACCGAATAGAGACGCATGGACACTTTCATCAATTCACAAAGTTGCTGAGCTGGCGTTTCGATGTTTGGCGTTTCATCGAGATATGAGACCATTGATGATGGAAGTTGCAGACGAATTGGAACAAATTAGACTCAGTGGGTTGAACACGGCTGATGATGAAGTCATGATGACATCATCATCAGTTGTGTCGGTTTCTTCATCACCATATAACGGTAGTGAGAAATCAATAGGTGGGACAATAAAAAAAGTGGTGGCAATTGGTAGCCGTAGGATTAATGTTCCTCGTGTGATGCCCGATTGTTTGAAGAAAAAGGAAGAAGAAAAAGATTGTTCACCGGTTTCTATTCAAGATCCATGGTTAAGTGAACAGAGTTCACCTTCAACTAATAGTTTGTTAGGTAATGTTGTTAGGTGAAAGTGAATATAAAACATATTAGAACAAATTGTTATATCTTTTTACATTACATTACATTACATTTTTGTGTGGTGTGGATGTTTGATACAAGTAATTATTATAATTATTACTACCTCCGTATCAAAATAAGTGATACATTTGAAGAATTGCGGTTTTTGAGGCAAAAGATTAAAAAGTGGTTTAAAGTTGATTAAAGTGGATAGTTAGTGGATAATGGGTCCCACTTCTTTTGGATGTAGTGATATTAATAATGTTTAAAAGTAAAAGTAAGGGTAAAAGAGTAATTTTACTTTATTAAAGTAGATAATTAGTGGAGAATGGGTCCCATTTTTTTACCAAATAAGGTAAGTTTTGGAAGTGTATCACTTATTTTGTTCCACCCTAAATAGAAAGTGTATCACTTATTTTGATACAGAGGTAGTATTTTGTATAACATAAATGAATTTTTTAACCGTGACTTCTTGGGTCGGATACTTGGTGCACTTTTCGGGCTTCAGCACTTGAGAACTGCCCAACAACTCGGGCATGTGGGATGGATGGTTTTCGGGTAGCAAGTGCATCAACATTTTCTAGGAAGTATTTTTTGGGCAGCTTCCCCACAACGTTTCCTTCTTCATTACCATTTTCATCCAAAAATGCAAAATGCGGAATACCCTCGACACCAAATTCGTCTAGTTCTTGTTCCCATTTTGTGTTGTCAACATTAAGCATGACAAAATTTACTCGGTCCCTAGTTTTAGAGCAATTTATTGACTAATAAGGTCAAGAGAAAAGAAAAAAAAATGGAATATTAAATGCAAAAGTGAAATAAAAAAGAGATTTACTTGTATTGTTGCTCGACTTTGTAAACATCTGGAGCTAATTCACGACATACCTCACACCAGTCTGCATAAAACTCCACAACTGTTGGTTTCCCATTTGAAAGTGCCTATAAATAACCAAAAACACAATTTGTTTGTTCTCATGTTGGCTGTATAAGATGTAATATAAGAAAGAAAACATCTAAAACGATGTATAATTGTATCACAAAATCAAAAGTAACCTGTTCATAAGGCAATGCTGCAGCAGAAAGGTCCTTCAAAGAAACACCAAAATCAAGTCTGCCAGATAAGAAGAGACCAACTGCTCCAACAACAGAAACTATAGCAATTCGCCGGTTCAGGCTTTTGTTTGGCAGTTCTGGAAATCCTCCACCACTTGGAATTTCACCACTCTTGTTATCTTTATCCGTACCAGACTCTACAATCAAGTTTTTCTGCATTTAATTAATCAAACAGGAAATTCAAAAACTGTTGGATAGAAGCAGAAAACAGGGAAACCCTAGATAAATTGATGAAATTGTGATGGCGGGATGAAAATTGGAGTGGCGGGATGAAAACAGGGAAACCCTAGATAATGGAATCGGTTGTGTTAGATTCAGTTTGACAGTACAACCTCTGGTACCTGAGCCTTCTATTGCGATAATGAACGGATGGATTTACGAAATGAAGAGATTCTATGGCGGGATGAAAATTGGAAGGCCGGAATTTATGGAGACCGACGGGATTTGAAGCTAAACGAGCCATCGGACTTTCTTCTACAGTGGCAGGGGAGTTGAAATTTTCTGTACTGCAAAATTACCGTTTGGTTGGAGAAAGATAGTTGTTACGTGTGATGCTTGCAGATAAGATAGATAGATATTAAGCATTCGGACTTGGGCCTGTCGTTACGTGTTTGGGCTCAAAATATATTCTATGGCCCAAAATTGTTAAAACTTTTAAAAAGCTTAAAATAAAAAGGATAACGTCTTAAAATGATTAAATTTTGATAACATTTTTGTTTTTAGCCATTTAACTTTTTTCAATACTTTATCTTAGATTTCCATTTATTTAATGTTTTAACCCCTAAATTGTACTCTCTCCGTCCCATAAAAAAAAATTCTCATTTCACTTTAATATAAATTTTGAGGTGATAGTTAGTGGTGTGGTCATTAGTAATAAATTTTTTTTTTGCTTTTGTCGGTTTTTCTTTTGATATTTTACGTGGCTCTATCATTATTATTTTATATTTTAAACTTTCATATCAATCATCATTACATATGAGTGAAATAATATATGATTTCTCTATTTTTATCTCTTTTAACTTTTATTTCAAACTTTGTTTGATTATAAGATAATTTGTTAACATTGATTATTATTTGAGCTTTGTACAACGAAATCAAGTCAACTTGATTATAGAGTTAGTTGTTCATGTATAGTTGATGAAAAGTTTTTTCTAATAGTGTATAAATATTGTTTTATGTAGTGATATCAATATATTGGTTTATAAATATGATGTGTATTTTTACAATTCTGATGTAAAGCGCAGGTACAACTTCTTATTTAACTCATTTTGCAACAGATTTAAGAGATATTCTAAAGAATGAAAAGATAGAGAAAATTTTATAAGAACCTACAGAAGCTTATTTTTTAAAAGGTTTTTCTAACGTATTAATTTAATGAATCAATTATTATATAGATATACTATATTAAATAACATTAATCAATTATATTTATTATCAATTTAAAAGATATATTAGATATGATTTTTTATTTAATGTAAATAACTACTTAATTAAATTCACATGTATGCCACACATACACTAGAAAAAAAAAATCATTTTCAAATAGTCAATTTACAAACCACGAGTAAGGGGGTGTTTGAATTGTTTTTTTTTTTTTTTGGATACAACACGTATAATTATGTAAAATAGTGTTTTGATTTGATTATATTGTTTGATTTAATTAATAGGCTTTTTTTTAATGAATCATAATCTACTTTTAAATCCACTTATGTTCATTATGGGATTCGAAACCTGGACCTCAAGGTTGGGGCAAATACTTTTACCATTAAGTCATTGGCCCTTTTCAAAACGCAATAGGCATCACACAACATGCTTTTCCAAAACACCATTTGGCGGCCCCAAAACATAAATAATTGATTATTTCAGATTTTTTTTGCTAAACACACATTAAATTATTTTTGTTTTCAAACGTAATAAGCAGACCCAAAACACAATCCTAACACCTTTTAAGACTTAAAATAAAATTAACTGACATAGAACTCAATATAAGCCACTGATTTACAAACGCCAATCAGAAAAGGGATTTTCTAATATGTGCCCCAGGGCCATATTATAGTAAATGCTAAATACTATTTTATGCCTATGCATTTAATACATCATAAAACATTCATTTTCAATTATTTTTTATGATAAAATCGGTATAATACAATAATATTAATGACTAATCTATATTATTATACTCTAATTAAAGAAATTGTAGTTTATTAAAATTTATTATTATATGTCATGGGACTACAAATCAATCAGAAAATAACAACAAAAACTATAAACCGCAACTTAATTACCTTACATCAAAATCTCATTAACTTTCAGCTGGTCCTAATATTCCATTAACAACCGACGTAGCAACCAAAACCCCAACCACCTCCGCACCGGCGACCACTCCCGCCTGAGTCAAACCACCTCCAAATCCAAAATTAACCTCCGTCTCAATCTCCTTCTCCGCCGTCTCAATCCCTCTCTCCGCCGCTTCAATTCCTTTCTCCGCCGACTCTATCCCTTCCTTCACGATCTCCTCCGCTTCCTCCTCTGCCTTCATCAGCTTCTTCCTCAATCCAAACAGTCCTATATCTTCCGCCATGGACGGCATCTCCATTGCCGTCACTGCCGTTGTTGCTGTCATGAGAAATAATAGCTGTCTCCGGCTATGACCGTCAAATTGAATTGACGGAGGTGTGGCTTTAGAACATCGTGGTTTGTAGGCGGCGATAGCGGTTACCCGTCCTGAACTCCGGCGAGGGATAAGGCTTAGCAGTAGATTCGAGCTTGTGCAAGACATGGTTGATGTGTCTTACTCTGCAAAGAAGCTACTGATCAGATTTTGCAAATTATGTGGCCAAATAAGATACTCACTCAGATCAGCTAAAGTGTAAATTACGATATTGCCCTTTGAGGAAACGTGATGACGTAGCCTGATGTTATTGGTTCCATATTCACTTTTTCCCTTTACGTTTTTCATACTTTAGCCACCAAAGTATACTACAGTATTATTTATACAAATTGATCACTAGTTTAGTTTACTTTTTTTTTTTTTTTTTTTTTTTTGTCATTTTGATAGCGCTTTGCTAGTGATCAATTTATTTGTACAGTGTGCTACAGAGTATCTGTTCCATTACTATAAATTGAATATTTTAAATTTTGTAATCGCCAATGAAACACAAAATAAACTATTTACAGGTTTAGTCGATACATAAAACATATTGTTTTAGTCCAAAAGACTTGGGCTATGAAATAAGACTACGTGTCGTTTAAAGTTGGGCCTATGATATACGCATAGGCATAGCCACATTACACAACATGCACTTATATTAAGTTATTAACACATTTTTATTCCTTTAAGAAACAGCCTTTATGAAACTGGAATTAATTTCTACACCGGCCACATCTTTTGATATTTATATCATGTGGTTTTGACTTTTGATTTTGTATTTGGCAATGAAATGAAAAATCAAAAACCCTAACTAGTTATATCGAGAGAAAAAAACGCTATCCATGTTTATTTTCTTGGCTTAGTTGTTCGTTTTTCCTACCTTTGCCAACGAGGAAAAGTAAATACGAGAACCAAGTCCGTGAGGTTTTTAGTGGAGATGTTATAGTTAATATTGACATGGGTGACTTTGAGGATGTGCAACAGGTGCAGTCGTACAAGGCCCATATTTTGGAGGGGGCCCAATTTTTTATATACATCTTATATGTGTAATCTTAAAGTTCTAAGCCAACTTAATAAATTAATCTAAAAAAATTAGAAAGTCCAATTTTGTTTATATACCTTGTATTTAGGGGCCCATTTTCTTATATTCGCATAGGGTCTTCAAAATCTCAGAGACACCCCTAAATATTGAACACATAACACTGAGCCTAAACGATGAGCAACCTAAACAATCTTAGGGGTTGTTTGAATTGTGTTACTTGTGACTGATTGTTGCTATTTAACTGAGTAAGAACTTTTCTAGGCCGGATAAATATGATAGTTTGGACCGCGTCCAGAGAATTGTGAAGAAATCTAATATTTAGACTCAGATCAAGTCCGAAATTCAACCTGGTCTGAAGCTTGGACTAGCAAATCAAATCACTATCGAACATGCATCATTAATTATGTTGTTAATAATTGTGTTTATCTAGTTTATACCAATAGTCAATAAAATTGGTTTGTTAAAATATTAATAAGTGGAATAGGAACCAACCAAAGGACAATAGTTTGTAAAATTAGCATATTCAATATGCCCTTATACCATTAATTTTTTTTTTTCCTTTGTACCGTCTTATATTAGATAAAAAATAAAAGTTAATGGTGTTGTAGTGATAACTGATAGGAGTTCCAAATGATTTCCTATAGATTATATGTTTGATTATTCACTGAGTAAACATTTAGATGCTTAGGTAAAGGTTCTAAAACGGTTATGACAACGATTAGGTCACGTATATCACAAGAATAAGCGCAACCACCCCAAGAGAATCATTACAATGCAAATACCTTTAGAAAATAAGAATGAGATAAAATGTTTTCTTAGATACTTGTCATTTTTTAATTGATCAATAAGCATGTGCTTAGTCATCACAGGAGTCTAGATTACCCAATCCTAATCCTAATCCTAATCCTAAACGTCTCATGTTTAGTTCAGCATCCAGTTACCTATAATTATCATTAAATTTCAAACACTGCCAAAATAAACAAAAATCCAAAGAAAAAACAAATAACTTATTATAATTAATATGTTTACAGCAAATCCACCTATGAAAATCGTTATCTTCACCATCTACTAGGCACAACTTAGGTCGATTTTACCAAAGTCTCGGTATTCTCTATATTCTATAAAAGTGGACAATTCGTTAAGAGTAGCTACAAACAACATCATATATTAGACCACAAAACTTCAAAAATAAAATAAAATAATAACAAAATGTGTTTCAGGGTTGAGTGCAAGAAATGTGGAAATTACGGTTGGAGTGGTTGTGGGGAACATCTCAAAATGGTGTATGCGGGCATAGAAAAGGGTAAGCATTGCATGTGTCGTTCATGGCCTGGGGTTGTCATCCCTACCGCCGATAAAGCATCTGATTCCATCACCACCACCACCGGCACCACCTCCACCACAAGTAATCTTAGTTTTGCATTTTTATTAAAGTTAATTTCATAAATGCCAATTTAACTAACAAAATGTTGCAATTTCGATATATTTTGTTTCAAATTCCATATTAAGTATTTTATTTACCATTTTATTATACGGAAGGTCTTTTTAAAAGAAAAGAGAGTCACAAAGTTGCAACTTTATAAAGGACTGTCCATACAATAATATGATAAATAAATGACTTACTTTGGAACTTTGAAAAAGAAAATTACCAAAATTACTAACATATGGTTAGGTAAAATGTTACATTTATTAGTTTTATGCTGGTAAAGCACTTCAATAATTAGTGACTGAGATTTTACACATAGTAATACCCTTTCATTTTTAGTAACATTTTTTTATGTGTTACTAAATAATAATTTTCTTGTAATTAGCTCATATATCACACAATATAAATTTTACAGCTAACTATACAATTATTGTGAGATTTCTAAGTCAAACCTGCAAGCCATCTTCTTTGATAATGGTGATTCATAAATGGCAACTTCAACATTTCACACCATGAAATCATTAAATGTTTGCTGTAGATTTAGTGGCTAGTTTTTACTATAAATAAGGGATGTAATCTCAGTTGTAATGCACCACCAAACAGATAGTGTTTAGAGAGTAATACTTAGAGTGAGTATTAACTAGTGGGTTTGTTTTTCTTTCGTAATCGTTGAGTGTTTAAGTGTTTTCCTTTGTAAAACTATCTCAATATCGAATAGAAGTGTTTTTCAATCCCAACAAGTGGTATCAGAGCTTGGTTTAAGCTCCCGGGCAGCCACTAAAAACACCCTCTGTTTTTTGGTCAAAATTTCTTGGTCTCGGATTTGAGTTCTGAGCATACCGTTGGAAAGGTCTCGTTCCAAGGATTCCGAAAATATATTTTTTGGAATTTTTCGACCACCGGAAGGCTTCGAAAACGTCGGTCAAAGTTTTCTCTCTCTTCGGTCAAAACGCCGGAATTTCCTGCCGGAAAAACCAGTTGCCGGAGAAGAAGGCTGACATCATCAGTGACATCAGCAGTGACGTCATCTTTGACAAGAAGTTCTGAAAAATTGCAATTTTAGTCCCTCAAGTTCTGAAATTCGCAATTTAGCCCCTGAACTTCCAAAAATTACAATTTTACCCCAAAAATTCTGAAAAATTCAGTTTTTACCCCTGAAGTTGCGAAAATTACATTTTTGCCCCTTGAAGTTGCGAAATTGTAATTTTAGCCCCTAAACTTCAAGAAGAGTGCATTTTGGCACTTATTTTTCAGAAAATGTTGTAATTTTTGTCCATATTCTTCCAAAGTATTTCAGTTTGATCCAATATCTTTAAAAAAGGTTACAAGTTAGTGTATGCCCAAGTATATGCCAAAAATGACCACACCGAGTACCCTTCAAGTTATAGATGAAGTTGTTCAAAGAAGCGGGAAAGATAGTAGTGTTACTTTACACTACCCAATGCTTACAAAAATGAACTACTCGGTATGGGCTATAAAGATGCGGGTGAATTTGCAAGCACAAGGAGTGTGGGATGCAATTCAAAATACGGGAGTGGAAGAAAGGAAGGATCGGATGGCTCTTGCAGCTATCTATCAAGCAATTCCAGAGGACGTGCTCTTAATGTTGGCCGAGAAGGACACGGCTAAAGAAGCATGGGAAACGCTTAAGACGATGCACATGGGAGCCGATCGGGTAAAAGAAGTCAAAGTACAAACCTTGAGAAGTGACTTCGAGGTGATCCGGATGAAGGATAATGAATCGGTGGATGATTTTGCTATGAGATTGAATACTATTGTGACTGGTATTCGATCTCTAGGTGAAAAGATCGATGAGATCACGGTGGTAAAGAAGTTTCTTCGAGCCGTCCCGGCGCGGTTCATGCAAATTGTTACGTCTATCGAACAATTTGGCGACCTAAAGAACATGACGGTGGAAGAAGTTGTGGGTCGACTCAAGACTCATGAAGAGAGACTCCGAGGTTACGGAGATCAAGAAGGAGGACCTTCTCTGTTGCTCACACACGCCGAGTGGGCAACTCGGTCCAAGAAAGACGAGAGGAACTCGTCGAACACCTCAAGAGGAAGAGGTGGATATGGATCCCGAGGCCGAGGAAGAGGCCGAGGACGTGGACGCGGCCAAGGAGGTGGTCGTGACACCAATACAAACCGGAATGACCATAATCCTGCCCGAAAGGATAGAGGTAAGATTAAATGTTTCAATTGTGAAAATTTCGGTCATTATGCATCGGGGTGCCCGAACAAGAATCGAGGTGAGGAGGTCAACCTCACTCGAACTGATAACGGAGATCCCGTTTTGCTGATGGCAATAGCACAAGAAGACAAACCTGGCAAGGTATCGCTACAGGAGAAGATTTGTGTTAGCCTTCTTGCATCAGGAGAAAATCGAGTGGATACCGGAGTTTGGTACCTCGATAATGGTGCAAGCAACCACATGACCGGAGATCGTTCAAAGTTCTACAAGCTAGAAGAAACCGTCTCAGGCCATGTGAAATTTGGAGATCATTCGACCGTTGGTATTTTGGGAAAAGGGTCGATTTTACTCGATTGTAAAAAGGCGACCAACGAATCCTTGATGAGGTATATTTCATCCCGAAACTTAAAAGTAATATTATTAGTCTTGGTCAATTGACTGAGGACGGTTATCGGGCTGAATTAAATGGGGATTTGTTAAGAGTGTATGATCAAAGCAACACTCTACTTTTGAGGGTTAAAAGATCCCCAAACCGGTTGTATAAAACTCTCTTGAATATTGGTAGATCAACTTGTCTTTTAGCAGCAAAGGACGAACCAGCTTGGGTATGGCATTCTAGACTCGGTCACGTTAACTTCTCCGCCTTAAAGAAGTTGACAGAGAAAAATATGGCAACCGGAGTCCCGAAGATTGGACACCCAAATCAAGTGTGTGAAGGGTGTGTACTTGCCAAACAAGCCAGAATTCCGTTCCCTGATCAAGCAAGTTTTCGAGCTCAAAAGCTTCTCCAACTTGTCCATGCGGACTTATGCGGTCCGATTACACCTACGTCTATTGGAGGGAGTAAGTATTTTCTCCTTTTAGTAGACGATTTTAGCCGGTGGATGTGGGTTTACATGCTACCGGTGAAGTCTGAAGCTTTGAATGCTTTCAAAAAGTACCAGTTGATGGTAGAGAAAAGTTCGGGTCATAAAATAAAGACACTACGCACAGATCGAGGGGGAGAGTTTACCTCAAAGGAGTTCACTTTATTTTGTGAAGAAAATGGCATCAAAAGACACCTCACGACGCCACATTCGCCTCAACAAAATGGAGTTGTAGAGAGGCGAAACCGAACCGTAATGGAGATGACAAGGAGTCTTCTCAAAGGAAGGAATGTTCCAAAAGAATTTTGGGGAGAAGCTGTTAGACATGCGGTCTATCTTCTCAACCGTTTGCCGACGAAGGCACTACCCGAAATCACCCCGTATGAAGCATGGTTTGAGAAAAGCCAAACCTTGGGCATCTAAAAGTTTTTGGTTGTGTTGTTTATGCTAAACTTGTAGGTGGTAACCTGAAGAAACTTGAAGATAGAAGCAAAAAGATGGTGTATCTTGGTGAGGAAGATGGAACAAAATGAAACACCTCAAATTTTAATACAAAATATTGGCCAAAATAAAACATTTTATAAATAGAAGAACATCCCCAAATTTGGATTTACAAAAACCTTGGTATGAAATTAGAGTATAAAAGTAGGTGTTACAAAATAGATCATAACCAAGCTAAGACTAAATCCAATCTAGTGTTCTTCTAATCTAGGTCCCGCATCTCTATCCATGCGTACATAAGCCTTCGATCCTGAACCTGAGGACATAGCAAACAAAACAAGGAGTACGTGAGACAAAAACGTCTCGTGAGCTACATGGGTTTAGACCCGATAATAAAATGAAATGTCACGTTTCATATAACCAATCAATATACATATATTTATATATATATATATATATCCAACTATCCAGTCTAGTCACCTTAGTGTGACCCTATCAACCTTGCTTACCTGGCAATCACGTCTAGCTATCGGGTTGCCCCCGAACTAGCTAGAATCACATACATATCTAGTTATCGGGTCGCCCCCGAGCTAACTAGAAACAAGGTATCGGCAAAAGGATCGCCCACGCTACCGATACATGCCTTGCCCACCGGAATACGTCCAATGAGTAAGACTACTAACGTGGAAGAGTCGATGGGAATGTAACGACCCGAATTTTGTAAATAAATAAATTGTACAAAAATATGTTAAATAAGGATAATTCGTTTAAAGAATGTAGGAATTGGTTTCGTGTCGTTTGGATGCCGTACGAGAAAGTTATGGGCGAAACCGGGTCGAGACATAAATGGAAAAGTGCAGCCTCAGCTGCTCTAGGACTTCGCGGCGCGAAGAATGGATGGCGATCGTGAACTCGGTACAGCGATTTGGGTCATTTATCGCGAAGTAGTTCCCGGACCGGTAACGATCGCGAACTATGCGAGTGGGAAAGAGTTCGCGTCGCGAACTCTGGTAGCGATCGCGAACTTTGGGCGTTACCAGCATTTAAGACGGGAATCTTCATTTATTACACACATAAAACCCTAGTTTTTCCCCCTCATTGTGTGTGAACGATTTCTGGAGCATAAGGGTCGTTTGGAGCTTAATCTTCATCAAATCTTGGTGATTCTTGTTCCTAGTTGAAGATCTAAGGTAAATCTCCATCTCTCTTGTGTTAAAAGTCTTAGATTTGAGTATGGAAGCTTGAATCATAAACCCTAGTTATGGATTTGTTCATGAATGGTTAAATGGAAGTGAAATAACTTAGATCTATGGTATTTTAACAAGGAAAATGTGGTCATGTTATGAATACATGAAAATATGGTGATTTATGAACTTAGGGTTTGGTAATTTTGGGGAAAATGGTGCTAGTAGTTAACTAGACTTGGATTATGTAGTTGGTATTGATAAATGATGCAACCATTGTATTGGTTTTGATAATAGGTTATCGGTTTGTGGATTTGAGGCATTCAAATATTGAGAAGTGATATTGGTGTTCAAGGAACACAACTTTTGGATAAACTTGGCTAAGGTGAGTACATGTGAACTTTCAAACTGGGTACATAGCTAGTAAATGTTTTTATGATTAAATGATTTTTATCGAGTCTTTAAGTAATTTAGTCATTTATGTGATATATGATGAATTGCTTGTATGATGGTTAAATGAATGATTGAATAAGAAAAGATGGAGCTATAACGATGAAAGTTAAGTGATGATGATGATGATGATGATGATGATGATGATGTCCCTAGGGCCGTAGTAGATTGGAGGCATTCCGGTTATTACGGTACCTTAAGGTTCGTGGTAGATTGGAGGCATTCCGATTACCCAATACCTATGAGTCCCGGTAGATTGGAGGCATTCCGATTACCGTGGAAATGATGGTCTTGATAGATTGGAGGCATTCCGATTATCTTGACATTGCCCAATGATGAAAGTGATAAAGTGACCCAAAACAAACTTAGTAATATTATTTTAAGATTAAATGATATTATCTGACTAAATGTTTATCGGGTCTAAAACCCATGTATCTCACGAGGCAATTTTGTCTCACGTACTATGTTTGTGTTTTTGCTATGTACTCAGGTTCGGGATCGAAGATCTAGGAGGCCCGTTTAGAAGAGGCCTTGTTGAGATTAGCTCGGTGTTGATGATTAGAGTCCTTATCCTATGGTTAAGATATAATTTGTAACACCGTTTTTGTAAACTCTGATAATCTCGAACAGGAAACCTTTTCGTTTTTTGTAAAACCGGTATTTGACACCGTTGCAATACTTTGTATTTTGGATTAAATGTTATTTAAATGTTGTTTTGAAAATTGAGGTGTTACAACTTGGTATCAGAGCTATAGTTTAAGTGAACTAGGTTGAGTTGACCATCCTAGACTTAAACTGAGCTAGTAGGACCGTAGGTTCCATAGGATACTTATGAAATGGCTATTGAGACCTTAAGTGTAGGTTCATTAGGGTTGACCTTAAGGGAATAGGTCATGTTGGATGTGGAACGGTCAATGCCACCGTTACTTTGATAAATTAACTTCTAAATGGTTGATGTCTTATTATAGCAAAATGGTGAGAACTAGAAGTGCAAGAGGCCCACTTGATCAAGGGCAAGATTCGAATAACATTGTTGAACCGGTATTTGGTCCTCCACCTCGGGATGAAGTGGAGAATTCGGGTGTTGAAAGGAACACTCACACCCCGGTCACCGTAGAACACCTCCAAACTATGTTCAATCAAATGAGGGACATAGTGAACGAGGATGTGAACCGACTTCTCAATGAGCATAGGGCACGTGAAAGGCGGGAGGAATCTCCACCCCGCACAAAGAGCAAGTCAAGTAGTGTTGCTCAAACTGAGAAATCATCAACGGAAGAAGATGAGAGCGACCCCGAACCGAGGGAAAGGAATGGGTGCACGTATAAGAACTTTATGGCTTTTAAGCCCGATAACTACTATGGTAGCTCCGAACCGAAAGTCACGATCCGTTGGATCCGTGAAACCGAACAAGTCCTTGAAGCTAGTAAATGCAAGGAATGTGATATGGTAATCTATGCTTCTCGTTTATTGAAAGATGAAGCCCTCGTGTGGTGGGACACCATGTATGAAACGTTGGGAAAGAGGGCGGTGTACAAGATGACGTGGGATGAGTTTGTGAAACGGTTGAAGGCAAAGTTTTGCCCCGAGAGAAACTTAGAAAAACTTCAAGAAGAGTTTGTTCATTTGAAGAAGGGTGATTTTAGTGTCGATGAGTACACTAGGAAGTTCACGGGGTTAATCCCGTTTGTGATCAAATTGTATCCGGATGAGAGATCCCGAATTGTTCGGTATGCCAATGGACTCCCGTGGGAGTACGAGTTGGAAGTAAAGAGGGCCGCCACACTAGATGAGGCTATTAGTGCGGCAAGGAATGTGGAGGAAGTGGGCCAAAGGAGAATCAACGAGAGGCCAAAGTTTGAAAAGTTTGAAAAGAGGAAGTTTGAGGGGAGCTCGGGTTCGGTGAAGAGGGGAAAGTTCACCCCGACCTTCTCTAAACAAACAAGTGTGGGTGCTTGTAAGAAGTGTGGCAAGGACCACAAAGGAGAATGTTTGGTGGATACAAAGTCGTGTTTCAAATGTGGAAGACCGGGGCATATGGCAAGGGATTGCCGGGCCAAACCGTTGGATGAAATCGAGTGCTATTCGTGCCATGAAAAAGGGCACTATAGCAATGCATGCCCGAAGAAGGGAAGTGAGACCATGGTGTCGACCGCTCAAAAGAGAGCGTAGCCGACGAAGGTCAAGGGACGGTCCTTCTAACTTACCCGAGATGAAGCCAAAGAAGTCCACGATGTCGTTTCAGGTACCCTACTCGTAAATTCTATTCCCGCCCGGATCTTATTTGACTCGGGTGCTACTTATTCGTTTGTGTCACATGATTTTGTTGTGGTGTTGAATGTGCCGTTAGAACTCCTTGATGAAATTTATGATATAGAAATTGCGGATGGTAAAACCTCCATAGTTCAACATATGTGTCGAAATTGTGAATTGGAAATAGATGGGAGAAAGTTTAAGGTGAATTTATTACCCATGGAAATTGCGGGTTTTGATATAGTTATAGGTATGGATTGGTTGGGTGAGAATCAAGCAAAGATTTTATGTGGGAAGAAGATAGTCTCGATTAGGACTCCCGACAATGAAAAAGTTTATGTGTATGGTGAGAGACGACACCATCTACCATGTCTTATGACCGCGGTTAAAGCTAGGAAATGTTTAGCCAAAGGATGTTCGTCCTTTTTAGCATATGTATTAGATGGAAGGAAAGAGAAGAAGTCGGTGGAAAATGTAAAGGTGATTCGGGATTTTCCCGAGGTATTTCCCGATGATTTACCGGGATTGCCACCGGATAGGCAAGTAGAATTCCGTATTGATTTAGTTCCGGGAGCGACGCCGATAGCTCGTACTCCATACCGATTGGCTCCCACCGAAATGCGGGAATTGATGTCCCAATTGCAAGAATTGCTCGACAAAGGATTTATTCGTCCTAGCTCGTCTCCATGGGGTGCGCCCGTATTGTTTGTTAAGAAGAAAGACGGTTCAATGAGAATGTGCATTGACTACCGAGAGTTGAACAAGATGACTATTAAGAACCGGTACCATTGCCTAGAATCGACGATTTATTTGATCAACTTCAAGGTGCCGACTATTTCTCGAAGATTGATTTGAGATCGGGTTACCATCAAGTTCGAGTGAAAGAAGGAGATACCGAGAAGACGGCGTTTCGTACACGTTATGGGCATTACGAGTTTTTGGTGATGCCATTTGGGTTGACTAATGCACCGGCCATTTTTATGGATCTTATGAATCGGGTTTGCAAGCCATTCCTCGACAAGTTTCTTATCGTATTTATTGACGATATTCTTATTTATTTGAAAACCGAAGAAGAACACGAGAGTCATCTAAGACAAACGTTAGAAGTGCTACAACGAGAAAAATTGTATGCTAAGTTTTCAAAATGTGAATTTTGGATTCGAGAAGTCCAATTCCTTGGTCATGTTGTGTCGCGAGAAGGAATCAAGGTTGACCCGTCGAAGATTGAAGCGGTTATGAAGTGGGAACCGCCACGAACTCCAACCGAAGTGAGAAGTTTTCTCGGCCTTGCCGGATATTACCGTCGATTTATTCAAGACTTTTCTCGAGTGGCGACACCACTCACATTGTTGACCCGAAAGAGTAGTGAGTTCGTGTGGGGAGAAAAGCAAGAAAGAGCATTCGCCACATTGAAAGAAAAATTGTGTAACGCCCCGGTTCTCACGCTACCCGAAGGGATGGAAGAATTCGTCGTGTATAGTGATGCTTCACATAAAGGTTTGGGTTGTGTTTTGATGCAACGGGGGAAAGTGATTGCTTACGCCTCGAGACAACTAAAGAATGCGGAAGAAAGGTACACGACTCACGATTTAGAGTTGGCGGCGATAGTGTTTGCTTTAAAGTTATGGAGACACTACTTATATGGTACAAGGTGTACGTTGTATAGGGATCACAAAAGTCTTCAATACGTTTTCACTCAAAAAGACCTAAATATGAGGCAAAGAAGATGGATCGAATTGATACAAGATTATGATTGTGAAATTGTCTACCATGCGGGGAAAGCCAACGTGGTAGCCGACGCCTTAAGCCGAAAGGTGTATGAAAAGCCGATTAAGGGAAAGCTAACACGTATTGAAGTAGTCTCGAGTATAGTTGAACGAATCAAGAATGCCCAACGGGAAGTGATGGGAAAGGATGAGTTAAGGCAAGAGCGTTTGGGAAAGAACCAACACTTTGTGGAAAACAAGCAAGGGTTGAAAACCGTGGGTGGTCGAATTTGGGTTCCCAAGTTCGGGGGTACCCGAAAAGAGTTACTAAACGATGTTCATAAGTTAAAGTATTCGATCCACCCG
The DNA here is from genome assembly GCA_963853835.1 of Calendula officinalis. Lineage (NCBI taxonomy): Eukaryota > Viridiplantae > Streptophyta > Magnoliopsida > Asterales > Asteraceae > Calendula > Calendula officinalis. The sequence goes on from OY970827.1 coordinate 62,784,529, forward strand.
GGAAGTACAAAAACGTATCAAGATATGAAGAAGATGTATTGGTGGCCCGGGATGAAAGCAAGAGTGGCAAAGTATATTTCTAAGTGTGCCAAGTGTGCACAAGTAAAAGCCGAGCATCAAGTACCTTACGGGGTAGCTCAATCGTTGCAAATCCCGGCCGGAAAATGGGATGATATAACAATGGATTTTATTGTTGGATTGCCAAAAACGAGCAAGAACCACGACGCCATTTGGGTCATTGTCGACCGGTTGACCAAAAGTGCATTATTCTTGGCAATTCGGGAAACCATGCCACTTGAGAAGTTGGCAAAGTTATATGTGGATGAAGTAGTAAGACTTCATAGGGTCCCGTTGTCAATTGTGTCCGATAGAGACGCGAGGTTCACCTTGAGATTTTGGAGATCGTTGCAAGAGGAGTTGGGAACGAAATTGCGGTTGAGTACGGCTTACCACCCGCAAACCGATGGTCAAAGTGAAAGAACTATTCAAACGGTTGAAGATATGCTAAGATCGTGTGTGCTAGATTTTGGAGGTAAATGGGATGAACATTTACTGTTAGTTGAGTTCTCCTACAATAATAGTTACCAATCGACCGTTAAGATGCCGCCTTATGAGGCGTTGTATGGGAGGAAATGTAGGACTCCATCGTGTTGGCTCGAAGCGGGTGAGACGAAACTCACGGGCCCCGAGATTGTGAAGTTGACCAATGAAAAGATTGGGATAATCCAAACCAATATGAAAATCGCCCAAGATCGACAAAGAAGCTACTCGGGTTTGAAAAAGAGACCATATGATTTGAATGTTGGAGACATGGTGATGTTGAAAGTATCGCCTTGGAAAGGCGTAATGCGGTTTGGTAAGAAAGGCAAATTGAGCCCAAGGTATGTTGGCCCGTTTAAGATTTTGAAACGGGTCGGTTTGCAAGCTTTCAAGTTAGAACTTCCACCCGAACTTCAAGGTGTTCACGATACGTTTCATGTAAGTTATTTGAAGAAGTTCGTGGGTGAGGTTGAAAATATAATTCCGTTACAAGAATTGCGGGTTGATGCCCCGAACCGGTTGATAGAAGAACCCGAAGCCATATTAGAGTCAAAGACCAAGAAACTTAGAAATAAAGAGATTGAGTTGGTGTTGGTCAAGTGGAAGCATTCCCTTGGGCCGAACTTGACTTGGGAAGTCAAGGATGAAATTCGGAAAAGATACCCGAACTTCGTGAACTATGATGAGATTCCGAGGACGGAATCTCCTTAAGGGGTAGATAGTTGTAACGACCCGAATTTTGTAAATAAATAAATTGTACAAAAATATGTTAAATAAGGATAATTCGTTTAAAGAATGTAGGAATTGGTTTCGTGTCGTTTGGATGCCGTACGAGAAAGTTATGGGCAAAACCGGGTCGAAAAATAAATGGAAAAGTGCAGCCTCAGCTGCTCTAGGACTTCGCGGCGCGAAGAATGGATGGCGATCGTGAACTCGGTACAGCGATTTGGGTCATTTATCGCGAAGTAGTTCCCGGACCGGTAACGATCGCGAACTATGCGAGTGGGAAAGAGTTCGCGTCGCGAACTCTGGTAGCGATCGCGAACTTTGGGCGTTACCAGCATTTAAGACGGGAATCTTCATTTATTATACACATAAAACCCTAGTTTTTCCCCCTCATTGTGTGTGAACGATTTCTGGAGCATAAGGGTCGTTTGGAGCTTAATCTTCATCAAATCTTGGTGATTCTTGTTCCTAGTTGAAGATCTAAGGTAAATCTCCATCTCTCTTGTGTTAAAAGTCTTAGATTTGAGTATGGAAGCTTGAATCATAAACCCTAGTTATGGATTTGTTCATGAATGGTTAAATGGAAGTGAAATAACTTAGATCTATGGTATTTTAACAAGGAAAATGTGGTCATGTTATGAATACATGAAAATATGGTGATTTATGAACTTAGGGTTTGGTAATTTTGGGGAAAATGGTGCTAGTAGTTAACTAGACTTGGATTATGTAGTTGGTATTGATAAATGATGCAACCATTGTATTGGTTTTGATAATAGGTTATCGGTTTGTGGATTTGAGGCATTCAAATATTGAGAAGTGATATTGGTGTTCAAGGAACACAACTTTTGGATAAACTTGGCTAAGGTGAGTACATGTGAACTTTCAAACTGGGTACATAGCTAGTAAATGTTTTTATGATTAAATGATTTTTATCGAGTCTTTAAGTAATTTAGTCATTTATGTGATATATGATGAATTGCTTGTATGATGGTTAAATGAATGATTGAATAAGAAAAGATGGAGCTATAACGATGAAAGTTAAGTGATGATGATGATGATGATGATGATGATGTCCCTAGGGCCGTAGTAGATTGGAGGCATTCCGGTTATTACGGTACCTTAAGGTTCGTGGTAGATTGGAGGCATTCCGATTACCCAATACCTATGAGTCCCGGTAGATTGGAGGCATTCCGATTACCGTGGAAATGATGGTCTTGATAGATTGGAGGCATTCCGATTATCTTGACATTGCCCAATGATGAAAGTGATAAAGTGACCCAAAACAAACTTAGTAATATTATTTTAAGATTAAATGATATTATCTGACTAAATGTTTATCGGGTCTAAAACCCATGTATCTCACGAGGCAATTTTGTCTCACGTACTATGTTTGTGTTTTTGCTATATACTCAGGTTCGGGATCGAAGATCTAGGAGGACCGTTTAGAAGAGGCCTTGTTGAGATTAGCTCGGTGTTGATGATTAGAGTCCTTATCCTATGGTTAAGATATAATTTGTAACACCGTTTTTGTAAACCCTGATAATCTCGAACAGGAAACCTTTTCGTTTTTTGTAAAACCGGTATTTGACACCGTTGCAATACTTTGTATTTTGGATTAAATGTTATTTAAATGTTGTTTTGAAAATTGAGGTGTTACAGGGAAATCCATCCCAACTGCCCCTCAATCCACACCTCATGACCGGGGAGTCTCCCGTATCATCACATCATCTCAACCTCATCATAATCCTATGGTTATGTCAATCTAGCTCTCGGCTATCACGTCTATCATCAAACAAGTTAGTTCAATACTATCATCGGTATAACTAACTATCAACTACTAGTCTACACAATTAAGCAAATAGACCATAGCACAAGTAATAAAAATGTATTTCATAGGCTATGTACTCAGTAAAGTCCACACGTACTCACCTTAGCAATAAAGATGCTTTAACCGTATTCTTTCCGCCGGTTCCTTGTTCACAATTCGTCCAATTCAACACTTCACCGAATGTCTAAAACAATTATCACAATAAGATTATCAACACAAACTACTACCAATGTGTTCATCTACCTCTAGACAACACCCATCAATCCATTTCCCCCAAATATATTGATTTACCAAACCCTAGGTTTAACCAACCCGTAAGATTCTTACAAATCAAAATCATACACTTGTTTCCTTTGTCAATATACCATCTATTAAGTGTATACAACGTTTATTTAACCATTAATCACCAACCCAAGAACTAGGGTTTCAAACCCAAGCTTCTAAACCCATATATCTAAAGCTACAACTACAAAGGAGTGAAGATATACCTTTAATCTTCAACTACGAGTGAAGAATCACAAGATTTGATGAAGAAATCAGCTCCAAATGATGGTTTACACTCAAAATCGTTCACACACTTGAAGAGAGAAAAACTAGGGTTTACAAATGCAATAAATGAGTCAAATCCCGACTTTAATGCTGCCAGACAAAAGATCACGACGCGAACTAGTTCGCGTCGCTAACTCTGCTCATCGATCGCATACTTAGCGATCGCTAACCCAACGTGAACTACTTCGCGACCCAAAGCCAAACTACCTGGCCCGACTTCCCGATCGCTAACCTATGTTCGCGTCGCGAACTTCCAATGCAGCCAGGGCTGCATTTTTCCAACTTTGTCTCGACCCGGTTTCGCCCATAACTTTCTCGTACGGTGTCCAAACGACACGAAACCAATTTCCACGTGTTTTATATGATTTATCATAATTATCATATTTTTACATATTTTATTTATTTACAATTTCGGGTCGTTACAACTATCTACCCCTTAAGAAGATTCCGTCCTCGAAATCTCATCATAGTTCACGAAATCCGGGTACCTCTTCCGAATCTCGTCTTTGACTTCCCAAGTCAAATTCGGCCCAAGTGAATGCTTCCACTTGACCAACACCAAATCAATCTCCTTATTCCGAAGCTTCTTTGTCTTCGTTTCTAATATAGCCTCGGGTTCCTCAATCAACCAGTTCGGACCGTCAACCCGCAACTCTTGCAATGGAATAGTATTTTCAACTTCCCCGATGAACTTTTTCAAATAACTCACGTGAAAGGTGTCATGCACACCTTGAAGCTCGGGAGGAAGTTCCAACTTAAAAGCTTGAAGCCCGACCCGTTTCAATATTTTAAACGGTCCAACATACCTTGGACTTAACTTCCCTTTCTTACCAAACCGCATTACACCTTTCCAAGGTGACACTTTCAACATGACCATATCACCGACATCCAAGTCGTATGGTCTTTTCTTCAAACCCGAATAACTTCGTTGTCTATCTTGGGCGACTTTCATGTTAGTTTGAATAATACCGATCTTCTCATTTGTCACTCTCACGATCTCGGGACCCGTGAGTTTCGTCTCTCCCGCTTCCAACCAACAAGATGGAGTTCTACATTTTCTTCCATACAACGCCTCATAAGGCGGCATCTTGATAGTCGAGTGATAACTATTATTATACGAGAACTCGACTAACGGTAAATGTTCATCCCATTTACCACCGAAGTCTAACACACACGATCTCAACATGTCTTCAACCGTTTGAATTGTTCTTTCACTTTGACCGTCGGTTTGCGGATGATAGGCCGTGCTCAACCGCAATTTTGTACCCAACTCTTCTTGTAATGATCGCCAAAATCTCGAGGTAAACCTCGCATCTCTATCGGATACAATCGATAACGGAACCCCATGGAGTCGAACCACCTCATCAACATACAACTTAGCCAATTTCTCAAGTGGCAACGTTTCCCGAATTGCTAAAAATAACGCACTCTTGGTCAACCGGTCAACTATGACCCAAATGGCATCGTGACCTCTACTCGTCTTTGGTAAACCTACTATGAAATCCATAGTTATGTCTTCCCACTTCCCGGCCGGTACAACCAATGATTGAGCTACCCCATATGGTACTTGATGCTCGGCTTTCACTTGTGCACACGTGGCACACTTGGAGATATACTTGGCCACTCTCGCCTTCATTCCGGGCCACCAATAAACCCGTTTCATATCTTGATACGTCTTTGTACTTCCCGGGTGAATCGAATACTTCGACTTGTGCACCTCATACAACAACTCTTTTCGGATACCCCCGAACTTAGGAACCCAAATACGACCACCCACGGTCTTCAACCCTTGTGCATTTTCGAGAAAATGTTGGTTCTTACCTAACCGTTCTTGTCTTAACTCGTCCTTTCCCATAACCTCTCGTTGGGCATTCTTGATTCTTTCGATAATACTCGAGACGACTTCTATACGTGTTAAAATTCCCCGGTTCGGGTTTTCATAGACCTTTCGGCTCAAGGCGTCGGCCACCACATTAGCCTTTCCCGCGTGATACACAATCTCACAATCATAGTCGGCAATCAACTCGATCCACCTTCTTTGTCGCATATTAAGATCTTTTTGAGTAAACACGTATTGTAGACTTTTATGATCCGTGTACAACGTACACCGAGTACCATACAAATAATGCCTCCACAACTTCAAGGCAAAAATAATCGCCGCCAATTCCAAGTCGTGTGTCGTGTACCTTAATTCCGCATTCTTCAATTGTCGCGAGGCATATGCGATCACTTTACCTCTTTGCATCAACACACAACCGAGCCCTTGATTCGAAGCATCACTATAAACCACAAAATCTTCCATACCATCCGGTAACGTAAGGATCGGCGCGTTACATAACTTTTCTTTTAACGACTTAAACGCCTCTTCTTGCTTCTTCTCCCACACAAACTTCTCACTTTTTCTCGTTAACTTCGTGAGTGGAATCGCGATTCTCGAGAAGTCTTGTATAAATCTTCGGTAATAACCGGCTAATCCAAGAAAACTTCTAACATCGGTAGGAGTCCTCGGAGGCTCCCAATTTGACACCGCTTCAATCTTGGACGGATCAACTTTAATACCATCACACGTCACCACGTGACCTAAGAATTGCACTTCCCGCAACCAAAATTCACACTTCGAGAATTTTGCATACAACTTCTCACGTTTCAGCACGTCTAGAACAAGTCTCAAATGACCTTCGTGTTCTTCTTCGATTTTCGAATAAATCAAAATGTCGTCAATAAACACGATCAAAAACTTATCAAGGAACGGTTTACAAACCCGATTCATCAAATCCATAAAAATAGCCGGCACGTTTGTAAGACCAAACGGCATTACTAGAAATTCATAATGACCATAACGTGTACGAAAATCCGTCTTCTCGGTGTCGCCTTCTTTCACCCGAAGTTGGTGATAACCCGACCTCAAATCGATCTTCGAGAAATAACTAGCACCTTGCAATTGGTCGAATAAGTCGTCAATTCTCGGCAACGGGTAACGGTTCTTAATAGTTACCTTATTCAACTCTCGGTAGTCGATACACATTCTCATCGAACCGTCTTTCTTCTTAACAAATAACACCGGTGCACCCCACGGTGACGAACTCGGACGAATAAAACCTTTATCTAACAAATCTTGCCATTGAGTCATCAATTCCCGCATCTCGGTGGGAGCTAAACGATATGGAGCACGAGCAATTGGCGTCGCCCCCGGCACTAAATCAATTTTAAATTCGACTTGTCTCTCCAGTGGCAAACCGGGCAAGTCATCGGGAAAAACCTCAGGAAAATCCCGAATAATTTTGACATCATCCATTGACTTCTTTTCCTTTCGGCCATCTAACACATATGCAATAAACGATGCACAACCTTTCGATATACTTTTCCTCGCCTTAATGGCGGTAATCACATTAGGCATGTGATGTCGTTTCTCCCCATACACATACACCTTCTCATTCTCGGGTGTCCTAATCGACACTATTTTCTTTCCACACAAAATCTTGGCTTGGTGCATACCCAACCAATCCATACCGATAACCACATCGAACGCCCTAATTCCCATGGGCAATAAATCCACCTTAAACTTTCTACCGTCTATTTCTATTTCACAATTTCTATAAACACATTCAACCATAGACGTTTTCCCGTCGGCTACTTCTATCTCATAAACCTCATCTAACATTTCAGACGGCACATTCAATTTACAACCGAACTCATAAGACACAAACGAATAGTTAGAACCCGAATCAAACAAAATATGAGTTGGCAAGGAGTTAATGAATAAAGTACCTGACACCACATCGTGTGCCTCCTTCGCCTCCTCCCGAGTGAGTTGGAAGGATCGCCCCTTCACCTTAGCCGGTTCCACTTTCTTTTGAGCCGTGGACACCATCGATTCGGTCCCCTTCTTCGGGCATGCATTGCTATAGTGCCCCTTCTCGTGACACGAGAAACACTCAACATCGGCCATCGACTTGGCCCTACAATCTCGGGCTATGTGCCCCGCCCTCCCACAACTAAAACAAGATTTCGGCTCCCCTAGGCATGAGCCGGTATGATTTTTCCCGCATTTCTTGCAAGAACCTACACTTCCTTGTTTAGAGAAGCTCGATGTGAACTTCCCCTTCTTATAAGTACCCTAGCCACTCTCGGCTTTCCTCTTCTCGCCCACATGGGCCCTCTCGGCGACCCGTGCCTCATTTACTTCCTCAACACTCCGGGCGGCACTAATGGCCTCATCAAGTGTGACCGCCCTCTTCACTTCCAATTGGTAGTCCCATGGTAACCCACTAGCATACCGGACCACCCTCAACCTCTCATCCGAGTAGGTTTTAGCAACAAACGGGAGCAATCCTGAGAACTCCCTCGAGTATTCTTCAATCGACATATCGCCCTTCTTAAGGGTCAAGAATTTCTCGTGCATTTTCTCCAAATCTCTCTCGGGACAAAACTTCTTTTTCAACCTCGTGGTGAACTCATCCCACGACATCCTTTCAATCACCTCCCTCCCGAGGGTCTCATACACAATATCCCACCAAACCATCGCGTCCTCTTTTAACAATTGTGACGCATACGTCACTATATCGGCATCCTTACACTTGCTACTACCGATAACCCTCTCGGTTTCCCGGATCCACCTCATCGTTACTTTCGGGTCCGAACTACCCGTATACACATTTGGCTTACAAGCCATGAAGGATTTAAACGAACAACCCTCTTTCACAATGGGCTTAGCCCTAGCATCACTTTGGCCACCCGTGGAGGATTTCCCCTCCCCGGTGCCACTACCCCCGGTTCTCTCCTCCGATCTAGCCTCGGATTCCCGGTCTCCACCTGATTTCTCACGGTCTCCAATAATACGGTGCACTTCTTCGGCCACCGTTCCCTTGATTTGATCGATAATAGTTTGGAGATCCGCCATAGTGACCGGAGTCTTATTAGCTCCGACCTCCGACTCACCCACCCGATGCAACGACGGTTGACTTTCTTGTTCAACCTCAACCTCTACATGAGGTATCTCCTCCTCCCGGTTTTCCGGGGCTTTACCACTTCTTCGCGTGGTCACCATTTCTTTCAATCAAGACTATACGAAAGACATTAAACATTTAGTACCTTGTGTACAACCCATTAGTCACATAAGACTCAATATCCAAAATCATATCAATTTCATCGGTCCCCCTAGGTTCAACCCTAAACTTAATATAAAGTCTCAAGGTCAACCTATGATCTTAAAGAATCTTATATTCCTAATGCTACAGTCTAAGACTAGGATGGTCATCCAACCTAATTCACTTAAACTATAGCTCTGATACCAAGTTGAAACACCTCAAATTTTAATACAAAATATTGGCCAAAATAAAACATTTTATAAATAGAAGAACATCCCCAAATTTGGATTTACAAAAACCTTGGTATGAAATCAGAGTATAAAAGTAGGTGTTACAAAATAGATCATAACCAAGCTAAGACTAAATCCAATCTAGTGTTCTTCTAATCTAGGTCCCGCATCTCTATCCATGCGTACCTAAGCCTTCGATCCTGAACCTGAGTACATAGCAAACAAAACAAGGAGTACGTGAGACAAAAACGTCTCGTGAGCTACATGGGTTTAGACCCGATAATAAAATGAAATGTCACGTTTCATATAACCAATCAATATATATATATATATATATATATATATATATATATATATATATATATATATATATATATATATATATATATATATATATATCCAACTATCCAGTCTAGTCACCTTAGTGTGACTCTATCAACCTTGCTTACCTGGCAATCACGTCTAGCTATCGGGTTGCCCCCGAACTAGCTAGAATCACATACATATCTAGTTACCGGGTCGCCCCCGAGCTAACTAGAAACAAGGTATCGGCAAAAGGATCGCCCACGCTACCGATACCTGCCTTGCCCACCGGAATACGTCCAATGAGTAAGACTACTAACGTGGAAGAGTCGATGGGAAATCCATCCCAACTGCCCCTCAATCCACACCTCATGACCGGGGAGTCTCCCGTATCATCACATCATCTCAACCTCATCATAACCCTATGGTTATGTCAATCTAGCTCTCGGCTATCACGTCTATCATCAAACAAGTTAGTTCAATACTATCATCGGTATAACTAACTATCAACTACTAGTCTACACAATTAAGCAAATAGACCATAGCACAAGTAATAAAAATGTATTTCATAGGCTATGTACTCAGTAAAGTCCACACGTACTCACCTTAGCAATAAAGATGCTTTAACCGTATTCTTTCCGCCGGTTCCTTGTTCACAATTCGTCCACTTCAACACTTCACCGAATGTCTAAAACAATTATCACAATAAGATTATCAACACAAACTACTACCAATGTGTTCATCTACCTCTAGACAACACCCATCAATCCATTTCCCCCAAATATATTGATTTACCAAACCCTAGGTTTAACCAACCCGTAAGATTCTTACAAATCAAAATCATACACTTGTTTCCTTTGTCAATATACCATCTATTAAGTGTATACAACCTTTATTTAACCATTAATCACCAACCCAAGAACTAGGGTTTCAAACCCAAGCTTCTAAACCCATATATCTAAAGCTACAACTACAAAGGAGTGAAGATATACCTTTAATCTTCAACTAGGAGTGAAGAATCACAAGATTTGATGAAGAAATCAGCTCCAAATGATGGTTTACACTCAAAATCGTTCACACACTTGAAGAGAGAAAAACTAGGGTTTATAAATGCAATAAATGAGCCAAATCCCGACTTTAATGCTGCCAGACAAAAGATCACGACGCGAACTAGTTCGCGTCGCTAACTCTGCTCATCGATCGCATACTTAGCGATCGCTAACCCAACGCGAACTACTTCGTGACCCAAAGCCAAACTACCTGGCCCGACTTCCCGATCGCTAACCTATGTTCGCGTCGCGAACTTCCAATGCAGCCAGGGCTGCATTTTTCCAACTTTGTCTCGACCCGGTTTCGCCCATAACTTTCTCGTACGGTGTCCAAACGACACGAAACCAATTTTCATGTGTTTTATATGATTTATCCATAATTATCATATTTTTACATATTTTATTTATTTACAATTTCGGGTCGTTACACAAAAGGCTGTCGATTATTTGATCCACAAGACCGGAAGTTGCGGGTTAGTCGTGACGTTTTGTTTGAGGAGGAGAAAGCATGGAAATGGACTGATACAAACACAATTATTTCAGACCAAAACATCTCTCCTACAACACATGTCTTCCCAAACCTAAACAGCCCCGAAACAAGTCCATTATCACCCGAAAAAATCCCCCAAACACCTCTATCTTCAACTTATCAAAGAAAAACAAACTCACTAGTTAATACTCACTCTAAGTATTACTCTCTAAACACTATCTGTTTGGTGGTGCATTACAACTGAGATTACATCCCTTATTTATAGTAAAAACTAGCCACTAAATCTACAGCAAACATTTAATGATTTCATGGTGTGAAATGTTGAAGTTGCCATTTATGATTTCATGGTGATTCATAAATGGCAACTTCAACATTTCACACCATGAAATCATTAAATGTTTGTTGTAGATTTAGTGGCTAGTTTTTACTATAAATAAGGGATGTAATCTCAGTTGTAATGCACCACCAAACAGATAGTGTTTAGAGAGTAATACTTAGAGTGAGTATTAACTAGTGGGTTTGTTTTTCTTTCGTAATCGTTGAGTGTTTAAGTGTTTTCCTTTGTAAAACTATCTCAATATCGAATAGAAGTGTTTTTCATTCCCAACAATTATATCAAACAATGATTATGGTATATATAATAAAAGTTGTGGTGTATAATTCATTCTCTATATTGTATAAGTTATTTTATAAATCTAAGATTTGAAAATTACAAATTGAATTTGTTATTGGCAGATTAAAATGATGGTTATGGAATCTGGGTGGTCAGCAGCAGGTGGTATGTTGGAAGTTTATGTACTTTTTAACAATTAAAGAATAACGGGTGTTGGATACCATCGTATCCTTTCCACAAATTATTGTTGGTAAAGTAGTCTGGATTTCAATTAGTGGGGAATAATTAATTAAAAAGGTTATTATTAAATAATGTTTTTTTTCATTGTCTTGGGAGCGTTTACAGTTTTATATTGTATTGTGCAGGGAGCCATTTCAATTTTATAAGTTTGTTAATCTTACTTTTGTGTCAAAAGCATGGGTTTTTAGGCTTTTTTGGCTTTATTTTGTCCTGGTTTTATGTGATTGTACTCCTAATCCAGCCTTCATTTGTTGATTAATTGGTTTTATCATTAACTTATTTTAACAGGTGTCTAGAAAGAATAGTGTTTGTATAACAACAGTCTTCTTTATTGGAAAATTATTTGAAAATTTTACTTACATTGGAGGGTTAATAATATAACAACATGCACCATTAGTCCATGTATGTTTTAACCCAAGGCTTCTACCCTAGTGGTATTCGTGTAATGTGTTGCTCATAACATAGATCATGGGTTCAAATCCCGTTGTGGATAAATTGAAGTAGATTATGTGCCGTTCAAAAAAAAAGTTATCATATTTTTTGGAAAAGTTCACTTTGGTTATTCTTTTTTTTATTATTAAGGTCTTTATACTACACGAGTATTAATTATTGTATACCTAACTTTTTAAAAACACGAGGCAGCATGGCCCGTGTGATGCACGGGCTTCGTTTACAATAATGAGTTATTTTGAGTGCATATCGTGTATAATTTACTGGTATCACGTGAAAAGTACGAAAAGTGTGATGGGTTACATGTTTAACTTTGATTACGGGTATTCTACTAAATGAGCAAAGTTGTTATTTATGTGTATTGATATTTAGGGTTTGTTGTTCTTTATTGAGTCATATGGATTGTCTATGTTAATTTCAATTATTACTTTAGCTTGAAATATATTTCGTATGCGTGAGTAGGCCTGTGAAAAATGGACCGAGAACCGACCGGGATCGCATAACCGGACTGAACCGAACCGAGCGCCAACGGTTCGGTTCTCGATTGGTTCTAATTTTTATGAAAATTCAGTTCTCGGTTCCAATTGGTTCGGTTCCGAGTGGTCCGATTAGGTCCAAAACTGAGAAAAAACTGAAAATAGTCGAAGAAATTGCCTCGGTTCTGTTCGGTTCCGACTGGTTCTCGGTACGGTTCGGTTCTAAGCATCATGTGTTCGGTCCTCGGTCCATCCAAAGTTAAACATGTACCTAACTTTTTAAAAACACGAGGCAACATGGCCCGTGCGATGCACGGGCTTCGTTCACAATAATGAGTTATTTTGAGTGCATATCGTGTACAATTTACTGGTATCACGTGAAAAGTACGAAAAGTGTGATGGGTTACATGTTTAACTTTGATTACGGGTATTCTACTAAATGAGCAAAGTTGTTATTTATGTGCATTGATGTTTAGGGTTTGTTGTTCTTTATTGAGTCATATGGATTGTCTATGTTAATTTCAATTATTACTTTAGCTTGAAATAGATTTCGTATGCGTCAGTAGGCCTGTGAAAAATGGACCGAGAACCGACCGGGATCGCATAACCGGACTGGACCGAACCGAGCGCCATCGGTTCGGTTCTCGATTGGTTCTAATTTTTATGAAAATTTAGTTCTCGGTTCCAATTGGTTCGGTTCCGAGTGGTCCGATTAGGTACAAAACTGAGAAAAAACTGAAAATAGTCGAAGAAATTGCCTCGGTTCTGTTCGGTTCCGACTGGTTCTCGGTATGGTTCGGTTCTGAGCATCATGTGTTCGGTCCTCGGTCCATCCAAAACCATTCTTTCCTTCGGTCTGGGTTTTTTTTAAATAAATATCTGTCATCGTGCATTTTTTATATTGATTGATTTTAATAAACCTATAAAGTTTGTTGCTATGTAATTAATATTTAACTATAATCTAGATATTCAACTATTTTTGTGATTCATAAATGCATGGACATTATTTTGTTTTGTTTATTAAATATTATTTATGGTAAAAATTTTGATCTTACAATTGATTAATTTGTTATTTTTTATAAATGGATTTATATAATATTATTATTAATATTAAATGCATGGTGTTAATACAACTTCAAAGTTGGAACTCAATTTTTATAAGTAGATGTTCTGTTAGGGTAAAAGGTAATATCATTTGAAAACTTAATATCATTTGCATCATGATAGTGTGGTATTTGTAGTTTATAATATGTAACTTCAAGTTATATGAAAAGACTGTTATTTAATTTAATTTACTACTATTATTTTTCTGTTAAATTTTGTATTATTTAATTAATATGTAACTTCTAGTTAAATGAAAAAGACTATTATTTAATTAATTTTACTACTATTATTTATGTTAAACTTTTTTTATACTCTATTACATTTATTCATGAGCATCATTTATAACAAAAACTTAATTTTTTAACATATAATATTATTCAATACAACATAAACTATAAAACTCAATTTTTTTATGATCTATATATAAAGATATAGATATAGAATATAGATATAGATGTTAAGATATTAGTAAGTTATATACTTGATACAAATCAATGAAAGAAATTAATAGCGAGGAGAAAGAATAAAATCGCTAAAGGTTTTTGTTGTTTACTCCACTTATTAGATGTTTTTTTGGATGCACCTTTACAGTGTTAAAATTTTGCATCATGAAAATAAGTATTTATAGATCTTAATGTGTAAGATTAATAAAACTTGAAAAATCTCTTATTTTATTGAACTTTTTATTATTATATATTTATATTAATTACAAAACTCTTGGTCTTACAATTTAATGAGTTTGTCAAATAGTTCTTAAAATGAATTCATTACTATAATTTATGTTAAAACTCTTGATTTATATAAGTATTGAGCTTCTCAATCTTTATTAACATTATTTATTTAGTATTATAATAAATGCAACATCAAAATGGAACTCAATTTTTATATTTTAAACGTATACAAAAGAAGTAAGCATAAATTTAACAATCATCAATATATGTAATTAATATTTTTCTACTAATTAGAGAATCCAAGTTTATGTTAAAACTCTTGATTTTACAACTATTGAGCTTCCCAATCCTTATTAACATGATTTATTTAATATTATAATAAATGCAACATTAACATGAAACTCATTTTATATATATTATACATATACAAAATAAATAAGCATAAATTCAACAACCATCAATATATTTCATTAATAATTTCCTACTAATTAGAGAATCGCAAGTTGTGAAAAATGACGACCGAAACCTATTAATTGGATTAAAAATAAAATAACAAATCAAATGAACAACAATTTGTGGCCATTAACATGATAAGATATCAATCTTAAATAATTGTGATAATATCATACACAATCTCATATACTATAATGATAATTATTAGATCTTTTATACAAAATGTACATAAACAACGAATAAAATTTTTATACATATATACAAAAGAGGTTGTGAAATATTAAACAAAAACAACTAACATACTCTCTCTAAAATAAAATCATAAAGAGTTCATCTCTATGACTTTTTTTTCTTCAAAAAATACAAATAATAAAGATTATGTTGGATTACCAATTAATAGTGACGATAAAATACCAAAAGCCCTATAGATCTTTGTTGTTGACTCCACTTGTTAGGTATTTCTTTTGGATGCACCTTTAGAGTGTTACAATTTTTGCTATATGAGAGTGAGTATTTATAGATGCTAATGTGTAAAATTTATAAAACTTGAAAAGTCTCTTATTTAATTGAACCTTTTATTATCATAATTATTTATATTTATTTTAAAACTTTTGGTCTTGCAATTTAATGAGTTATTTTTATAAATGAATTTATATAATATTATTATCTCTATATATATAATAATAAACAAAGCTTTTTTTGAATTTATGCCACATAGACAATTCCACTTGGCATCTCTAGACAATTCCACATGCATCTCCACTTGGCACAACCTCATGCCTTCCTCTTTAAAATGCTATTAAATTTAGGCCACTTCATTCTACAAATCATCACTATCATTTTGATTATTATGTATTAAAGTCAATAAAACGTTATTTTTTTCAATATTCCTATATAAACCGTATGTAGTAAATTCCATAAATGATAATCTCTTCAACAAATTGTCGGTTTAATTTTATGGAGACAAATCATAATCCTCCCTATTCATGCGTAGAAGAAGCGTAATTACAACAACTTCCTCTTACTCTTCTTCTGATAATGCCCTAATTCAGTTTTAAATTCATGAATCTTTTCATTCTCATCCAGACATGTTCGGTTTCAGATCTTTGTTTTGTGAGTAAAAGATTTGAAGGCGGCAAAATCAAATATCCCACTGTTTATGAAGTTAATTTAGCAATTGACTGTTTCATTGTATTTGCAAGTAGTTCCTTATGACTTTTAGTTTTGAAGTTAATTTAATATTTTTCCAATTATTCACTTTTGTTATGAAGTTATGTTATTGATTTATGCAGTTACAATCTTATGTTATTGATTTATTATCAAATTCGTCTAGAGGGGTTTGGTTTTTAACATAAGTTTATTGTGCAACGTTTCTTATGATTGTTGCTAAACAATTTCATCAATTTCGAATCGGTTATTATGCATAGAACTGTATAATTTTATATGTACACATTGCAAATAATTATATGTAGATTTTCCGATGAGGTATATACACGGATGATGTTAAATTGTTATTTTTAGTAAAATTAAGTTAAGTTTTATGAATCATTCCTTTTAGCAAATTTGATTGCTACTCCAAAACTAGAGATGCATTGTGATGGTTTGAATGACAGTTTTTTTTTTTTTTTAGAAAATTCAAATCTGATATTGATAAATTGACCTGCACAAGATGTAATAAACTGGATAATGTGGAACAACCAACCGTTTTTTTGTATGTTTTACAGTAGCATATGGAGTCTTAAATAATATGCCTTTTGAACAATGAGCATTAACGGTGAGCTTAAAACTAAAAGCTCAACTTAATATTTACTTCCTTACGATGGAGGTGACAAAATGAGCGGGTTGAGTAATGGGTCAAAATAAGTAAACCTTTATACAGGTCGAAACAGGTCGCGTTGGTTGATCCAAAGTTCTTATTGTTCAATTATTATTATTATATAAATTATACAAGAAGGCTGGTTGCTTAAAAGACTTACAGAGAATGATTTGAAAATTGTGTGCAATAAGTGTGCAATCAGTTTTGAAATCCAATTATACTTGGATAAGACTCGAAATAGCTCTTGCCATGGTGGATAGAGTGTTAATGCATTATATGGTTTTTACATTTCAAATCTTTATTATTTGACCAATGAAATATATGTTTATTGCTTTTAAAAGATTTTGATTACAAGGTTTTTGGTTGGATGCATGCAGAATTAAGTTATACAAACTATAGTGTGGACTGTAAACTCAAGGGGACTATTGCTGAAGCTACAAAACAAGTAGTTAGCTATATGCTCAACCTTTTAACAAATTTTAAATGTTCAGTTTTTTATTAGTTGCTCGGTTGTATATTGATGTGGCAATAAGGCAATTATGATTTCCGACCCGTTTACTTATGCATAGATCGATTTGGGTTAGGTATTATCTCAAAAGCTTCAAAACAAGTAAAAAAAATTGCTTTATTAAAAAAAGTATCATCGGAGTTTTGGGTAAAACATTTGCTTCAAGTAAACACAACCATAATTATTATTATTATATAAATTATACAAGAAGGCTGGTTGCTTAAAAGACTTACAGAGAATGATTTGAAAATTGTGTGCAATAAGTGTGCAATCAGTTTTGAAATCCAATTATACTTGGATAAGACTCGAAATAGCTCTTGCCATGGTGGATAGAGTGTTAATGCATTATATGGTTTTTACATTTCAAATCTTTATTATTTGACCAATGAAATATATGTTTATTGCTTTTAAAAGATTTTGATTACAAGGTTTTTGGTTGGATGCATGCAGAATTAAGTTATACAAACTATAGTGTGGACTGTAAACTCAAGGGGACTATTGCTGAAGCTACAAAACAAGTAGTTAGCTATATGCTCAACCTTTTAACAAATTTTAAATGTTCAGTTTTTTATTAGTTGCTCGGTTGTATATTGATGTGGCAATAAGGCAATTATGATTTCCGACCCGTTTACTTATGCATAGATCGATTTGGGTTAGGTATTATCTCAAAAGCTTCAAAACAAGTAAAAAAAATTGCTTTATTAAAAAAAGTATCATCGGAGTTTTGGGTAAAACATTTGCTTCAAGTAAACACAACCATGTTTTGACCAGTAGCATAATTATCCATTTTGACCCGCTCATTATTCCACATGTAGGTTTACAGTTTTGCATAATTATACCCACTCAGAAACCTAAATTTAATGTAGTAATGTACTCTATATGTATATGAAAGTAAAACATTGTGAAATTTATGAAACTTTTATGAAAATTTATATAAGTCACTCGTGATTTATCACGGGTTATAGGCTAGTTAATATTAAATGCATGATATTTATTGCAACTTCAAAATTTGGTATAAATTGCAAAATACAAATAAAGCAAATTGTTTCGGAGGAAAATGTAAAGTAAATAAACATGAGTGTTTATATTAGCATAACATAAAACATGTTATTCATAACATATAAGTTTCACTACAAAGATCTCCGTGCTAGTATGGAGTCGGCGGGGCATTTATGTTTTGCATGTAGTCTCTCGACTCAAATTTGGAAAAAGGGTTACTAAATGGTGTGATTTGGATGATCTTTTGGGCAGCTCTTTGGATGATTGGCAGACTCACGTTTTCAATTTGACGCAGAGAAGTAATTATGTAATGAAGTTGAATACAATATGAATGGCTACATGTTGGATGATCCGGAGATTTAGGAATGCTTCCTTATTTAATATTGGTAGTATTCGGAAATGAGACATTTTTGATTATATAGTTTTGTTTTGTTTTAATTGGTTAACTCATAAAGGTCATTGTTCGATCTCTTGGGTTGATTAGATTAAGAACCCGATTTTGTAATTGCTAGTATCTTGCTAGGTTTTTTGTGTTAATAAAAGTGTTGGTGGGGGTCTTCGGGCGGGTGATGGCAATGCCGAAGCTCGACCCACTGCTCCCTTTTTGCTGGTTAAAAAAAAAGTACAACTATAGATAAACGATGCTATATTTTTAAAGGAAACCAGTAAGTTAGTAGTGTTTGTAAAGCAATGTTTAAAAGTTTATTAAAAGGAAATAATTATAATTGATATGTTTGCAACATAAATATAATATTTAATGAAAAATCAATATCAATTTATGTGTCTCAACTAAAAATGATTAAACGTTTTTGATAAATGGTTATATTAGAAAATTATTATTAATTATATAGTATGTTACATTTCTTAACTCTACTATTATTTATATCAAAACTTTTGGTATAAAACTTTATAAATTTCCTAAAGGTAAATTTTATTTTTATATTTTAACAGCAGAAAGAAGGCAACTGATCAAAAATTATAAAACGCGAGAATCTAGCAATTTGCTAGACCAAACAAAGGAATCAAAAATTACATAGGGTTCTTTAACCAATTCACCCAAGAAATTCTAATTTTATAATTTCTATGAGTGAGCCATGAAAAGGAAAATAATCTAATACTATAAAAAATATCGGACTTTTTAAATCTACCGCTATCGAATAATAGAGAGTTGCGAAACTTCCAAATAGACCAACAAACAGTAGAGACGATCACCGTCATTTTCAACTTACGATCATTAATGTTATTGAGCGCCGAGCACTTTGACACACATTGACTGCCGGAGTCGCAATTCCAGGCCACCAAATCACACCAACGGAACACCAAGGACCAAACTTGCTTAGCCAAGTCGCATGAAAAAACATTAAATTTATTAAAAAGAACTATACTGCATCTCTAATACTCCCTCCGTCCCACAAAAAAGTTCCCATTTCATCTTGGCACAAGTTTTTAGGTGGTAGTTAGTGGTGGGGTCATTGGTATTAATTTTGATTAAAATATAAGGTTTGATTGGAGAGAGAATGATAGTTAGTGGATATTAGTAGTGGGGTCTATAAGAATAATAATATTTTATTATGTGGAGCCCATCAAATGTGAGAAATGGAAACTTTTTTGTGGGACAAAAGTTTTGTTAGAAATGGGAACTTTTTTGTGGGACGGAGGGAGTAATACATATAAATTTTTTTCAAATGTCTCGATAATGCAAAAGCTATAGTTATTTGACTTAGTGTTGTTTAATTGTTTAATTTTATACTTAAGTAACAAATTTTGAGTTTTATGTGTTGTTTATCATACATGAGTTTTATTCGTAGTTTGCTTAATTACAAATGAGTTTATTGTAGTACTAATATTTTTATGTAAAAGTTGTGAGTATTAAATGCAAATGCTAGCAACTGAATATTTTTTACTTAAAGCCATACATTTAAGGCATTACTTGCAAACGTTTCAAAGCCGTATACGTTTGTTAGTTAAATATTGCTAGAAAATGAACATTATTACTTATTTTTGAAACCTTTAATATTATAATTAAGGACACATAAAGTAAAAAGTAGAGCAAAAAAACAAAAAAAAAATCAATAAAATCTGCATTTTTATAAGCCGCATTTCTTCACTCTTTTTGTTTGAGAGTAACTGCATTTTTTTTCAATATCATTGTCCAACCCAACTTTTCATCCTCGGACTCGAGTGCTAATAATATTTTTCTTTTCACTTCTAGAACATTCTCATACTCTCACATACTCTTCAAGAGTCATCTACTAAAGTTTTACCAGAACACATTACTTTCAATTTTAAAAACACAATGAATATATAATCTCTATGCAAAAACTTGCTATGATTTAAACAAAATTAGAAGTGTACAATTTATAAAATAAAAAATTCACCTGTTCAGGCTCTTTTTCCTGTGTTTCAGTATCATTGTTTTCTTTGTTGGCATCAACTCCATTTTCCTCCAGCAGAAAGTTTCTTAGAGTATTAAATATTATTCTGCATTTTAAAGTTTTAAAATATGAACATTAAAAAGTTTTAAATTATATATATATATATATATATATATATATATATATATATATATATATATATATATATATATATATATATATATAGCTAAATAGGGACATACGTTTTCCATAACAGTATCTGCAAAATGAAGTATGATGAATACATACTTCTTTGAAGCACGTGTAAAAATAAAAGTATATATCAATTAATCAATATCAAAAAACTCAACAATGTAAGACTAACCTCGTAAATATCAGCTTATAGTTGCAATGGTGAAGGAATTAAATGGATGGTATTCTGTAATTGCAGACCATGTATTTTATATGCAATACACTCGGTAACTGAAAGATTTTCTGAAACTGAAATCCATTAAATGTAATTACAAAAAATTACAAAATTATCATTATCATTTGCATTTAAATTATTAATTAATTAGGTTATGTATTTACATTTTAGTGGGTTAGGAAGAAAGAATAGGAACAGTTTACAAAAATGCAATTTAATGCAAATGCTAGAAACGTTTTGTTGCAACTGAATCTTTTTCACTTAAAAGGCATACATTTAAAACATTAAAAGCAAACGTTTCTAAGGCTGTATACGTTTGTAGCAATTGAATTCTTGAAACGTTTAATATTATATTTAATAATGTAATTAATTGCAACTTCAAACTTGAAACTCATTTTTTTTGTATATATAGATATAGATACATTTAGATCTCTTGGGTGGCTTACAAACTGGTAGCCATCAATTTATCATCATTAGTTATGAATTTCTTCACAAAGTACACTGACGAAATTGAATTTTTATGCTAAGTATAATAACCAAATTGATTTTTTTTTATTTTTTTTGTAAATTAGTGAACTAATGGTGCATTAACTCTACTAATAATGGTCACCTCATCATTTTACTTATGGTTATAATATATATCTAGTTGTTAATGATTTAAATGATCGCTTTCTAAGTACAATAATTGTAAAGTTATTTGAGATTTATATGTTTAAGTAAGGTTCCAGGTGAGATGGGATATTGAACCGATCGTAAAGTTGTTGAGATACATTGGACTGATTTCTTTAGTGGATATATATCCGTAAAGAATTTTGTATAACGCATTGTTGTTTTGTGTTTAGATAGATTTGTCCAAATATCTGGAAATTGGTAACACTACCTTGCATACTAAGTTTATATATTCTTGTTATATAATGTATATTAGTTTCTACTTACATGAACGATGTGTTGATACCGAACTATATGTTATTGAAAAAAGAAAATTATATTGTTTCTTATTAAATTTTCTTATTATATCATTATACTTATAAAATAATTGACATTTAGAATCCTAAATTTTTTATAATTAAATCATTTGATTTATGCGCTTATACTATATAGAAAAAATTAGAAAAACAAGCAGAAGATTTACTATCTCTTATTTTGATAAATGGTCACAAACAAAACCAAATTACATTAAAGAAAAACCGTAGTACCAAACCAAGAAGAAACATTGAAAAGAAAGGTAATAAATAAAAGGCAGATTTGAGAAATTTATAAGGCTAACCCCACCACATTGAATGTTTTTGTTCTCCAACATCAGACCTGACAATTATATATCTTCAATCAAAATTCAAAAACTTTTGCCCAAATTTCAAATCAAATCTTGGTTGTTCAAAAGCAATTTATTAAATTTATTTTTTGAATTAAGGATTTTTTTTTTACTTTTAACAAACAAATAATTTTCATTATCTTCGATAGATACTCCGTCGTAACTAAAATACGTATATTCATTTAATTTTGAATTACACATAAAAAAGGAATAATTTCATTTACTTTTAAAGGTACTCTCTCCGATCGACCAAGTTTCCCTTATATATACACAATCTAATTATTGTTATGATTGCTTTCAAATCTAAAATAAAGAATGATGATAATATTTTTTCCCACACAGATGTTTAGATTAAAGATCTAATGGACATAATGAGTACATGAAATCGATGTTGGGTACAAACTTTTTAATGTGTTATTTTTTCTTTTTGTGTAAAAGATTTTGATTGACAAGGTGTGCTCCCATTGAGGGGTTGTCATAATAATCTCTTTGTGATTTTAAAGTTCAACAGATGCTATGTTAATTAAGCGACTTTAATTTTATGGCTTGATAGTCGCACTACTAGCAACATCTGATTGATCAAGTTGCGGGAGATCGAATTTTGGATTTTTCAGGAGGTTTGTAATTGAAACTAGTATTGCATGTCTATAAAATTTCGTAGTTTTATGACTAAATTATACCAAAACTACACAATAATTATAATAAAACTGTTGATCAGTGGGTTCAAATGAATTCTTTGGAGCATATGTGGCTAAATAATAGAAAATTTAAGCTCGACTCGTTTGATATTTATTTAGTTCGAACTCAAAATGAATTGGAATAAAAATTTTAAAATTATGCTCAATGCCAAATTAGAACATTTCTTTAATGTTCGAGCTCGATATACATATACTAGTTTAATATTATTTTAAATAAGCTACTATTGAAACTAGATAAGTCTGTATATGATTTTGAATGTTATTGATTTATTAAAAGGATCCAAAAGGGTGTAATGACATGAGTAACAAGTAAAGAGTATTTTGAAGGGTTGTAAAAAAATCTAATGATTTGAGTAATAAGTAAGATAATATTTTGGTGTATAAATATAAAAATGGAAATTCTAATATACCGTTGACTTAAACATTAAGAGGATTACCAAAAAGATATGGTATATTTGCAAGCAAATCCAGTGAAAACAATACTTTTTTCTTTTGAAGATAGTAAAAACAATTAACAATACTACATTTTTTAAGTATAAAAGTTACGTATTTTGTGCTTGTATTTTTCGCATGCTATCCAAAAATAATATTACCTCCGTATCAAAATAAGTGATATATTTGAGATTTCACGGTTTTTGAGGCAAAAGATTAAAATGTATGTTAAGAAAAATTAAGTAGATACTTAGTGGAGAATGAGTCTCATTTCTTTTGGAAAAATTGATATTAATGATGTTTAAAAGTAAATGTAAGAGCACGGGGTATGGCCCGTTATTTTGCCGTTAAACACCCGATAACAGCGCCAAACCCACACCGTGGGTGGCGCCATTCGTGCGTTATCCGGCGAACGTCGAGCAATTAACGAGTCGTTAAAGGGGGTGGGTGGAACGAGTGTGCAATTCAAACGTCTATAAAGCCGTTCAACGGCTAGATTATTTAAAAAAATGTTTTTTTAAACAATTTTTTTCCTTTTATAAATACACAATCATTTATCCCAAACAACTCACACCTTTTTTCATATTTTCACTTTCACAATGAGTTCTTCAACGTATAGTGATTCTTCTGATTCGAGTTCATCATCGGGTGAGGAAAAACTTCAAAAATTGACAAGGTTAAACGATTGGAATAACTACTATCAAACCTTGTGTGCCGATGACGAACCCAGAATCAGAAAATATATCAAGCGAGATCGAGTTGGTGCTGAACAACGTCTAATGGAAGATTATTTCGGCCCTACCCCGAAATACCCCGAACGATTTTTTTAGACGCCGCTACCGTATGAGCTCCGCCCTATTTCTTTCTATAGTTGAAGGTATTACCAACTATAACATAGAACCTATTCCTGCGCATTTTTTGTTTTTTAAAATTGGAACGTGACGCTCAAGACGCATGATTTTATTTTATTTTTTTATGTATTTTTTGTCGTCATTTTAATTTTTATTTTAATGTATGTTTTATTTTATGTTTTATTTTAATGTATTTTTGTGTGTTTAAAAAAATATAAAATACAAGTGGGGCCCCTATAACATAGTTATAACTATAACACCAATGAGCCACAACCTTGTGTTTTAGTTATAGTCATGTTATAGCCCAAAAAAAGCTATAACTAAGCTATAACACCACCACCATACCTTGTGATCTAAGTGTATAAATATAATTTTATTTTATTAAAGTAGATATTAGTGGAGATTGGGCACACTTTTTATCAAATAAGAAAACTTTTAAAAGTGTATCATTTATTTTATTCCTAAATGGAAAGGGAAAATGTATTACTTATTTTGTTGGTAGTATAATTTCTTCATGTAAGCTACACTTCTCATTTCTCAAGACTAAGTTACAAACCTGTTTCAATTCCTATTTTAAACTTCATTGTCTCTTCTCACTTCCCCATTGACATCTCCAGAAACACAATTGTAACAAGTCAAACTTCCTTCAATAGTCAAACATGGATTTCCTGTGATCTTCCCTTTCTCAGACGAATATCTCCGGTGAATATGTCCGGCAGCATGCCAACAAACTCCAAAACTCAAGCATGGTAAGTGTAGAACACGATCATGTTGTTCTCATTTGTCGTTTCGTACAGATTTAAAAACCTAAATCTGCTTCTTGTTAATTTGCAGGTTTTGTAGCACCGGTTTACCTAGCGATGTTGTGGTGGAAGTCAACGACATGACCTTCCATCTCCATAAGGTTAGCTCCCACTGCAACCGCTATACAATTACCTAACATGTATGCTAACTGTTCGATGAAATGTTTTCAGTTTCCATTGATGGCCAAGAGTAAAAAGCTTCACGAGCTGATAACAGAGCAGGAAGCTAATTTTACTCCTGATACTATTTCTGTCCAAAGGAACTCTGAACAAGAAGAAAACGAAGAGATCAAGCAGGAAAATGAGACGGTGCTGGTGGAAGCGAAGGAGGAGGAGCAATACTGCCACATCAGGTTTCCGGATTTTCCGGGAGGTCCGGCCACGTTTGAGACGGCGGCAAAGTTCTCTTACGCCGTGAAAATTGAATTAACGTCGTCGAACGTAGCTCCCCTCCGTTGCGCCGGAGATGTTTTAGAGATGACTGAAGAGTACTGTGAAGATAACCTCATTTCCAAAACCGAAAGATTTCTCTCCGAAACGGTGCTTACAAGTTTAAGAGATTCAATCGAAACTCTGAAATCATGCGAGCATTTAATGCCTCTAGCGGAATCTCTTGGCATTGTTAACAGATGCATTAACTCAATTTCTTCCAAAGTTTCCGTAATGGATCCAACTTTATTCGGTTGGCCGGTTAATGAAGCAACATCAATTGCCAGAAGAACGACGGACGCCGCCAGAGACACCGCCGGCGGAGATTGGTGGCTTGATGAATTAACAATCATTGGTGCTCCGTTGTTCAACCGTTTGATTACAGCTATGAAATCTCAGAATCGGAATCACGAAATTATTGAAAATTGCCTTCTTCGTTATGCCAAAAAACACATCCCAGGGATCATTCGCGCCAGTAGGAAACCAGTGAATTCCGCTAAACCTTCAGAGATTAATCAGAAGGAGCTATTGGAGACAATTGTTACGAATCTTCCAGAAGAGAACTGCTCAAAATCTTCACCGGCGGTGAAGCTATTTTTCGGAATGTTAAGAGCAGCAAACATTTTGAACGCTTCCGATGACTGTAAATCGGTATTAGAGAGGAAGATCGGATCTCAATTCGAACAAGCTACACTTGACGATCTTCTTATGCCGAGTTATTCGTATTTAAGTGAGACACTATACGACGTCGATTGCGTACAAAGGATCCTTTCGCAGTTTCTCAATAGCGTGGAAGACACATCACCGGCATTAATACTCGTCGGAAAATTAATTGACGGTTACCTATCGGAAATTGCGTTAGACACTAATCTCAAACCGGAGAAATTTTGCGAACTAGCAGTTGCTTTGCCGGAAAACTCCAGAATCTACGAAGACGGTCTCTATAGAGCTGTAGATGTCTATATCAAGGTATCAGAAATCTTAAGATTAGAAAAGTTAACCGGAAATTTGTTTCTCAGTGACGCTAATATATAAATTTTACTGTGGCAGGCACATCCATGGATATCGGAGTCTAATCGGGAGAAAGTATCCGGAGTCTTAGACTGTCGGAAATTGACGTTAGAAGCGTGCACTCACGCAGCTCAAAACGAACGTCTTCCACTAAGAGCGGTGGTGCAGGTGTTGTTCTTCGAGCAGCTTCAGCTCCGCCAGGCAATCGCCGGAACACTGATGGCGGCAGAAATGGGGCCGTCGGACTCCGAGAGGTCACCGGGAACACGACAAGAGGTAGCAGAAGGCGACGATACGGTAGTTGAAGGAGAAGATGTGACGTGGAGGGCGGCAGTGAGGGAGAATCAGGTGCTTCGCTTAGGGATGGATAGCATGAGGACGCGGGTTCATGAATTGGAGCGTGAGTGCACGACAATGAAGAAAGCGATTGAGAAGATTGAACAAGTTAGTTGGAGAGAGTCACTCACGAAGAAGTTTGGGTGTACATTTAAGACACAAGTGTGTGATTCGCATGAGCCAACGGTTGTAGAGACTCGAAAAGGACGGATTCATCGAACACGTCGATAGCGGTTTGATGTAACTTGGTACATTACATTTGTGTTTTTAAATTAATTTTGATTCAACAAGAAGTTATTTTGATGGGCCATTGATAAATGGAAAGGTAGATATTAAAGACCATCGGACTTGGATTCTTGGTCTTGGTTTTATTTAACTACTAGGTTATATCCCGTGAAATTTCACGGGTGGCCAGTAATTTTTCTGAACGTAAATTTTATTGAATACAAATACGAATCATTAATTATATGATTATTACATATACGATAATAAACATAAGAATATACACTAAGAAAATAATAAGATCAAAAACTTACAATAACTAATAACCTAAATTCAAATAATATAATGATTACAAAAAAAGTGTCATTAATACCAAATGACAGAAGTCATTTGGCTTAGTGGTATGATGTTTACCTTACAACCTTAAAGTTGGGGGTTCAAATTCCGTCGTGTACATAAATGAAAATTAGGTTTAGATTACGTTTGATTAAAATTTCCTTTATCATTTATGATTACTCATTTAAATATTCATTATGTTCACTTTTATAGAAACATTAATTAAGTATTCACAATGATGAGAAAAAATTAATACGCAGATTAACATAATAAAAAAAATTACACACACAACATCAGAATGTTTGTTTATGGTCAATACTTAAAAAACACTATGAAACGAATTTCATATGTAGACACTATATGCACAATTAACTGCATTATTAAATCATTTGTTGAATTTCATGCATGTTTTAATATTATGGATATTTTGACTAAAAAATACTCCCTCCGTCCCTAAATAAAGTTCTCATTTCTCTTTTGCACAATAATTAAGGAGAAAGTTAGTGGTGGGTTATTGGTAATAAATTTGATTAAAATATAAAGTTGATTTGGAGAGAGAAAGATTGTTAGTGGATAGTTAGTAGTGGGGTCCATGGTAATTATATTATTTTATTAAGTGGACCCCATCAACTTGTGAAATGGGAACTTTATTTAGGGACAAAAATTCAAGGTAAAATGGGAACTTTATTTAGGGACGGAGGGAGTATTAATTTAAGAAATTTCAGTATCTATAGCTATAGGTAGGGGTGTTCAAAAATAACCGAAAAAACGGGTACCCGAAAAAATATCCGATATCCGAAATCCGGATACCCGAAAATCCGGGTACTCGAAAATACGGATACCCGGATTTCGGGTAACCGGTTTCCGGGTATCAAATACGGGTAGTGTTTTTCTAAAAATCCGGGTAATTGGGTACCCGGTACCCGAATTTTATTTTTCCAACTTATTTTTATATATTTTTTTATATTATTAGTAGACATTAATTATCATTAGATATGGGCATATGCTTGACTCATTTTGACAAATGTCTAAAATTTAAAACTCTGTCTCAATTCTCACGTACAAACCATCTAATTCTCACCTCCGTCGTTGAATCATGGTTTTGAATCATTGAATGTCTTTAAAGATTTGGTAAGATTTATTTATAGTAACGATTTTTCTTTAAAGAAAATCATGACGTAAACTTTTAATAACAAATTTATTAATAAGATTTCAAGAAATTAAATATATAAACAATGCGACTTCCATTTATGTAATTTTTGTGACAAAGAAATTATATTTCCGGGTACCGGGTACCCGAAAATTCAGGTACTCAAAAACCGGGTACCCGAAAATTCGGGTACTGATACGGGTACCTAAATCTACTACCCGAATTTTCGGGTACCCAGTTTTAGGGTACCCGGATTTCTGGGTACCCGGTTTTGAACACCCCTAGCTATAGGGTTAGAGTTACATTGTTAATGATTATGGTTTAAGGTTAAGTTAAGGATTTAAGATAACGATATATTTAGAAATTTCTTATGATATATTTAAGGTTAAATTGTTAAAATCGATAATCCACTATAGAAAAAATAGATTCAATAATATTTATGATGTTGACGAATCAAACCCCTAAAATGCAGTTAAAATATAAAAAAATGTATTGCAAAAATACCGTTGTGAATGATATGTACTGCACTGTCCATCCCTAACCATGAATCTAGTAGATGGTCTTTACATCAATTAGTATCGACCATAAATATAATTTGTATATGCTAAATAACATGTAGTGTTTAAACAAATTGAGGATAACCTGTGGTGTTTAAAAAGGTACATTATGATAATATGAAGGGTACTTTCTTCAATAACCGGCAGTGTTCAACCCTTTATAATAATAGGATGGATTATGAGCTCATGTATATTACTAATCCCAAATAACCGTTGGTGGATTATGAATGGTAATTTTTGTACATTATGATAACATTCACCAACGGTATTGTACATCATGTTATATTTAAAAATTACAAAATTTTTAAAAAAATCGAAATTTATATAAAAGAAATGGTTATGGTATTTGATTATGAGCTCATGTATATTACTAATCCCAAATAAAATATTTTAGTAGTCAATTTAACGTAAAACATAATTGAGAATAAAATTAACATCATATATAGGACTGAATTAAGAAAAAGCAAAGTAAGAAATTTTAACAGATATATAATAGAACTAAAAGAAAAAAAATCGATTAACATTAAATAGATTCTAGCAGTTTTCAAACATAAACGTAAATGAAATTAAAAAACAAATAGAAGTATAAACATGATAAAATAAAAACTTAAAATATAGTAAAAATACATGAAGCACTTTTAGATAATGGGTTGGTTAAGGCTTCTGAAGAATCAAAGAAGATGAAATTTTTTTATGATTATATTCCAGTACAATAAACTGTTTAAATAGGCTAAATTAGGATGTACTAAAAGAGGATAGTTCCGAATTCTGTAGATAATTAAGATAAATTTGAATTCAATACTAAATTAAATAAGATAATTATGGTAAATTTAAAATCTATACTAAATTAAATCTGTTAATTTAAGAAACTCGATAATCACCCGTGAAAATTTAAATTATGTTCCTTAATTGTTCGATTATGATAATAAATCTAGTAAATAAATTGAATTAAAACTTAGATTTAAAAATGAGCGGGAAAACGAATTTCTAGGTGAATATAGGAGTGACACGTGTCAAATTGTTGGTTAAGAAAAGCTTCTTTTATTATATATATTTATATATATATATATATATATATATATATATATATATATATATATATATATTTACTATGATGTTTGGATATAATGTAACTTTTTTTAGATTTAATTTTTCTCAAGTCAGAAGAGTTAGAACAAAGAAAATTATCTAATTATATATCAATTAATTTTTTTTAAAATGACTCCTAAATTTCTACCCCAATTTTATACATAGCGAACCTTAAACTTGATAAAAGGACCAACTCGATCAAGTTCAAAGCAAGCTTGAAATACTTAATAAACAACTCGTTTCGAATATAATTTCATGCATTCAACCAAGACATTAGCTTTTTCCAAATCAACAAGCATCTTTTTGATACGCAATAAGATATCCAAAATAGGGAAAATAAGATTTACGGGTTGGGCTCCCTTAGCCCTCCAAGTAGTTCGACATTCGACAAACATAAAATTAATTAATGTATCTTTGAAGAAAAGGACATGGAGATTGATACCTTGGCGATTAAATGACCACCTCAAGCTCCAAAGAATAGAATCTTTCAAAAGCATGAGTAAAAGAAACCCAATTGAATACTAAAAGCTTTTTCAGCCAGATCTATTTTAACAATTGAACACGACAAATGTTATTTTTTTGACCAATATTGAGGACAGGAGTAAATGTTCTCCGCTCTTTTTTAAAAGGTTCGAATTTAGATTGTAGGATGAATTCAATTTTGATGGTCTAAATTACGTCTTAAGCTGCTACTATTTCTTACAATTCAATTTAGTTTTAATATTATTATACCTAAATATATTTGATAACAAGATTGAGATACATGTTAAAACATGGCCGTCTCTAAGATTTTGAATGTCATGTGTGAATTGATAAAAATGGACCCCCTAAGTACAATTTATATAAAAAAATTGTCATTTCTATTTTTTTCCCTATTAAATTGATAAGCTGGCTTAAAATTCTAAAATTATATATTATACTCCCTCCGTCCCATAAAAAAGTTTACATTTCATTTGGGCACAATCTTTTAAGATATAGTTAGTGGTGTGGTCATTTGTAATACTTTTGATTAAAATATAAGGTTAGATTGGAGAGAGAAAGTGTTTTATTGGTGGAATGATTGGTAATAATATATTTTTATTAGGTGGACCCCCTAAATTTGAGAAATGTAAACTTTTTTGTGGGACAAAATTTTAAGGAGAAATGTAAAATTTTTAGTGGGACGGAGGGAGTATATATAAGATATATTACCTCTGTATCAAAATAAGTGATACACTTTTCTAAAAGGGTGGAACAAAATAAGTGATACACTTTTAAAATTTACCTTATTTGGTAAAAAATGAGACCTACTCTCCACTAACTATCTACTTTAATAAAGTGAATTTACCCTTTTACCCTTACTTTTACTTTTAGTCATCATTAATATTACTTTATTCAAAAGAAGTTAGACTCATTCTCTACTAACTATCCACTTTAATCTATCTTAAACCACATTTTAATCTTTTACCTAAAATACCGTAATTCTTCAAATGTATCACTTATTTTGATACGGATGTAGTATATAAAAATTGGGCTCCTATAAAAAGTGGGCTCAGTGCGGTTGCACCTCCTCAAAGACACCCCTGTGTTAAAATTAAAATGAGATAATATAATAGAAAATATATCGATTTAATTTGTACTTTTTATGTATGAATCATTTTTTGAAGTATGAAAATCATTTTTTTTGTAAAATATTATCATTTTGCACCTACTAAAAGCTTCATATTCGATGATGTGAGTACGTGACGAATATCATAACACTGCTACTCAAATCTCAATGGCCCCTACGCTTCCCTTAGGCCTCTCCCAACCCTTCCCCATCACTAAACCCATCACTAGCGCCACGTCATCGCATCCTTACTGACATGCTACTGACACGTTCGTGCCAACCCTACCCATCACTAACCATCACTAAACCCATCCTTTCCACATCATCATTTCCACATCACCATTTTAATTAATAAAAAAACACATTATATTAAATAAAAAAACATTACATTAAATAAAAAAAAACATTACATTAATTAAAAAAAATTACATTAAATTATAAAAAGACATTAAAATTAAAAAAAAAAACATTAAACTTAAAAAAAAAACATTAGACCTAAGAAAATAAAAACATTAGACATAAAAAAAACATTAAACTTTAAAAAAAAAAACTACTCGTCGTCCTCGTCTTCCTCTTCTCCCTCATCGGATGAGTCCGGTTCGGCGTATTTGTCCAATAAACTCCGGCGATATTTTAAAACCGCTTTTCGCTCTCTTCGGCTCAAATTATCAGGAACCGAACAATGAAGGACTCTGAAAGCATCCGATATCTTTTTCTCCACGGTCGCTTCTTTGATAGTCTTCAAAGTGTCGGCTTGCAGTATGGCGTTCTCACATATACGGTCACGAGTTTCGTCACTTGAATACCGTGACGAAGTCGCATCCGAGGAACTTGCCGTACGCCGGCTAACGTTACGACCGATTGGTCGACGGATCGGGTCGTCACGGAATAGACCTTCCAGATTTTCGGGAGGGAGCGGGTTGGGGTTGTCATCGCCAAGGTTCACCGGGTTGGGCACGGGAGTGGGTTGGGGATTCATGACGTTGTAATCTACCCAAAACTTGGGGTAATCTTTTAGTTCGTGCCAACACAGTTCGTACAAAAAGTTCCTCCGGTTGTTGTTGTCATAAAATTGTTGTTTTGCGGCGTTGATCATGTCTTGGTCACCGGCCCCACTTTGTCGATTTGACTCGAACCGTTTATAGATTTCCCCAAACTTCCGAACATCCGTTTTTATCTTGTTCCATTTCCCTTGGAGTTGACTTCTGGTGCGTTTTGTATCAACCAGTGAGTTGTACTCGGCTTCAATCTGCCCCCAAAATCGATCACCGGATTGTGAGTTCCCGCGTTCTGCGGATTCTGAAGCATTTATCCACCGCTGGGATAAAATAACAGCCTCCTGGATGGACCACTTCTTTACCGTACCAGGCTCCCTAACCGCTGGTGTAGCTCTTCTTCTTCTTCCCGTTCCCCTGCTTGGTTCGACCGGGTCGGGAACCGCTTGTGGGCCCTGTGCTTCGGCTTCCTCTTCGGGCGGGGATTCGGGTTGATAGCCAGAACCCGAACCCGAACCGGGATGATAACCGGAGCCATAGAAACCGGGGTGGAAACCGTGTTGGTAACCGGGTTGGTAACCGGGTTGATAACCCGGTTGATAACCCGGTTGATAACCCGGTTGATAACCGGGTTGATAACCGGGTTGAAAACCGGGTTGAACCGCGCCTTGGTTCGAGAAACCGCCGGGGGTGGATTGGAACGGCATAAAACCCGAACCCGAACCAGATGCGACGTTGCTCGGGCTGGGCTGGCTAGTCTGTCCAGCATTTGACGAATATGCTGGTGACGGGATACGGGTGTTTAACAAATTTTGGAAGTGATCATTTGACGGAGAGGAGTTCGATCTACGACTCATGATGAAAATCTGGAAAATAGGTAATGAAGGTAATGAAGAAGTGGGAGAAGTGGTGTAAAATTATGAATGTGAGGGTGTTGTATTTATAGGTAAAAAATAGGATAAAGGAAAAAAAAAAAAAAAACAAAAATTAAATTTTGAATTTAATTTATACGCTCCCTCGATCCTCGCCACACCCCCGATGGCTTCTCTATCCCGTCGAAAACACGACGTGTACATGACGACGCCGGCCACGACGGCTCGGTGCCAACGCCGTCGTGGCTCGACGCAAGCTCGACGCCCCCCGACGGATAGCGTTGGCAGCGGTCTTACTGAAACCTCCATATATATACCAACACCTATCAATCCAATTTCAAACTCCATTGATGCCTCAAATTAACTCTGGAATGGCCTGCTACTACAATCGCCATTCGTTATGAAGATCTTCTACGAACAAGAAGATGTACAAGCCGATGTTACATTACGATCGGTTTTTTAGTTATACGTACTCATTCTAGTTGAATTTTAGTAGCGGAGATCGATGGAACTGGAATTGGCAGGTTCAATTGGGACAAAATCAAGTTTAGCCCTAAGATTGGGACAGATTCTGTTTTCTATTGCTTCTCTCCTTTTCATGTGCGCTGGGGTCGAATTCTACGCTTATACTTCTTTCTGGTAATTTACATTTCCTGATTAATTTATTTAATTTGTACAATTTTATATACAGTTTCTCAATTGATCGAGCTAAATTGGAATTAGTAATCCATAATTAGTCAGTTCATCAATTGAAATTGATTGCTTAAAGTGCTTAACAACGAACCTAATCAGCTGACGTATGGGCAGTTCCACCAAAAACACAAACCTTTATATGCCAGAAAATTTCATTGCAACTTTGTAAATAGAGAAACAGCTTGCTGTTAAGGACTAACAACTACCTGTTGCAACTCAACTGTTAACACTACCATCCTTCAGTTGCAATTTGGCTCTCGAAAAATGATAGTTCAGTAATCAGTTATAAAACAAAGTGTTAAAAGTGTATATATCA
The DNA here is from genome assembly GCA_963853835.1 of Calendula officinalis. Classification (NCBI taxonomy): domain Eukaryota; kingdom Viridiplantae; phylum Streptophyta; class Magnoliopsida; order Asterales; family Asteraceae; genus Calendula; species Calendula officinalis. The sequence continues at coordinate 62,819,132 of OY970827.1, forward strand.
CTTAATTCCTGCTATTGATCATATTATCTTAGTCAACGATTTAGCTTGGTCTCCTACAAGTTATACTTCCCCCGGACTCTGAATAAATTATACAATATTTTATGGTGGTTGAGGTAAAAAATTATAATGAGGGTTAAAATGAATTAAATTGGATAGTTAGTGCAGAATCAGTACCACACAGTTTTAATAAAGTCATATTAATAATGTTTAAAAGTAAAAGTAAAATATTAAATAAGGTAAACTAAATTAGGTTTTCCCAAATAAGCTAATAAGGAGTTGGGTAATTAAGCAGCAATCTACCCAAGACACTAAACTATATGTTATTTAGATGTGTGATTCATGGTAACTAACCAGTTTACTTGTCAGTTTCTTAGTAACAACCACGGGGTTAATGATCCCATGGAGTTTAACTCTAGCAATTGCAGACACATTCTATCTGTTTATAAAACGCCCACCTCCCCAACTGCAAATACTATCCATCATCGTTATAGGAGACTGGGTACGTACCTTTTTATTAATCTTAAATCTCCTTACATTCTCTCTCTTCAACCGATGATAACTTTTAATAAAACAATGGCAGATTCTTTCATTCCTATCACTAACAGCTGCTAGTGTATCAGATTTCATGGCTACAGAAGCTGGTGCTTCTTTTTGTGACAGGAAAATGTGTAGTAGGTTTCACTTATCAGCTGCAATGGCCTGCTTTTCTTGGTGTTTCACTTTAGCATCTTAGTCTTTGGCTTTTGCCTTTGTTATCTTCTAATTCTTAGTTAATTAATTAACCTTTTGTTAACTGCTTTAATCTTGGGGTGTATTAAAATAGTAGCTTCATGTTTGATCGTTTATAATATAATGTTCGGAGTTGGCTTTTGAAGAAACACAGACTAACCATTTGCAAATCTAAGTATGCACAGATACTGTTTGCCAAATTGCCTAAATGAACACAGAAACAGAATAGTAACGTAACATACATATGTGTACTCAGATCGTTTAATTCTTGAACCATCATAGTCAGTAAATGATTAGAGAATGATAGAATATCCGTATGAATCTTACTTTGGGTGATAATTACATTTGTTTTTGTTTTTTGAACCACACAAAACACACTCTCTAAATTACATATAAATATACACCATTTGTCTACGGCGAGAATATATTCCAATATCTTATACCGCTATGTTATAAGCCCTTTGGTAATTATATTTGTTATCTACTGAGAAATAGATAGCACAAAAGCCACTAATATATGATAAAATTAAGGAATGGGCAGGAACTAGATGAAGTAATTGATTAAATTTCCAAAACTGCTAATCATGTCTACATATTAAGTGAATGGATTGGGTCGGATATTTGTCTTTTCCATCTTCTTAATTTCATATTTGTGTCTTTTCCCTTAGACGGGCCTATTGGGTTGCATTTAGCCATTTAGTATTTATTTACTGTGATAAAAATATATTTTTAAAATCTAAATTTTTTTAACATTATAGTAAAAAAGAAACAATTTCTATGAAAATGTAAAATGTGTTTAGTTGAATGAAATGAGAGATAAATTCGAAATTGAAGAAAAAGATCATACTTTTGCTTCATGAGACGGATGTGTACGGTCCAAGAATCAAACTAAACTGTTCGGAACTGATCTGAACTGAGAACCCATAAAATGGTTTTGGCCAGAATGAGGACCGAACTGATCACGCTCGGAATGAACCGAACCGAGAATTGTTTTCCGACTTTTTTCAGTTTTTTCTCAGTTATGTACCGAACCCTCGGAACCGAACCGAGAACCAAATTTTCAAAATTAGAACCTAAAACCTAACTGATATATCTCGGTTCAGCCCGGTCTCGTCATGTTTGGTTTTGTGGTTTCGGCCGATTCTTGTTCAGTTTGCACATGCGGCATGCCTAGTATATATCAACACCCTTGAGTTCTCTAATCTTTGGAGTTCTCTTAACTCGTTCCATCAACATCATAGGACAAACACATATAACATTTTATTTTGTCACGTAATGTTTGATCGTAATCATTTAAAGGGAAATAACATCATGACATATATCGTTTTATACAATGAGAAAGTCGGGAGATGTTGTGGTATTTCAAGGACTATTTGTCTAATCGGTTATATATTGTCATGTAAACCATTCAGTGTCCCTACATAACAACATGGTAGTTGAATCTGGCCTTGGTTTAGGCGGTTGTTGGTTTTGGTTAAGTAGGTTTAAGGTTTTAGTCAATTTGTATGCGGTTTTAGGATTTCATAATCAACTAAGATTTACGACATTTGATATGGAGTTTAGTGGTGGGGACTATCTTGTCCTTACGACTTCATTGCCATTGGTCGAAGATGATATGTTTCTCCCTCTAATCTAATCGATGGTGGGACTATTTTTGTTCATATCCCTATATTTTCAACCGTTCATATAAGAGTGGTTCATGGGATGTTTATGAAATCGTTTTCAAGTTATGGGGTCTCATTGTTATAAAAATTCTTGTGGCTGATAATGGCGTAAGTTGATGCTATTCGGTTGTTGGGGAAACTAAAGTTGAGGTCTTGGATATAAGGTAGTAAAGAAAGATCAATATGTGTCAAGCATGTCATTTCTATTCATAACACCTTACATCGGTCACTTTAAAGCTTTGTAATCACCAAAATATCTTATATCTTTTATTTGACTATTTGTATGTTAAATAGTGTGTGTAGTAAATTAAAAAGACAATTCTGGATATTTGACTTGTAGTACTTATTTTACTTGTAGTATGTTAAATTGTGTATATACTTTTTCCATTGAAGTTCTTAATAATATATATTCGTCTTCCTTTAGTACTGCCACGTACTTGTGCTTAATATTACTCAAAGCTCGATTAGTATAGCCTCCTAATATATTATTTGAAGGAGAGGTTTTTTAATACTTCCTCCGTATCAAAATAAGTGACATAAATTGGCTTATACGTTTTTTGAGGTAAAAGATTAAAGTAGAGGTTAAAATAGATTAGAGTACATAGATAGTGGAAAAATGGGTCCCACTTTTCTTGAATAAAGTGATATTAATGAGTTTTAAAGGTAAAAGTAAGGGTATAAGGGTAATTCACTTTATTAAAGTGGATAGTTAGTGGGTATGGGTCCCACTTTTTTTTATCAAATAAGGAAAGTTTTTAAAGTGTGTCACTTATTTTGATACACCCAAAATGGAAAGTGTGTCACTTATTTTGATACGGAGGAAGTATGAGTTTTGATAATAATAGTTCCAAAAGTTATTTTTAAGTGTATAAAAAGTTGTTCAGTTATTTATGAGAGAGAAATTCTTAAAATTAAAAAGTTAATTATATATTGATTTATAAGAATCTAATGTATTTTTTATGACAACTTTTAAGGCTGTCATTACAAAATTATTTTAATGTTATAAAAATCACCTTAAAGGCTTAACTAACATAATTATTAGTTGGAAAATGATAATGATAGCCCTTAGGGCTGTCAATAAGAAGTCAAAATCAATACAAAAACTGTCTTCTGCATTTTAGAATCATTACTCCATTAATGAATGTACAATCATTTTATACATGTTAGAGACAACCATTAGGGCTGTCTACAAAACCCCTATTAGTTTAATATATTGTATAGTTTATTACATTATAACAAATGTATATTGTAAGTTTGAAGCGAAAATCACCTTAAAATTTGAAGAGGTAAAGGAACATACGCGGAATTTTAGTGCACATGTCCACTTGTTATGGGACTATCACTACATGCCACGTGGTCGCTTAATACATGGGCAGCGTGGCTCTTTATTCTCCTTAAATTTGCCACGTATATTCATACGTGCTTTCCTAAACACCTTTGTAACCCTTTTTCTCTTTATCTAGACAAAATCGGGAAAACGCCATTTACATACTTCCCACTACGAGAGATATTATTATTTTGTTCTTATAATTGCAATAACTTTAGCATATGGCCCAAAATGTCAGGTCGGGGTCCCGTTGACACAACTTGAGACTTAGATATTGTACTAAATCTTAAGAGATATATAAATAATTTATTACTTAATCACATATTCACATATCTTTATCATATATATATATATATATACATTTTGGAGGCTCTAAAGACTAACAATATTTATTTTTCAGTCAATACATTTTTCATTTTATAATAAATTTATGTTTATAAAAAAAAGTAGACTCAAACATACTACGTTAATGATATTAGCAATGAGCACTAAGCAACTACGCTATTATGATATGTTATTTACTTAACTACACTTAATGTTATTAATGATATCGATGCAATTTAATAAAGTATTTAATTGAGATAATTTCAATTATCTTTTTGCCCTTATTATTACAACTCGTATTTGAATAAACTATACATTCACATCTAATCCGGCTTGCTCAATCGTTTTCCTTCTCTCAAGAGCTAGAAAAGACGTGTAACCAAACAATACTTACTCGCCGCAAAATATAGATACAACCTATAAGGTACCCGCAGCCACATTGTACGGATGATTGAAACAAGGTTTGTAAGAACATTCTTCTTAAAAATACGTATATCGAACCTGACCTAGACTCATTTGAGAAAGAAAAAAGTGATTTTTCATATAAAATCTTTTACCATTATTTGAAATATCAATTAAATATTTATAATTATTGTTCGATAGTAGTATTTATATATTATATGGACTGGACAAACAAGTTGACACACATGTCTAGAGGATTCAATGAAACTATTGTTTACAGTGTAACTTGCAATAAAAAAACACTTTCCTTAGAAGACAAAGATAATGCAATAACTGAATAAAGTTAAAGTAGTACAAAATAAAGGCGGGCCTACAACTTAAAAAATAGACTTATCACAATTTAATTCAAAATATTTAAAAATGCAACGTAATAGAATTTGATGTATTAATTTAACGGAAAAATCTATATTATAATAAAACAAGGTTTTATAAGGCCACATGATATTTTTCTAGGCTGCCATTGTCCACGTGGCAGCTTTTGGAGACCTCTGAAATTTTGTTTCCGGCCCAGTTATATTCTGCGGTTATTTTATGACACTTAATAGAGGTTTGAACAAATTTAGGAAAGTTGTTAACAATTTAAATTGTAATCACTTAATTATGGATATATTCAATTAGTTTGGTATTTTTTGAATTTCAAATTCTCATTGCTTAATAAACGTATTTTTCTTCCTTCTGACTCTCATCACCATTTTCAAACTTCCTTCCTTTTAGCTCTCAATACCTTTTTCATGCTTCAAGGTTATGGTAAGTTATGTTTCGATCAACATTCTTCAAAATATTGTTTGATATATTAATTGTATCCCCTTTTAGTGATCGACATGGATTTAAAACTAGCTATGAACATGGCTTCAATTTTTCTACTGGTTCTTATGTATGTAATAAGTATTCACTTATTTTCTGTTTAATTCAATTCATAAGTTCTTCTTTTGAACATGATATTGTATCTTTGATTATTTAGGAATGTTATAAATCATGAGTATGTTATGTAAAGGTTTATGGCTCTGATATTGAAAAAGCAATGCTTTTATGAAGATCGGTGTTTATGGCGAGTTTTTATGGCGAGTCAAAAACAATATGACCAATAAAATGAATAGTATGGTTTCAATTCATATTATAGGTTTTCGGTTTATATAGTTCACAACTAAATCATTGAGTTTTACTTTTGTGTACTATGTGTTCGATGAAATAGCTATCAAGCTCTTAAATTACTAACTACTTCGTTAAAGACCCATTTTTGTAGCCGAGTCATATCCATATATGCATTAAAATTTGTGTTGTTGTTTCCCGTGTATAGACACACACACATATCTATTGAATTTGGATTCAAAATTGATGCATGGATATAACTTATGATTCTGAATTTATGGTGTCTGCTAAATTGCAAATGAGGTGTGTGATGGAATTCCTACATGTCATGGGTTCAAGTCCCGCTGTGGTTAATTTAGAGTAGATTATGTTTTGCACGGGAGCTCATCTCAACGATCTTATTCACTGTTGCTATTTGCTTAATTTGGTATGAGTTTTTTTCAATCATTTTTTGTCAAATTATTATTGATTTTTGGTTGGTCAGGATAATAGGGGCTGCTGCACTTCAAAATTATATTGGTGGTTTAGGAGCTTCTGATTTTGGCTCTATTTATTCTACATGCACCCCTAATAAATCAAATAAAGAATTTGCACCTGAAAAATGTATACTTAACATCACATCATGCAAATACATGAATTAATTTGATTTTTTAGCCTTAATGGTATTCTGCAGAATGTAAAAAACATTTAAGGATGTTAAAGGCTGTCATGATGCCAAGCAAGAACTTGTGGAGTACTTAAAAACATTTAAGAATGTTAAAGGTTGTGGAAGCTATGACTTATTTGTTTGACTTTTAGTTAAAATTTTAAAGTCAAGAGTCTAATTTTATTTATTTCTCTTATTATTTGTTATTCAGTTATATTTTATTATATTTAAACAATTTTTCAATTTAATCATTTATTTATTAAATGTTTTAATTTTCATATTTGCATATAAAATTAAATCAGAAAAATTATGACAATCCGTGATCATGGGTCATAACCTAGTGTGGAATATATAGCTGGGATTATGGAATGAATTGATTTTTTGGAACAAAAATAGAAAGCTAATTATTGAATAAATTTTTTTAACCATGATTTGGATGATTTGGAAATACATAAATGCGTTCATATTTAAGAAAGAAAAGATCGAAAATATCGTGTAGTAGATTTATTAAAGAGTATTCTTTTATTTGGATTTGTAATTATAGAAATAACTGTTTTGTCAGTAGGATAAATTGGCTTAAAAACCTGATTATGTAATTTCACAACTTCTCACTAATTTTAGTTACATATGACATTGTTTAAAAAAGTGTGAGAATTCGGAAACTTAGTCATGTGTAAACTGGACCGAGAACTGGCTACAACTGGTGGATATGTCTGAATCGAACCGAGCTATATTTTAGATTATTTACCTTTTTACAACCCAAAAAGCAAGTAATTCGATCCAAATTTCAATACGGAGCAGATAATACCAATGTCAAGGTGATTAATTTATAAATCTACTACTATAATAAATCAAAGCCTTAGATGCCACGTGTCTTATTATTACGTCTCCTCACTCTTAGTTTCCGCCCAATTCTTTTACGTCCTTATCACATATTAAAACCCTAAATTTGTCAAACGAACCAAGGTACTCGCTTACTCTCTGATTATCATCACTATATTTTCAACAATTTCTTCAACTAAGTTTTCTTCTTAAACTTCGATTTAGGGTTTTGTTTGGTTTTCGTTTATATATATATAAATTTCAGGACCTATATTGTCAGAGATCTTTTGTCTCTGTTATTTAACAATTATAGTGAATTTCTTATTTTTAATTCAAATTAGGGTTTTTCTCTTGCATCAATGGGTAATGAAATGCTTAGAATACCTGAGTTTGAAGTGAATTAACCACAAGTGAATGAATTTAGGATTTTTGTTAGATGGCTTTTTCAGCATGAATTTAGGATTTGTTGAACTTTGCAGAGTTTTGTTATTCACTTCATAGAAGTTACATGTTTAAGAACATTTTATTCTTGTGCATTTATTCAGATTCAGGAGGTTTGAAAAATGCATAACTTTGCAGCATTTACGTGTTTTAATTTCAGATTCGGATTTATTGATGTATTAATTTCTGAATTCAAATGTCTAAATTTATCTACTCAGATTTGTAACCTTTATTGTGTTCTTAGTTTCTTTCCATGTCCGTAAGCTAATGGCCGGCTTGATTACTACTATTATTCATATTGTCCTAACTAACCCATGATCGTTAAATATGGTGTTTTGGCAGCTATGAAGAACGACACTATGATAGTTGCATCTCTTCTTCATCTTCATCTTCAATTCCATGATTGTTTTGTTAATGTGATTATTGTCATTTTGTTATTCAAGTTTAATGTAGTTTGATCAAAACTACTTTATTGAGATTGCTAATTGTTTGGTTACAGGGTTGTCACGGTTTTGTGCTTCTAGATGATACTAAAACCTTTACGGGGGCTAAGAATGCAGGCCCGAACCGTAATTCAGTTCATGGGTGTAAAGTCACTGAGAACATAAAAGCCAATGTCCCAAATACTGTTTCATGTGTTGATATCTTGACTCTTGGTGCTAAAGAAGCCGTAGTTTTGGTACTAAAAGTTAAAACTTTTGCAACCTACAATCTGACACAATGTTTTCAAACATAATTGATGTTCTTATTGGAAAATGGGTGTGTCAAAACAGGTTATTTTTGTATGGGTTGGGTTAATCCGAACACCTTTTTAATTAGTTATTTTATATGATTTTGTGGAGAATTAGAGATTTTTTTACAATGGGGCTGGAATCACGGGTACCTGCACCGAATATCTGCTGTCAGAAGTAGAGGTTTATCATAGGCACGTGTTTTATAGGCAAATTAGTCCGAGAATGCTCAAACAAATATGGGCTAGGAAAGGAGAGATCTTAGGGCAAGGTGAGCATGTGGCATAATGTGCGGGCGGGTTGGGTAACCGCCTAACGGGTCAAAACATGGGTAGGATTACATAAACAGTAAACATATTTTGTAATAAATTAGCATGTCATATATGATTAAAAATTTTCAAAAATTATCTACGTTTTTTAAATAAGATGATTTGGGAGGTTTTATGCATCAATGATAGTATGAAACATTTTGGGCCACTTTCGATCCGTTTCCTTTTTAGTTTTATTTATTTATTTATATTTTATTTCACCCATTAGAGATAAAGCATAATCTAAATTCCTAAATCAAATAATTATAAGTAAATGGGTAGAGATTGTCATTCCTAACTTGTATGCTCTTAATGTGCAATATGTGCCTTGCCCACGATTTGAGGAGGTCAGTGAATACATTAGAAGTGGTATTTTTGGCCTGTGTAGTTATAACGAACTAATGGGATCTTTAGAAGTGAATGAATGGAATGGTCGCTGATTATTTTCTTGTCGGGAAAGATATTCCAAAATGTATAGAGTGTCAAGAAAAGGTTGATAAGGCCTACAAAGACCAAAAAGTGAGTAATCTTCTTTTGACGATAAGGTTTCGGCTCATAATCTGTCGACGTGAGTGTGAAGAGAAATGGTTGATAACGAATAAGGATGACGGTACCGAAGGTTTTGATCAGAAGCAAATAAAGGAGTGTTCAACCGAGGAGTGCGAATCCAAAAACAATTAATTATCCCAAGGTAAAGAAATCTATATTATAGAGTCTTATGTTTTTTTTTAATATACTGATTTATATACGAATGATTTATATACGAATTATTTCAAGCTGGTTTAGAAGTTGTAACATTTCCGGATGAATTTAATGGGCTCGAAAATAAAATATTTGCTATGAAGCTAAGTATAACAAATTTTCATGTAATGTATCACTATAATGTTCATGGAATTTTGGCTATCACTGATAACTAAGATATCATAGCAGAGCTGGAGAAACACTTTCCAGATCAACATGTAATTGTCATACTAAATGTTTTTTCATGTTTATATAATTTATAAGCTCATATTCCATACTTTGCGTTTTAGAGGCATTATATATTTTATTTTCATATATATAATAATCATGCGAGTAACAATAAAATTTTATATTCACTAAAACTATAAACAAGTAAATATATTGGCAACCCGTAATTTTTCACGGGTCATAACCTAGTTGGAAATAAAATAACCATAAAACGAACTTCAGGTTTAGTCAATAAAAAATTGTGGTCAGCATTGGTTTCAAAAATATTAAGATTGTCATCATGGAATCTAGTATCGGTTTTGAAGGAAGTCGTTGACAGTTGAGGGGATTAGTCCTAATCAACACAGAAAAATGCAATTACAAACTATTATAATATTTCAAATTAGTATATTAGATGACACATCACGGCCACCACGAACCCGTGGTGCTCACAGTCATTACATTAGCCAAGCTGTAGGGAGTTATGGTGGGGCGAACGGTCTAATAAAGCTCAAATGGCCACATTATAATTTTTTTACTTCAAAGACCCAATAGAAATACGTAACTAATTAACTCAATCCACCATATCTAAAAAAATATATTATAATTTATCATTCTATTTTCTTAGTTCCTAATCTCATAAAAAATATTATGGATATAAATGTTGAGCATTCAAATAATCATTAAGAAATCAATCCAAAACCACTTTCAGGATATCCTACTCGGCAATTGTATAGTTAATTCTCGCAATCACCATTGTTTTTCAACAAAACATACAATATACCGTTTTTTCTTATTTTCAAAATTTACCCACACAAATGGAATACAGACGCAAATAACCGAAGCCAGACGCAAAAACCCAAAGCCCAAATGCCCGAAACTCGAACCCCAAAAATCCCAAAAAAAATGTTTTCAAAAAACCAACTGTGATTGATGCTTCTGAGGACATAATAAAGGGTACTAGCCAACCGGATGATTGTTACTGGGCCGAGTTGAAACTTATTTTTGTATAATGTTTAATAACGAGTATTATCATACAAGTGATCCCTTACCGACTAGTGGAACTCTTAATAAAGGGTGATGTCGAAAAATGGATTAGCTTACACACGTTAACAAACAATTTTAAGCTTGGTGGAAGTCGGATGTGGACATTTTGGAGTTGACAAACAATTATATTAAACTCATCAACACCAAGTCATTTCACCACCCGCATTTAGTTTATACTGTTTAATTAGCGACTCTAAGCACAAATTAGCGACACTAATTCAAGTGAGTATCCATTGTTAGAACTCCTCCTAATTCATACCCCTATTTATTAATTAGCGACTAGTCTAAGCACAAATTGACGTACAAATGCTATAAAATTAAAAAGTTAAAGTACCGACTTACAAAAAAGATATATCCACAATAAAAGCTCTATAATTCCAGATGTATCACTCTGAAAGTTATAGCTTTAGATGTTAAAGGTAACAAAAGTCATTAAAAAGCGCCAGAAAGTCAAGTCATCTTTGATTTAATTTGGTCAATATTGGTTAAGCTTGTCTTCATCCAACTAAAACCAATTCTGAAATTAGTCAAGTTATAGAATAGGTATTATGCTAATTAGAAAGAGAAGAATTTCACTTAAGCGGGAATAACTAATTAAGTCTACTGATAATGGTGACCAATTTTATCAGTCGCCCAGACTCGTGACCGCGCCCCTCCCATTATGTGACCAATGGTCAAACACATCCCCCTTCTTTTTTTCTCCCTTCAGTTTAATCGTGCAAACAACCGAAGATTGTGCTATGTTATTGCTTGTATATTATACAACTAGCTTTAAAGCCCGCCCGAATGGGCGGGCATGCTTCGAGAGAGATATAGAAAAATAACAAAATAGTGATACCGTTAAAATAACATAACAATCAAAAGGTATATCAAAATTTTATTAATGATAAATGTATGAAATATGAGTTAAAATTACACCTCTATCATTAAGTATTCTCAAAAACTACATATTTAAAATGATAACCTGATATTGAAACAACAAAATAGATCACGAATCAATGAAAACCCCTAAGAAGTCAAAATTCAGAGCAACAATAATTATATTGTTAGGAATACACATGAATGACCAACGGGGCGTAGATTTTAGAAACATATATTTAGGTTGACCTTTCAGTATGTTTGATGACCCAATTTTAATAAAAACTTCATTAAAAAACATAAATGTGAGAAATAGAATTATATTAAATCAAATTCATGAACTAACGGATAATGATCATAGATGATAGAAATTGAATGTGTCAAATTCTTTGAATTTGTTTCACTCTTGCTAACATTTAACTGTTTTTGGGGGAATCTTCAAAATGTTAATAGACATAGTTAGGATGCAACAAACATGAAATCATAAGAAACTGAATATCTCAAGTACATGGCGTCATTATATATACCGAACCATTAGAATTAATAAGGAACTACATATAATGGTGTCATAACCACATTATAGTAAATATATGATTTTGTTCACAGATTTGGAAATTTGTAAACAGGGTCCCGAATAAAACAATTAATTTGGTTGTGTTTTGTTTTATAAATAAATTCGGTCAACTAAATTAATGATTTTGTTAGAATATTGGGCTAATTCGAATATTTATTCCTATTTAATTTGCCAAGATTTGGATTGTTTCTGTAACGACCCGAAATTTGTAAATAAATAAAATAAATAAAAATATGATAATTATGGATAAATCATATTAAAACCGTAGGAATTGGTTTCGTGTCGTTTGGAGTCCGTATGAGAAAGTTATGGGTGAAACCGGGTTGAAACCTAGACCGAAAAGTGCAGCCCTGCTGCAAAGGCAGGCTCGCGGCGCGAGCCTGGCGCGAGCAAAACGCGAGGTTGAGCAGAAGGACCAGAGCTGAATCGCGAGAAAGTCGCGTCGACTTCGCGTCGACTTCGCGGCGCGATCCAGACGCGAGCTGGGCGCGAAGTCTGGTAAAAGCGGCGACCAAGGGGCAGATCCGCGTCACTTCGCGACGCGAGCTCGGCGCGAGCGGGGCGCGAGCCAGTCCGACCAGTGCATTAAATTGGGGTTTTTAGCCATATATGCATATCCAAAACCCTAGTTTCTTCCATTGGCGATTTTGAAGTGTAAGAGCTGATTTGGGTCGATTTCTCCATCAAAGCTTGATAGATTTCACTCCTAAGTGAAGATTAAAGGTATATCTTCACTCCTATGTAGTTGTAGCTTTAGATCTATGGGTTTAGAAGCTTGGGTTTGAAACCCTAGTTCTTGGGGTTATGGATTATGGTGATTTAAATGGTGTATACCTTTAATAGATGGTATATTAACAAAGGAAACAAGTGTATGATTATGATTTGTAAGAATCTTAAGGGTTGGTTAAACCTAGGGTTGGTAAATCACCATATTTGGGGAAAATGGATTGATGGGTGTTATCTAGAGGTAGATGAACACATTGGTAGTAGTAATTGATGTTGATCATATTGTGATAATTGTATTAGGCTTTTGGTGAAGCCTTGGAAAGTTGATTGGATTGAGAAGCAAGAGATTGGGTGTCAAGAACACGGTTTGAGCATCATATTGCTAAGGTGAGTACGTGTGGACTTTACTGAGTACATAGCCTATGAAATACATTTTATTACTTGTGTTGTGGTCTATTTGCTTATTTGTGTAGACTAGTAGTTTATAGTTAGTTATACCGATAGTTGTATTGAACTAACTTGTTTGATGATAGACGTGATAGCCGAGAGCTAGATTGACATAACCATCGAGTTATGATATGGTGAGATGATGTGATGATTCGGGGGATCCCCGGTCATGAGGTATGGAATGGGGAGCATTTGGGCGGATCCCCATCGGCCCATTCCATGATAGTAGTCTTGCTAACTGGAAGTAGTCCGGCGAGTAAGGCAGGTATTGGTAGATTGGGCGATTCCCTCTTGCCTTTACCTTGAAGCTTGTTAATGCGGGGGATCCCCGGTTAATAAGTTAATGTGGTTCTAGTTGGTTGGGGATGTCCCGACAACTAGGTATGATTGCTAGGAAAGCAAGGTATTAGAGTCACAATAGGGTGACTAAATAGATGGGTGATTGCTTACGTGTTTGTTGTTTGTCGTTCGGTTATTATTATTAACTTTGGGGTCTAAACCCATGTAGCTCACGAGACGTTTTTGTCTCACGTACTCCTTGTTTGTTTTGCTATGTACTCAGGTTCGGGATCGAAGGTTTAGGTACGCATGGATAGAGATGCGGGACCTAGAATAGAAGAACTCTAGATTGGATTTAGTCTTAGCTTGGTTATGATATATTTTGTAACACCTACTTTTATACTCTGACTTCATACCAAGGTTTTTGTAAATCCGAATTGAGGATGTTCTTCTATTTATAAAATGTTTTATTTTGGCCGAATTTTTGGTATTAAAATTTGACGTGTTACAGTTTCGGGGATACTAAATGTTTGACCCATTTAAATATAGTGTGCAAGAGTTTTTTGTTAGATATTTCAAATCTTTTGAATATCTGGACCGAATTTTTTGCCAATCATTTACTTGTTTTGATTTTTATTCAAAAGAGTTTTCAAATTCAATGATGACATGTGGCATTGTTGGGGATTACACGTCAGCATTGGCAGCCAATGGGAGAGTTCGAAATGGATAAGTCAAATTTAATTCAAAATTAGGCCTTATATATAGAGGTAAATAGTGTCGGTTTGACTTATAAAAGTCATACATTAATGTTGAAAATTTTCGTCTAAATTGTGTATGAAATAGGCGATTTAAACACAACTGATTTTTTAGCTTTTAAAATTAAAGTAGTTATAATACCTATCTTTTAAATGATTTTGCAGTATAGTTTCCCTAAATGGTTAGGTATTAAATGGAAAACATTTATCTGGAAAAAAGGAAAGAATCAAAAAATGAATCTGTTTTAAAAATCCGTGATAATCCTCATTAATTATTTAAAATTCCGTTAATCTCGTGTATATTGTTTAACTGCAGGAGGAGAGATATTTCGGTTTGTAGAATGTAGTGAGGATGCCACATGGCCAATAGGGTAATTACATGTGGCATTGTGAACCAATGAGAAAGCTTGAAAGTGATTAATTGGCAAAATAAAATCAAACTTAGGTCTCATATATAGATTAAGATATTAGTTGTGCATATATTACTATTATTATATTATTAATTAATAACAGAAAAGCGTGTCCCATAAATGATTTAAATTTAAATCTGTAATGATTAAATATACGACCAGCATATATAAATGGAAGGAGTTAAATGTTGTGAACCAAAATAGGCAATGCGACAAAAACAGTCCCTTGGGATGGCGATACCGTAATCAAATCAAGGGTCATGATATACCCTGAGGCTGGACCCCTACACTCAGAACCTGTCATTCCCTACATCCAGGTTTGGAGCGAAGCAGATTTTATCATTTCATAAATTTTATTAATTAAGAATTTGTTAAGGAGGATCTCGAGTTGTCATTCGATCGATTTCACGTACAGAAAAATTACATTTTAGTATAGGGGGTAATTTTTGTACCATATTATATACTTGTATAGTGTGCAGTAATATTTGTAAACTGTGGTATATGCATCAAAAATTATGGTACCATAATTAATTCTCTTTTAGTATAAGTAGTGATACTCTTTTTACAATGTTTTTGTGAAAATGTTGTTTTTTTTTTAACGGCAAATCCTAATCTATTCTAATAACCACATATGTCCACGACGGGACTCGAATCCCTGACCAGAAGGTCAAGAAGCAAATATCATACCGCTAGACCAAAGGCCCTTTGGTTTTTGTGAAAATGTTGTAACTGAAAAAGTAAATGAGTTAGTGCTTTGGATTTTCTTGTTAATTTTATCTTGAAATTCAAATAATTTAATAAAGCAGAAATAACGTAATAAACTGAGAATCGAAAACTATATTATCACCAAAAATTACATTTTAATTAGACACGAAATTGTCAAATTATGCTTTTAGAACCGAAAAAACCCGTTCCGAGAAAAACTAAGAACCAAAAAATGGAAAAAAAAGGGGTACATAGAGACGACCTGAAAACTGGTCCAACCGGTTCCAGTTTGATTTTCCGGGTAAAAACACACCCATACTTTCGAGCATTCCTATAAAATCGTGAACATCTTCATGTTTTGCAGACAAACGACTTATACAGCCCATGGTTGTTTCTCTCATGTGTATATTTGAATATAAAGCATTGATGCACTTCTTAAGATTTTGTAAAGTTTCACGTGACATTTTTTTGAGATTTTAAATACTCAACAAAAGTATTCGGGCTTGTGTCGTATGCCAATTGAAATTGGACGAAAGCCATATTTAAAATAGTGCTAAAACCCGGAACACCATAATAATCGAGTCGTTGTTGATAATATACAAAATAATTGGGTATAGGTATGAAAGAACTGAAATAATCGTTTTCTTAAAAGGTGGATATTTTATTGATGAGTAATGTAATGATTTCATTTTTTCTAAAATGTGCGTAATTTGAAAATTGACAATTATTTTAAGATGGATTGAGTAATTTTAAGATATGTGAATTAACATTTTTGTATAGTTTTTGCAATTCTCATAAAAATAGATTTTTGGTATAAAGTCACACTAAGAATGTCTAGTGTAATAATTAAATTTATAAAATTGAAATGATAATAAGTGAAAAAACATAGTAACTTTCAATATAATTTGCTCTCAAAATTGAGTGAAGTGTTAATACAAAGAAGTTAAAAAACTTTCACTTGAATATTTTCCCATTTATTGAACAACATTTTCTATGATGTTTATTTATTTTATTATTTGCGATTTACTGACGTGGCAAGCTGGTCCATTCCACGATGCTATCCTGGCTATATATAAACGGCCAACTACCCAATCCAAACGACGCAACCCAAACATCAATCCATGCAAAAATGGGTATTTGCACTTCATGCCACTCCACCTCTGTGGCTACCGGAAAACTGATTTTACCCGACGGCAGTCTACACGAGTTCTCGTACGCCATCAAAGTTTCCGACGTTCTTCACAAGAACCCATCTACCTTCATCTGTAACTCCGACGAGATGGACTTTGACGACGTCGTTTCAGCCATGAAAAAAGACGACGAGCTTCAACCCGGTCAACTTTACTTTGCGCTTCCCTTGAACCGGTTGAAACACCCTCTTCAACCGGAGGAGATGGCGGCATTGGCCGTAAAAGCCAGTGCTGCATTGGCCAAATGTGGTGGCGGTCGCCGTCGTAAAAATATATGTTTCACGCCTTCGTTTTCCGGTGAGAAGGGGCGGGTGAGGAGCTCGAGTAAGGTGGCGGATATTCAGACTATTGGGTTAAGCCGGAAGAGCTACGGCGGCAGCGGTGGTTGTGGAAAGAGACAGAACATGAAAGTTAAGTTGAGCGCCATACCGGAGTGACCGACGGCGAAGTTGGGACGGTGGCTGTTTTTATAGAAATGATAATGAAGTTGGGGCGATTATTGTTGCGACGACGTCGTTTTTTTAGCTCTCTACTTTGAACATTTCTATATTGGGGCTATTGTTGCTTTTTTAACCATGTCGATTACATGGGTTACTATAAAAAGAACCAATGTCATTTTTCTTTTCTTTTTTCTTTTTCTGAATTGCCTTTTATGGGAATTCTGCTTTTCTAATATAAATCTTTTACATTGAAATAATAATAAAAATGTTATAATGTATAATTGAATATAAAGTCGTGGCTGGATTATGACTTATTATATCAAAGTGGTGACCCTTTGATCGACATGATATGATGCCCCAAAATATAATATCTCAATATCTCATGGAGTTGTACTGAGCAAACAACAACCATTTGAAAGATCAACACAAATGCATACAATCCAAACATTTATATGGTACATTTTCAAGCACGTACTAAAATAAATGAGAATTTGTATTAGGAATTTTATTTTTTGATTTTGATATTTGTATTAATTAAATGAGTTTTGATAATGACAGCCCTAACGGCTGTCATAAGACATGCTTAAATGAGTTGTACATCAATCTGTAACCGATTCCTGACTTTTAGTAAAAAGATAAGTAAGAAGGTTTAGTAGAAGCTAAATCTATCTTTTCATGAATTTTATCACTGAGTCCGATTTTGAAAATGTGTCAACAAAATAATCCTTGGAAATAAAGATGCATGTAATGTACATTCTCAACCTAGCTATGTAAATTTATTTCCTCTATCCAAAAGATTATTCCATAAACTATGTCACTATGCATTCGTTTGTTTAAAATTCTTATGCACTAGTTTTTTGTTAGTAGCTAATGCATTCGCATGTGATGTCTAGCATAGCTGGATTTGATGCATCAATTTTACTCCCAAATGAGGCGTGAAGTCTGGAGTTTGATTCCAAACACCTCTTTATGGTGTTAGGATTTTTTCCTGAAAATCTCTATGGGGGTTGAATTTGCCCTGTAAATGAGCTTGAACCTGTGGTGCTCGTTGGAATGTTACGAGTAGACATCTGTTGTTATCATTTGTTGTTTCCAGAAAGAAAGAAAAAAAACTAATGCATTCTTTGCCGTTAAAAAAAATAATATTGTTTAAAATTTAATGTATTTCCAACTTTAAAAGACAATTGTGCTTTCAATATTGTAATATGCGTCTATGAAAACGTTTTAATTAGACATATAATAGTTACAGTTATATCATATATAATACTTTAGAGCATATATGTTTAGAATATGCGATGTGGCTCCTTTTATATATGGAAGAACAAAGTTAATGTCACACTTTAAAAAGAAATGAAAGTTGTGTATTGCGTATATACGAGTGAGTTAGCCACAATATTTCAGTGCACAATGTGAAAACTTGATTGAGAAGAAAAATGGCGATGCCCTTTTAGAATGGTTAAAGCATGGTTTTTAATCGTTATTTTTACGCATCTATGGGAAATTTGATGTTTCTAATTCGTTAACTATTGGGTTGTTGCAACTTTTGGATAACATAGTCAAGGGGCATAGATATGCCCTCTGAATAGCGGAGACCATGATCATATATATTATTTGAATATTTGTACATAACGACATTCAACCTTTTTGCGTGTTTCTTGTGTAGGTGATATTGTTTTTTAGGTAACTTTTCGACTGTTTTTGAAGATGGATACACGTACACTCACTGGATAAAGAAGGAAACGGTCATTTGAATGGCCATATACCATTTTGATCAGATGGTTTGCTAGTTGTGTAATGTTGATGAAATATAGTTGCTTGATTTTTTTTATGGGGACGAAATACTACATTGTTTAACATGCTTGTTTTTGTTAAACATAGGCCTCCATTAGATGTAAGTTGTAAGTTGTAACATCAAGCTTTACCCTTCAAGGTTTATGCATTTTTATGACTGCATTATTGTTAAATGTGACTTGTAACATACTAACACTTTGGATGCTTTTTAATTAAGAATTTTTTCCAGAAATAGTGCATGTTTTTTTTTTTTAATTTTCACAAATGATATTTTTTTTATCTTTCACAAATTGGATTTATGGACTCCTAGAATCTGGAATTAGGCTTAAATTGGACTCTAGGAGTCCGGAATTGTAGTTTACTCGTACCAGTGTACCAGAAGTGGCAGAAAAGTACATAAGCACTCATAGAGTCCGGAATTGATGCGAAAAAGGACTCCCGGAGTCCGGAGTCCGGAATTCCGTTCCAGTGGACTCCCCGAGTCCGGAATTGGGTTGGGTCTCTTTTCTATTGAGTGTTTAATGCTTAGATACAATAATTTATATGTTGTTGCTTCAACCCTTAGAATGTTATATTCGCTTATTCGTTCTATAGACGAGTCAAAACCTAATATTTCATGGGTCACGTATTCCAATTCTGTATCAATTATTGCAGCTTATAAAAGGAAAGTTCATCATACTTTAACGGTTTGCTTCCTACTTTATACTATTATTGTCTTAATTCGGTTTCTTTTTCCAAACAAAATTTGCCACTATTAAAAAAATATGGTAAAGTATTAACGGTCTATTAAGAAAACTTAACGAATAGCAGAAAAAGGAAAGTAATTGTTATGAGGCCGGCCATTTGTTTGTCGAACTATACTTGATAACTCGATCAGTACTGAACAATACGAATTTAATACGGAGTAAGTAATTAATATTCAAAGCTACACACATTAAGTTAGGTTACCTTGCACATCTAGGTATTGAGTTATGTTAAAGTCATGATAAAACTATTTATGTCTTTTTAATATGGTTTTAACACCCACTTCAAAATTACTCGCATTTGGTTTATATTCATATAACATCCATTTGTGACCTAAAAAATACAGCAAATCAATCACAATCTAATAATAAATGAAAAGATCATTTAACTTACGTTATAGGTCTGGCGCCGAGTCATTTAACGCAATCACCGGTGTGGTTTGGCGAGCTTTGATGCTCTTACACCAATTAACTTAATCAACTCAATATACATCGATATATTAAACATTTTCGTTTTCGCACAATAATCATCTTTTAGACATATGTTAGACAAAGATTCTACTAAACTTGAACTATATATTAAGGGGAATGATTTGTATACTAAATTTTTTAAATTATACACTACATTCTATAAGTTTTACATCAAACTGTACAACTATATCAATCAATATTGGTTGTGATTATTGAAGTAAAAGTCGTGTCACATAAATCCATTAATATATCATATTAATGATATGAATGTGTCTTGGAAGTCGTTGTTGGCGGTCTCCATTAATCATATCATAGGACCGCATATAACACATGGTACCCGTAATTTGTGGGTTCCGTAAGCACAGCTATATATCGTAGTTATACTTGTCATAAAAACATCAAAACCCATAGTACGTAATTACATTTACAGCTGCATATATGGCAATATGCTATGCCAAGTGTGTGGGTGTAAGTAATCGTGTGTATTTATGTGTATGAGAGTGTAGCTAGTACTGTACTGTTGCCAATTGGTTTTTGTCGATGTACAATATATATACCTTTATATACAACTGGTTTTAACGCATTCGTAGAGGCTAGTTGAGGTCTAGAATACGGTTTGGTTTGGCTCGATTTAGGCCGGGTTTGGTTTGATTTAAGTGGGTTCGTGTTAGGGGGACCTTGCACCAACTCCCTCTTTAAACATCCGTTTGTGGTGAAACATCACATTATGCGCTAATTAATTAGTGCCTAACTAATATCCTATGATTTATTTATTGGTAGATATTAGGGATATGATTATATATCATAAGAATCTATATTTGTTAGACGTCTTAATTAGATGATGGACAAGTTTTAAAGCATCCTATGGACCCACAAATTCGTTTTTTTTAAGTGATTCAATATATAGCACCGAAGAGGCAACAACATGAAAAGTAAATACGATGTTGCTAGTTTCATCAAACGGAACCATGTAACTAACTATACACATGTTAAATCTACATTAAGTGATCAAGACACACGAAGTTAACATTAGAGCAAATTACATGGAAGGTTTATGTGGTATACCACTTATTAAACTTCAATCATATACGTTTGGTTATTACGCTGGACGTCCTTGGTGTATAGACTTTGTTACAATGGTGGTCCCTATTACCGTTAAAATTTTTCTAAATGACCAAACTACCAGGGATCTCGAGTGTAATAAATGAACTTACAATACTGATATTATAATAAGTGGGACCACATGAACCTTCCATGTAATTTGCTCTTTTAACTTTAAAAGGAAATACAAAATGGCCAATCGGTTTATACATATGTTGACAATATTTATGTTTACATCCATAAAGTTAAGCTATACTTACACTCTAAACTAATTTTTTTAAAACAGCATTGACAATCTAATGCATCTGTAATTATGTTGCTAATATAAGGACGATATATACAATTTACTCTATATATTTATAGTGTTATGGAAATTTGTGTTATTTAATAATCGTTTCCTGCATTTAACGAGAGTTCCTCTTTTATTAAAGAAAATACAAGTTAATAATGAATATAATGATTTCTTATAGATACCTTAAAGTTTGCAACACCCAGTGTATATCAAACCTTATATTGGGTTAGTAAAGCCCATCAAACAAAACATATAAATGGTTATGACGGAGTTTTTGCAGCCCAAAAAGTAACCAAATTTCTCGGGTTGGGCCAGATGCTATAAGTGATAAGATTAGATAAAGGGCAACTTCCAAAAATAATTCACGTGCGGCTACGAAATTAAAATCACATCACGTGGGTGCCATTTGCCAACTGCCCGAAGTCAATAACCACAAAGAACTATTGTTGAAAACTACATAATGACCATACTACCCTTCACTTCCGTTTTCAACTTCACAACAAAAGAATCACATAAAGGGCAATAACGTCAATCAACAAACTAAACCCAAAAATAAAAGTACCCCAATCAAACTTTTGTAGGTAATCACACTACAAAAATGAGCAAACTTTGCTTTCTCTTCGTCTTAACACTACTCGTATGGCGAGCCACCGCACAAGCACCGCCGCCAGCGGCGGTTCCGGCCGACGGTCAAGAGTACCTGGACGCTCACAACAAAGCGAGATCCGACGTGGGCGTGGGACCACTGAAGTGGAATTTCCAGCTAGCTAAAGCTACGAGCTTACTTGTACGGTTTCAGAGAGACCGACAAAACTGTCAGTTTGCTAATTTAACGAGCGGCAAGTACGGCGGCAACCAGATGTGGGCCACCGGAGAAGTGGTAACGCCGGGGAAGGTGGTGGATAACTGGATCACGGAGAAGTTGTATTACACCTACCAGAACAATTCGTGTGCAGCGAACCACCGGTGTGGGGTTTACACGCAGGTAGTGTGGCGGAATTCGGCGGAGTTGGGTTGTGCGTTGGCCACGTGTCCGAAAGATCAGTCCACTTTAGCGATTTGCTTTTATAATCCTCCTGGGAATGTGATTGGTGAAAGCCCTTACTGATTAGGAGGAATTTCAAGGATTAAAATAAGTTTTTTTTTTTGGGTTTGATTTATGTTTAGGAGATCAATGTTAGCATCTGAGATGCAGTAGTGACTTGTACTCTATTGTTAAAGTAATAATTGCAGTTATGATTTGAATATTTTAGATCACTGTGGGATGATCTGTTTGCTGATTAAAATAAAAATGATGAATCTTGCACAATGTACAACGTTTACTGAACAATGTACAACTCATTAATACAATAGTTAAACAAGATGTACATTTTAATTACACCCATAGTCAGAATCACCATGGGATGATATGATCTTTCTGCTGATTAGATTGAAAATGATGATACTTGAACAGTGTACAACTTCTATTGCACAATCTACAAGTCAGTTATGCGTTACATAATGTAACACATCAATTTTTCAAACCAATTTAAACTTTTTAAATAAACAAGTTTGGTAAATAGGAAATCCATAATATCCAAAAAGTAATTTAAACAAAACATTTGGAAGGATTACAAGTATCAAAAACATGTGTTACAATAATATCAAAACTAAAGTCTAGGGAATTAAATAAGTACACCGAGCTAATTACTTCCAATGCTAACTACGGGCCGTCTAATCCTTAGCTCCCGAACCTGAGTACATAGTCAAAAGAAATGTAGTACGTGAGACAAAATTGTCTCGTGAGAAACATGAATTTTAGACCCGGTTAGAAATAATTGCAATAAATTAATAATTAAATAATTATCACATTGCACATAGTCAAACATACTCTAAGGCTTGCCATAAGCCCAACACATACGTAACGGGCCTCCCCGAAACAAACACCCCCGATATGGGTTATCTAGGTAAACTCCCCCGTTTCCGGGTTATTAATTTGCTCCCCCGATTTCCGGGTTATCTCAAACTCCCCCGCTTTCCGGGTTATCTATTTCTCGACTGACTACTCTTGTGCAGGGTGGTACCGCCCCAAGTAGTAGTCACTAACTCCCCCAACTTGTGTGGGTTATCTATGATCCAATTGATTAGATACCACATAACAAATCATTAACTTGGGTCAACGCCCCATATCACAACTCATATCATACTAGTGGTAACCAAACAAATCACTTTACAATTCAATTCAATATAATTCAATTCATACTCCAACAATTCAATCTTTTCTTTATTAAAAACAATTACCTTATAAAGATTCTAAGAAATCATTTCAAACTATAAACCATGGTTTACTATGTACTCAGAAAAGATCACATGTACTCACCTTAGCAATGCTATCCAATATTTGTGTAATCCAACACAATCCCTACTTCTCAACCAAAGAAGTACTTCCAATCTCAACTCCTTCTTGATCTAATATCAATACCATCACAAAATCTAGTTATAAACCATAACTAGTTATTAATTAATCCATATTAACATTCCCAACCACCAAGTTCATACAACTTGGTGGAATCTCAAACCCTAGTCCAAGATTTCCATCTATAAAACCCAAATCCAACTTGTACACAATGATTACAAGTCTACAAGGAGTGGTTTACACCCATATTTGGTCATCTTCCCCAAAGATGGCATGGTAGGTTGTCCAAAACCACCATTGATGACCAAGAAAAGCTTGAAATGTAAGGTAGAAGGTGATAAGGATCAATAATATTTACCTTAGATGATTAAACCTTCAAAGATGATGAAGATTTGAGCTCAAGACCTCCAAAATCGCCTTCTTTCTTCTAAAAAAGGGCTGAGCTACAAGTAGGGTCGTTGATGCCTAAACCCTAGCCTAAACCCGTCAATATATACAGCTGCACAGTTCGCGATCGCGAACTTCCCGCGTCGGGAACACTTCGCGATCGGGAGCAGGTCGGGAACTCCATGTCTGAAAAACCCAAATTCCCTGTTTGATGTTCGCGATCGCGAACCATAGTTCGCGCCGCGAACTACTCCAGGCAGCTAGGCTGCAACTTTTTGTCGTCCGGTTCAGCCCGGTTTCGACCTTAACCATATCAAACGGTGTACAAATGACACGAAACCAATTCCTACGTTTCTTAAATGAATTATCCGTAATTATCATATTTTTGTACAATTTATATATTTACAAAATTTGGGTCGTTACACATAAAGTATGGAAAAAAACCCAAAATTAAAACTTTCATTACAACCATAATTTACATTGAGATTCTACACTAAACCATCTAGTTAATTAACAAATTTTCTAAAATAGCAAGAAAAATAAATAACCCTAAAAATAAAATTACGCACTCAAGCTCCAACAATGGCAGAACTGAAAAGCTACTTCACCAGTTCTTTAGATATCAGATACCTAAAAGCAAAATCATGAGGAACCCATTCGATCTTCTTCCTTAATTTCGCCAAATGATGTTTTTTTATGGTTTTCTTGAATTTATCCGGTAAGCAAAGTTGGATCATTTCAATGACACCAGCTGCACACAACCCTGAATCTTTACCAAAATTTTCAACAATTTTTGGTAACAGAATTCTTTGATCTTTTCCTACACCAAATGTAGCTCTGATAAACTCTTCTTTTGCTGTTTCTAGCTCTTGGAACACTCGTTTTGGGGTGTAAACACGAACCTGGAAGAACACGGTTTAAATTTGTGTTTCATTCCATAAATCATGTGTAACTTAATTTTGCACTTCTATAAAAGGAAATATAATTTTAAAATCAAGAATTATTACCGCAGGATCAGAATGAGATCCGGAAGAAAGTGCAAAATGCAAAAGTGGTTCTTGATGATGAATTGCATATGCTTGTCTTTCATCTCCTGCTCTTATTTTTGTTCTTGAAGATAATAATAAACGAAGCCACTACAAAAACAAATCAGCAATTTTAAGCTCAATTTGTCAAAATCATAGCATTATTAGAAGATTTATTTAAAATAATAAAATTTTAAATGAATATACCTGCCCGGGACGAGACATTCGGCATCCCAAAATATAGGTTTGGATCACATCTGCACTTATTATGTGACCACCAACATTATAAGCAGCCTGCATTAACCATAAAGATTTAACTTTTTAAAAAACAACAGTCATTTTTAACGGCCATCTATTTTAGGGACTAAATTCGTGACAAGATTTCATATTTAGGAATTTTCTGTGTACTTTTGGAGACTTACAAATCAAATCCAAGACTTTTGGCAAACCACAAGGACCATCCTTGTAATTTACTCTATAAAATTTGACAAGATAAGATCGTTTGTTACCTTCAACAGTAGGAAGAATCTCTTCATATTGTTTTGTGGGATACCATATGCCAAAACAGCCTGTTTGTACACAAATACACAATGTTAAAAGATTTATTTAAATGCATAAATACTACTAAATCGCTAAATTTGAAAAAATTAGATTATTATTATTATAATATAGTTTTTGTAATGACATACATGCATGACCAATGAGTTGTGTACATTAATCCAAAACGCTAACTTCTCCTCATGCTTCAATTTCTTAGGATTTACATCTTCTAATCGAGAAACAAGTGACCTACAAAACAACACAACACAATTCATTTCAAACAAAATCCTTGAATAAAAAAAAATTAAATTAAAATATTACCTGAAGTGTTGCAACATGTCTTCGGTTTCACCAAGTCTCTGATTATCCTTATAAAGACATTGAATTTCCACCATTGTACTATACGGCCCACTAAACTCCTTAAACCCTTGAATATTAAACGGGTTTTCTAACTGTACATCAAAATTAGAGGACAAATCTCTTCTAAACCCCGGGCCCCACATGATATTCGGGTCGTGTTTGGGTGAGAAAGAGTTCATGGATGATGATACAGATGATGTTGGAGATAAAGGGTTGTGATTCGTTTGAAGTGGGTCCGCAAGTTTGTAGTATATACCCGAGATGCACCTGATCATTTCCTCTGAGATCTTGTTTGGTGTGTTTGGAATATGGTCGGTTATTTTTGTGCCCAGATGCTCTGCTAGACTGATTATGGTGGAAGACGTTTGTGCGTACTGTGTGGAAATCATAAAAAGTTTTTACATTATAAGAAAATTAGTGTATTATTATCTTTAATAAAGTAAAAAAGATTAAATTTAAACGAGATTAGTTAAAAAAATACCTCCATCATAGAAGGTGGTTGTGAATAACAACCCCGCAAAGATTTTCCAAGAAATTCGGTTGGAGAATTTCTAGTAACTGAAGAGTGACAATGTTCAACACCAGAAAATAAAACACCATTTTCCTCTTCTTCTTCTTGAAAACAACCATTAGGATCTTGCCACGTGTCATTTTGTAACGAAATATCAGCCCTACAAGTTTCAAGATATTTCCCACGTGGAGTAATTAACGTTTTTTTAAAATTAAAATTCTTATCATTTCTTAATGGAGATGAACACGATATTTGTTGATCAAATGCTTTTCGGTATAATGAAAGAAGATATTGCTCCAAATGTGAAACTTCATACTCTAAAACAGCAATTTCTTTAATTAATTCTGTTGCTGGCTGCAAACATTAATCCACAATTATTATAAAAAATTATATTTATCGGTAATTTATTGGCGTTTAGGATCTTAAATTACCTTTGGAATATTGGCATGATTTGGGATGTGAGAAGATTTATAACCTAATGCTTGTTCAAAAGCACCGCGTACATAAACTTGATCTTGTAATCTTTTTTCGAGTTGTAATATCTGAAAATTAATAAAAAATTTAAAACATTTTGTGAAAGTTTTTATTTTTAACTGTTGGAAATGTACCTCATCCTTTAATGAGATTTGGATCTGAGCATTAGGTATGTGATTCTTGTTAACAATTTTAGAGTTCTTCAAGTGTCCCTTATCCTGATATTTACATAGAATTATAAGTTTGACTTTTAGTTGACCACCTCAAATTACTTTGAATCTTTTATTCATGAAAATAACAAATTAAGTGAAAGCTTACTTACCAACTTAACACGCTGAGAAGGTTCTTTTTCAAATTTAATCTTGTCTGGAAAGCTGCAATTTTTAAGTGTAAATGGAACTTGATAAATACGATTTAACCTTAAAGTCTTAAACTTCATGTATTAAACCTAATACCAGATATAATCATATAAAAATGAAAAATTGTAACTCGTAGAGCTCATACATTTGCAAAAATTCTCATTTTCCACACGAATTTGTAGATTATATTTACCAAAATGCCATTTTTCAAGAAATCAGGTACCTTTTAGAACGCTTGTGAATAGAAGTCATTGGTCCAATTTCAGGCATACTATTGCTAGTACTACACTCTTCAAAACTCATTTCTGCATAACAAAACACAAATCACTACCAATTTCAGTAAACAATGTAGAAAAAAAACTAGGTTAAAACAGAGCATTTAAAAAACAGAAAAAATTACCTGCCACTTTCCAAGATTAGAACTTTTTACAGACCCACAAACTCAAAATGAAAATGGGTCCTCAATAACCTCTGAAATCAAAGTCAAAACCTAAACTTTTATTCTTGCATTATGGTTTTTACACGCAAAAAGGGGCTTAAAACTGGCGAAGAAAATAGGGTTAATCTTTTTGGGTACTTGTGGACTTTTGAGAAAGAAGAAAAAAAGGGTTCCAATGAATGAAAAAGAAAAAGATGAAACCAAAATTAAAAGAGGGTCTGTTCTAATTTCGGATAAATTTGTTAAATTAGTTGTAGAAAATGGATAAATTTACAGGACTATTTTTGTTGTTGTTGTTGTTGCAGGAAAGTGGGGGTTGGTGACCGTCTTGTTTCACCTTTGTACCATACCGCCATTTATATACACTGCTTTCTGCATCGGACTCTGTTTTAGAAGCATGCTTCACTTGCTAAAAGGTGTATGGAAGAAATTGCAAATAATTTTAATTTATTAAGTTAGTTTTAAATAATCGGCCTAAAAGTAAAAGGTGATCTAAAATTCTAAATTTCATACTTTTATTCACTAATATTAAATGAAGTAATTTATCTATGGGTGTTCGTTTAAACGGTTTGGTTTTATCCGAACCAAATAGGTGAAACCAAATAAAGTTCGGTTTTTAAAAGTTCAAACCGAACCGTCCAAACTAATTCGAAAACCAAACCGATCCGAACCAAATAACAATTTGGTTGGTTTGGTTTTATCCGTTTGGTTTTTCTAAAAAAATTTCCAAATACTACAAAAGTATATAACATAAATAATATTAAGTTCGATATGTACAATTCCAAAATGATAAACTACTTTGTACATAAAAACAAATCTAATTCATAGCTCGTGACATTTATAATCATATATGCAAAAATCTTGATATCAACTTCATCAAAAACTCCAAAAAGATTGGTATATATATTACAATTTGGTTTTTTTGGACAATCCGGTTTTCACAACGGAAACCAAATCAAATCCGAAAACCAAAATATTAATTTGGTTCAAGTGCAAACCAATCCAAAAAACCAAATAACCAATCCAACTAGTCTGATCCAAAATGTACAATTGGATAATCCGGTTTTATCCGAATAGTGAACACCTCTAAATTTATCAACCTAATAATATCTGAGATTGAGATATATACATCAAGTCCAATTACAAATATGAAAATTTATTTAAATTAAAAGAAAAGGTATGTGTAAAAGACTAAATCAATTAAACTAATTATTAGATTAATTTTTTAAATTTTTATGTAGCCCCTTTCTACTTAGCTCATTTGTTATACTATTGTAGTCAAGTAAATTTTTACGAGTCAACTCAACCTATGAATCCATATTACCAATTACAAAACTAATTCTTTGTACAACAAAACTAAAAACAACAATTAAGAAACATCCAAATCTACATTCTTTCTTGTAGTTTTTCAAGAGGAAGTAATAGAAAGCATGTCTACTCCTTTTTCCCATTTTTTATATTATAAATTTATGAAATTGAATTCCCACTTGTAGCAACGAAACACTCCAAACACTTTCACCCAAATGGTCTTTGTGTCTTTATGTGGCTTGTAGTTAGGGGTTTCAATGCAGAACCAACCACAAAAGAGAAAAGAAAGAAAAGGTTAAAGTAAAAAAAAAGGGAAAAAAAAAGTTATCTCAAAAGAAATGAAAGGTATAAAGATATTGAATGCTTTACGATGGTAAAACCAAATATTATAATATATTAATTAATTTTTCATATGTCACTTAGTCTCTATACTTTTCCGAGCTGTTAACACTATGGATGACTTTTTATCCGAAAAATTGAATTGGATTGGAACGGGTTGTATCGATTTATAGTTTTTGGCCGGTTTTTAGTTTTCTTTTTCTTTTGTCTATTTCAATTTTCGGTTTTTCAATTAATGTATACATTTTTTGGAAACGACAAATAAATTAATAAAAAGATCCGAGCTTATCAAGAAAGTAAGACGGAATTACAAACAAGACAAAAAAGGATAAATTCTCCAATCAATCAAATTACAACATAGATTGCTCATATTTTTCAACCATAAGTGTGAGGTTGAGACTATGTCGCCCGCAATAACCGAATAAGACTTATGGATATTCCTAAACACCGTTTCGTTTCTCGCCTTCCAAATACACCAAAGCATGCATTGAATTATTGTAGTAAGCACTTTTCTTTTCTTTGAATAATTCTCCATCCCACACCGAATTAATGTATACATGATAACAGATTCTGTCACTATGAACGAAGTTCATAAATCACACATAATGAGTACGCGAAATACTATGTACCTCATCAATTGAACATGTTTAACATGTCACACTGTCACGTTATGTCAGATGGGTTGGAGAGAATTTTAGAACTATATGGTGTTGGTATATCTTCATCAATAATTAACAATTGGGCTAGCATTCTTCGTTGTGTTCCGGGCACTCTTCCATTCAATTACCTTTTGTATTCTTAGCTCCTTTGCTAAGTTTGTTTTTTTAACACCTCATTTTTTAACACCAAATATTGGCCAAAATAAAACATTTTATAAATAGAAGAACATCCTCAATTTGGATTTACAAAAACCTTGGTATGAAATCAGAGTATAAAAGTAGGTGTTACAAAATAGATCATCACCAAGCTAAGACTAAATCCAATCTAGTGTTCTTCTAATCTAGGTCCCGCATCTCTATCCATGCGTACCTAAGCCTTCGATCCCGAACCTGAGTACATAGCAAAACAAAACAAGGAGTACGTGAGACAAAAACGTCTCGTGAGCTACATGGGTTTAGACCCGATAATAAAATGAAATGTCACGTTTCATATAACCAATCAATATACATATATATATATATATATATATATATATATCCAACTATCCAGTCTAGTCACCTTAGTGTGACCCTATCATCCTTACTTACCTAGCAATCACGTCTAGCTATCGGGTCGCCCCCGAACTAGCTAGAACCACATACATATCTAGTTATCGGGTCGCCCCCGAGCTAACTAGAAACAAGGTACCGGCAATAGGATCGCCCACGCTACCGATACCTGCCTTGCCCACCGGAATACGTCCAATGAGTAAGACTACTAACGTGGAAGAGTCGATGGGAAATCCATCCCAACTGCCCCTCATTCCACACCTCATGATCGGGGAGTCTCCCGTATCATCACATCATCTCAACCTCATCATAACCCTATGGTTATGTCAATCTAGCTCTCGGCTATCACTTTCATCATCAAAAAAGTTAGTTCAATACTATCATCGGTATAACTAACTAACTCAAAATACTACAAGTCTACACATTTAAGCACATAGACCATAACACAAGTAATGAAAATATTTAAGAGGGCTATGTACTCAGAAAATTCCACACGTACTCACCTTAGCAACAAAGATGCTTTAACCGTAATCTTGACACCAATCTCTTGCTTCACAATTTCACCGACTTTCCAAGATGTCACCGAAAGCCTAATACAATAATCGTACAATGTTTAACATCACAATCAACTATCAATGTGTTCATCTACCTCTAGATAACACCCATCAATCCTTTTCCCCCAAATATGGTGATTTACCAAACCCTAGGTTTAACCAACCCGTAAGATTCTTACAAATCATAATCATACACTTGTTTCCTCTGTTAATATATCATCTATTAAGTGTATACACCATTTATATCACCATAACCCATAACCCCAAGAACTAGGGTTTCAACCCCAAGCTTCTAAACCCATAGATCTAAAGCCATAACTACAAGGGATTGAAGATATACCTTTAATCTTCAACTAGGAGTGAAGAATCACAAGATTTGACCAAGAAATCTGCTCCAAATGATGTTTTACACTCAAAATCGTTCACACACTTGATGAGAGAAAAACTAGGGTTTACAAATGCAATAAATGAGCCAAATCCCGACTTTAATGCTGGTCGTCCAGAGTTCACGGCGCGAACTAAGTTCGCGTCGCTAACTCTGCATTTCGCAAGCAAACTTAGCGATCGTTAACCCAGCGCAAACTACTTCGCGACCAAATGCCAAACTCCCTGGGATCCGTTCGCGATCGACGCGAACTCCCTTAGGCAGCAGGGCTGCACTTTTCCAACTTTGTCTCGACCCGGTTTCGCCCATAACTTTCTCGTACGGTGTCCAAACGACACGAAACCAATTTCCACGTATTTTATATGATTTATCCATAATTATCATATTTTTACATATTTTATTTATTTATAAATTTCGGGTCGTTACAGTTTTTATAATATATTTGCCCTTTAAAAAAAAATTGAATCATAAATGCTACTATGATAAGTTATTGTCACTGCTTCTAAACCATTTAACAAATAGCCTTTTTTATGACTTTTAGGTTATATATATTTTCTTATAGTAATGACTATTCATACTATAATAATTGTTCATATGATGATAGCTACGTTTGAAATCATCTCTTAGTTGTAAGGGAATTCAAAATGGTGATAGCATAGGTAAGCGTTTATCAAATGATTAGGATAAACTTTAGTCACGACAATGATTAAGTTACATATATTATGAACAAAGTGCGGCCACCTCGAATAAAACCTAACGGAAATATATTCCAAAAATAGATTTATACTAAAATTAACTTAAAGTTACGTATTAAATACTATGAGTATCATACAGGTGTTGGACAATAGCTTATTCGTAACGATCTCATTGATTTATGTCATGTGATTTGTGACATCGGTTTTATAATTTAGATTAACAATATTTCTACTTAGTACTTATCATTGTCCAAAATTAGTTATATTGTGACTTCTAATTGAATTACAACTCATTGATGTCAGAAAAATTATCTTTTGATACAACTCATTGATTTAGTAGATGCGTGTATTTATCGTAAAAAAAAACCTTATAATTTTAGCACATAAGTCATAAATCATGGCTAATCATATACTCCGTAATTGTGATATTCGGTTCAGTAACCAATGAGGAAAGATAAAATAAATTTAACACATACAATCATATCTAATTTGTATGTTAAATTCTAAACGTGTTATAGATTTTTTAAATTTCTACCGTCTTAATATATCTTGTAAATTTATTTTTGGTAATATAATCTAGACATGTCACGTTTCCCAGAACCAAAATTTAACAAAGAACACGTGCAGGAAAGCAATTACGCTGCTTCGGCCCACTACCGGGCCCAAAATCCATCGTTAATACATTGATTATAATGAGTGTATCCAAATGTTTTGGTGACCAGGTCGGACCGAAATCGTGTGTTCAGCTAGCCGGACGAGACGGGTCAATACCCAAATTATGGGCCGGATTGAACCGCCCGGTTTATGTCAACCCGGGTTGAACCGGGCCTTTTAACCCTATGGGTATTCAACTTTTGAGCCGGATATCTAGCTTGATTAACAGATTACCTCTTATCTAGCTTTGTTAATGCTTAAGAGTTTCAAAATAAAGAAATGAGTTCAATGGTGATTAAATTAGGGTAGCGCCAAAGTTGTGCCAAATGTGTACCACCATTGGTATTGCGAGCGTTAAACGAGAAGAAGGCAACAGTAACCCCCCAATGGCTACCCCAAACGGACATACTTTAGCTTTAACACGAGGGTGGACAACTTTAACATGAGTTTTAAAGTCATATTATAGAGGTCAAATAATTTTAACATATCTTTAACATGTTAAAGATACCCGGGTAACAAAGTAAAAGCCTTTGTTTGATCCTTTGCCACATTGTGCTCTCACAATTCATCTTTTGGAATTTCAACCGATTCAGTTTTTGGACGGTTTTACATTTTTACCTTTTTGACTTGAACATAATGGCCGTAGTTGATCTCTCAACATAATATATCTACACAAATGAACTATACAGAATTACAGACCTTAGTAGAAAATCTGCTCATTTTTGTGATGTTGAGGTGTAACTGTCTTTTAAGCAAATTTTTTTTTTTTGGAAACGGCAAATATATTAAAAAGGGCCCGAACTTAGCAAGAAACTAAGACGAGCAAAACAAAAGTACAAACATGCAAACTACAAACAAGCCAAAAAAGGAGAAATCCCCCAATCCACCAAATTACAAATAAGTTTACTCCTATGTTTTAACCATAAGTATGAAGTAGAGATAATATCTCCCGCGATATTTGAGAAAGACTTATGGATACCGTTGAACACCACATCGTTTCTAGCTTTCCAAATGCACCATATCGAGCATTGAATTATAGATGTTAACACCTTCTTCTTCTTTGGGCAATTACCCCAACCTTCTCCAAATTCAATTAGCTCCCTCACCGATTGAAAGCTTGGCAATGGAATATCACACCACCCGAAAATCCAAGATAGAACCTCCACTGTGAAATGACACCGGATAAAAGTGTGCTCCACATCCTCGATATCGGTATTACATCGTTTGCATATATTAGAATCAACATTAACACCTCTGATTTCTAAGTTTTTTGCGACCGGGATACGATCCAAACCAACTCTCCATATAAAACATTTAACTTTAAGTGGAACAATGCTATACCATGGCATATTGACGTAACCGGGAATGGTCAATTTTTTTATCAATCCATTGCCTAATATGATGTACCGCAAAACTACCATCATTAGACAAACTACAATGCAAGCTATCGGGCAAGTTATTTGTCCGAAAGTTAATGAGCAAATGCACTAAGGAGCAGAATTCATCAATAATGATATCGCAATTAAGGCCGGTTTTCCAATCCAAAGTAAAGCCACTGTTCGTAATTCTATCCGAAACCGCACATGACTTTCTATTCTCAAGCTTGTACAAATTAGGAAAACGAGATTGAAATGGCATATTGCCAAACCATTGGTCTTTCCAAAACAGAAAATTGACGAATTAACAAATAATCAAGATAATTGATGAATGAAACTTCTGTTTTATCTTTACTGTCATTTTTTTATAAACAAAATATGCAGGTTTCCCAAGGATACTTAAGACAAAAAGGTACTTGAAGTAAGTGCAGAATCTTTTCCTTTTTCAAACCAAAAACTGACAGACATACTTCTGGATTTATGTAGTAATTAATGTTATTCTTTAATCATGGATTTCAATAACCAACCCAGCCCCACCCCCTCCAAAGAAAAAAAAACTTGTTTAAATATAATGGCTAGAAGTACTTTTATAATTTATATTATTTTTGGGGTCTTGTTAGGGGGTGATGACTATGCCGAAGCTCCCTTTCCTTTTCCCCTCTTGCCGTTCAAAAAAATATATATATAACATATTCACAATTTATAAGCAAGGATCAAAAGTCTGGAAAAACAAACATAAAGTGATAAAGTATGCTTAGATTTAGAGTTTATCATTTATCAGTAACATATTTAATTTGGAGTTCAAAAAGAAAAAAAGTAACATTAATAATATCATTAATGAAAGATGAGAAAAAACCCTATAGAGATTTAGAGTTTATCAACACATTTTATTCTATTTCAGAATAGATTTTTGTTAAATCAAATTTATGCATCATGCAAGACTTGAATATGTGACATCTGTGTTATTATGATAATGCACAAGCACCATTCTAGTATAAATAATACATAGATAATTATGGTAAAAATTAGGATTGTCCTTATATGAGAAAATCATCCGCAATAGCAGTTGGAGGTTCTATAATGGTCAGATTGTCCTTATATGAGAAAATCGAACAACTAAGTAAAAATCTTGCAAATTGATGAGCTTACGCTAACTGTAGCACTTAGACTTATCCTGAACAGAACTCTTTCCCTAACGTCCCCAAAAATTGTAACTTTTAATTCATGCGACCAAATTAAATGATTAATACTTCCTCCGTATCAAAATAAGTGACACAAATTGGCTTACACGTTTTTTAATGTAAAAGATTAAAGTAGAGGTTAAAATAGATTAAAGTACATAGTTAGTGGAGAATGAGTCCCACTTTTCTTGAATAAGGTGATATTAATGAGTTTTAAAAGTAAAAGTAAGGGTACAAGGGTAATTTCACTTTCTTAAAGTGGATAGTTAGTGGGTATGGGTCCCACTATTTTTACCAAAAAAGGAAAGTTTTCAAAGTGTGTCACTTATTTTGATACACCCCAAAAAGGAAAGTGTGTCACTTATTTTGATACGGAGGAAGTATGTTCAATCTTTAGGCAGATATTGAATTTTATGAACAAATTATCTGCAAATGAATTAAAATAATTTCTTTTTTTATTCAATTAGATGCGCAACTAACCTAAGTAATATTATTTGAACATAATGGTTATGGATTCAAGATTAAATGCTTGTATTCGAACGAATCGTAAAACATATTGTACGAATTTAATAATATATAGTGCAAGAACCAAGAGGAAACTTGATCTTTTTTTAATGTGATTGTTCCTTATAACAAGCTGATTTCACCAGATTATGATCTGAAATTTTCTTGAATTTATAGGCAGACAGGTTCTCCATGTTGGTAGTTTCCAAGAAATCTTGAGATCACAAAAACCTTAGAAAGACAAAAATAAGAACTCGATCATGAGCAGTACTATGATAAGATTCTAAATTCATATGTTTTTAAAAGTGTAAATAATAAACAATATCCCTAGCCAGTGCCAAATTAATTACGTATATGACTTCATAGACACATTTTGAAATTATAAGAAATTTAAAATTTCAACTTCAAGAACTGTAATTATTACATAATCAAGAAATGGTGAGTTTGCCAATGTGCATCCACTTTTCAGTGATGTAAACCAGTCCTCAGTTTTGTGTCTTTTGTTTTATATATTCTGCCTTTCATCTGTGATGACTGATGACTGTATGTGTATCCACATTTTATATGTTATAATTTCTTTTAAATCTGTATTACTAATATAGTTTACATCTATTTCATGTTTTATATGCTTTATTTACTTCGCAAGCTATTATACATACATGATTCACATGTTTTACAAATACTTTAAATGTTTTGCACTTTTTA
This sequence comes from Calendula officinalis, assembly GCA_963853835.1. Taxonomy (NCBI): domain Eukaryota; kingdom Viridiplantae; phylum Streptophyta; class Magnoliopsida; order Asterales; family Asteraceae; genus Calendula; species Calendula officinalis. Next base: position 62,855,851 of record OY970827.1, read on the forward strand.
TACATATTGCCCAATCTTTTAGAATTGTAATTTTATATACTTCATATGTTTTTCATGCTTTATATATCATACATGTCTTAAAGTATATTATCTCTTTAGGCATCTATATATACAATGACATTTTTTACTCATGACACAACACTTTTTTTCTACCACACATTTTTGCCGGTAGTTCTTCGGGAAACAGACTCTCTACTCTCGGATGGAGGTATTACTGTCTACATCTCACATCCCCGATACTCTGCCTTTGGTGGGATTGGGTGTCGTTGTTGTTGTTGTTGTACTCTTAGCGTATATGTCATTACTTTGTGTGACCTTTTTTAGGAACATATGTTCCAACTCGCTTTGCGAGTATTAATATCAGGGCAATCACTCGCTTTGTGATAGTCAGGAATCAACATTGGTGAACTTACGTATCCACAAATAATGACTAATTGACAATTGGCCTGCTTTTGTTTTTTAATACTGTGTGACATGCTAAATGATAATAAATTGGTGGTGTAAGCAATTTGAGATGTTTTTTAAAACTTATTTGGAATCGATTGTAATTCGTATTTTGTTGGGCATTGAGATTTTATACGAGGCTACTTTGCTTAATTTTATATTACGTAGTATTATGTAATGTAATTTGGGACCAAGGTGCCAGAAGGAATTTGGCCGTTTAACTTATATGTGTCGAAACTTTAGATTTGTTTTTAACTTTCTTGATTATTTAAATTAATTAATAGATTCTTGATAAAAATAATGATTATGAAAAGCAGAAGAAACTTTTAAAATGGAGTAACAGTGCCTAATGAATGGGACAAAAACTATAATAATATGAAAATAAAGTATTGTTTGTTGAAAAAGAAAATACAAAAAATATAGAAAAAAACAGTAAAAAGAAATTATATGCACCGTTATATTTGATAAAATTTGTTAAGAAAGTCGAAACTAGTATTATTTGGGAAATACCTTTGAAACCACAATGCTTTGAGAAATATATTCTGAAAACACAAGGTGCAAGGCAAAAACTCAGTTTATTCCTTATATTTATGAAAAAACTCATTTTTATAGCATTTCAGATAGGTAAAAAATTACATGTAATATAACATCATAATAATAATAGTGGTAAAATACTGTAGGGACTGATATATGAATTATGGTAAATTGGTAATTCTAGGAGATGTGGGAATTGAAAGAACAAGAAAAGATTCCCAATAAAAGAGAAAAAAAAGACCAAACAAAAGAAAAAAGTGAAGCTTCCAAAGAGCATTTGGACAAGAGAGTCAATGCCAAAAGGCATCACCCTTTTTCCACCACTTTTTTCTATCTTTTGTATGCAGTGTGACACAATATATATACATGCATCTGTGTATATGAATGACTTTGAACATGTTATATACTTATATTGATAATTGTATTGAAAATTGAGGTTTTTTGTTAATTGTACGAAACATTACATGTAATAAGTTGTAAATAATTAGGTATGAGGAGTTAATCGTGCTTGTATAAGAAATTAGAGAAATGAAAAAAAAAAAAAAAGAGGTGAATCGTACATAGCAATATTTATCTATACAGAGCAATTTCATCCCAAAGGATAATTATGCTCTTCCTTTCCTTTTATCAAATTTTGCATTGCACCCTTATTTTTAATAGCATAACTGTCATTTGATATAAAATTGCTTTATATGAATACAAATTACTCTGTACGAATCACTTTTTTTTTAAATCATTTGTTTTTTACTTCATTCCAACTAATTTAGGCAATGTTTGTTGCACCTATGTTATTCCTTACTTGTGCAGTACTAAAACAACAAAAATCATTTGTTTTTTACATCATTTATACAATTTCCCTATCTTTTTGAATTATTATTATAGTTTGGTTATCCTATCAAAATCATTTGTTTTTTACTTCACTTCAAGAATGTCTCTGTTTCATGTACTCTAAGTTTGTGTTCAAGTAGAATCTAGAATCTAGTTTTTTTAAGTATGGTATGAACAATTTTTAACATTGATTTACTAATTTTGGGCTTGTCTAATTTGTGTATTAAGAGCACTTGATAAGAGTTAATAAAGCTTAACATTATTTAAGATAATATAATAATAGACAACTAATACACATAAATCAAGTCTAATATTTACCTATGCGGTTTGAAGTTGTATAAAGAAAGTTATAGTTCATTAATACTAGTTAGCATATTGTAAAATCCCATTAATGTTTTACGGATTTTGCTGCCGCATAAAAAGTTGTACTTTCAGTACAAAAATATAATATTAAGAAATTTGTTATTAATTGATATACAAATTTTAAAAATATGTTTTATGAGCTATTATCAAAATCCGTTTAACAAAAAATATATTTTCCAAGATAGAGATTTCCCTTTTTTTCACGGCACAAAAGTAACAAGTCTTCCTAATACCTGCTTAGGCCCAATTACAAGTTGGACTGTCTATCTCTTTCATACCTTAAACTCTTAAAGTTCGGATCGTTATAATGGGCCTCAACCAACGTGCACACCATCTTCAATTGTATACGATATAAACCCATATATTAATAAAAAAAATAAGTTAATTCCTAATTCATGTTTTATTAACATAAGAAAGAACTAAAATAGTTCATTTGAAAATAACCACATGAAGCTTCTATAATAACTGATAATTTGTATTGCTTTCCTTAAAGTGTTATTCAAAATATTTTATATATCGTCAACATCCTACATGTGCACATTCTTATCTATTTACCTTTCAGTACAAAAATTACAAAATTCTTTTAAACATAAACATAGATATCAGAGTTAACCTAAAGGAATTAACCAGTTAGCGAGCCAAATAAGTTCAACTTCAAACAAAACTTAGTGTTTGGTTGTTTCATAACCCGAAATAAATGTTAGGACCAGGATTTGAAACTAAAATTTCTAAATACAATAAATTAAATGAAAGTATCAAATTTCCAATGGATTCCCTACATAATCCCGATTTGTAATCCGTCGCTAAAGTTTGTTGTTTAGTGACGGCTTCCCTACCCATCTTAATTGGCACTAAATCATTGATAATCCATCAAAAATTGGTTGTTAATTTTATTAGCAACGATTCCGTCCGAAACCCTCGTTGATCTGACAGAAAATTTCAACGGATTCTTTCTGTTGAAAAATTTGTTGCTGATATCCAATTTCTAGTAAAGGTAAGCTTTAAATATCTCTTTGTAGAATGTAAAAAGCTTCTGCACCAAAAAAAAATCTACTAGCAAGTGAATTTCATACATAAAAGAGGTGTCCCAAAGCATTCAATAAATCAAGAAAACAAGTCATGTTGGTATCTTTTTCATTATAAATTTTGTGTACTTCATCTTTTTTAGATCACGTGGTCCAAGTAAGATTAATAACAATTAACCCGATTGATCGAGATGTCGTGAACCATAAACAACTAAAAATGCAATACCAACACAATCACATATTTTTCGTAAAATTAAAACAAAGTGGTCCTTCAACAATTAATACATATGACAAGTCTATGCTTTTTTTCCCCTTAAATAATGAAATATGTTCAATGTGAAACTTAATTATATGTGATTCGAATATTATAATGATTGACAACCTTGTAGGAAAACTATTTGCGACAAAAATATACAATAAAATTTTATAATCGGATTACATGGAAACAAAATAGTTTGATCACCAACAAAATTGGTGATTACAACAACGAGATAGTGAGTGTGTGCTGTCACATACCTAAGGTTAGGTGTGGAACCACCAATAACTATATAGTTTTAGTTAAAAAAAAAACTTAAAACGGTCATTTTTATAATATTTTGTCACTTTCCCACCATATTAGAACACTTATACAATAAAAAAACACCAATTCAACACCATTTCAAGAGTATGATATGTTTTCAATATAAACACCATTTAAAAACTATGAAGCTTGAAACATCAATTCAACAAAAACATAATTATGATTTAAGATAATTGATGAGTTTTAGACGGGATTTGATATACTAATGAGTTTATGTAGTGAATTATAAGTTTTCTTAACCAAAAGTACATAGTTTTAAGTAGTTCCACACCTAGCCTTAGGTATGTGACAGCCACACACTCACTTTTCCCTTACAACAAAAAAATAAAATAAGAACATATATATATAGGGAAAAGTGAGTGTGTGACTGTCACATACCTAAACTTAGGTGTGGAACCATACAAAAACATTGTAGTTTTGGGTAGAATAGTTAAAAATCATCACATAAACTCATTAGTGAATCAAAGTATGTCTAAACTCAAGCCCTAGGTGATCAAAACTCATATAAATCTCCATCTTTAAAATTGTCTTAATTATGTTTTTTTTGTAGTGATATTTCAAGCTTCATGTTTCTTGAAATGGTGTTCATATAAAACACATGTGAATGTGTGTGTATGATTTTTTTTATTGTCTAAGTGTTTTAATATGATTGGAAATTGACAAATGTTTGTAAAATTAATTGTTTAAACCAAAAACTACATAGTTTTAGGTGGTTCCACACCTAAGCATAGGTACGTGACAGCCACACACTCACTATCCCCATATATATATATTTTTTAAACAAACACATAATCTACGACGAGACTTGAACTCATGACCTATTGGCCATGGGTAACACCTTAATTCTTATAAATAAAATAGGGATCATTTCATACACGTCCTTGCAAACTTCCAATATTACGTATATATCTTTGCAAACTTCATTATTACATATATATCCTTTCAAAATCTCAAAATTCTCATATATATCCTTTAACCTAGTTTTAATAATATTTAAATCTTTTAAAAATTAAAAAACATGAATCCTAATCTAAATTAATGGTAAAATCGCCTAAAAATCCTTGTCGAAATAAAATGCAATTGTCGAATTTGGCAAGAAAATACCCTCGATGAAAGAAAAAAACCTTGACCATTAAGGGTAAATTAAGATTAACATTCATGTTTTATTAAATTTTAAATGATTTAAATATTACTCCCTCCGTCCCATAAAAAAGTTTACATTTTATTTGGGCACAATATTTTAGGAGATAGTTAATGGTTGAGTCCCTTGTAATATTTTTGATTAAAATATAAGGTTAGATTAGAGATATAAAATGTTTTATTGGTGGAATGATTGTTATAATATTATTTTATTAGGTGGACCCCCCAAATTTGAGAAATGTAAACTTTTTTGTGGGACAAAATTTTAAAGAGAAATGTAAACTTTTTTGTGGGACGAGAGGAGTATTAAATTAGGTAAAAAGATATACAGTATAATCTCTTTAAATTAATAAGGTCGGGACTTGAGAAATTTATTAATTATAGAGAGTTATTAATTTATCGATGAGAAATCTTTTACAATAGCCTTAGTTGGGACCAGACAAATTTATTATTTTAGAGAGTTTATTAATTTACCGAGTATTAATTTAAAGAGATTTTATTGTATGTGAGAATTTTGAGTTTTGAAAGGATATATATACGTAATAATGAAATTTGTAAGGATATATACGTAATATTAGAAGTTTGCAAGGATGTGTACGAAATTAACCTAATAAAATAAGGACATAAGACATGTAATTGGCCGGAGCTTGCGTTCCACGCAATTCCCTTAAAACAGATTACGAGTTTATTTTCTAATGAGAAAGAGGTTTTAGAAATTACGGAAAATAGTTTTTTTTTGGTTTGATAATGACAGCCATTAGGGTTGTCAATAAGAACAGATAAGAACGAACAATTTTGATTTTGATTAGTGGAGAAGTTTGAATTTTGCTAGAAATAAGGAATACAATTTGACTAATGGGTTAAAATGGGGTAAATAGTAAATATTATCTAATGTTATTGACAGCCTAAGAGCTGTCATTATCAAAATCTTTTTAAAAAGACAGGATTCCGTGTGTTTCCGAACAAAAAACAGTTTTACAAATCGAAGAAAACTGTTTGTAATCTGATTTTTACGAAAACTGTTAACGAATTGATTCTTGAAACTCGATTAAAATTCAGTTATCGTATTCTGAATATAAAACTGAATTTTATAATGAAATTACATGGAAATAAAAAAGTTTGATCACCAGCTCGATTAAAATTCAGTTTTCATATCCTGCTTTAAGACTGTATAGGATCGTAAGATCGATTGCACGGTGATCCAATCTTGCAATTGAGTTATGATGTTTGACTTTTAATCCAATTTTGTTAATATTAATCTCCTTAATTCACTGTTGAAAAGTTTAATTTGTAACAGGGAAAAAAATGAGAGAAGGGCCAGAATGTCTTCGGAGGGCCACGAATTAGCCTGCAGGAAACACCAAAATCTCTCAATCTCTCTCTCTCTGTCTCCTGCAAGTTTCGTCTTTATCATAAGTAGGGTTCTGCTATAAAAATGAAAAGGACCCACTAAATATGAGTAGATATACAGAGAGAAGGTAGCATTAAAGACACTGAACAAGACAAAAAAACCATTCTGAATCGAAAACCATACATTCATAATTTCCTCATCCCCACTCTCACCATACTTATATCACTCATACGGTAAAAAATCTTAAATTATACCTCAACTTTTCACATATCTGTAGACATATGCTAATGCAACTCATACGCTAAACAAATATTCATGACTAATTAAACTCGCAGATCTAGGAAAAAACAGAGAAGTTGCAATTCTTCGCTAAGGGGTATCACTTTATATACTGAAAAAAAATATTAATTTTTTACGGGAAATTATGAGAGGTTGCACGGGCTACCCAATAGCTCCACCCCTGATTAAACTTGTGAAGGATTTTGCTAATTTGTGCCCCATAGGCATATGATAACAAAGATTTAATAAATCAAAATTTCCTTACTTAGAGTAATATATTAATTCATGAGTCATTAATACTTTTGTGTTATACCGATTATACCCTTACCATAATTGAAAATGAATGTTTTTATAATTAAATATAGGGGCATAAAAGACATTTAATAATACTATGATGTGCACATATTAGAAAATCCCTTATTAGAAAAGCTGAAAAGCGTTACCCTTCAACATGTAGTATTGTTTGGGGATTTGGGGCAAAACTTTCTACCTCAAACTTTCTCAAATTAAACACACAATCACACATGGTTACAGACCTATTTACAACAACTTGTCATTGGATTCTTTTTATTTGTAAAAGAAGGGCAATGATAGAAAGCTACTGCATTTGTTATTAGAGATAAGAAAACAGAAGACAAAACTTGAAAGATTTTTATAGGATTTTGCCTACGGTTCTGATCCAAACCTTCTTTAATCTGTTAATCCTGAAACCAACTGATATCTTCAGTTTTTGTCGTATTAGTGTCACATCACTTAACACTCTAATACCTTTGGTTTGATGCAGCTGGTTACGGTCGGGTTCATGATTCAATAAACTCATTCCACACTTTTTATCAAAATAAATTGCTCAAGTGTAAGAACTGTTTGTTTTGAAATATAGTTCCAGGTAACATAAACAATAAAATAGGTTTAACCAAAGTGGTGGTGTGTAAAGTGTTCTTGATTCAAGAAATTTATTTCGCTACCATATATAATCGAAAGACAGCTAAAAGTGTATGCCTAAGAAATTAAGAACAAAATCTAAATCTTTACACTTGATAAGAACAAATTACAATTGAAAAGACTTGGTACGTACAAACATTGCTCAGCAGATGATCAAGATCAAGTACAATGAACAAGCATGAAATTAACAAAATACAACTTCTACAAGTATTGATTTGGTGTGTACACTAAAAATAAGTTTCAAATACCAATATAAGTCTAACAAACTTTGTATGTTTGTTTGAATTAAATCCATATAAGGTGAGTGATACATTCAGTAACGTACCAATTACAAAACAAATGTAAACTACATATCAAATATAAATATAGTTTTGTAATTTTGCATATTTGTTTTGAATATAATACTCCCTCCGTCCCTTAATAAAGTTCTCATTTCTCTTGGGCACATATTTTTAGGAGATAGTTAGTGGTGGGTCCTTGGTAATAATTTTGATTAAAATAAAGTGTTTTTTGGAGATATAAAGTGTTTTTAGGAGATAGTTAGTGGTGGGGTATATGGTAATTATTGAGTGGGTCCCTCCAATTTAGAAAATGGGAACTTTATTTTGGGATAAACATGTTAGGAGATATGAGAACTTTATTAAGAGACGGAGGAAGTAATAAAGAAAAGAGTAGAAGAAGTTTAATACATGAACAAAATAAGAGGAAATACACGGTATGTACTACACAATTAAGACTAAACCCAAATAAATCGATACTATATATCAACATACTTTGTTTTATGATGGTGTGAATTTTTCCCTTTTATGTTTTACTTAAATAAATACAAAGATAATGAAAAGGGGATGGAAATTTATGAGCTTAATAATGGCCTAAGATATTATTTTAAATTACTAGGTACTTTAATTAAGTCGCATAATAATTTAACACCCCTCAAAGTCTCTAACTGAAAAGGAAGTCTTCTCCGGTAGGTTGCCGGCGTGACGTAGCCCTAAAGTAAGTGACACGTCACCAGAAGTGGTGCCAAATCTTATAAGCGTCGAACCAATGTCAGCAGTATCATCACGTCGGCAGGTGTCGGAATCATTTGTGGCCGGAAAAGATGGCGGAAGAACGGAAGTGCTTCCGGTGGTGGTCGTTGAAGAGATATTGATGGGAGTGTAAGAATAGGAGATGGCAGTAGCTTGGTTTTCCGAAAAGCAGTTTTGTGCATTGATTGCAAGAATTGACGGGTCGTTTTCCGGATCATTGATTTCGGATCTTTTTGCAGGTGTCGCTGTTGTAGTAGTGGTGTATGTCGGGACAGTAGCCGGTGGTGGTGGAGGCATCGGAGTTTGTGCGAATGCAGAAGAAGAAGATGATGGAGAGGGACCATTTTTGTAATTAATGTTGGTTTCTGATTTATTTTCATCATCTTTCTGGTCCTGATCATAATCTTGATGATGATCACCTTCATCTTTGCTTTCTTGTTGGTACATGTCTTCCACCATGGGTTTCCACAACCGGACCCTTGCATTTATGAACCAATTTGACACCTGCAAAAACACACACACAAACATACCATTAATCAATTGTGATGATCAGATCAGATGAGGACATGCATGGCCAAGTAGCTTAGATCTAATAAATGTCAAAAAATGTAAACAGTGGCTTTGAGTTTTGTTTTCTAATACACTATTTTTGTTTTATTAGCCTAAATTCAAACTTCACCAAAATATTAGGTTGACAAGTGAAATTAATGTAAAAAGAGTAATTAAAAATCAGAAATAGTGCACACATGCATGTCTAGCTACACAAACTCATTGAAACTTTGGTTGAAGAGCCTCAAAAAAGGCGTAATTATATCTTAACTTTAAACATATTTGATATTAACACGAAAAAAAGGTTTTCAATATTTAAAAAAGGTACAATCCGCGACGTACGAGTTTTAATTAACTTTAGATGGCAAGGCTCTTTCGGGTATAAAAGCATGAAAGTTATGTGTTCAAATCATTTTCCTGTCTTTATCTATCGAGTGTGACACATAATTAAATAAGCAATAAAACTTTTGAAGCTAATTTTTAGTGTGTGATGTGGACACTTTTGGTCCATCTTGTACAAAACATATTTTTCACGTTTGATGAGCATAATTTTGGTATCGGTATACTGTTTAAAACGAAGGATTTAATGGTCCAGAAATGAGATGTGAATACAAACACGAGAAGAAACAAGTAGTACAACATAGAGATATGAAATATAAGATGAAGTAAACACGTATATTGTCATCATAAACTGTATATTGATTAAGACTTTTGCTTTCCAACAGTCATTTTACTACTGACTTCAGGACAATGCCAAGGGTACTTTCTAATTCACTGTATATATACTATTCATCTTACCACAATTTCATGCATATAATATTTGAGGATTGCTTACTTTGTACAAATCAAATGATGTGTTTAATACATAGAATTAATAGACTCCATGTATTAATCATTTTATAAGTAATATGTTAATGTATACAAATTTAGTATGAAACAATACAAATTAATTTTCATATTTGACTCATAATTTAAGTACTTAAAAAGCTAGGAAATAATACGCTTCAACTCTAATATTGTTTCTGAATATTTGGATTTCTTTTATAACCATTTGTATTCATAGAATTCTTATAGATTATATATTGGGTAAAGATTACCACGATTTTAAATAACAGAAAAAGCAAACTCTAATTTTAAATTATATATACAAAATCCTAGATAAACTATATGTTGTTATTGGGTATAAATTACCAAGAACTTATTAAAATACAAGGTTAACTTAATACAACTTGATATCATTTTAAATAAGGAGGGGTGTATGACAAGTAAAATATTCATTAGAAGGTGATACGTCACATCCTATTTGGTGGAAGATGCAATTTTTTGGGTTGAATTAGATAAGGTTGTCAAATTGTAAGATGGTACTTACATTTCCAGAAACAAGCAATAACCCGCAAATAATATGTGTAAAAATGATTACTATGTGAGCCCTAATAGCAAATTATACGAAGATGATTTCAATTGGAACTTTAAGGGCATATTAGCTTTCTAATTATAAAATAATAAACATGTATATATAATACGCTAATTTTCTTTCAAAATTTCATATTTTGATTTACACATTTCTATTAATCAAATCAGTAAAATATAAATATTAACGTTTAGTAGGAATCAATTCCATTTACTAAAAAAAGATTATCGTATAATTGTATTGAGCGAAGGTAGCAAAGTAATGGCCAAATTTCTTAAAGAGTAGAGAAGCACGAGAAAGCGAGGAAAGCAGTGAATATTTGATGTACACACACAAATATACAATTACTTAAAGCAGTGGCAGTGTGCATATAAAATGAAATCACACGTCTTGTCTCAACTGTATTTACGATCAATTAGATGCACTGTCTTCGTCACTGTTCACAGGTGCAACAGCTTCTACTTTTTTGGTACTAACCCAGGCCTAATTCTTTTATTTCTTGTACAAATGATTGTATTTAATTGAAGTATTACCTTAAACAATACATTATCTTTTTCATTAAATCTACAGAATTTAATAAAAAGAAAGCCGGCATAGTTTAAATGAATAAATACTTCCTCCGTATCAAAATAAGTGACACACTTTCCATTTTGGGGTGTATCAAAATAAGTGACACACTTTGAAAACTTTCCTTATTTGGTAAAAATTGTGGGACCCATACCCACTAACTATCCACATTAATAAAGTGAAATTACTCTTATACCCTTACTTTTACTTTTAAAACTAATTAATATCACTTTATTCAAGAAAAGTGGGACCCATTCTCCACTAACTATGTACTTTAATCTATTTTAACCCCTACTTTAATCTTTTACCTCAAAAAACGTGTAAGCTAATTTGTGTCACTTATTTTGATACGGAGGAAGTATGTTTCATAAATTTTCAAATGTTTAAAAGCAAGATAATTATAATACGAACTACGAAGAAGATACTTAATAAAATACGGAGTAAGAAAAAGTCGAGAAACTAAGCTAATTCAGATTATTATTTTTATTATTTTATTATTAAATAAATATGTTATCAATAACTATGTTACAAACTATTAATTATCTTATAACTTTAATGGTTCCGGACTTTATATAATAATAAATTTTTAATGACTCAGTAAGTTTGTCAATTAATAGGATTTGTCGTTAAAAAAAATAATTAACTATAGCAATATCATATCATATATATTCTAATAAAATAGAGGAGGTTTGTTAAACATAGCGACAATGCTAACAACCACATAATGGTTTATGTCTAAAGCTTAATTTTTTTTACATTTAAATAAACAAATTGAGAATAAACCTAAATTAGTTAAATATCCAACAACTTTAAGAGTTATGTTTAATAAAAATAAGAAGATCCTTATAAGCAAATATTAAGTTTTTCATCACAAAAAAGAATTGACTGTTTTTCTAGACAGAAAATGATGAACCTAGCTAGGTAGAAGAACAATCAAAAAGATTTGAACTAATTAATAAAATATACTATTATAAATCATGCACGTACACCCAGGAATAAATAGATGGTTTACCTTACTAATAATGGCATTTCTCATCCAAAATTAATTTCAATTTCTTCCACGCGTTATTAACATTGTTAAGATTTAATTTCATTATCGTGCGTAAAGAAAGGTCATATCGCAAAAAGATAAACACCGACATGCGTATGAATCTTTCAGTTCATTTTCATGTTTATATGCATGTATAGCATTTATCCCATTATATGTTGATTGAGAAATGAGAAGTTAAGTACAAACAAACCTGATTTCTAGACAGTCCAGTCTGTCGAGCCAACAAATGTTTATCAGCGTCACTTGGGTACCTGATAACCATTTTGCACAAAACTTTAAGTTACAGAACTACTCAACTATTTTCATATGCATGTATATATTTTTTTAAACGGCTAAACATATACATACACTCGGCTAAATCTATATTAATTTTGTCCACTTATTCTATGACTTGAGTTTTATCATTTTGAAATGGTAAACGTATTGTTGACTTTTGAAAAAGAGGAGGGGAGAATAGTTTATCCTAAATAAACGGTAGGTTATAAAGCTCCTGTCTTTTCCTTTTTTTGCCGTTAAAAAAAACAACGAAATTAAAAGAACCACTTTATCATCACCGTTATCGTTAAAGAGACACTATCACTCAACACTCTCACATACACTTATTAATTTTATATTTCAAGAAAATAAAAAATGCTTACATCAACATACACTCATTGTTTAAATTGCACACTTTATTGACTTCACCATATCATTACCCCTCTCATTGCTAATTATTGTTTCATAATTGTAACAACAGTTCAAAACTAATTAAGGTAACATTTGTATCTTATCCGATTTTAAAAAGGGAAATTTTACTTTCTTCTCTTATAAGGGAAGTAAGAAAATGACTTACGGGTGTAAAAAGTGCTCGAAAAGCCAAGCTCTTAGAATGTTGACCGAACGTTCGGGCAAACCTCTTTGAGGTCTCCAAGCTTCTTGTTCCATCATGCCCATTTGATGGAACGCCCTTTGTTGTCTAAGGCTTTGTTCCAACAATTTAAGCCTGGGTGTCTCACCTTTCGTGACACCCGAAGAATTCACATCTTTTTCCCCCAATAACTCGCAACTGTGCTTCAATTGGGCGGCAATCGCGTCTTTTAAACACCGAAAATGGCAAGACATCGCCTTTTGTGCCAACGCGGTGTATGGCACCGCCGCCCCAAACCCCATCACCAAATCAAAAGAATTCACCATCATTTGCATCTGTTCACAGTAGTGGTTGTATCTCCGATCCACCTGGCATTAGATCGTGATATTTGCTTAATGAACTTATACAATTATAAGACAAATTAACATATAGATGGTTCTAAATCTTGCATTTAGTTTTTTCTCAATACAGCCAAAAGTTAACTGTTTCATTATATTATTAATTAAGTACTATGATTTGTTATATTGAGCTTGTGGAAATATTCAAATTTGTAATAATGGATATGAATTTTTCAAATGAAAACGTTTTATTATACATTTAGAAGGCTGAGCAAGTTATAACCCTAATATTTTAATCTACGATGATGATTATAGTATGTAAGTAGCTTGTCACGATTTTACCAAATCTAAATCAATGTACTTATTATTTTATAACTAATATATTTTTAAATTTTAAGAAAAGTCGGATGTAAGAAAATTCAGCATATTCTGTCAGTGAAAAACCTATTTTTTTTCTCGGCCGGCTTTTGTCAAGAAACAATCAGTACTCGCCGGAATATTGTGCCCCAGTGAATTGGAGAGAGAGAGAGAGATGGACTTAATTACCTCATCAAGCATGGAAGAAAGCTTGGCCTTTCTTCTTTGATGCTCAATTCTCTGGGCAGATGACAAAGGAGGGAGATCTTTTGAGGAAGATGAAGATGCACCGCCGCCGCCGCCACTATTGGTCTGATTCTGATTTGGATTATTATGTTTTGACCCGGATTTATTTTTCTTCAACTGACCCCTACCGACGCTACAAAATTCTTCCAATAATTCTTGAGCTGCCCTTAGATACCTAGAATTTCGTAACACTTTCACAACTCCTAAAGAAGAAATATGGATCGGTTGATGGGTTTGACCCATATGTAAACTCCGGTAAGGATCACCACCGGTTACTTGATTAAAGTATAACATTCCGGCGGCCCCGGAATCATCTCCAATTCTCAAGTCCTCAACTTTAGCTGCTTCAAGATGTTGTAAAGTTGAAGATAAGGAAAGTGAAAGCCCTTCAACTCCACCGACACCTTCAGCTTCATGAGATGTACCACCAGGGGGAACCCATGTGAATTGACCAAAATGCCCTTGTTCGGTACCACTTGTACTACCAAAGCTTTGTTGATGGTGAAGGTTAGAATTGGTAGATGGAACAGTGTTCGGCAGTAACATGTGAAGGGTTGAAGATGGAGACTCTGAAGAAGGTGATTCATGAGACGGATTTGTGACAAAAAGTTGCATGGCATGATTATTAGTGTTACCGTACCAATCTCCGGCGGTGGTTGGCCGTTGATTACGGTGGTGGTGTTGGTAGTTCATCTGGTGAGCCAATAATTGATCAGAATTGGTTCCACCACTTGGGAAATTAAACATCTCGGATAACATTCCGGCACCCGTCTCATAAACCGCCGGCAAACCACCACCGTGTCCGTCATCCACTCGTTCTAATCCCACCAGTGATATCGACGGCGGCATCTTATTAGTATTATCCCTCCGGATCTGATCTTGAGCCGGTGATCTCTCGAACCCATGTGAGAAATTGAAAATATAATCTTGTGACATAGAAATTAAGTAGCTCTTGAATTTACTACTTCCATATCGATGTCATCTTCATCAAAAAATTTCAGACCCTATATTCGACATAGATTGAGGATGATGGAGATTAAAGACAAAAAAGGGGGGTAAAACAGAAAGCATCAAATGGTTGTTTCTTGATACTTTTATCAAATTAAAACAAAAAAAATAATAAAATTTTGTATGAATACTGGAGTATTATACTAAACGAACCTCTTATGTGTTGTGAAAAAAGAGAGAGAAAAAAAAAATGATCCTCTCAGATATCGTTTTCTCAGTTCTTGAATTCCCTCTCTCTACTTGTCTTTCTCTTTTACAGTACTGAGTGTTATCTGCAATCGACTTCTTGATAGAGAGAGAAAGAGACGAATTATACATATATATTTGAACAGTTATAAGATTATGTATATGAATAGATAATTAACGATATTGTTTTTTTTTAAGTCATGAGTTTAAATTAAATACAAATAAATATTTTTTTAGAGAGAGAGAAGCTGAAGAAGAGTCGCTATTCTTCAACGCCCTCTATTGTACTCAACATAATACTTTTATTGGTTTATTAAATTATTCTATTTTATTTGTATATAAATATCTTGGTTTACTTTGACAAATAACATCAAAAAACCACAATTTTTTGTATGCAAAGGACATTTCTTATGTCAGCTAAGTATAGTGTCAGGATCGATTAACTATATACAAGTTAATAAACACCTTAGATCTAATTGATGATAAAAGTTGCAGCGGATCAACACTATATCAATAATTAAGAACAATGAACTGTATGAACAATATGCAAGAATATTAAGAACACAATTTCACAAAAAGCTTCAATGTATATTATTGAGTTAACAATACACACGTACGTTTACAATTCGTAAGGAACATACTTATAGTAGTCCTTGAAGCTAAACTATTTACCCTAGTTATTCTAGGACTTGATTTACATCGAATAATAATAATATACATTGATTTACATTCTATAACTATCTATACGAAGATCTCGGACTTGATATCTTCCAAAAACGCGTATCAGTAGTAACTGCAATCACCAGTAGTAAATAAGTAACATCAGTAGTAAACTTGGTGATCAGTAGTAAGTCCATAATCAACGTCAGTAGTAACTACAATGATCAGTAGTATCTTCAATAAGCTTGATCAGTAGTAACTTTAGTTATAGTTTACACCAGCATCAACTTCATCAGTAGTAATATGTTCTGCCCCATCAGTACTAAGTATGTCAGTACTAACTGCAGCATCAGTAATAAGTTGATCTGTGTTTTGCTCCAACAATCTCCCCCTAAACTTATTGATCATCTTTTAATCAATCAAGTTTCTTTTGTTCCTCTTGTTCTTTTCTTCTTTTCTCAAGAGTTCTTTGATTCTGTTGAAGCCTTTGTTCAATAATATATCTGCTGTTCCTCTTTGTAAAATAATTCAGTTTGTTTTGGAACATAACAGCATCATAGGGTTTCATCAAAGTGTTTATGAATATCTGATACATTGTCTTCTCAGAATGTGGATATTCTTTCTCATATAAGTACAATTCACACACTTTGCCTGATTTCTCAAAGAAGTACATATTTGCAGTGGGAATGACATTCCAAGCATACACATTACCTGGATCTGTAAATTGTTCTGGATAATTGTCTGGATAAAATGCAGCATCTATCATTCTAGTCAAATATCCAGCTCCAGATTCTTTCCATGATTTCTTTGTCATTCTTGGTTTCCCAATAATCAAAAGTTTGATTACATCACTTCTTGTACATGACCTGATTAAGGGTAACCATCCAGTGAATCTTTGTACTACTTTGTCTTCCCTTATGACTTCTATGACATTATTCTGCATCACTCTCCAGTTAAGAATTGGATTGTTCTGTAGAGGAGCAACTGGCATTTCAAGAACAGGTATAATTTGTTGTTTTGATTTCTTCTTGGAGCTTTGTTCTTGATCAACAGATTTTCTTTTTAGTGATTGGGGAGTTGAATTATTACCAACAGTTGTAACACTACCAGCTTTGAGCAAATTTAAGCTGATTGGTACTAAAGTTTTGGCTTTGGCTTTCTTTGATTCTTCAGCTTCTTGTTCAGCCAAGTCTCTTTTCTTTGCAGTGCAGTATTTTTCAATTATGGTTATCATCTTCATTCTTCCAAAAGATTTTGCACTGTGACCTTTTGTCTTTAGAAAGTCTATCATAAGAGACTTCTGTTCAAATATATCATCTGGTAAATCATCTTTTGTTCTTTTGCATTCTGCTACAAGATCTTCTAGACAGTTTAGATGTTCCTCTTCTACTTTTCTAAGCCTTTTGAACTCTGCTTCTTGGGCTTCTATCTGAACATCTTTAATTTGAGCAGGTATTTGAACAGTAGTTGTACTTTGAACTTTCCTTTTCTTTTCTACTAAAGCTTGATACATTTCCACTTTCTCCAAAAATTTTCTGTGTTTAATTCTCCATCTGGATTGCTTTTCTGCTCTTACATGATTGATCTTGTTTACCATGTGATGACCAAGAGCTCTGTTTGGGTAATCTTCATCATATATCTCTTTACCCTTTCCAATGTGTGCTGAAGGTGGAGGTGGAATATATTTCATGTCTGGCACTCAATTTATTATAACTGAAGGAGAAAATGTTCTAAGTTCATTTTGTTGAAGTATTTTTGGATGTGGAGGAAGTGAGCATTCATCAACCTCAAACCAATTCACATTATCATCAATGTCAGGTATGATAAGTGGTTGATCAGGTGTTGGTGGTTTGGTAATGATGACATGTCTCTCTCTTTCAATAAGCTCTGGAAAATGTAGTTCTTCCTCTTCAGTAGTAACTAGAGTAGTTACTACTGGTGTTACTTCATGAGTTACTACTGATAGGGCATCAGTAGTATTTGCTGCTATTAATTCCTTTTCTTCATTTACTACTGCTATAATATCAGTAGTAGAGGTTACTACTGGTATTTCCTTTTCAACTTGTTCTTCCATTGTAGCAGTAGTAATAGGCTCTTCTTCTGTCACCATCATCTCTGGGCCTTCATCAACATTTGTTTCTTTTAGATTTAAAAGGGAGGATGCTGCTGCTGCTATAGATTCATCAATCATTGTCTGTATATTGTCCTTCTCCCCCTTAGTGAGCTCATCTGGTGGAGCCTCACTATCAACAATCTTTTTCTTCAATTGTCTGATGATTTTGGCTTGTTGATAAAGCCTGTGCTCATATAATCTCATCCTTCTGTTGATGGTGTTGACATGCCTTTTCATTGCAGCCATGGTTATCCCTTGGTTAGTTAAGTATATATGGCAATTTTGTACAGTGGATTCCAAGGAATCCACTTTAGCCGTCAATTGGGTGATTTTAATACTGCCCTCACTCCATCTAGCAAGATCATCGGGCTCACTAACAGGTACATTGGTTTTAAGGTTTTCCTTCCTTTCCATCAATTCCACAGATCTGCCCTCATCACTGCTTGGTGATTCATTGGGTCTTTTAGACATTCTCTTCTTCCTAGAAGAAGCAGAGATGCCCCCCCTTGTGGTTTCTTGGCACCGGGGTCCTTTGAGTAACTCCTCAAAAGAGTCATCACTCAAAGTTGCCGAGGTTTGGGTCCTAAAGATGTTTTCACTGTCCTGTGCACCCACCTTTGGGGCATCAGTAGTGAAAGCCCTCCCCTCATGTCCTCTCTCCTCCTTGGAGGACAACTCTTTGAGCCTGGGGTGTGACTCGATGTGTCCCCTGGTGTCCTTTGAAGAAATTTTCTTTCTATGATAAATTGTGGAAATATTTTTGGTTTTGTCTGGTAGGTCTTCCACAGAGTGAAGAGTAGCACTCTGCAGATTTACATCAAGTTCCTGGGACACATTCAGGACTTCTGTTTGGGTTGGTGATTGAGTGGCTATTTGGATTGGTGTTTGGGCTGTATTTGGGGGTGATGGAGTGGGTTGAGGTTCAACTTGGGTTGTAGCAATGGTTGAACCCTCTCCAATATTGGGTTGATCTTTGATCATGTTAGGAAACAGAGGGGTTTCCTTGCCCGAAAATTTAAATTGTTTTCTCATATTTGAGAAAACTTTCTTGTTCAACTCAGGTAATAGAAAAATGTTTTTAGGAGTTGACAAGTTTTGTAATTCACAGTTTATGATATGTTGTAGAAATCTGGGATACATTAAAAATTTAGAAGAACTAAGATTTCCCAACATACCATCAAATATCATGTTTGAAAAATTAAATACTTGGTCTGTGCATAAACAGACAACAGCAGAAGCTATTGCCTTATTAAACTCATTCCAAGTACTTCTTTTAGGAGAAATACAATGCTGAATGGTATGTATTAAAAATTTCCATTGTGGGGAGAGAATACCCTTTTGAAAAGTAACTATATTAAGTCTTCCCTCATATCCCATTTTGTTCAAAATTTCAGCAATGTATTCCTTAGGAAGAGTAGAAATACCTGAATCATCGTGTAATTGTAGATGGTGTCTGATTGATTGTTCTGTTACAGTGATGTGCTTTCCATCTACTTTAGACTTTATCATTGATGATGTTGTTCCTTCTGTTCGCTCAGCATTAGTCCAGAAATCCACTAAGTGCTGTTGATATGATTTTGGTTTTACAGTTAAGGCAAACTGTATATATGAATTTCTCAAAAATTTTACGATTGGACGGAAGTCTTTTGTTCCGTCGGGATTCTTTAAGAATGCAACCATATTGTGAAATTCTGAGTATTTGAGATCGGTTTGCACATCGAGAGTTTGTAAAGTTGCCATTGTTGTTGAGATTTTGCAAGAATTTTGTTACAGATGAAGTGTTTTTGATCGTAAACTAGGGTTTATCGAGAGGTGTTTAGAGAACCGAAGTGAAGATAATGCTAAATTAATCGTCTGCCGCCTTTTATATCTTTCGATTAAACCTGCAAAACTACGAAAATATCCTTCGAATCATAACATAACGGTTATTTTCATGGGGGTTAGTTTGGTAATTGTGTTTATGAAAGACCAGTAGTGAATAAGATATCAGTAGTAAAACGTCAGTAGTATCTACTAACATCAGTAGTGACTAAGGATTTTGACATCAGTAGTAACTATAGACATCAGTAGTAACAATTGACATACAAGACCAGTAGTATATGTGAATAACAGTAGTACTGACTTACCAGTAGTATTTGTGTAAACCTAAAATACACCAGTAGTAATGAATTACCAGTAGTATTTTGTGCATACACTTTCACACCAGTAGTACAGCAATACCAGTAGTAAAACACTTAAGAAAATAATATTTTACAACACTAACTTTACACATGATTTTAAGTGAGATTTTAAGTTATTAAAATCATTCCAATACTGCTAACCAAGAAGTTGAATCTTCCTACATCAAATGCTTTTGTAAAAAGATCTGCTAATTGATCATCAGTATGGATTTTAACTACTTTGATTAATTTCTTTTCATTACAATCTCTTATAAAGTGAAATCTTATTTCAATGTGTTTAGTTTTTGAATGTTTTACTGGATTATTCACAATACTAATAGCACTTTGATTATCAATAAAAATAGGAGTTTTAAGGATAGAGATACCAAAGTCTAGAAGTTGATTTTGAATCCATAGTACTTGAGCACAGCAAGCAGATGCAGCTACATATTCTGCTTCAGCAGTAGATGTTGATACATTTGTTTGCTTCTTACATTGCCATGACACCAGTCTTGATCCAAAGAATTGACATCCACCAGTAGTGGATTTTCTATCTTGACATTCACCTCCATAGTCACTATCTGTATAGGCTATTAGTTCAAAGGGTGAGTCATGTGGATACCATAGACCTAGTGATGGTTTGCCTTTCAAGTATCTGAATATTCTTTTAACAGCCTGCAAGTGTAGTTCTTTGGGTCTTGCTTGATATCTTGCACACACACAAACACTATACATAATGTCAGGTCTTGATGCAGTTAAGTACATCAAAGAGCCTATCATTGATCTATATAAGTGTTCATCTACATCCTCCCCCTCAACATCAGGATGTAGGTGTTTGTGTGTTTCCATTGGGGTACTAGCACTTTTGCTGTCTTTCAAGTCAAACTTTTCCAAGATATCTTTGACATATTTTGATTGATTTATCAAAATACCATCAGTTCTTTGACTGACTTGGAGTCCAAGGAAGAAGTTCATTGGACCCATAGAGCTCATCTTGAATTTAATCTGCATCAGCTCTTCAAATTCTTTGCACAATGTATCATTGGTTGAGCCAAAAATGATATCATCTACATAGATTTGTACCAGTAGTATATCATTCTTGACTTTCTTTGTAAATAATGTTTTATCAATGGCTCCTCTTTTAAAGTTGTTCTTCAATAAGTATGATGATAATGTGTCATACCATGCTCTTGGTGCCTGATGTAGGCCATACAGAGCTTTATCCAATTTAAACACATAATCACCATGTTTTGGATCTTCAAAACCTGGAGGTTGGCAAACATATACCTCTTCTTCAATTTTCCCATATAGGAAAGCACTCTTAACATCCATTTGATAGACTTTGAATTTCTTGAATGAATCATATGCTAGAAATATCCTTATGGCTTCAATTCTAGCAACAGGAGCATATACTTCATCATAGTCTATTCCTTCTTCTTGAGTGTATCCTTGGGCTACTAGTCTGGCTTTATTCTTGATCACTATACCTCTTTCATCTTTCTTGTTTCTGAATATCCATCTTGTTCCAATGGCTCTTTTTCCTTTGGGTAGAGGTACAAGTGTCCAAACAGCTTGTAATTTAAATTGAAGGAGTTCTTCTTGCATTGCTTCAATCCAGTTTGAGTCCTTCATTGCTTGTTGGATCTTCTTTGGTTCTTCCTGAGACAGAAAGCATTCATACATACATTCATTAGCAATTAAACTAATGTTACACATATTTGCAGTTAAGCTTTTATTTAATTTGCTTCTTGTTTGAAGTGGTGAGTTAACATCACTTAGAACAAGGTCTAATGGATGGTTCTTTTGAGTCCTTGTAGTTGTAGCTTTATCAACCACTAGTTGATTTTCAAGATTGGACTCATTTGTCTCAGGCAGTTGTTCATCTTGTGATTCTTCATTGTCATGGATGTTTGGTTCATCATCATCTTGGTCAGAGTTACTACTGGAATTATCTTCATTAGGATCAGTAGTATTGTTGTTGTTACTGGTGTCAGTAGTATCATGAGAATCTAGGTTATTGTTGGGACCAGTAGTATTTTCAGTACTGTTACTGGTACCAGTAGTATTGGAATTACTACTGACCTCATTCTCAGAGTTACTACTGCTTTCAATATTTGAGTTATTACTGATATCAGTATTAACTATGGGAGCAGTATCAACAATTATGTATCTCATCTTTTCTTGACCAGTATTAATAGATGATGTTCCTTCTTTTTGATTAAGACAATTTGAATTACCTGCATTGAAATTCATATTAGAATTAAAGGATTTGGTTAGATTGTCTATGTTGAATAGCCAATCTGGACCATTTCCTTGTTCATTAGCAACATTTTCATTAAAGGATACATTGATGCTTTCTTCAATTATCCTTAATCTCTTGTTGAATACTCTGTATGATTTACTTTGAGTAGAGTATCCCACAAATATTCCATCATCAGCTTTGCAGTCAAACTTACCAATTTGTTCTCTTGTAATCAGAATAGTACAAGGACAACCAAATGATTTTAAGAAACTTATAGAAGGTTTTCTTTTATTGAAAAGTTCATATGGTGTTTTAAAATGTGGCTTCACTATTAATACTCTGTTCTGAACATAACAAGCAGTATTAACAGCTTCTGCCCAAAAAGTAATTGGTAATTTTGAGTCTGCTAGCATTGATCTTGCTGCTTCAATGATGGTTCTATTTCTTCTTTCAGCTACACCATTTTGTTGTGGAGTTCTAGGTGAGCTGTATTGCCTGTCAATACCTTTAAGATCACAAAAGTTAATTAAGTTAGCATTTTTAAATTCTGTGCCATTATCACATCTTATGGCTTTCACTTTTTGATCAGATGTGTTTTCCAGTTTGACAATTAAGTTCTTTATGAGTTCACTTGTTTCATCCTTTATCTTGAGAAAGAAAACCCATGTATATCTGGAAAAGTCATCAGTAATAACAAGACAATATTGTTTCTTTCCAATACTCATTACATTTGTAGGTCCAAAAAGGTCCATATGTAAGAGCTGTAAAGGAACAGAAATAGAGTTCACAGTTTTGGACTTATGAGAAGTCTTGTATTGTTTACCTTTTAGGCATGCAACACAATGATGATCACACATGAATTGTTTTTGAGGTAGTCCAATTACCAGATTTCTTTTTACTAAATTATTCATGTTTTTAAAATTTGTGTGACACATCCTTCTGTGCCAAAGTTCTGATTCAGTGGTGTTTGCCTTGGATATAAAACAGTTGACCTCATTTGTAGAAATGAGTTCTCCCCCTATATCCAGGCAATACACATTGTTTCTCCTTGGAGTTCTTAAAACAACATATTTTTCATCTAAAATAAAATCAGGAGAAAGAATGATGCACTCAATATCTGTGAAAAGAATCTTGTTCTTTTTATCACAAACTTGAGACACACTGACAAGATTGTATTTTAGTTCAGCTACATAAAATACATCATCAAAGGTAATTTTTCCATTAGAAACAGTACCTTTACCTGTAATCTTACCTCCCTGGGGATTCTCACCAAATGCCACATATCCTCCATCAAATGACTTGAAATCTTTAAGAATTTGCAGATTTCCAGTCATGT
Source organism: Calendula officinalis (assembly GCA_963853835.1). Classification (NCBI taxonomy): domain Eukaryota; kingdom Viridiplantae; phylum Streptophyta; class Magnoliopsida; order Asterales; family Asteraceae; genus Calendula; species Calendula officinalis. The sequence continues at coordinate 62,879,438 of OY970827.1, forward strand.
GCCTTGAGCATCCACTATCAATATGCCATGTTCTTCCTTCTTCTGGGATCTGAATGCTCTGCACAAATGAGTAAAGGATTAGTTAAGTTTGGGAACCCAAGCTTTATATGTCTTGGGTTCATCCTTTGAGAAATAAGCTTTGGGAGTTTTATCTTTAAACACTTTTGGTAACCACACTTGTTTAGTACTGGTGTTTTGTTTTACTACTGCCCTTTTGGAGTTATTACTGGTGTGAGAATTTCCTACTGATCTTGGTTTATACCCATTGTTTTTAGCTTTTGAATACTTTACTACTGATGGACCAGTAGTATTTGGGTACTTACCATGTTTAAAATGACCAGTAGTGTTTTTAGAGTTAACACCAGTAGTGTTTTTGAAATTTGTTTTGGGAGCAGTAGTATTTTTGAAATTAGGGTTTTTACCAGTAGTATTCTTGTACTGGTACCATACAGCATTATAATTAGGGTTAACACCAGTAGTAAATTTGTTTGAGTTTCTACTGGTGTTGGAAAATTTAAAATATTGTTTATTTTGATTAGATTTTCCATTGTTCTTGAAGTAATTGCTGTTCTTTGGGCTGCCAACTCTTCTGTTTTGCACAAATCTTGGTGCACTTCTTCCAAATCTTGGAGTTTCAGCAATTGGAGTTTTTATTGTATTTACTACTGAAGGACCAGTAGTATCTTTTAACCTTTGAGTTTTTGCATTTTCTTTAAAAGCTTTAAATTCCTTTAACTCCTTGCAATTTATTGGATTGAAGTGACAATCCTTTGCTAAATGGTTCACTTTATTGCAAATAACACATTTTAATTTATTTTCTCGAGCCTTTATTGTTTTTCTTTGTTCTAAGAGTTGGTTTCTATTTCTTTGGTTTCCTCTTTTTAGAATTTTGGGTATATTTTCTGCATTATATTTAGGAGACTCATTTGGACTTTGAGCTGTGTGAAAACTTGTATCAATTGATTTTGGTGATTCAGTTTGAGATATTGTAAATTCAATTGATTGCTCATCATCAGAAGAATCATTTGATTCAGATGTTTCATTATTAGATTCAGTTTGTTTTTCAGTTTTCAATTCATTAATGATTCTTTCTGAACTATTTTTAAGTGGAGGAATGAATTTATGTGGAGGTGGTACAGCATGATATCCCACCCCATGAACAACCTTTTCTGTAGTTTGATTATTAGTTAATTCATCTAGAATTTTAGTGCTTCTTTCAAACTTTTTAATTGTTAATTTATTTTGTTCAATTTCAAGCTGACATTCTTCTAATTTACTTGTTAGTTCTTTGTTTTTTGTTTCATAGAACTCTTTCTCATCCACAGCTTGAAGCAATTCTTCCTTGATCCGTTGATCAATCATCTTGTACACCTTTATTTGATGTTCTTGATCAGCAATCACACTATCAAACTCATGATTTCTTCTGATTGCTTTTGCTAGATCTTCATTTAATTTAGTGTTTTCTTTTTCTAGATTTTTAATAATTTTAGCACATTCAGGAGTACAAGGTTTAGATTTTACCTCAGTTTTGTTGTCAGTAAAGGCCATGAGAGCTTGATTTTGAGTATGCTCTTCTGCTTGGAAGCTCCAGTCATATCCTTGTCCTTGTTGTGACACAAGAGCAGTTGATTTTGATCTTTTGTCTGGTTGAGGACATTCTTTTGCAAAGTGACCAAGGTTGTTACAGTTGTAACACTTGACTTTAGTCTTGTCAAATCCTGCTTTGTCACCTTTGTTGAAACTGAGACTTGTCCTACCAGTTCTTTTTAAGAATCTTTTGGTCCTTAGGCTCAGCATAGCCATCTGCCATTTAAGATCCATCTCCTCAAGATCATCTGGATTCAATTGTTCCAAGTCATCACTAATCAATGCAGTATGCACATGACTAGTGAAGAAAGATTCTCTTGCAGTATCCTCAGAATCTGCAGCCTTTCCTGTGGGGGTTTCTTGTCCTTGACCTGTACTAGACACAAATGCAGCATTGTTAGAAGAAATAGAAGGGTTTTTGTGATTTACCTCAGTTTCAAACACTCTGAGATCATTATAGAGTTCATCTAACTCCTTTTCTTCTAAAGCATCTCTTTGTCTATACACCACTGTATACATGGCCCATTCTTCACTAAGAGACCTTAGAAACTTCATGTTGACATCTTCTTGATCCATCTTTACACCAACTTGGTTGAGTTCACCAATTAGTTTGTTGAATCTGTCAAACACTTGAGTGAGTGTTTCATTGGGCTTTCCTTTGAAATTTTCAAAGTCTTGTTTGAGAACAGACTTCATGTTTCTTTTTGTACTCTTTGTCCCAACGAATCTCTTCTCCAGTGCTTCCCAAAGTAACTTAGCATCATCATATTCAACAAAGAGATGTTGATAATCATTAGGAATGGCCAGTAGGAGAGTGCTTAGAGTTTTGAGTTCGATGCCTTTATCTTTCTTCTCCTTCTCACATTTAAGTTTGTCTGCCTCAGTTACAGAGCTGCTTGCTTGAAGTTGACCAGTTTTATTTCCTTCACAAACGACTTCCCACATGGAATAATCTGTAATAAGCATGTATTGCTTAATACGATTCTTCCACATCCCAAAGTTATTGGGAGTGAGCATAGGGATTTTGTTGGCCTGAGTGCTTTCATTATTATCAGTCATGATTAATAATGTGTGTGTGTTTTAAAAATTAAAACTTTTTTGTTGTTCTTAACAAATAGTAGATCTAGAACCAATATGCTCTGATACCACTTGTCAGGATCGATTAACTATAGACAAGTTAATAAACACCTTAGATCTAATTGATGATAGAAGTTGCAGCGGATCAACACTATATCAATAATTAAGAACAATGAACTGTATGAACAATATGCAAGAATATTAAGAACACAGTTTCACAAAAAGCTTCAATGTATATTATTGAGTTAACAATACACACGTACGTTTACAATTCGTAAGGAACATACTTATAGTAGTCCTTGAAGCTAAACTATTTACCCTAGTTATTCTAGGACTTGATTTACATCGAATAATAATAATATACATTGATTTACATTCTATAACTATCTATACGAAGATCTCGGACTTGATATCTTCCAAAAACGCGTATCAGTAGTAACTGCAATCACCAGTAGTAAATAAGTAACATCAGTAGTAAACTTGGTGATCAGTAGTAAGTCCATAATCAACGTCAGTAGTAACTACAATGATCAGTAGTATCTTCAATAAGCTTGATCAGTAGTAACTTTAGTTATAGTTTACACCAGCATCAACTTCATCAGTAGTAATATGTTCTGCCCCATCAGTACTAAGTATGTCAGTACTAACTGCAGCATCAGTAATAAGTTGATCTGTGTTTTGCTCCAACATATAGTTATTGGTAGCTGATACTACAAGAAATTACCACTGCAACGAAGTATATTCTGGTGACATTAGCTCTATATTGATGATATATCTTCGTTATAGATTTGATCAAAATTATATTTTTTCAAACTCTAAATCGACGAGATGTTGTTAAGACAGGGTCAGCGAGATATTAAATTATTTACTCAATTGCCCATGGAACCTCTAGTATATAACAGGTACATCTAGGGGTGAGCATAACAGGGTACCCGTCGGTTCCGACTGGAACCAGAACCGGAACTGCAGGTTCCTGCGATATAGGAACCGGAACCTGGAAGACAGGTTCCTAAATTTTCGGAACCGGAACCACCGGTTCCAGGGCAGGTTCCGGTTACACTGTATCTAAATTCAAAAAAAATTAACATTACTTACTGAATAAATAAGACAATAAATCACACGAACTAACAATTACAAACATCGTTTAACGATTTTATATATATTTCAACGATTACGAATATTGTTCAAAATAGAAATAAGTGAATAAGAATGACAAAACATAGTAAATGTGTGATTCATGTAAAAGTAAGTCACAAAGATACGACCTCACGACGAGTGAATGTCTCACTATCACACAATTTATGACTCAATTATAACGAGTAAGGTCACTTTATATTTTTATTTGGATTAGTATTTTACATTTAGATAAATCAAAAATCTATTTAATTTAATCATGTGTAATATATCATATATTATATATTTTAATAAAAATATACCGTGTAACAGCCGGTTCCAGGGTATCCACCGGTTCCAGGTTCCTTAATTTTGAGAACCGGATCCTCTTAAGGCGGTTCTATGATTTCGGGAAGCAGAACCGGAACCTCTTAGCAGGTTCCGGGTCCGGAACCTCCGGTTCCGAGACGGTTCCGGTTTCGATTCCGGTTATCCTCTTTTTCTGCTCACCCCTAGGTACATCCCTCCATTGAAATAAACTTAATTATGAATTAATAATTTGGTAATTTAAATTTGAGTTAATTACACAAATGGTCCTTTAAGATGATATTACATTGCAAGTGTGGTCCTAATCTTTTAATTTCGACAATCTTAGTCCTTTAAGATTACCGATTTTGCACGTTTGATCCTTTAGGCCAAATGGTGTTAATTTTTTCTGTTAAGTCCCCCATGTGCATTGCACATGAGGGCAAATTAGTCCACCACCACCTAATTCAACCAAACCTGCAACCCTAATTCAAAACCTAGATCTTAACCAAAACCTAAATCTTAACCAAAACCTTAATCATGACTAATACATATCTCAATCTAACATCCAAAACAACTAAATATTGATCTCAATATATCATCTAAAACAACTGAATCGAGCAGAAACAACAAATAAAGGTTTACAAGGAAGAACAAGAAGCTACCAGAATTTCAATTACGTTTCCTTGTTGCGGTGGTTCACATATGAAATCGATTCACGTAATCCTACAGGTAATGTTACTTGATCCGCCGCCTCTCCTCCCCCGACACAACTGGTTACTTCCTCCGGCAACCAAAATCCTACAGGTAAGGTTACTTCCGCCACCTCTGCACTACCGATCGCTGCCTCCACCTACTGAAACCACCACACCACCATCGTAACGGCCAACAGATTCGACGTCCATGGTGGTTTAGCAACCTAATCTGTACCCGATTTAGGGTTTTGACTTATTGAAGATATTGCAAAAAACGCCGCCGTACCGGAATCCTTTCGATTTTGACTTCTTGGAAACGAAGAAGAAGTGGAAGATATTACGGGAGAAATTCTAGTTGAAACTCGCCGGATCTGTGTGAACCACGCGGCGGCGGAAGACGGTGGTTGCGAACCAAATCTGCGTGAATCCGCAACTCTCTCTCTCTCTCTAGCCTACGTCCACAAATCTTTTGATTCTTCTTCATCTAAGGGTCATATGGGTGATTCCGAGTTGATGGACCAACTTTCAGACCATTCCGCCGGCTGGTTTGGCTGGAATTTCAAAAACGGCGCCGGAAAGTGTATTTTTTGTGTTTTTGGGCTGATTTTTGCGCCTTGTAATTGTGGTTTTCGGTTGTTGAAGATGCTGATGCTGAAATTGGTTTGATTGGTTTTGGGAGGGTAGTGAAGAGTGAGGTTTTAGTGGTGATGGTGAGGAAGAGACGGCGGGGGATTGGTGGCGGTAAGTGGTGGTGCTTGGAGGAAAGTGGTTTGTGGTGATATTTTTGTGAGGTAACAATCGAAGGTGAAGAGGAGTCAAGGAGGGCAGAACACTGTTGACGGATTGAGTTTTGTGAAAAGACTAATTTGCCCTTATGTGCATTGCATATTAGGTCACTTAACAGGAAAATTTAATACCGTTTGGCCTAAAGGACCAAACATGCAAAATCGGTAATCTTAAAGGACTAAGATTGTCGAAATTAAAAGATTAGGACCACACTTGCAACATTGTATCATCTTAAAGGACCATTTATGTAATTAACTCTTTAAATTTAATGATAAAATAAATCATAAATCGAATCAAAGGGCACCTTTTACCTACTGATAATGATATCTTAACTGATGGATTAAATTTGATACAATTCAAGTGGGATCTCTACATACATATTTTATTAATGAAGCTAAAATTAAAAGTATGATACTTTTTGCTTCGACTTTTTTTCATTAATAGATGAATATTTATAACATTCATCTATGAATGATTTTTAAACATATATATTACCTATTTTTTGTATAGCGTTTGTAAGAGTTAAAAAAATACAGTTACAAATTAACTTCCACCACATTACGCGGATAACTTCTATTAAGCAGTATTTATTAATTTAAAAAGGCAAATTAGTAAAGATTTATACAAAATTATAAGTAAATCAATTCTAGAATCTACTATTTGATTTCTCTCCATAATAATTTTTGAACTGTTTCCAAATATAGCTCTTTATATCAGAATTTGAACTTATAACTTAAATTATTGGCAACACTAAACACAGTTTCATTGTGGTGCAAGCTTTGATTGTTTCCATAATATTAACTCTCTACCCATCCATATATTTCTAACTCTATAAGACCTAATTTCGGCGGCCACAACGATCTACTCATCCGATCAGAAATTAAAGGAATCATGTTGTTTCATATTTTTAATATTGATGAATTTAATTTTTCGCTTGTTTATGCAAAATGTAATTCACGTATTGCAATTGGATATATAGTTATATTATGATTACTTAATTAATTAGGTAGATGAATCGAGGCAATTGCATCAGAGGTTTTTTTTTTTGTGTTTTTGCAAAATTTAATCGGCCACAATATGTATGAGGCTTGTTTTGGTCGATGGCCTGTTTTGACAAGTAAGTTTATCTTATGAAATTTCAAAACCCTTTTTTCTTGATTTTGTATTTCGTTCTTGTTTTCCAGACTTTTATACTCCCTCCGTCCCACAAAAAACTTCCAATTTCATCCTAAATTTTTGTCCCACAAAAAACTTCTCATTTCACATTTGATGAGCTCCACATAATAAAATACTATTATTACTAAAGACCCCCACCATTAACAATCCACTAACTATCTTTCTCTCTACATACCAATCTTATATTTTAATCAAATTTATTACCAATGACCCACCACTAACTATCACCTTAAAACTTGTGTCAAATTGATATGAGAAGTTTTTTGTGGGACGGATGGAGTAATTAAATTATATTGAGTTTGCTGATGTCATCTCAGTCTCTCAGATATGAGTTTGTAAGTGTACATTAGGTAGTCGGGTTGGTTTATGCTTTTATAAGGTCGGGTCCAATAGTGAAAAGCATAGATTCATTGATTCAATCCATTAGATGGTGTTAGATGATGATTTTGGTGAGAAAGATGAAGAAGAACAATTAGGGCTTTTAGAGAGAGAAAGTAGAGAGATGGTAGAGAACAATTGCTGGAATGTTGAAATGATAATTGTGCAAAAGTTAAGGAATTAAGCCTTACACTTTGGTATTTATACCATGGCTTAATTCCTTGTTAGTTAGGACCATTTCCTAAATAAAACTTAACATATATACAATGTTACACTTTACCCCCTAGACTATCTATTACAACTTTCTAGTACCTAACAATCTCCCCCTTTGTAATAGTAGACTAGGTTGCATATCTTTGAAGACTTCTGTGTTTGTAAGGCTGGAGCTGAGAATTGAACCGTTGAGCAGTTATGTTGATAAAACAGCATCAGCCTTTAATCATCAGTGACAGACATACTTTTAATCGGCTTTTCAACCAATATAAAGTATTCCAGAAGACTTCATGCAAATCGACTGAATGTAGACCCATAGATAGAGCGGTTAGCAGCGGAAGTCCTTTCTTGAAGTTGTGGCGTTTGTCGATTTGCTGCAGATCCTTGGTTCCTGATGTTTGTTGAAGTTGAAGCAGTGCGGAATGTTGATATGTTGTGGATTTTCTGACCGTTGTTGATAATGTTGGAGTACGGTCATAGAATCCCTTATCTGATTTATTGACTGTTGTTGATAAGATTGAAGTACAGTCATCAGATTTTCTATCAGACATAGTGACCGTTGTTGATAAGAATGGAGTACGGTCATCTGATCTTCGCACAAGAATGTATTAGGGTAACCCAGGATCACATAGATTGCCTGTTAGCACAACAGTTACAGAAACTGTGTGACCTACGTTCAGTGTTGGCATTGATGTTAGCACTGGTAGGATTTCCATTCAATCATCGTGGAATACCAATAATTTTGGTATCACTATGAATGTTCCGGCAATATCTCAAAGATATGCTTGGTAGAGTGCCTGTGTCCTAGAGAAATTTAATTCGGTTCTAGACTCTATATGTGGACAAACGAAGGCGAGGACTGGAGGTGGGTCCTCTTTTTCAATATCAACAATCTCCAAATGAGATGTCGATAGTGGATGTGGTTATCTCCGTGATTTTGAAACAAGTACTTTTTGTACTTGAGTGGTCAGTGGGGGTTGTGCATTGCATCACTGGATCCATGATGTCTTAATCAGAAAGCAACATATGCAATCTGATATAGATGAGGTTACCCGGTCATTTGTTCGGTTTAGGGAGGGTTTTCCGTTTTCTTTTAACCCTTTCACACACGCTCCTCACTCAACTCACTTTTTCATTTTTCAACCACACCCTCGTTTTTTTGTTTTTACCATGTGATAAGCTGATTTGCACCCCATACTTCATACCCCCTCTCAATTTTTTTACCTCAGCGCACCCCAATTAAGATCCCATGATACTTGATTCTGCTCACCTAGACCTAGGGACCCTCACTTTTTAGTTCCTATATTGTCGGTGGCTCCGGGGAAGATCATGTTGGGTTTAGCAGATCATAGGAGTAATTTGAGAGTGGACTATTACGCTCATGTGCATTTTAATCAGCTTTTTGAAGATGTTTCGTTTTAGGAGTTTCACATGGATTTTAGGTAAAACCAGACTCACTTAGAGTATCCGTTAGCACACGGTATGAATCGGTAGTCATTTGCACAACCGTTGGTTCAAATGTGTGACCTGCGTTTAGAGTTGGCGTGATTTTAGCTCTAGCAGGATTTCCACTCGATCCTCGTGAAACATCAGATTGTGATGCCACTACGAGTGTTCCGATGGATTCACGGAGATCCATGTTTGTAGTGCAGGCGTCCTATATTGGAAATATTCTTGGGGGTGAGAACTAGACACACTGTGCATACAAAGAGACTTAACCCGGGGCAGGAGGTTATTATTATTCAATACCGACATACTCCGAATGAGTAGTCAGTAGCTTTTGTGCTACGTCCCCTGATGAAATGAAACAAATCCCTGTTGAGAGGAATTTGAGTAGTTGGTGGTGGCGTGCATTTGCTTTACTGGGCCAGTAAAGTCTAGTGAAACATTCAACGAATGAATGATCACCTATTTAATTGGTTGCCCGGTTTGTTTTCGGTTTGGATGCACTCATAAGGTGTGTTTTCTTTGATTTATCATGTTTTTCACATCACATTGCACTCACCTAGTTCTATACCCTAGACGTATACCCTCACATTTACCACTTGGCTGAAATATTTCCCTGGGATAGGTAAGGCCGGATCTGGCAAACCATGGGAAGGTATGTCTTTTGAAGTAGTAAGTAACGAGAATTAAAAGAATTTGTAATAAACAGATGCTATCTTTACTAGGGAACTAGTAAAGAGATCGTTTACGGATATTACAACGACTTATAACTAACGTTACAAACATAAAACCTTTTTGATTTGGGTAATTTGTTTTTATTTTCTTAATTTTCTCCCCCTAGAAATAATAATTCTCCCCCTAGAATTAGTATTTCTCCCCCTCGACAAAACAAAAGTATTAAAAAGTTTTGAGTTTTGAGGACGTACCTTATACATCGTCGGAGGGTTGAAGGAGAGTATTTGCGGTGAAGCTTGATTGAGATTTGTGGTTTCTATTAAGAGCGGGTTCTGAATCTGTTTTTGATTAGAAGCCATTGTGGAACAGGTGAAGTGCCTCCCAGCATTTGAACGTTAATGCCGCCCACGTCTTTCATATGGTTTTTGGCGATCAACTGATTCGTCCTGCCATCTGAGCCCATGATATTGACCAAAAGGTAGTGGCATGTTAGGAACTTCAGTTGTGTAGGTAGGCGTTTTTCTTCTGTCTCGTACACCCAGGTGAACCTCAAAATGTCTAATCACTATTCGCCAGCTTAGTCTTTCCTTAATGGCAGTGATTAGTGTGTCAATATTGCTTCGAAGAGAGGTGTTTTCTGGGTTGCTGGGATCTCTGTTCATGTGCCTCCCCTTTTTCTCCAATTTCTTCTTGAGGATGTTCAATGTGCCGTCACAGTACTTGGCAATGTCTGACACACGGAAGTATACTCTTTCTTTGAAGTAGTTCGTGTAAGTTATTCCCAAGTTGGGTTCACCTTGAACAACTATTCTCCGAGTTTGAATCTCGGAGGGAAGTGATCTGTAAGGAGCAGCTAAGTGAACCTTTGTTGTACCACTCTCAACAGCCATCTGCACATCTTCCATTCGAGCAGCTAATGTTTTAACAAGCATGAAGCACTTCAGAGCAGCCCGAGCGAAATTTCTCGCATGATTTTTAATTGGATGAGGCGTGTCTGGAAGTAAGCGTACTGTGTTGTAAAGAAATTCTATATCCCGAGGTTCAAGAATATAGAAGTCTCCTTCAGTAATTGTGTACAGTTGATTATCTGCTCTGCGAATATGGAAGATGGTGTACCAGTAGTAGCCTGAGAAATGGTCGGTCGTTACCTCCAGGAGTTGTGTTATCGGGAATTTGCTGTATCGATCGGTTTTGCCCCTAAGGTAATGCATTGTAAGGTAATACATTTTCTTTTCTCTGAAAGGCAGTACCACTTCTTTGTACAAATCCTGATAAATTACAGGCAGTTCTGTCTCCTGGAAAATAGCAGAGAAGCGATCTTCAACAAATGGCATTTTGACTTGTTGAAAGAGGCACGCTTTGGAGATCTTTAGGCGGCGTTTGTTAGCTTTATCTGCCGCTCTCTTCTCGCTATATGATAATACCGGCACATCATGTGTAGGAGAGGCGGTTGGTGGTTCCGGTGCTGGAGTTCTGGCGGCAACCAGTTGATCGTAGTTTCGGAAGTAACGGTGATAATTTTCTCGGGTGAAGGGATATCTTTTGACGTCAAATGGTTCATCCTCCCCTGCTTTGTCGGTGTCGGAGTCATCGTTTGAAGGGGAGGTGGCTGGTTGAGTTGATTCGTTAAAAGCATCCCTCACAATGTTGTCTTCTTGCGGGTCACTAGGTAAATCAATAACTGTGTCCGCCTCTTTTCTCAGAACCTGTTGAACGTTGTCGTTTTTATTGTTCTCAACCTCAAAACTTATAGATTGGAGATGACACATAGATTCAAGTTTTTCGGCTTCAGTCATCCCACTGGATTTACGGTTATTTTAGGGCAAGATGTCTTCACTCTCATCTACTCGCCACTGGTTGAGTGGTTCAACGTTCAGCACCTGATTGTAATCAAACTCAACAATCGCCCAGTCATGTACATACTCATATTCTTGTTGGCCTCCTCCCCGTGTTTGATGAGAGGAGCTGGGTTGGTGTTGGGAATGACTTGCACCTCCGGAGTGTTGAGAACTGGATCCACCACGTTCCAGAATTCTCCTCTGTCCTCCCCCTCCCTGAGGATCATCCTCAGGGTCTCCCGGTCTCCTGAAAGTGAGTGAACCTGGATTGCAGGGTTCCACCAGTTCTTCTATGCGATAGTTGAACATCGCTTTAATTTGTTCAATAGTAAAAGAACGGGATGCTTCCAGGAGCATTTCTCGGTTTAATGGATCAGAAGCCGGTGGAAGAGGAGCAACAGTTGCCAGCCTACTCTCAATGTTCTCCAACCTCGTACTTAGTGATTGGATTGTTGAAGTGAGATGAGGGATAAGCTGCATGTCAGGATTTGGCATTTCAGTTGTGGTGGTGGTGGTAGCCTCAGATGGTGTAGTCTGTTGAGGGAGGGTCATAACAACCGTTGTAGGTGAAGTTGTAACGACCCTCGAGGCAGTACCAGTAAAGATGGTAAACGGGGGAAGTGAGGTGTCTATTGGAGGTGTTGTGGTTGTGACTGGCGGTGTTGTGGTTGTTACTGGTGGAGTTATAGTGGTGACTGGTGGAGATGTGGTTGTTACTGGTGGAGTTGTGGTGGTGATTGGTGGGATTGTTGTTGTAACTGGTGGAGAAGTGGTTGTTACTGGTGGAGTTGTGGTGGTGATTGGTGGGATTGTTGTTGTAACTGGTGGAGAAGTGATTGTGGAGACTGGAATTGTGGATGATAGTGGGGGGACTGTTGGTATGGTGGTTGTGACTAGTTGTTCGGAGGTTGCAGTTGTTGGGATTGTGGTTGTGACTGGTTGTTCGGAGGTTGCAGTTGTTGGGATGGTGGATGAAGTCGGAGGGATGGAGGTTGTTGTAGTGGGAATTGTTGATGTGATTGGTTGGTGGGTGTGTGGTGGAGAAGGATTCGTGAAGAGAGGATCATCGAAGGGGTTTGGGGATCCTTGTGGTGGTGGTGACGGTGGATCTTGTTGTGGTGGTGAAGGTGGACCGTGTGGTGATGGTGGTGAACCTGGTCGATCAGATATCGTTGCAGCGGAGTCTGTTGATGATGAAGAAGAGGACGGTTCAGCTGGTTGTTGTGGTTGTCGTATGATGGGTCGAGTTGGCGGAGGTAGAACTTGTTCAGATGATGTAGTGGCAACCGACCCACTTCCTGAGGCACCGCTGGAAAACATTCGAGGTCGTTTAGCACGTTGGTGAGCCGGTGGTTGTTGCTGTTCAGCCTGTCTACGTCTAGGACGTGGTTGAGGTGGTGGTTGGTGTGGTTGAGCTGGTGGTTGTTGTACTGGGGCAGCTTGTTGTGCAGGAGCAGCTGGTTGAGCTGGAGCAGGAGGTGCTCCTTCAGGTGTCCAGTCAGGATAATGAAGAGCCCGGTATTGGTTCACACTATCAAGATTGAAGTTTGCGATTTTAAGGAGTGGGAGTGGGATCGCGGCCTCATTGACTTCAGTTGTACCACTGTTGCCCCTTAGAAAATTAACGCTCGATGGTATGAATCTTCGTGCAACATCTCTGGTATGAATGTTTGGGTATCTCTCCATGAAATGTGCTATCATAATTGCCCAGAACCTCGGGTATGGCAGAAATGCCGGTTCCTTTGATTTGGAGAGCTTGAATTCTTCCCACAAGTAGGCAGCATAGTCAAAGTGGCGGTTGTAGCACATGGCATGATAGGCATGGTGAACTTCTTTTGAGGCCCTGTCGTGACCACCTTTCTTTGCTGTCATGCAACGGTTGAAGATTGTGAAGACATGGGACCAGCTTCTTGCCATATTTTTCTTTTTCAATTCTCTTAAGTCAATAGATTCCCGAGGAAGGAGAAGACAAAGATCGTGTATCCCGTAATACACTTGTTGGAATGGCAGCTGAGGTTCAAAGGTGGTGAGTGGTGGTCTTGAATCGGCACGAGGTAAACGGAAGATGTCATAAAGATCATCTTTTGTGAATTGAATTGGTTGTTCATCAATAATAGTTTCGAAGTGGTGTGGGGTTGTTGATGTCACCAGTGTTAGGTTAACGAAGAACTGTTGTACGTACACCGCTGGAACTGATGGTCTGGCATTTATTGAGTAATAAAGAGGATGGCGTTGGAGAACATGAGAATGAATCGGGTAGTTGATGGAGAACGAGACTTCTTCTTCCGGTGCCCAGTAGGGGTTGTTCTCCGCCATGGGTTTGAGCCTGTGAAACGGATTTGTGCGTGGACAGTGAAGAATCGAAGAACGGAAGTTAAGTGTGTGTTTTCGCCGGTGTTTTAAGTGTGTGTGGTCGAGAAATGGAAGAAAGAGAATAGTGAAGTTCGACCGGCTCTTTTATAGGTGAAAAGTTCGAGCCGAACTTCCTAACCGACTAAGAACTTCGGGCCGGGAACAGTAAGAAGTTCGGCCCGAAGAACACCCCTTTTTTTTTATTATTATTTTTTTTAAATTTAAAAACAAAAGAAACACAAGTAAAAAAAATAATGAAAAATTAAATGAAATTAAAAACTAGTTAAAAAATAAAGAAGAACTCCTAATGACTGTCGAGAGACGAAATTAAGGAACTCTGCATCAGCTCCCCCGATACTGATGAGATGAGTGAAATCTCTCCATTGACAGTTGACGACGATTTGACGATCGGGTTTCAAGACGAGTTTCTTGAAAACCATAGTGATGATACGAAGAATGCAACGATTTAACAATTTGAAAAATACGAATTGAAGATAATTAAGTTTTGAGATTTAACATACCAAGCTTTGAGACAAGATAATTAAAACGTTTTTCGTCCAAAGCCTTGGTAAACAAATCTGCTAATTGAAAATCGGTGGATACGAAGTACAATTCAACATTACCCAGTTCAACGTGATCTTTGATAAAATGATATCGAAGATCGATATGTTTGGTTTTAGAATGTTGAACTGGATTGCAAGATATTGCAATTGCACTTCTGGAATCACAATATAAAGGAATGCGGCTATAGGAAAAGCCGTAGTCCTTTAATTGTGATTGCATCCATATCACCTGGGACAGACAGCTAGCGGCTGCAACATATTCTGCTTCAGCGGTTGATAGTGAGACGCAGTTCTGCTTTCTTGATGACCAGCTGACTAGCTTATCTCCCAAGAATTGAACTCCTCCAGATGTACTCTTCCTGTCCAGCATGCACCCAGCATGATCAGCATCAGAGAAGGCAGAAAGATCAAACGAGGTCTCCTTGGGATACCAAAGACCAAGATCTCTGGTGCCTTTTAGGTAACGGAAGATTCGTTTGACTGCCAGAAAGTGAGATTCTTTGGGAGCAGCCTGATACCGAGCACAGATGCATGTTGAAAACATGATATCCGGACGACTGGCCGTTAAGTAAAGGAGTGATCCAATCATACCCCGATAGTTTGTGACATCTACCGGTTTACCATCCAGATCAGCATTAAGTTTGGCGGTCGTGGACATCGGTGTTGCGATAGGCTTACAATCGTCCATGAGATACTTCTTCAACAGATCAGAGATATACTTTGATTGATTGATGAAGATGCCAGTTGGAAGTTGACGAACTTGAAGACCTAGAAAGAAGTTCATCTCACCCATCATGCTCATTTCAAAGCGTTTTACCATGAGATCGGAAAAACGTTTGCAATATTTTGGATTTGTAGACCCAAAGATAATGTCATCGACATAGATCTGAATTAGTATGATATCCTCCCCGTGTCGTTTGATAAACAATGTGGTATCAACTTTTCCCTTTGAAAAACCAGTTTCAACTAAGAACTGGGAAAGAACATCATACCATGCCCTAGGGGCCTGTTTCAAGCCATAGAGAGCTTTGTCGAGAACATAGACATAATCTGGATGTTTGGGATTTACAAACCCTTCTGGTTGATGAACAAACACCTCCTCTTTTAGAATACCATTTAAGAATGCAGTCTTTACATCCATCTGATAGATAGTAAAGTTTTTGTGAGCTGCATATGCTAAGAAAATGCGAATGGCTTCTATGCGGGCAACAGGAGCAAATGTTTCTTCGTAATCAATGCCTTCCTGTTGAGCGTAACCCTTAGCTACCAACCTTGCTTTGTTACGAATGACGATTCCATTTTCATCTTTTTTGTTCTTAAAAATCCACTTAGTTCCGATGACTGATGATCCCGGTGTTTTAGGAACTAAGCGCCAGACCTTTAATCTTTCGAATTGATTAATCTCTTCCTGCATCGCAATTATCCAGTCTGGATCGGAAAGCGCTTCACAGACTTTCTTCGGTTCAGTGGAGCTTAAGAATGATGCATGATGACATTCATCCGCTGAAGCCCGTCTAGTTTGGACCGAGGTGGCTGGGTTTCCGATGATTTGGTCCAAAGGATGTTCCTTTGTCCACTTCGTAGAATGAGGAAGTGGAAGTTGACCAGGGTTAAAGTTGGAATTATCAGTGAAAGCAGGATGTGGTATGATTGCAGTTTCAGTATTGTGAGGATTGATCTGAGGTGGTGGATCGACTCGAGGAAGATGAAATTTAGAGAAATCAATCACCAGTGGAGCGATAATATCTGATGGAGGTGGGGAATCGACTGGTGAAGATTGAGTTCCTTGTGTTGATATTGAAGGACCTGCACTTGATGTGGGTATTAGGGAGTTTGGAGCAGGTGAGGTAGGTGATGGAGTCTCATTTGAGGATGGAGTGTTGATTTCCGGAGCTGTGATTGATTGAGCATCTGCCGGAAGTGGGGGTGGAGGTGGGGGTGTAGGTGGGGGTGGGGGTGGGGTGGGGGTGGAGGTGGGGGTGGGGTGGGGGTGGAGGTGGGGGTGGGGGTGGGTGTCTGACATTGTGATATTCATCATGGAAGTGTTGGAATAGGATTTCAAGATCATTCAGAGAGGATGAATGGTTAGTGGAGGTTGTGGGTAGAGGTCTTTCAATGCCAGTTGAGCTTGAATCAAGCAGGAATGTTTCATCGAATGAGACATTGACACTTTCTCTGACCATTCTTGTAGAGCGGTTGTATACTCTGAATGAGGCTGAATCCTTTGAATAGCCTATAAAGACTCCTTCCTTGGCTTTCTCTTCAAACTTGTTGAGTTTCTCGTTATCAGATAGGATGAAGCATCAACTACCAAAGATGTGGAAGAAGTTAACATTTGGTATTCGATTGTTGATTAGCTCATAAGGAGTTTTGTTGTATGTTTTGTTTATGATTGAGCGGTTCTGTGTAAAACAGGCGGTGCTGATGGCTTCTGCCCATAACGACAGAGGAAGTTTTGAAAATGAAAGCATCGTACGAGCAGCTTCCACTAAAGTGCGGTTTCGTCTTTCAACAACACCGTTCTGTTGAGGAGTTCGTGCAGCGGAAAATTGATGGGTAATGCCAGCAGATTCAAGATAAGAGTCAAGGACCCGATTCTTGAATTCAGTACCATTGTCGGTACGGATTGTTTGAACGTTTAATTCCAGGTTCACTTGAGTTTTCTTGATAAATGAGATAATGATCTCTGCGGCTTCATCCTTTGAACGAAGAAAATAGACCCATGTGTATCTGGAGTAGTCATCAACAATAACCAAAACATAACGTTTTCCTGCAAGACTGTGAACGCTCATTGGACCACATAAGTCCATATGTAGAAGTTCAAGAGGTTTGGAAGTACTGGGAGCAGGTTTAGGTTTGTGAGACTTTTTGGTCATTTTCCCTTTTTCACACGAAGAACATTTGTGATCTTTGTCAAAGGCAACATCAGGCAATCCCGACACATGACCTCCTTTTACGAGTTTGTTCATGGTTTTAAAGTTGAGATGAGACAAACGTCGATGCCATAACCATGACTCATTGGCAGTAGCTTTAGACACGAGACAAACTTCTTCGGTTGTACTCAGGTCATTAAGATCAATAGTGAAGAGGTTTGTGTCACGAGTTCCAGTTAGAAGTTCATCCCCGTCATATGTCCGAATGGCACACTTCTTTGTGCGAAAGTTTAGTTCTAGAGTCTTGTCACAAAATTTTCCGATGCTGAAGAGATTATGTGAGAGATCTTCGACAAAGGCAACATTTCTGATTATCAGGTTATGGCAGATAAGATCACCAAGACCTAAGATGGCTGCTAAGTGATCATTTCCAAATTTGACCGTTCCTAAGTATTTTTCACGAAAGTTGGTCAGGAGATTTTTGTTTCCTGTCATGTGCCTCGAACAGCCCGAGTCGAGGTACCACACATTCTACATAAAACAAATAAAACATTTTAGGTACCCAATCTTGTATGGGTCCAGAACGATTAGAGACATATGTTTTATGTAGATATTACGAGATGATCAATTTAGAGCTTTTGGGAACTGCTAGGAGGCAGTTCAGATTTGATGATCCATTTGAGAGATTTTTCAGAGGATTGGATAATCCAATGAGATTTTTCGTTTTTAACCCAAGTATATTTCACATGAGTAGACGTTTTAATGGATGGTTTGTCGAATTTGGGGAGAACTGACGGTTTTGGCTTTTGTGCAGCTTTACCCTGAGGAGATGTGCGACTAAAAGAGAAGTGAGAAACAGAAATTTGTGGTTGTTTAGACGGTATCTTTGATTGTTTTGAGGGTAGCTTTTAAGCTTTTGATCTTTTGTTAGAAACAGAAGTTTGTGGAGTTTGAGAAGATTTCTTCTGTTGTTTGAAATCCGAAGATGATAAGATCTTTTGAGGTGATTTTGCTGGTTTAGTGACGTATGATTTGCATAGATATGGATAGCACGTTCTGCATGTGTTTATAAGTTTACCAGATTTATGATAGACGATGGTCTTATGAATACTGCAAGGTGCATCAAGTTTTACAAAAAAACGTTTATCAGTTTGAGTTATCTGTTTCTTTGTAATTTTGTCAAAAAATCTTTTTGTTCCATATTTGTCAGTTTTAACATACACATCACCAAAATCAGGAGAGTAACGGACAGGACGATAAACAGTAGAATCATAGTCCGTTCTAAAAGCTGTTAAAATAGTTTTCACAAAATTAGAGTTTTTACACATGCCATGAGCTTCTTTTGGAGAAATAAACTGTCTAGAGTCATTACATTTATTTTGAACAGAAAAAGATGAAACTACAGACTTAGGTGGACTAGACTTCTTAAGTAGACTAGGTTTCTTAAGCATACTGGATCCAGTCTGAATAGACTTCTTTGACTGTGTGGCTCTGTTGACTTCTGGTTGCTTCATGGACTTCTTCCCTCCGGACTCTAATCTTCCATCTGCAAGATTCAAAATAGGTGGATTAGAGCTTCTCTTCAAGATGGTTGGAACAGGATTTGTCGGAGCTGGCCCTAATAAAGAGGCTGTAGAATTTTTGGAAACAGCATTATTCGTTGTAGTTTTTAATTCTAAAATGGTGTCCTCTAAATTATGTATTTTTGTTTGAAGATTTTCCTTTTCTTTGTCAAATGCTTTGTGAGTTTCATCAATTTCAGATTCAAGTTGAACAATTTTCTTTTCTAAAATTAACGGTGGAACATAAAGCTTTGGTTCAATTGTTTGTTTTAAAACTTCTTTTTCAGAGATGGAAAATTCTTCTGGAGTGATAATCGGGAAGTACTCATTGTTTTCAAATTTTGCTTTATTCTTTTCATATGTATAATTCAATTCAGAATAGTTAAAGCTGATTTGAGCGTGTTCCTTCTTTTCTCTGTTGAACTTCTCGATTTCTGCTTCCTCGTCCGGCATATGAAGAAAGCTTTGCCATATTACCAAGTTCATGTAATCGTAATCGTATAGTGTGGGAACAACATCAGCAGCTTTTTCCAGAGGACGAGAGTTCTCAGCGCCGAGACCTACTTTTGATTTGAAAGATCTGAACTCTTTTGGCTGATTTAATTTTATCGTTTGTTCAGTGTGGCCAGCTTTCACAATCGTCTGCTCTAGTTTAGAGATGTGTTCTTCAGCATTTTCTTTCTTGACAGTAAGACTGTGTATGGTTGCTGATTGTTCATCGATTTCCTTATTAAAATTGTTTGTAATGTTTGTGATTTGTTCATTTAGTTTTTGAATCTCGGTATCAGCTGTCTTCAACTTATCTTGGTAGTCTTTCATCTTTATGTCAGCCGACTTCATCCATGTTTGCTCTCGACTGAGTTGGATAGCTAAGTCATTTATCAGCTGCTTGGAGTCGTCTTTGTCATTTGAGACCGTCTTCATCGTTTTGAGGTTTGATATTTCAAGATTTTTTGTATTAATTATGTGATTTAGACGATTTACTTCACTGGTGTGAGCAGCATGAAATATTGACAACTGTTGTTGTAACTCTTGTGTTTTTTGATTTGAATTATTAATTTGATTTACTTGAGGAACAAGAGTTTCAAGTTGGCGACGAAAGGTTAAATTTTCATCTTTTAATTTTAGGATTTGTGTATTGGATGCATTCGTTGTATTTATTTGTTTTTGTAGATTATTTTGTAATTCTGAAATTTGAAATTTATAAGCAGATTTTGACGTAGACAACTGATTTTGTAATTCCTTGTTTTCTTGAGTTATTTGAAGAGAAACTTGACTTAATTCACTCAAATCATTTAAGAGTTGACCTTTTTCAGATTCCAAATCAGTTATTTGTTTTGTCAAATGTGATTTCTCATCAATTTTAGTAAAGAGTTTTTCATTAAACAAGGAATTCTCTGATTCATCAGTGTCTGAATCAGTTAATAAAGAGTGTACCTCATTTTCATCATTCTCAGGAATGCCCAGTGCAGCCCTGAGTTCGTTTGATCTCGCCATGAGAGCCAGGCTTGCTGTGCATTCCTCTTCCTCTTGATCATCAGAGTCCTCCAACCACTGTAGATCCTCATCCAGTAGAACTTTCCCATTTTCAACTTGTTTGGCCATGAGCATTTTCCGTTTAAAGTATTCTGAGTCCTTCACCTTTGGCTTCTGGCATTCTTTGGCAAAATGGCCCGTCAGACCACAATTGTAACATTTCTTAGGTGGCTCGGTGGAGGAAGATGAGGATTTGTTGTTCGGGGTTTGAGAAGAGGAATTGTATTTGAAATTTGAGGATGATCTAAGGTTGTTGTTGGTTGGTTTCTTATAGTACTTTTTGTTATAGGAGGAAATGAGAGCCAAGGCTTGACGAACTGAGTCGAGTTCATCTTGTGTCCCCGCTGGGATCAGAGTTTCTGGTTCTTCATTTACCACCTCTTTTGTTTGTGCTGCAACCATTGCTTCGTTGATACCTTTGTTAAGAGCCAGATTTTGTTTGGTCAACATTGCCAAGGTGTCTGTCATATCTTGCCTGTTTTTGACGATTCCTTTCACCATAGGCTCGTTTTGATGTAGGTACTCATATAGTTCATGAATGTCTATGGAGCTCAAATCCTTGTGCTGCATTGCACTGTTTCCAAACATCTCCCACTCCGGTAGTAGGGATTGGATGAATTTGATGTTGATCTCAAGCTTCTCTTTGATGAGGTTGTTCTTTCGGAGATCGTTGAGCATGTTGCAGAATCTAAGATACGTTTGCCCTAGTTCTTCCATTGGGGTAGCTTTGAATTGACCATATGCGTTTAAGCTCGAAACCATCTTTGCTTTATTACCCAGGTCGGTACCCTCCATTTGCTTTTGAATTTCATCCCAAAGCTCTTTCCCCGTGCTGAAGCTATCAAGGCTGCTGTAGATTTCATTCGTTATGCCTTGTAGCATGTAGGAGTGTGCGAACACATCCGCCCTAGCCCTAGCCCTATCCTTTTGCTCTTGAGTGTATTCCGCCGGGGGAATTTCGATTACACCTCCAGGTATTGATGGTTCGGTGTTTAGGGCTGGAGCCACAACACGATAGAACTTAGCGGGTCCGGTTGTAAGGGATTCAAGGATAGATGGACCAGCTTGTTGGCTCAGGATGAAATGGAGAAACCGTTTCTTCCATTGACCGTATTCTCCTCGGTAGAGAACAGGTGGTTTCGTGTCTGATCCAATGGACAAGGCGTCCTTGGAAGTCATATCTTGTTGGAAGAAAGAACGACCGAACAAAAAAAAAATTAAATTTGGAAAAGAAGTTCGGGCCGAAGTACAAAAGAAGTTCGGGCCGAAGTACAAAAGAAGTTCGGGTCGAAGTGTAAAAGAAGTTCGGGCCGAAGTGCAAAAGAAGTTCGGGTCGAAGTGTAAAAGAAGTTCGGGCCGAAGTACAAAAAGAAGTTCGGGCCGAGGTAGTGAAAGAAGTTCGAGCCGAAGTAGGGTTTGAAGTTCGAGCCGAAGTATGGTTAAAGTTCGGGCCGAAGTTGGGTAGTAGTTCGGGCCGAAGTTAGTGTTGAAGTTCGGGCCGAAGTTGTTGATGATGTTCGGGCCGAACTTGTTACTGTTCTCGGGCCGAACAGTTTCTTGCGCAGAACAGTTACGAACAGCCTATAAAAAACCCACTAATTTGATCCTAAAATGCTCATTTCTTACCCAAATTCTTTGATTTTAATCACAAACTGACCCAAATACTATTTCCTTCAATCCATTTCAACTATATTACCCAAAAACAACCTAGATCTATTCGAAAATTTGAATTTAAAGGGTTTTTGAAGCTTTAATGGTTTTTCCTAAAACTCTTAATTCTTCATCAGTATGGATTAGATTCAAACCAAGCTTGATTTTAAGCTTAATATAACAATAAAAGGAAGCTATTCAATCCATAATAACAAGAAATAGTACCTTAAAGCTGATTTTTGATCTTAAACCTCTTTTTCTTCAAAAACCTTCAAAAACCCACTGATTCTTCTGATTTTAACACCAATTGATGGATTTGGATCGTTTTCAAGATGAAATTATGCTCTGATACCAATTGAAAAGCATAGATTCATTGATTCAATCCATTAGATGGTGTTAGATGATGATTTTGGTGAGAAAGATGAAGAAGAACAATTAGGGCTTTTAGAGAGAGAAAGTAGAGAGATGGTAGAGAACAATTGCTGGAATGTTGAAATGATAATTGTGCAAAAGTTAAGGAATTAAGCCTTACAATTTGGTATTTATACCATGGCTTAATTCCTTGTTAGTTAGGACCATTTCCTAAATAAAACTTAACATATATACAATGTTACACTTTACCCCCTAGACTATCTATTACAACTTTCTAGTACCTAACAAATAGGTTTAAAGAAGAACATCCTAATTTGAAACCTGAACAAATAAGGAATCGGGTTTGTTGGGTTCGGGTTGGTCGGACTTTGAGTTTGTTGAGTTGACCCAATAGGTTTGGTCGAGTTATACGTAACTTAAGCTTTTTAGGAAAAAATGAAAGAATATATAATTTATTAAAGTTTATGTGTTTTGATTAACATTTATAATTGTTAATTGATTTTTATTTAGTGATCTATACTTATTAATATGCTAATTCATTAATTTAAAGGTAAAACTATTTTAAAATTTATAAAAAAATTTCAAATTTCAACTTGGTCTAATCGGGTCAACCCGAAACCCGATAAAGGTAAACAATCATAACCTCATACTCAACAGTCAACAAGATTAGGAATGAGGTTAGTCAGCTCTGGTTAAAAAAAAACTCGATAACAATATAAGAACCGAATACACCCGAACCGACTAGCATAATCGGGTTTTTGTTAGGTCTACACCCCACTTGTAAGTAGCCGTGCACATGGGGTTAAAAATATAACCATTGAGAAATAAGTGTTGATTTTATATAAAAAAAATCAGGTTGTTTCGTCATTTTTGAAGTTCAGGGGCTGTTTTGTTATTTAACAAAATACCAACTCAAAAAATTTATACGCCTCATACCAGACTCAAGCAAGGGCATCTTTGGAAGACACATCTATGCGCTACCACATTAACACTTAACAATTATTTCTACATCCTTCGTAACATAAATATATACTTCCTTCGATTCAAAATATTTTTAAGGTGATTTAAAATAAGTGACACATTTTGAAAATTATTTTATTTGGTAAAAAATAGTAGGACCCATACCACTAATTATCTACTTTAATAAAGTGAAATGATTTTTTTATCCTTATTTTTTACTTTTAAACATCATCAGTAAATTACACGGATAGTCCATGTGGTTTGCCAAAAGTTTTAGATTTGGTCCCTAAGTCTTAAAAATTACACGGATGGTCACTAACATCCATACCTTGTCACGTTTCTAATCCGTAAGCGTAACAGACGTTAAAATGGTCCGTTAAATCTGATAATGTTCGATACACATGAGGGTAATTTAGACATTTTACACTATTTTTATAATTACTTTTTTTTTTGTTTCTCTCTCCCCCATATGCAGCTAAAACACTTTACCCATTTCCTTTTACAACCCCATTAGTACAACCCATTTATTAGCAGTAAACATGGAAGACCAAAACATACCATGAGGGTGTTTGGGAAACTTTTAAAAAGTAACTTATTGATTTATTGTTTTCTAAAAAGCCAATAAGTTAATAAGTTGTTTGGGAAATGATTAATTTCATAGAATAGTAATGAAGTTTCACAAGTATTCCATATAGGTCACTCAAAGTTTACTTTCATTACATAATAGTAACCAAGTTTCAAAAGTGTTCTAATCATGTGTATTTAACCTTTGATTACAAGTTACTAAGTTATTTTAATTTAATTTATATAAAACCCCCCATTAAAGAATTAATTTATTCATTTAATTTAATTGGTTTATTCAAAATTTACGACTAAGAATAATAATTAAAAATAATCTAAAATTGCAATCGGCCCGACATATTTCCATTTTCCAGTCGTACCGATCAGACCGGGCGGTCGAACCCCGGTTTTAAAACACTGTAAAAAACCCACTAAATGATTCAGTTATAAAACTAAAATTGCAATCGTCTATAATTTATTTTTCGTTAACTCATGGCTGGGAAATCATGAAAGTGATGGATTTATTTATTTCTTTTTGGATATTCATGGAGTATGTAGCCATAAATATTATATATAATATATTTACGAACTAAGTGAATAATATCAGATAGTTGCTTCTTCTTTTTTTATTATTCTTAGTCGTTAATTTGAATAAATCAATTAAATTAAATGAATAAATTAATTCTTTAATAGGGTTTTTATATAAATTAAATTAAAATGACTTGGAAACTTGTAATCAAATGTTAAATACAACATGATTGGAACACATTTGAAACTTGGTTACTATTATATAATAAAATTAAACTTTGAGTGACCTAGATGGAACACTTATGAAACTTTGTTGCTGTGACCTAGATGGAACACATAAAAAATGAGTCTTCAAGAAGTAAGTTCCCCTTACTT
The DNA here is from genome assembly GCA_963853835.1 of Calendula officinalis. Classification (NCBI taxonomy): domain Eukaryota; kingdom Viridiplantae; phylum Streptophyta; class Magnoliopsida; order Asterales; family Asteraceae; genus Calendula; species Calendula officinalis. The sequence continues at coordinate 62,904,060 of OY970827.1, forward strand.
TTTAAAACAATTTTTCAAAAAGTCAATAAGCTAATAAACATTTTTTGAAAAGCACATCCAAATATACACTACAGAAGGATTACTCGTTCTGTTATTGTTGTGTTACAGAGAGAAAAAGGCATCATCTTCACCGGAATCATGACCGGAGCAGCACTCACCGTTCTCGTTCTCACCACCCAAATCTCACCAGTTTAGAGGATTTTGCCGGCGTCCTTCAGCCACCTCTTTAATTTTTTTACTTATCTCTCTGTCTCTACTTGAGCTCATATCATTCCCGTTTCTTCATACGAGTAATTTAAGGTTTTATCTGGAAACTGGATTTTGAATATGAAATTTGGGGTTTTTAGATTGAAATTGGGTTTTAATTTTCAAAGATATATTTTGGTTTTAATCGCCGGAGATGGCGACGTTGGTTGAAGGTTTCGCCGGTCGACGACTGACTTGTCGAAGCGGGAGAATCGCCGGAGATGGGGCCTGTGTTTCCCCGGTCGCAGGAGATGGCGACTGTTTTCCCCCGGTCGGTTGTGGTGGCTAAGGTAGGAGATGTTAGCAGAAGTTAACCTCAATTCCTCACTCACGATGTGTGTATTTGCAGGTGTATATGTGTTTGATTGGTTTTGTTGGAGAAGAAACAAAGGTATCTTACAAGTGATGATGAAAAAGATACATTCACCCTGCGTTGTACATCACATGTTTTAGCGGAGATTTTTAACGGCAGTTAGTATTAATGATCATCCGTGTTTCTGAGATCTAGGGATTAAATATAAAAATTTTGACAAACCTCAAGGATCATTCATATAATTTACTTAAATATCATTAATCTCATTTTATTCAAAAGATGACTCATTCTCACTGACCATCTAATTAATCTAATTTAATCATTATTATAATCTTTTGCTTTAAAAACTATAAAACTTAAAGTATGTCATTTATTTTGAATCGGAAGAAGTATAAATTACATGTATAGCAAAAATTATCCGACCGACGGTTTCAACAATATTTTTAGTACACCGACTTCAAGTATTTATAACAAACGGAATGAATTATCAAGTAGAGTACTTAGAATAGGTGCCAATTGCCAAATGCGAAACTCTTGGTCAAACTAATAATGCAAATAATTAAATAACCAATTATTAAATGGGGGCACAAATTAATAAAAAGAAGACTTGTCTAAGTAGTAGCAAAGAAAAAAAGTTACCTCCAAGGGGAAACTTCACCTGGGGATTGAGGATCAAAAATAGGCCTTGTCTTTCTCATTAAGGTCACTTTCCCTTCATTAAGTAAAGAACCAACATTCTCATGGTATGGCTCCACTTTTTTCATTGTCCTGTTTTCAAATAAAACAACTTCTATATTTACACTCAAACTATTGGAAATAAAATCCTCTCCATATGATCGACCTCAATTACCTCCCACTGATTTGATTTACCATGTTTATTGATCTGCCTTACCTTGTTTTATTATTTCCATGTTTATTATTTCCTTGTAAGCTACCTATGTAGCCTTTATATTTGGTTGCTCCCTTCCTGTTCGGATATACAATTACTCAATAGAAAATTCTTTATTTATCATTTTCTATATGGTATCAGAGACTGGTTAACCAAGAAAACCCCAACTCAGGTCAATAATGGCCGGAGACGATGATATCGGTAAAAAGAAAACCGAGGGAGAATCCTTGGATTCAAACTCACCATATTACATTCATCCATCAGATTACCCCAAACAAATGCAGGTAAATGATGCCTTGAATGACAGCAATTACAACGATTGGCAACAAGAAATGGAGAATTTTCTCTTTGCAAAAAATAAATTTGGATTTGTAGATGGGTCCATTGAAAAACCAGAGAAGGGATCGAAGACTTACATGCCATGGTTACGTTGTGATGCCATGATTAAAGGTTGGCTAACAACTGCTATGGAGAAGGAGATCAGAAGTAGCGTTAAATACGCTAATACGGCGGTCGAGATATGGTCCGATCTGGGGGCACGGTTTGGAAAGGAGAGTGCACCTCGAGCTTACGAATTAAAGCAAACACTCTCAGCCACCATTCAAGGTAATACCTCTGTATCGGCCTATTTCACTAAACTCAGAAGCATCTGGGATGAAATGCAATCTGCACTTCCAATCCCTCGTTGCAACTGTAATGGGTGTTCGTGTGACATGGGAAAAAGATTAGTTGAACACAAAGAAAAAGAAAAACTTTATGAATTTCTCATGGGCTTGAACACTGAATTCTCAGTCATTAGAACGCAAATCCTTGCGACGAGTCCGGCACCAACATTAGGTAATGCCTACCATCTCGTCGCTGAAGATGAAAGACAAAGGGCCATAACCGCTGATAAGCGACCTTCCGCTGATGCTGCTGCATTCAAAGCATTTGTGCCGAAACGTCGGGAGAATGCCTCCGGCCAACGACGTGACAAACATCCATCAAAAGATGTAAAGCATGGAGATGCTGTTGATCATTGCACCTGGTGTGAAAAGGATGGACATGTTCGTGAGGGTTGTTTTAAACGGATAGGATATCCCGAATGGTGGCCGGGAAACCAAAAACGAGAAGAAACAAGGCCTAGGGCAGCGCGTGTAGACACCGCTACATGCCCTATCCCAGGCTTAACAAATGAGCAATACGAAACATTTGTGAAGCATTTTACAGATATGGAGAACACCGACAAGGAAGGTATCACACATATGGCATACATGACAGGTAAGAACGATGATGATGACTGGGTGATTGACTCGGGCTCTACCGAGCACATTAAAAATAGACACATACTTAAAAACATGACAAAAAATCGATTTGAAACCCCTGTTGTTATCCCTAACGGAGATGCCATACCCGTTGAGGGAAGAGGTGAATGCATGTTACCAGGGGGGACGCAAATAAAGGGAGTTTTACACATTCCAAAGTTCACTTGTAATTTGTTGTCTGTAAGTCGATTGGCTAAAGACTTACAGTCCTTCATAACTTTTTTCCCTGATTTTTGTGTTATTGAGAAGCTCAACACGAGGAGCTTGATTGGTGCGGGTAAGTGCAAAAGAGGTTTGTACCGGATGGGGTTATTTGAAGACGGGAGAAAAGCTATGATGACATCCGGGTTTACGTGGCATAAAAGATTGGGTCATTCGTCTAACGAAAAACTTGCTCATATTGATTTTCCTAATAAAGTTTCTTATAATAATTTGTGTGATTCTTGTTCTAAGGCAAAACATACTCGCCTTCCTTTTCCAAATAGTGATATTAAAACACATGATTGCTTTGAATTATTGCATTGTGATATTTGGGGAAAGTATCGCACCCCCTCGTTTTCAGGAGCTAATTATTTTTTGACCATCGTTGATGATTTTAGTAGGGCGGTTTGGGTGTTTCTACTTAAATTCAAATATGAAGCCAGTAGATGCATGATAAACTTCCATAATATGATAAAAACACAATTTGGGAAGACGGTCAAAAGAATTAGAAGTGATAACGGGGGAGAATTCACTTCAAATGAGATGATGAAATTTTATAATGAACAAGGAATTGTTCTCGAAACAACTTGTCCTCACACTCCACAACAAAACGGAGTTGTGGAGCGGAAGCACAGACACCTCCTTGAAGTTGCACGTGCTCTCAGAATTGAGTCTAAGACCCCGATACGGTTTTGGGGAGAGTGCGTGTTAACCGCCACGTATATCATAAACCGATTGCCCACAAAAGTCCTTGAAAACAAAACCCCATATGAGATTGTATTCGGTCACAAACCAGAATACGATCACATGAGAATCTTTGGGTGTCTCGGGTACTATAGAAGCACGGAAATGAAGGGAGACAAGTTTGAAATAAGTATGTTCTTGGGGTACCCACAAGGTACAAAAGGGTATAAATTATATGACATTGAAAATAAAAAGATGGTGACTTCCAGGGATGTCAAATTTCATGAATCAACTTTTCCTTTTGGAAAAATAAATGTCAATCAAGAGGATTTGGACCTACCTTTCAGTTCGACCTTCGAAGAAGAACCAAATCCTCACACGGCCGCTAATAATGAAGCAATCGCAACTCAAAATGAAAGTATTGACAATGATTCATGTTCTAGTGATACAAACTCCAACAATGAACAAGCTGTGGAAAATGAGCCCCATGATACTCAACATTCCTCACATGCTCAAGTTGATGAATGTGAGTCTACTCATAACGAGCACGTCGAACCAATTCAAACAAAGAGAACTCGAACACAACCAAGCCATTTAAAGGACTTTATAGTCCAACTACCCCCATCGGTCGACCATGCACACGCCTCACCAAGTCAAGACTCCTCGACGGTACATCCCTTATCTAATTATGTTTCTTACGATAAATTTTCTGCATCACACAAAGCTTTTTTTTCGGCTATCGATTCGAATGATGAGTCTAAGTATTTTCACCAGGCAGTTAAAAACGAAAGGTGGAAAGAAGCCATGAAAAAGGAAATTCGAGCTCTTGAAGAAAACAATACATGGACTCTTGAAAAATTACCAAAGGACAAACGTGCCATCGATTCTAAATGGGTATACAAAGTGAAATACAAGCCAAATGGAGAAGTTGAAAGATATAAGGCTCGTTTAGTGGCAAAGGGTTTTACCCAAATGGAAGGGGTCGACTATCATAATACATTTGCACCGGTAGCTAAATTGGTTACCGTTAGAACCTTGTTAGCTGTTGCGGTTAAAAGAGAATGGACAATACACCAACTCGATGTCAACAATGCATTTCTACACGGAGATTTAAATGAAGAAGTGTATATGAAGATCCCACAAGGCTTCGCTAAAGAAGGAGAAACTAGAGTTTGTCGATTACAAAAATCCCTTTACGGCTTGAAGCAAGCGTCAAGGAATTGGTATCAAAAATTTACCAGTTCCTTAGTGAATCTCGGTTTCACTCAATCCAAGGCCGATCATTCCCTTTTCATTCAGCGTCAAGGAAATGATTTTATGGCAGCCCTCATATACGTTGATGACGTTATAATAGCCGGTAACAACGCTGCCAAGATTCAAAACGTCAAAGACAAACTTAACAAACTTTTTAGCATAAAGGATCTCGGTAACCTCAAATATTTTCTTCGGATCGAAGTATCTCGCACTTCAGAGGGGTTGGTTCTTAGTCAAAGAAAATATACCCTAGACATCCTCAAAGATTGTGGCCTTCAAGGATGTAAGCCGAGCTCATTCCCAATTGAACAAAATCATAAATTAGACAAGTGTGAAAATGACCCTAAGGTTGATGCTAATCAGTACCGACGCATCATCGGTCGATTACTCTACTTACAAGCCACTCGACCCGATGTCGCATATGCTGTAAATGTATTGAGTCAATTTGTTGCTGACCCACGACAGCCTCACATGGACGCCACACATAGAGTTTTAAGGTATCTCAAGGCCACCGCTGGGCAAGGCATCCTACTTCCTCGAAGTGGGGGATGTAATCTCACGGCATACTGTGATTCTGATTGGCTAGGATGCCCATTCACGAGAAAATCCAGAACCGGCTACCTACTTCTTCTCGGTGGCGCTCCTATCTCATGGAAAACTAAAAAGCAATCTGTCGTTTCCCGTTCGTCCGCAGAAGCGAAATACCGGTCTATGGCATCCACCGTTAGTGAAGTTCTCTGGCTCCGTTGGTTATTGAAGGAACTTGACACTCAGTCACCCGGACCAACACCATTGTTTTGTGACAACCAAGCAGCCCGACATATTGCCAACAACCCGGTCTTCCATGAACGAACTAAACATGTAGAAATGGATTGCTACTTCGTCCGGGAACGTGTTGACTCAAAAGAAATTCAGCCGCATCACATAGATCCTACAATGCAAATAGCAGATCTCCTCACAAAGGGATTGGGAACTCAACAGCTCAAATTCCTACTCGACAAGTTGGGCACTCGAAACCTACACGCTACAACTTGAGGGGGAGTATTGGAAATAAAATCCTCTCCATATGATCGACCTCAATTACCTCCCACTGATTTGCTTTACCATGTTTATTGATTTGCCTTACCTTGTTTTATTATTTCCATATTTATTATTTCCTTGTAAGCTACCTATGTAGCCTTTATATTTTGTTGCTCCCTTCGGATATACAATTACTCAATAGAAAACTCTTTATTTATCATTTTCTATACAAACACTGTTGACTAGCAGTGTATATGAATTTTGACTTTTTGACTATTTTAAATTTCACTCCTTTTGGGGTAGATAGAGGGATAATGTTATATATAGATGTGAATATATAACTAATGTAATATTATAACGCGCAAAAAAAAGGGAAGAATAGCATTTAAAGGAATAATAGGTGGGTATGTGTTGCTTGGACAACTTTATTTCTTTATAGAGAGAAGCTTGGACAACTTTAAGGGATGCATGGCCCCCTCTCCATGGAAAACGACTTCAAATAATTCAAAGCAAAAGCACCTCATCATCAAAAAGTAGACCATTCCAATATATATGTAGACATATATGATGTAACAGAAGATATCCGCACAACGCGACGACTAACATAATCGAGTTCGGATTTTTGAGTCAAGTCGGGTTGACTCTTTGGGCACCCCTAGTTGCAGTACGCCAGTACGTGGTTTCCTCTTGATCCAGTCTATCATTGGTGGTTGCGGGATAGCCTCTCAAAACGTTATTGAACATATAATTTATTTGGATATTCGTAGTTACTTAATGAATATAATTAAGTGTTTTGAGATTGTTTATTGATAATAATTAAGTGCTCATAAAACATGATTATGAAAATAGTGTTTGATTAACCTTTCAATTTTCTGTAATTGCTAGAGTTGTTCACTTGTTTTTAAACTTATAAAAATTGAAGTTTCATAATTGCATATAAACTCTATAGGTATATCTTGCAAAGTAGTTCGATCTTGAATATATGTAGAATATATAACACATGCGCATGATGCATGTTATATATAGTATAATAATAATAATAACAACATACGTATATATAACGGAACGGGTCGGGTCGGGGAGGAGATAGCCCGGCAAAGGGTGGCCGTTCGCACGAGGTGAAGTGGTCCAAAAGGGGTGACACGTTGATCGATAACTGACAGGCTGTGGTGAAGAAGAAAGGTCATGCATGGACATGGTAGCTTAATATCATTATTCATACCTATCTTGGCTTTAATATTAACTTCATACATATTCCAAAATAACATTTTTATTCTGTCTTTTTATAATTAAAAGTACAACTTCTTAATTAAAGACTTCAATTCAATTGTGATGAACTCAATCTCAACTGGATGACCTTACATAGGCTAAACTTAAGTTTGATATGGTAGCTCGAGAAGCCTTAACACAAAATGCGTGTTGAGATGATCAATGAATGTTCTGAGTTTTGATTTAAGATCTTGAATAACTCGATCATAAGTATTCATTAAAAACATAATTTATTAAGCAAAACAATTTCAAAGCTCAATTCAAAAGTTTGATTAAGATTAACCATACCAAGCTTAAATTAATAAATAAAACATTGCCTCTTATACGTCTCCCAATAATACCATCTTTATTTTCCTCATCAATTGTGTCAACTCACTTCTAAATCAACACTTTTAAATTGAACACTTCCCACTTCCAGTTTACTTTATTTTATATAAACTGACCCTTATGATCCCTAAGGAATATTCCACTCGATAATCGATTAACTTGCTATTGGAATATATAATTGGCTCCAAATCAAAGTTAACATTTATAATTCGAGAATCGTCACTAAATGTCTTTCCACCCATATGAACTTTGTTAACCGAGGAATCGATATTGATTAGGCTAGATGCCCCATTTATGAGGGCGAAATTAAAACAAAATCTCACATGTTCACCATGCTACATTGCTAATCATCTTTGGATTCGACTCTGATTTGATAGAATTTGCCTGTTGAAGCCCCAACATCAAATTAAAATTTTTATGTCATTTGCCACCTTACAAGCAAGACGGGGTCATTAAAACGTTTTTTGTGAATCATCTGGTACTCTCATAATCTACAAGTGTTTGAACTTTCAAGCCTAATCTACAAGTGTTTGAACTTTCAAGCCAATATTCTGCATTTGAAAATCAACTTCCAATGCTTTCGAAGCCACTTCACAATGATGAAAATATTGTTTTCAGTTTTGAGTTTATTGTCATAAGTAGGGGTGAGCATAACAGGGTACCCGCCGGTTCCGATTGGAACCGGGATCGAAACCAGAACCGGAACCGCAGGTTCCTGAGATATATGAACTGGAACCTGGAAGACAGGTTCCTAAATTTTCGGAACCAGAACCAGATCCGCCGGTTCTAGGACAGGTTCCGGTTACCCAGTATCTAAATTCAAAAAAATTTAACATTACTTACTGAATAAACAAGACAATAAATTACACAAACTAACAATTACAAATATCATTTAACGGTTTTAAATATAATTCAACGATTACAAATATTGTTCAAAATAGAAATAAGTGAATAAGAATGACAAAAACATAGTAAATGTGTGATTCATGTGAAAGTCAGTCACAAAGATACGACCTAACGACGAGTGAATGTCTCACCCAACATCAATTCGCCAAATCAAAATATTAGTATGTTTTATACTACATTCGTATCACAATAAGTGATGGTTAAGATAGTAGAAAATAGATAGTTAGTAGACAATGAGTTCTCTCCTTTTAAACAAAGTGATATTAATGATTTTTAAAAACGAAAGTAAAGATAAAAATGTAATTTCATTATATTAAAATTGATAGTTAGTGGATGATGTGTCTCAATTTTTTTACCAAATAATGTAAGTTTTAAACATTCACTTATTTTGAAACACTCATAAATAGAGCTTGTATCACTTATTATGATACAGAGGGAGGTAGTATGTACTTTGTGATGAACGTAGAAATGATATTCCCTCTTACCTTTTCTTCCTACCCATATTACTACTCACTTCTAAACTTGACATGTGTGATTCAATAATTCTCTTTTATCATATTATCCCTTGATTTTAACACTTATTATGATAAAATTGGTAGGCAAATAAATAAGTACAAATTGTAGAAATTAATACCATTGCTCGTGATAAACGTTTTGAGTTTCATATTTTTAAAACTTCAAATTTTAGCTCGAAAAGTTTTGAATTTAGATAGTGCATAGATAATATTATCCCTTGATTTTAACACTTATTATGATAAAATTGGTAGGCAAATAAATAAGTACAAATTGTAGAAATTAATACCATTGCTCGTGATAAACGTTTTGAGTTTCATATTTTTAAAACTTCAAATTTTAGCTCGAAAAGTTTTGAATTTAGATAGTGCATAGATAATAGTTGATTCCAATTAACTGATTGGCATTTTAACTTTTCCATATTTACTTAATTTAATTCTCAATCCAACATGAATATACGGGTAACATTGGTAAGAAAACAAAATAGATTCGGCCCATTAAGTATGTCCTCTGTGGCTCCGTCAATAGCCCAGTAGCGCATTAGCATTCATTCAGGGTTCTGTTCCAAGGAAATCATCCATAGGCCGATACCGAATAGATTCGGCCCATTAAGTATCTTAGAGGCTGTATGATAAAAATAAATAAATTAAGCACCGAAAGAAGGTCTAAATGTTTAATAAACTCTATGAAATTGATTTTGAATGTAAGAAATCTTTGATAAGTATTTTGAGTGTTTAATAATTTAACATATGTTCTAAGGTGGAAATGATCTATGAGTTTTTTGTTGTCCTATTCAGCATAATATTCATTCAAATACACTAAATAAATGTATTGAATGCCAAATTATTTAACATTCAACGGTGATTGATTCCATTAAGCAACAAACAAATAATACCTTAATTATTTTTTATATGTTTTGTAACTTGTACGTTATATTAAAATTATAGTTAAATAATAAATTCATAAAAGATTTATACTTTGGATTCATAGATTGTTAAAATTTGATGAAGTTCACATTTACTTTCAACTTAAGTATAACTTTATTTATGAACTCTTTTTTATAGAATTTTTAAAGGGTCGACTTATTTTAGGTCTATGAAAGATGTGAGTGAGCAAGGAGATCACTATCATGCCAAATTTGTAACGAGAGTATCACATGAACTGTCTGAAAGCTTGGAATCACGATAACGGTACGCTTTCTTGTCACCAAGTACATGCCGTATTGCATATTAGCATATATATTTTGCGAAAATAATTGTATCGATTGCAGATTTAATTCCATGGAGATTTTTGGATAATTATAGATTTTGGATGTTGGATAATTCTTGAATCGTGTAAATAATCATTTTCCTAATACAATATTTCAACCCAACCAATGTTTCAAGTTACACGAAATTCGTATTGGGATAAGATACGAACGAACACTTTAGTAATTTTGTATTACACGAGACTCTAAACTAGTTGGATAATATGTGACGACCACCTCAATTTATGTTACATGTTTTCTTTAACAACATTTATTATTTATTAATGACATTAAAAGAGATCATGTTAAGTTTAATTCAAGTTTTTAATCTGAAGTCAATTTTGGACGAATAAGTGATGAGTTTTTGACTTTAAAACCAGGTTTACATGGTTGTTATTATCACACATGTACACTAATAAATACAAAATTGGTTTTGATAATGACTTGAAAAGAAGGAAACACGAAGTAATTTTGTCCAATTGTTATTATTTATATTTGTCTTTTGTAGCTTTAGTTGTTGGTGTTATCTTTGATAAAAATATTATGTGTCCTAGAAATCAATTACATTGGTAAGTTTTGATGTAATTCCTTACAAATCCATCTCATAAGCTCGCATTTGATGTACCTATGGTTTATGTGTATTCGTTAACAAATATTTTGGGAATGCACATTATTCCGTGTATATACAAAGTTCTTTTTTAGAGAACCTTCAAATAAGCTTAAAATTTCTAATTAATAAACTAAAATAAATACAGTTTGTAGCTTATTTGATTTTAATAAGCTAATAAGCTCCTCCGCTATATAACTTGTTCGCGCATCTATCAATTCTATCACTAGACACAACCACTCACGACCATCACTATTGCAAACACCGTCATTACTATCGCCACTGCGAATATAGTTACAAGGTACATGTCGCCGCATTGCGTGGGTATTCTGCTAGTATTATACTAGGAGTGAGTGAGAAACCGACAAATAAGTGAATTGGTCGATTTAACGGTTCTAAATTAACTTTTATGTATGGTTTGGTTTTCAAAATCAAGTTATCCAAAAATTGCGTTCAATTACAGGTTTAGGCTTTAGGGTAACAAACTATCTATTATAACTAAATGGACCTACAATCTTAAATTAATTAACTTTTTATATTATCTTTTAGATATGAGAAATGATATTTATTCTTAACATTTGTTTCTACTCATATTTCTATTTACTCACTTGATAAGATAACATGTGTAATTTATTAATTCTCTCTTTTAATATTATCATTTGATTTTGACACATGTATTGATCTAATGAGTATGAAAGAAAGCAAATTCATTACTCTTATTATTGTTTATTCTAAATGCATGATTAAAGAAAAGTTTATATTTTGCCTTATTGGACTTGGATCAACCCATACTTGTTCAATTTTCAAATTTTTACTACTTGCAATTTTATGTTGTTTTATATTATGGTTGGATGTTTTTTTATCATTGGATCAATAACACGTGTACAAATGAAAGATTTTAAAAAAGGAGTTGCATAAACAGATACGATATTGGGCTAAAATGAATGCGAGTAACCAAAATTAACCAAAACACAGAACATATCCATCCATATTGACCAAACTATCTATTAACTGAAATTGATCGATTATAGATATTGATTAACCGAAAATTTGATTAATTGTTCGGTTTGTGGTCAAAATTAACCTATTTCACCCATGTATTATATACACACACATGTCTCAGTTGAGAGTTAAGCTTACAATCACTTTGTTGACGGGTTAACTTAATACCGCTAATAAAATTTATACTGCCCATAAGTGATATACTTTCGATTTAGGTGTGGATCAAATTAAGTGATACACTTTTAAAATTACTTTATTTGGTAAAAAAGTGAGATTCTTTCTCTACTAACTATTTACTTTAATAAAGTGAAATCACCTTTTACCCTTACTTTTACTTTTAAACATCATTAATATCACTTTATTTAAAAGAAGTGGGACTCATTCTCCATTAACTATCCACTTAATCTATTTTAAACTACTTTTAAATTTTTTGTCACAAAAACTGTAATTTATCAAATGTATCACTTATTTTAATATAGAGATAGTATTACCATTTAAATTGATTTTTTATGTTGTAATGGAGAGTGACTATATATGACGTATTTATTAATATGGTAATCTTGTTTACGTCACATTCTCATTTGAGTGATCCTTTATGACTTGATTAAGTAAAAATATAAAATGAATTATACTTATCTGGTGGATAAAAATAGCATTGAAATTTGAATACATACATTTTACTAGGCAACCAAAATCAAATATTTTGAATTTCGCACGGTAAATTTATACTATCCGAATCTAGTATCCAATTCAGATATCAAGATTTCATATGTCCTAAAATTCGGATATTTAAATTTCAGATTTAATGAAATTCGGATATCCAATATTCGGAGGTCTGCAATACGAAAAAACAAATTATCCAAATATATTTCGGATATTTTTCTGATATTCGGGACATTTCTATAATTATAGGGATACTGGATGTCTAGAAATTTTGAAATTACTATCCGGATTCAATATCCAAAATGTGAAAATATGGATTTTCAGATAGCCGTATTTCGGATATCGAATTCTTTTTTTAGAACCCGATTTTCGGATATTTTTAGCACGCCTACATTTTATTCTCCACCTTTGGTTTAAATGAGACTCTATATATTTAGTTTCAAAAGTTTATTTGTATCATTATATACGGAATAAATTACCATGTACATATACAATACATGCTATTTATTTATTTATTTATTAACATTAATGTGATTTTTATAGATATGAGATGAGATTGTACCACAAAACTTTAGTGCAAGAAAAGGTGCAAATGCAAGCGTGCAAGTGGCTTTTTCATAACCTCCCCCATCTAAAAGGGATCATACCCACCGACCCACTAACCCACCACAAAAAGCTCATTGTTTTTTCATCTTTTTTATTTTATTTCAAATTATTAATACATAATTTAATATCAATCAAATATAGAAATTCTAGTCACCTCTTCATATTAGCCAGAGAATACTACAATAGCATGCCATATACAAAAATACCCCCTTATTATATTATTTCTCTTATGTCATCAATGGATGAAAATGAGCAAACAATTTCAATTTGGAATTTTGACATGTAATTGTCTAATTATAGAAGAAAAAAATTGGGGCAAAAGGTCCCACAACCAGATGATAAAAAGTGGTGAATTTCAACACCCATTTGCCTAATTTGATTTCTACTATTGGAAGGTATAATATAAAGTTTGGATTTTGCAGCATATGATATGATGATCTTTATTTATGATTCAAAGTTTGAATTTTTATTTTTTGTTTTAGAAACTATTCACATGATCTTTTGGTCTCTACTCTACCCTCCTTTTGCTTGGCGTAGGTTTTAAGTTGCTCAAATCATTGTCTTTTTCTTCACTCTGTTTTTAAAAAAAATCCTCTTTCTTATTTTCCACTGAAATTGGAATCTTCCTCTGCAAATTCTTCAAAAATTTTACTTTTGATTTACTCTCTCGTGTGATGTTATTGTCAACAGATGTTTTTGGGTATAAATGGAATGTGGGAACTCACAAATCTTGATTGTGTTTAATCTAATTTGGTGATTATGTGTTTAATTCAAGTGGGTTTTTTGCTGATGATTAATGGATTCATCAAATTCTCATGGTTTCTGCAGATTTTATGACTTCTTGAAGGTGAGTTTTTTTTTTTCTTTTCAAATTACAAGTAACCGACAAAGTCTATCTGGAAATTCAAATTTTATTCAATTTGCTTAAAGATGCATTAGTTGGGCCTTTGTTTACATAATAGATTCGGTTGGTGGAAGTTGAAATCAATTATGTTCTATTCATCATACAAATTGCCCAATTCTTTCAAAGTCTGTAATTTTCAATTGGGAATTTGAGTTATGCATTGCTGTGATTGAGGTGTCCATGCAACTCTTTAAGCTTTTTTGGGAAAAAAAATTCTTCTTTAGAATTTCCAGCTATCAATCAAAGAAACAATATATATTAAATTCACCAATTGGATAATTAAAGATTATTAATTTCTTGTTACTGGGTATTTTCTTTGTACCAATTACCATCTTTATCCAATTTTCAAGATTTCTTTCTCTAACCTTATTAGATATTTGCTTATCAACATACAATTTCAAAACTATATGTTTTTCTTTTGTAGAAAAAGATTCAAAATCAGAAATTTATACAATAATTTGTGTTATGGGTTGGTTAACCAAAATTCTTAGAGGATTTAGCTCGAGCGATAAATATTCAAGAAAACGGAGATATGAAGATGAAGAAACCTGGGAGTGTCCTCCAACTACTGAGGTAAACAACACTTATTTTGCCTAATTTTTTAAATTTATATATTTTTTTATAATAAGCCTAATTTTTTAAATTATAAGTAGTAATATTTTTTAAATAATTTTTATGAAAATATATGTAGGACGCATTACCAGATTTTGATAGTGAAGAAATTGATCGAGCTATTGCACTTTCCCTTTTAGAAGAAGATGCAAAAAGTACCATTTCTGTAGTAGAAGAAGAAGATGATGATCATGATTATGATCATGACCATGACCATGATGATAGTAATGATGATGAGCATTCTCTTTCATCTGAAGAAGATGATAAAACACAAGAAATTTCCTCTGTAGAAGAAGATGATGAAACAGAATCGAACTCGCCATCAGAAGAAGATGATAAAGGAAAAAAAGTAATCGGTGGGTACAAATGTATTATTAGTCATTAAATATTCAACAAAAAAAAGTTTTAATTTTAAGGATACTAATTATGTATTATATATATTTAATTTTATTAGATGATGATGCTAATTTAGAGGAAGATGAACACCTTGCAAAAGCTCTTCAAGAAAGTATGAATGTAGACTCACCACCACGAAACAATCATGGAAACGTATATCCACCTCTACCATACTTCTACAATGGTGGATACAGGTATATATTGCATTTTATAAATTCGTACATTAAATATGTAAAATAAACACACGTTACAAATTGTTTTTTGGATTGTAGGATATGTGTTGGTTGCAATGCAGAAATCGGGCATGGAAGATTTTTAAATTGCATGGGGGGACTTTGGCATCCGGAATGTTTCCGTTGTCACGCGTGCAATTTACCAATTTCCGATTATGAGGTTAAACTAATTTTATTATATTAATTTCAAAATTAAAATATTTTTACATAATTTCACATTTAATTAATCTTATACGACTTTTCTCTTTATGCTATGTAGTTCTCCATGTCAGAAAATCGTCCATTTCACAAATCATGCTATAAAGAACACCATCACCCCAAATGTGATGTTTGTAAAAACTTTGTAAGTTCACCTTATATTTAAAAACGTCACTTAAACAAATTAAACTTACGATTTTCGTTTTTTTTTATTTGTAGATTCCAACGAATGCAAATGGTCTAATCGAGTACAGAGCACATCCTTTTTGGTCACAAAAATACTGCCCATCACATGAACATGATGGGACACCAAGATGTTGCAGTTGTGAACGAATGGAAGCACGTGACACAAAATATTTATTATTAGATGATGGTCGAAAACTATGTTTGGAGTGCTTAGATTCTGCAATAATGCATACTCATGAATGCCAACCGTTGTACCTAGAAATCCAAGATTTTTATGAAGGATTAAATATGAAAATTGAGCAACAAGTGCCATTACTGTTGGTTGAAAGACAAGCTTTAAATGAAGCAATGGAAGGTGAAAAAAATGTAAGTAAATTCCAAAAAATATATTAATATTTAATTTTAATTTCTACTTCACAACTTATAGTTTGCATTAAATCCTTGTATGATGACAGGGTCAGGGACACCATCACATGCCTGAAACCAGAGGACTTTGTCTATCAGAAGAACAAACCATCAGCACTGTATGGACATTTTACTATAACAACCGATTACTATTATTATTATTTTTTTATGTATTTTAATTGTTTTATATAAAAATATCAGATAACAAGGCGACCAAAAGTTGGGGCGGGACGACTAATCGACATGTTTACAGAACCGTATAAATTAGTTCGTCGATGTGAAGTAACAGCAATTCTTATATTATATAGTCTACCAAGGTTATTAACCGGTTCAATATTGGCTCATGAAATGATGCATGCATGGCTCCGTCTAAAAGGTTCGGTTTTAACCTTTTTTTTTTCATATAAACAATAAATATTATTATTTGTAAATAATGAAAGTGATAATTATGGTCGTTAAAACAAACAGGATACTCTAATCTTCCACCTAATGTAGAAGAAGGAATTTGTCAAGTGTTAGGTCACATGTGGTTAGATTCTGAAATTATGGCGGGTTCGGGTAGTGCAAATGTTGCTTCAACTTCATCATCTTCATCTGTACCGGTTTCCGAGTCATCAAAAAAGGGGAAACGGTCGGATTTCGAGAAACAACTCGGTGAATTTTTTAAACATCAGATTGAATCGGATGCATCTGCGGCTTATGGAGAAGGGTTTAGAGAAGGGAATAAATCGGTGCTTAAATATGGTCTTAGAAGCACTCTTGATCATATTCGACTTACCGGGAGATTTCCGTTATAGTTTTTTAAAAAGTGCAAAGAAATATTCACATTAAAAGTCAATGTGGCCACACCATTGGATGGAATTATAGAATTTGTTTATAGATTTTTATGTGCATATGGAAAATGAAAGAATATATACATAGATACATATGTGTTGTTTTGTTTAAGAACTCAACTGTATAATGTTAATGTTAATGTTAACTGCGAAGTGCCTTTGTAACTATTTAGTATTTGCCATGGCTTACCAAAGTATGCACTGTGTTGTATTAAAAAGTAACAAAGTGCTTATATGTGTTTCAAAGTTTACATGATATATTCTATATTGTGTGTAACTGTGTATGCAACTATAATTTTAGTCTATTTTGTGTATGAAACGTTTTTATTTTATTTATTATTAGTGTATAACCTAGCTTATAAAAAATTTCATAATATTTTCACTAAAATTCTATTATAGAAAATTCTTAATATTAATGAAAATGTTTGAAAAATATTATGAAAGAATATGTAAGCAACACATGATTTATAAGCTAGTATATATAAAAGACAACTCAAATTGACACATTCGAAAATAAATGGGTCAAAATTATCAGATAATACAGATAGTAAAAGAGATACAGATGTTATTTTTTTATTTTTTTTAATGTAGCTAACCTATTACAAAAGATACAGAGGTTACGTATTAATAGCTATGCCAATGTGTCGGTTGAGTTGGTGATGACATGGCAATTTACATTATTGTCACATCAGCACGAGAAGATGTTTATTACAAGAACAAATGTTGGTTTGATGCACACAATAGAAAATAGTGTAGAATTAGATACATTTAAATGCACTTAAACCTAATAAAAATAGGAAAAAGTAAAGGATAAAAATCATAAAATGCATTTTCTTGCAGTTCGTTGTAGCACAAGTTTTAAGCTCAAATCCACAATTCATTAACAAAAAGCACATGACCGTGCTACATTATTTCAGCAAATGTAGAACCATTATATAAACACACTATCATCAAGATGATGCCAACCATAACCAAGAACTAATATAGTCTAAATTCAACTTATGGATTTACAAGATCATAACAAGTAGAACAAAAATCCCAAACATCAAAAGAAAAGTCTTGAGAAGATTACTCTCTTGATTTCCTCTCCTCGAATGAAAAATCTCATGAACATGATGATGACCACCATGAAACCCGCGCGAGAATCTCGGCCCGTAAGCATGTCGCGGGCCGTACTGCAACGGGTTTTGAAACCCGTGAACATTCATATCAAGTAAAGACGGAAACAACCCGCCAAAACCCGCAGACATTGCAAAGTTACCAAATCGTGCAGATGCTCCCATTGGCATAAACCCACCAAACCCGAAATTCGGGAAGTTGGTATTGTCGGGTGCGGGGGCGGTTGCGGGTCGTTGGCCCGCGGGCCTGTGGGGGATTTCGAGGCCGGGTATGGGTTTTGCCCGTGGGTCGGTTTGGGTTTTTCCTCTACCGTATAAGGGGATCAGTTTTTGTTCTTCTATTAGGGCTTTGCAAGCAGGGCATTCTTGGGAATGGGAATGAATGTGGAGCCATTTGTATAAACATGGCCAGCAGAAGAGATGACCGCAGAGAGTAACAATTGGGTCTTCTGCTAATTCAAAGCAAATGTTGCATTCGAAATCACCAGCATCATTGTTATTGGAATCTCTTGATGAACTTTCTGGAGGTTTGAATGCTGATTCGTTGATAATGCTCGACATTTTTCATATAAACATCCGCCAAATACACCTGATAACAATTAACAACAGCATTCGAAAAATTTAATCCTACATTAAGAACTAATTTGATAGAATAAGTAAAAGAAACAGCGTCATAAGAATTTAGGTTTAGCATGCATTTATCTTGCAGATTTCATCTTTAATTTAAAGTTTAAAGCCTAATTACAGTAACTGGTTGTCTACTTGTCTTATTATGTTCAATCAAATTAGAAATTAGGAGGCAGAAAGGATAGAGTATGAATTTCAATTTTGATGTTAGGATAAACAAAGTCTATGAAATTTATCAAATAACAGAGCTGATCGATAGCTTAAGTCGTGGTTTAAATTTGAAATCTAGTTGATTCCTATATGAGAGGTGAAATCGGTACAAGGAGAAACCTAAAGCTAAAATTAACATCTGAAACTGAGTGAATCGAATTACATAAGTTTACGAATTGAATAGCATGTTTGACTAATACAAAGCATAGATCCTCAAGGAGTACAAACAAATTAAATTTCACTACCACAGATCACAAAAGAGATTAAATCGAAGGGAGTCGGATGAGAGAAACGAGTGATCATTACCTGTGCAGATGGACGATTGGATCCAAATAGAGTGATTTAGGGTTTGTGGTTGTTAAGAAAGAGGAGAGAGTCAACAACAACAAATACGATTTGGGTTTTGGTAAGAGCAATTGGGGTAACACTTGGAGTCTCTGGTGGACGATGTTGCTTTGCTTGGTAGACTACTTCTGAATCGGACCCGACCCGAACGACCAGGTTCAGGACCTTTGGCTAGGGTGTCAAAACCTCACATGAAATTATAAAAATACACGAAATGAAATTTAGACGAATTAAAATTTGAATTCGTGTTCGTATCGTTTTCGTGTTGTGTAAAACAAATACGAAGTCCTGTCGTGTCGTGTTCGTGTTTAGAGATTAATATGAAATTAATACGATAGTTATGATTTTGAGAATATTTAGAAATTAATGTTATATTTTTGTTGTGTTTATCGGATTTTTAGCATTTAATAATTAAGAAATTTATTTTTTTTTTGTTATTTATTTTGTCTTGTCGTGTTTATCGTTTTTTTAATTGGGCCGTGTTCGTGTTAGCAAAATAAAACACGACTTCATGTCGTGTTGTTTTCGTGTTGAACGAATTTGTGTCGTGTCGTGTCGTGTTACCCAAAAACACGAAACGATAGCATGATTTGACAGCCCTTACCTTTTGCGCATATATGGCAAATAATTTACTTCATATGAATTACTTTTTCTTTCTTTTTTTTTCAAAATAAGTGATAACTTTTTATTTTGAAATATTTCAAAATAACTGATATATTTTAAAAACTTAGCTTATTTAATAAAGATTAGTGGGCTAATCTTACTAACTACTCCCTCCGTCCCTAAATAAAGTTCCCATTTAACCTTCAAATTTTGTCCCTAAATAAAGTTCTCATTTCTAAAACTTAAGGGACCCACTTAATATAATAATATTATTACCAATACTTTCACCACTAACTATCTCTTAAAACACTTTCTCTCTCCAATCAAACCTTATATTTTATTCAAAAGTAATACCAAATACCCCACCACTAACTATCTCCTAAAATGTTGTGCCCAACACAAATGGGAACTTTATTTAGGGACGGAGGGAGTATCTATTTGTCGTGTTCGTGTTATGTTTGGTTCAAATTTAGATTTAGTTTGAATCTTTATGTTTGATTTATTCATATTTCATCTGACTTGGTCTTAACTTTAAATTATGTCCAAACTTCTATCATGATCTAGCCCAAATAAAAAACTTGCTTAGTGCAAATTTGTCTTGTCTCTTGATCTTAATTCATTCTTAATCATGAGTTACACTCAGTCAAAAGTTTTTTTTTTTTTTTTTTTTTTTTTTTGAAAAAAAGGGGAAAACCCTGGTACAGAACTTCGACATTGCCATCACCCTGACCAAGACAACCCTGAATATATATATATATATATATATATATATATATATATATATATATATATATATATATATATATATATATATATATATATATATATATATATATATATATATATATATATATATATATATATATAAACCAAAGTCTGAATACAACCAAACAACAAACAAATTAAAACATCACTACCAAACATACAATGCCGACACTTAACATTCATTTTAATATTCCAATCCAACGCCACTTTATCAATCTGCTTTGAATTCTTCACTTTTATATTCATGACCTGCAACTTTATGTTATTTTTTTATAACATCCAGCAGCACCTCAGGCTTCATCCCATTTTGATTAAAGATTCTATTATTTCTCTCCTTCCAGATATAGTAAACTGCAGCAGCCACAGTTACTCTTCTAATCACACTTATAATGTTATTATTACACGGCATTGTACTCAGATTCTGAACAATATCAGCCCATACATCAGGCAACATACTAGCATAACTCCAAATCTTCAACTGATCCCATATATTCTTAGAGTAATCACACTCAAAGAACAAGTGAGTATGAGAATCGCTACACTTCTTACACAAAGGACAAACCAAGTTAGCATTATTTCCTCATTTCATCATCCTATCTTGAGTTTGTAATCTACCAAGGACAACCAACCACATTATGAAAGCATGTCTAGGATTTCCCTGAGAGAACCACACTACTTTATACCATTCAACAGTAGTATCCCATGAAATAAATGTTAACCAAACATTTCTGACTGAGAAATCCACCAAAACTCCATTATTCATCTTCCATTTAATTTCATCAACTTTATCATTATTCAAAAATAGGGACTGCAACATTCAATAGGCTAGGATATACTATCAACCATTTCATTATTCATCTTCCACAGAACCACTGTTGTTGGGTCATATTTAGTTGTAATCAATAGTCTAGGGACTAGTTATGTAACATTGTATATATGTTAAGTTTTATTTAGGAAATGGTCCTAACTAACAAGGAATTAAGCCATGGTATAAATACCAAAGTGTAAGGCTTAATTCCTTAACTTTTGCACAATTATCATTTCAATTTCTCTGCATTTGTTCACTCTCTCTCTCTCTAGATTTCTCTCTCTAGAACCCTAATTGTTCTTCATCCTTTTTCCATCTAGAATCATCATCAAACACCATTTTATGGATTGAATCAGTGTTATTGTGCTTTTCAATTGGTATCAGAGCATAATTTCATCTTGAAAACGATCCAAATCCATCAATTGGTGTTAAAAATCAGAAGAATCAGTGGGTTTTTGAAAGTTTTTGAAGAAAAAGGGGTTTAAGATCAAAAATCAGATTTAAGGTACTATTTCTTGTTATTATGGATTGAATAGCTTCATTTTGTTGATATATTAAGCTTAGAATCAAGTTAGGATCGAATCTAATCCATTCTGATGAAGAATTTGGATTTTTAGGAAAAACCATTAAAGCTTCAAAAACCCTCTAAATTCAAATTTTCGAATAGATCTAGGTTGTTTTTGAGTATAATAGTAGTAGTGGATTGAAGGAAATAGTTTTTGGGTCATTTTGCAAAAAGAATCAAAGTTTTTGGCTAAGAAACGACCATTTTAGGATCAAATTACTGTGTTTTTCTGTTCTGTTCGTCACTGTTCTGCCAAGAACAACTTCGGCCCGAGAACAGTAACAAGTTCGGCCCGAACTTCAACCCAAAGTTCGGCCCGAACTTCACCCCGAACTTCGGCCCGAACTTCACCCCGAACTTCGGCCCGAACTTCACCCCGAACTTCGGCCCGAACTTCACCCCGAACTTCGGCCCGAACTTCTACACAACTTCGGCCCGAACTTCTACACAACTTCGGCCCGAACTTCTACACAACTTCGGCCCGAACTTCTACACAACTTCGGCCCGAACTCTTTCTACACTCGCGTGACAAAAGGGGCTGTACTGTAACGGTCATAACTTTCAGCTCGGGTGTCCGTTTCGAGCCCACGAGTAACCAAATCGAAGCTAAAGACGAAGGCTACGACGTAGGCAGTTTACCCAACTTGCCGGCCCAAAAACGCTTGTTTCGATCGCTTAGTTTGCGTTTTTGTGATTTCTCGGTCAATTTCCAAACTTCGTTTAGCCCCAGTTTCTAACCCGATCGTCGTTTTTCCCTAATTCGAAAATATTAGGCACATTTAAAGTGTACTTTATCATCTGGAATAACCAGTTTAAGATTTCGGTAATTTTGAATTTTTGAAGACCAATCCACGGTCTACATCACATATTCTATTCCAGAACCTTCTCATTCTTAAAATTTTCTTTACCCCGTTTCAATCAAAAATTCCCGTGAATTGTTCTTAACATGACTACCAAAGAAACATTGTCTGCCGGGTCGAATGCCCAGGAGGATAAACAGTGCATTGCCAACCTGGCATTCATGGCAATACCAACTGAGGCTACAGCTGTGTTAGGCATTCCAAAAGATGATGAAAATGAGGTACTCTCTTTCTCCTTTGACTCTTTATTATCTGATTCAGACACTGATGAATCAGAGAATTCCTTGTTTAATGAAAAACTTTTTACTAAAATTGATGAGAAATCACATTTGACAAAACAAATAACTGATTTGGAATCTGAAAAAGGTCAACTCTTAAATGATTTGAGTGAATTAAGTCAAGTTTCTCTTCAAATAACTCAAGTAAACAAGGAATTACAAAATCAGTTGTCTACATCAAAATCAGCTCATAAATTTCAAATTTTTGAATTACAAAATAATCTACAAAAACAAGTAAATACAACCAATGAATCCAATACACAAATCTTAAAATTAAAGGAAGAAAATTTAACCTTTCGTCGCCAACTTGAAACTCTTGTTCCTCAAGTAAATCAAAATAATCGTTCAAATCAAAAAACACAAGAGTTACAACAACAATTGTCAACATTTCATGCTGCTCACACCAGTGAGGTAAATCGTCTAAATCACATTATTAATACAAAAAATCTTGAAATTTCTATCCTAAAAACCATAAGAACGGTTTGGATGCACTCAAAGGTGTGTTTTCTTGATATTATCATGTTTTCACATCACCTTACTCTCACCTAAATCTATACCCTAGACATATACCCTCACATTTACCAATTTTGGCTAAAAAATATTTCCCTTGGAAGGTAAGGCCGGTTCTGGCAAACCATGGGAAGGTATGTCTTTTGAAGTAGTAAGTAACGAGAATTAAAAGAATTTGTAATAAACAGATGCAATCTTTACTAGAGAACTAGTAAAGAGATCGTTTACGGATATTACAACAACTTATGATTAACGTTACAAACATAAAACTTTTTATTTGGGTATTTTGTTTTTGTTTTTCTGAATTTTCTCCCCCTAGAAATAATAATTCTCCCCCTAGAATTAATATTTCTCCCCCTCGACAAAACAAAAGTAATTGACAAGTTTTGAGATCGAAGGACGTACCTTATACATCGTCGGAGGGTTGAAGGAGAGGTTTTGCGGTTAAGCTTGATTGAGATTTGTGGTTTCTTTTAAGAGCGGGTCCTGAATCTGTTTTGATCAGAAGCCATTGTGGAACAGGTGAAGTGCCTCCCAGCATTTGAATGTTAATGCCGCCCACGTCTTTCATACGGTTTTTGGCGATTAACTGATTCGTCCTGCCATCTGAGCCCATGATATTGACCGAAAGGTAGTGGCATGTTAGGAACTTCAGTTGTGTAGGTAGGCGTTTTACTTCTTTCTCGTACACCCAGGTGAACCTCAAAATGTCTAATCACTATTCGCCAGCTTAGTCTTTCCTTAATGGCAGTGATTAGTGTGTCAATATTGCTTCGAAGAGAGGTGTTTTCTGGGTTGCTGGGATCTCTGTTCATGTGCCTCCCCTTTTTCTCCAATTTCTTCTTGAGGATGTTCAATGTGCCGTCACAGTACTTGGCAATGTCTGACACACGAAAGAAGACTCGTTCTTTGAAGTAGTTCATGTAAGTCATTCCCAAGTTGGGTTCACCTAGAACAACTGTTCTCCGAGTTTGAATCTCGGAGGGAAGTGATCTGTAAGGAGCAGCTAAGTGAACCTTTGCTGTACCACTCTCAATAGCCATCTGCACATCTTCCATTCGAGCAGCTAATGTTTTAACAAGCATGAAGCGCTTCAGAGCAGCCTGAGCGAAATTTCTCGCATGATTTTTAATTAGATGAGGCGTGTCTGGTAGTAAGCGTACTGTGTTGTAAAGAAATTCTATATCCCGAGGTTCAAGAATATAGAAGTCTCCTTCAGTAATTGTGTACAGTTGATCATCTGCTCTGCGAATATGGAAGATTGTGTACCAGTAGTAGCCTGAGAAATGGTCGGTCGTTATCTCCAGGAGTTGTGTTATCGGGAATTTGCTGTATCGATCGGTTTTGCCCCTAAGGTAATGCATTGTAAGGTAATACATTTTCTTTTCTCGGAAAGGCAGTACCACTTCTTTGTATAAATCCTGATAAATTACAGGCAGCTCTGTCTCCTGGAAAATAGCAGAGAAGCGATCTTCAACAAATGGCATTTTAACTTGTTGAAAGAGGCACGCTTTGGAGATCTTCAGGCGGCGTTTGTTAGCTTTATCCGCCGCTCTCTTCTCGCTATATGATAATACCGGCACATCATGTGTAGGAGAGGCAGTTGGTGGTTCCGGTGTTGGAGTTCTGGCGGCGACCAGTTGATCGTAGTTTCGGAAGTAACGGTGATAATTTTCTCGGGTGAAGGGATATCTTTTGACATCAAATGGTTCATCCTCCCCTGCTTTGTCGCTGTCGGAGTCAGCGTTTGAAGGGGAGGTGGCAGGTTGAGTTGATTCGTTAAAAGCATCCCTCACAATGTTGTCTTCTTCCGGGTCACTAGGTAAATCAATAACTGTGTCCGCCTCTTTTCTCAGAACCTGTTGAACGTTGTCGTTTTTATTGTTCTCAACCTCAAAATTTATAGATTGGAGATGACACATAGATTCAAGTTTTTCGGCTTCAGTCATCTCACTGGATTTACGGTTATTTTGGGGCAAGATGTCTTCACTCTCATCTACTCGCCACTGGTTGAGTGGTTCAACGTTCAGCACCTGATTGTAATCAAACTCAACAATCGCCCAGTCATGTACATACTCATATTCTTGTTGGCCTCCTCCCCGTGTTTGATGAGAGGAGCTGGGTTGGTGTTGGGAATGACTTGCATCTCCGGAGTGTTGAGAACTGGATCCACCACGTTCCAGAATTCTCCTCTGTCCTCCTCCTCCCTGAGGATCATCCTCAGGGTCTCCCGGTCTTCTGTACATAAGGGATCCTTGCCTGCATGGCTCGACCAGTTCTTCTAAGTGATAGTTGAACATCGCTTTAATTTGTTCAATTGTAAATGAACGGGATGCTTCCAGGAGCATTTCTCTGTTAAGTGGATCAGAAGTCGGTGGAAGAGGAGCAACATTTGCCAGCCTACCCTCAAGGTTTTCCAACCTCGTACTGAGTGATTGGATTGTGGAGGTGAGATGAGGGATGAGCTGCATTTCTGGATTTGGCATTTCAGTTGTTGTGGTAGTGGTAGCCTCGGATGATGTAGACTGTTGAGGGAGAGTCATTACAACTGTTGCAGGAGGAGTTGTATCGACCCTCGAGGCAGTACCACTTGTGTAGAATGGGGGAAGTGATGTGTCTATTGGAGGTGTTGTTATAAACGGTGAAATTGTGGTGGTTACTGATGGAATTGTGGTTGTGACTGGTGGTATGGTGGTTGTGACTGGTGAGAATGTAGTAGTGACTGGTGGGATTGTGGTGGTGATAGGTGGAGTTGTGGTTGTTACTGGTGGAGTTATGGTGGTGACTTGTTGAGTTGTGGTGATGACTGGTGGGGTTGTGGTTGTTACTTGTGGGGTTGTGGTGATGACTGGTGGAGTTGTGGTTGTTCCTGGTGGAGGTATGGTTGTTGTTGGTGGGATTATGGCTGTGACTGATGGAGAGAGTGGAGGAACATAGGTTGTTGATGTCGGAATTGTGGTAGTTAGTGGGGCAGTGGTTGATGTGGTTGGTTGTTGGGTGTGTGGTGGAGAGGGATCCGTGAAGATAGGATCATCAAAGGGGTTTGGGGATCCTTGTGGTGGTGGTGACTGTGGACCATGTTGGGGCGGTGAAGGTGGACCGTGTGGTGATGGTGGTGAATCTGGTCGATCAGAGATTGTTGCGGCGGAGTCTGTTGATGATGAAGACGAGGACGGTTCAGCTGGTTGTGGTGGAGGTTGTATGATGGGTCGAGTTGGTGGACGTTGAGGTTGTTGGGAGGCAACTGACCCACTGCCGGAGGCATCATCGGATGAGATGCGAAGGCGTTTTGTACGACGTTGAGCCGGTGGTTGTTGTGTAGCTGATCGACGTCGATGTTGTGGTTGATTTGGTGGTGGTTGGTGTGGTTGTGCCGGTTGTTGTTGTAGTGTAGCAGCTGGTTGTTCAGGAGGAGGTTGTACTCTCTCGGGTATCCAATGAGGATAATGACGAGCCCGGTATTCGTTGATGCTATCCAAATTGAAGTTTGCAATCTTAAAGAGTGGGAGAGGGATCGGGGCATCAGGGACTGTAGTTGTACCACTGTTGCTCCTGAGAAAGGTAACACTGAAGGGTATGAATTGCTGTGCAACATCTCTGATGTGAATGTTTTGATATCGTTCCATGTAATGTGCGATCATGATAGACCAGAACCTCGGGAATGGCAGATATTTTGGTTCCTTTGACTTGGAGAGCTTGAATTCTTCCCATAAATAGGCAGCATAGTCATAATGTCGGTTGTAGCACATGGCATGATAGGTGTAACACCTCAAATTTTTAATACAAAACATTTTACCAAAATATACCATTTTATAAATAGAAGAACGGTTCCAAAATATGGATTTACAAAAACCTTTGGTATGAAAATCAGAGTATGAGGTTTGGTGTTACAAAGTATATCAAAACCAAAGCTAAGCACAAATCCACTCTAATGTTCTTCTATTCTAGGCCCTGCATCTCTATCCATGCGAACCTAAATCTTCGATCCTGAACCTGAGTACATAGCAAAACAAATAAGGAGTACGTGAGACAAGAAAGTCTCGTGAGCTACATGGGTTTAGACTCCGATAAAACAAACAGGTATCACATTATATATACATATATATATATATATATATATCTCATCATCCCACATTTAGCCACCCTATTGTGAGCCTTCCTAGCAAGTCTATCTAGTTATCCGGAACGTCTCCAAATAACCCGTCATCTCACATACTTATTAATCGGGGATCCCCCGCCTTAATAAGCCTTACGGTAACGGTAAGAGGGAATCGCCCAATCTACCGTTACCTGACTTCTAGCCGGATCTCGTCCAGTAGCAAGCCTCCTAACACATGATGGTCCATGGGTCGATGCCCAATCCGCCCTATCCAAGGTGACCGGGGATCCCCCGAATCACCGCCACACTATCACACGTCATAACTTCTCGAGTTATTCCATCTAAGCCCTTGGCTATCTCATAAATCAACAAACAAGTTAGTTCTAATATTCATAATAATATATAACTAACTCTACATACTGATAGTCTACACAATTAATCAAATAGACCAAATCACAAGTAAGAAAACATATTTCAATGGCTATGTACTCAGTAAAGTCCACACGTACTCACCTTAGCAATAAAGATGCTTTAACCGTATTCTTTCCGCCGGTTCCTTGTTCACAATTCGACCACTTCAACACTTCACCGAATGTCTAAAACAATTATAACAACAAGATTATCATCACAAACTACTACCAATGTGTTCATCTACCTCTAGATAACACCCATCAATCCGTTTCCCCCAAATATGGTGATTTACCAAACCCTAGGTTTAACCAACCCTTAAGATTCTTACAAATCATAATCATACACTTGTTTCCTTTGTTAATATACCATCAATTAAGTGTATACACCATTTATATCACCATAATCCATAACCCCAAGAACTAGGGTTTCAACCCCAAGCTTCTAAACCCATAGATCTAAAGCTACAACTACAAAGGATTGAAGATATACCTTAAATCTTCAACTAGGAGTGAAGAATCACAAGATTTGATGAAGAAATCGGCTCCAAATGATGTTTTCTACTCAAAATCGTATACACACACTTTGGAGGAAGTGTTTAGGGTTAGAAATGAGAGAAATGGCAAACATCCCGATTTTTAACTTGTTCCAGACAAAACTCGCGCCGCGAACCACCAACTCGTGTCGCTAGTTTGCACCCCGCGCAATCTCGTGTTCGCGATCCAAAACTCGTGTTCGTGAGTCCGATTCGCTGCTCCACTTAGTCGTGTTCGCGAGTCCATTCTCGCGTCATGAGATGGGTCTTCGTGACACGAGTCCAATCTTCGTGTTCACGAGGATTCCCAGAAATACCATTTTGATTTTCCAAACTTGTTTCCAACCAAGTCTTGACCCGATTTCGTCCGTAACTTTCTCATACGATGTCCAAATGACACGAAACCAATTTCCACATTCTTTAAACGATTTATCCTTATTTATCATATTTTTACACAATTTATTTAACACAAAAATTCGGGTCGTTACAACTATCCACCCATTAAAAGGATTCCGTCCCCGGAATCACCCAGAAATTTCAAATCCCCATAATCGACCCGAGCGTTCCGTTCAAATTCTCTTGTGGTCATTACCATCGAACTTTTCCCACTCCAATTCAATCAACAATATACATTCAAACATTCACTTAACCCCGTTAAGTCCAAGCGGGTCAAAAATCAATCTTAAACCTTTAATACTTAAACGGGTCAAAATTTCACCATTTGACCATAACACTTTCAATCCTTCAGCCAATCCTTTTATTCATAATAAAGATATGACACAATCATTACATTTAGTTAACCGATTAGAACGAATGTCAAAGCCTAGCTTCGACCAAATCGCCATCTTACATCACCGACCAACCTTTGACTTAAGCATAAAGTCAACTATACATTGACAACTTCTTTATTCACTAGAGATTCCATTAATCATTATTTTCATTACAATCGACCTTTAATTTATGATCCATCAATAATCATACACTCGATTCCCAAATTCAACTCTAAACACCCAACGGGTCAAATTCGCATAATTCGACTATAATTCTTTCAATTATTCCATTAGCCTTCTCACATACACGCAATCAATACATTATGCCCTCTTCGTTCACTAGTCACTCGAAACGAGAGTCAAGGTTCATCCTTGACCAAGTCAACCAATTCACAAATTGACTAATCTTGACTTTTGCATAAAGTCAACCATACTTTCCCAAACCAACAAATTTCCTACTCGCGGGGTATCATTCTCGACTTATCACTTCCGGTTATCTTCATTATTGTTTCCCTAACCATTGTTCTCGTTTTTTTTTTTTTTTTTCAAAAATTTCTATTTCTACCCAAACAATCCGGGAGTCGCACCTTTACTTAAGGTCATACTAGTATTTACCATTACTAAACCTTCATTTGGTTACTTATACTACCACTTAGTATCATTTCAATCATCTTTGCATCACATACCATAATTTCGCACAAGTTGACCATATATTGATCCCCAATAACCATTGCTTTCCAAGAGTACTCTCTTACTCATATTCTAGAGGTCGTAGACATCCTATACACATACATGACCTAATGCAACCCGCATTTCACACCAAATTTCCACTAACCATAAAATCATAACAATACACATTAACCACATAGTTCTACATTCATCACGTTATCGTTTTCTTTCATATTCACACATTTCTCATTGGACATACCACTTAACACGTTTCATATAGCATTACCTCTTTGATTATCATATGCCTTCAAAGGCCCTCACATAATGCACATTCATAGTACCTCGCGGGTAACCAATAAAATTTCCGATTCCCATTTACCATTTCACTTACCCACTAATCACCCTTAAACGGTTCATTTCCCTATTAATCAACTTTCCAAATCTTTTGTCACCACCGGGGTAACCATCAATCTATTCCTTCAACCATAGTTCACCGGTCAACCCGGTCATCTTAAGTCGACCAATCGACTCCGGTCTACATTTGTAACCCATAATTGTTTTTTTTTCACCCTTGATATCGAATTCATCATTATTGTCACAAAACTTGACATGGCTTTATGCCAACTTTTTACCCAATCACATTCAACAATCAAAATCCGTCGTTCCCGACACTTATTACTTTCCACATACATCCCATTTATGAGCTCTAAGACATCACCCTACCTTAGTCATTCTTTTCTTTACCATTCACGTGTAACAATCATTACATTACCTATCCGGCTTCTCGCCGAACATCCAAGTTCCATTTCCCCAAGGTTTCTATTCCTAGAATTCCAATCCACATTAACATTCCTTACCAAGACTTTGTACTTCCTGGTACTACTATCCCTTGTTGAAATACATTTACCATCCTCGCGGTTCATCCTTCGATACTACATAATAGCATCAATCCTTATATTCTTACTACACGCGACACACTTGTCTATAATCCTTCAAATACATGTTTCCTTATACATAATTAACCGGGAAGACTATTCCCAAAATAAGTCTCCACATCACGCGACTCATTTCCAATTTCTATAGGCATCAACTCGTGCAATCAATCAAACAATTAAACCGTAATCACATAATATCTTGACTTGGTGCATACCCAACCAATCCATACCGATAATCATATCAAAATCCTTTATCCTCACGGGCAATAAATCGACTTTAAACTTTTTCCCACTTATTTCTAACTCACAATTTCTATAAACACATCTGACCATTGAGATTTCCCATTGGCTAGCTCTATTTAACCGACTTAATCTAACAATCCCAATATCACATTCAACTTCCCACCAAATTTGCGAGACACAAACGAATAAGTAGAACCCAAATCACATAATACATGAGTTGACAAGAAATTAATGAATAAAGTACCTGATACCACGTCGTGCACCTCTTTTGCTTCCTCCCGAATCAGTTGGAAGGAACGCCCCTTCCCTATAGCCGGTTCCGCCTTCTTTTGAGCCGTGGGCACCATTGGCTCTCTTCCCTTTTTCGGGCACACATTGCTATAGTGTCCCATCTCGTGGCACGAATAACACTCTATCTCGGAAAACGCCTTGGTTCTACAATCCCGAGCCAAATGCCCTACCTTGCCACAATTGTAGCACGCCTTCG
This sequence comes from Calendula officinalis, assembly GCA_963853835.1. NCBI lineage: Eukaryota > Viridiplantae > Streptophyta > Magnoliopsida > Asterales > Asteraceae > Calendula > Calendula officinalis. Next base: position 62,935,712 of record OY970827.1, read on the forward strand.
AATCCCCTCGGCATTCGCCGGTGTGGTTCTTCCCGCACCTCTTGCATGAGGCAACACTTCCTTTCTTGGAGGAATTCGATGTGAACTTCCCCTTTTTGAAAGTTCCCGAGCCGCCCTCGGCTTTCCTTTTCTCGTCCACATGGACCCTCTCGGCATTCCTTGCCGCATTTACCTCTTCCACACCCCGAGCGGCACCAATGGCCTCATCGAGTGTGACCGCTCTCTTTACCTCCAATTGGTACTCCCAAGGTAGCCCACAAGCATACCGGACTACCCTCGATCTTTCCTCAAAATAAGTTTTTGCAACAAACGGAAGCAATCCCGTGAACTCCCTTGAGTACTCCTCAACCGACCTATCACCCTTCTTTAGGGTCACAAACCTCTCATGCATCTTTTCCAAATCCCTTTCGGGGCAAAACTTTCTCCTCAACCTCGTGGTAAAGTCATCCCATGACATCTTCTTCACCACCTCCCTTCCGAGGGTTTCATAGACAATATCCCACCATACCATAGCATCTTCTTTCAACAATTGTGACGCATACGTCACCATATCGGCTTTCTTACATTTGCTACTTCCGATGACTCGCTCGGTCTCTCGGATCCATCTCATAGTTACCTTCGGGTCCGAACTACCCGTGTACACGCTTGGCTTACAAGCCATGAAAGACTTAAAAGTACAACCATCTTTTTCATCGGGTATTGCCCCAACATCACCGCCACCACCGGTTGAGAACTTATCCTCTCGGGTACCACTACCCCCGGTCCTCTCATCCGACCTAGCTTCGGATTCACGATCACCTCCCGACCTTTCACGGTTTCTCATAATACGGTACACTTCTTCGGCCACCGTCCCTTTGATTTGATCAATAATAGTTTGGAGATCCGCCATGGTTACCGGAGTCTTATTATCTCCGACCTCCGATACTTCATGCATCGACGGTTGATTTTCTTGTTCAACCACAACCTCAACGCGGGGTATTTCATCCCCTTGATCTTGTGGAGCCTTTCCACTTCTACGAGTGTTCACCATTTTTTTCGTTCAAGTCTATACGGTAGACATCAAATAATTTAGTACCTCATGTACAACCCATTAGTCGCATAGGACTCAATATACATAATCATATCAACTTTCATAGGTCCCCCCTAGGTTCAACCCTAAACTTAACATAAAGTCTCAAGGTCAACCTATCGATCTCAAGGAATCTTACATTCCTATGGCTACAGTCTAAGACTAGGATGGTCAACCAACCTAATTCACTTAAACTATAGCTCTGATACCAAGTTGTAACACCTCAAATTTTTAATACAAAACATTTTACCAAAATATACCATTTTATAAATAGAAGAACGGTTCCAAAATATGGATTTACAAAAACCTTTGGTATGAAAATCAGAGTATGAGGTTTGGTGTTACAAAGTATATCAAAACCAAAGCTAAGCACAAATCCACTCTAATGTTCTTCTATTCTAGGCCCCGCATCTCTATCCATGCGAACCTAAATCTTCGATCCTGAACCTGAGTACATAGCAAAACAAACAAGGAGTACGTGAGACAAGAAAGTCTCGTGAGCTACATGGGTTTAGACTCCGATAAAACAAACAGGTATCACATTATATATACATATATATATATATATCTCATCATCCCACATTTAGCCACCCTATTGTGAGCCTTCCTAGCAAGTCTATCTAGTTATCCGGAACGTCTCCAAATAACCCGTCATCTCACATACTTATTAATCGGGGATCCCCCGCCTTAATAAGCCTTACGGTAACGGTAAGAGGGAATCGCCCAATCTACCGTTACCTGACTTCTAGCCGGATCTCGTCCAGTAGCAAGCCTCCTAACACATGATGGTCCATGGGTCGATGCCCAATCCGCCCTATCCAAGGTGACCGGGGATCCCCCGAATCACCGCCACACTATCACACGTCATAACTTCTCGAGTTATTCCATCTAAGCCCTTGGCTATCTCATAAATCAACAAACAAGTTAGTTCTAATATTCATAATAACATATAACTAACTCTACATACTGATAGTCTACACAATTAATCAAATAGACCAAATCACAAGTAAGAAAACATATTTCAATGGCTATGTACTCACTAAAGTCCACACGTACTCACCTTAGCAATAAAGATGCTTTAACCGTATTCTTTCCGCCGGTTCCTTGTTCACAATTCGACCACTTCAACACTTCACCGAATGTCTAAAACAATTATAACAACAAGATTATCATCACAAACTACTACCAATGTGTTCATCTACCTCTAGATAACACCCATCAATCCGTTTCCCCCAAATATGGTGATTTACCAAACCCTAGGTTTAACCAACCCTTAAGATTCTTACAAATCATAATCATACACTTGTTTCCTTTGTTAATATACCATCAATTAAGTGTATACACCATTTATATCACCATAATCCATAACCCCAAGAACTAGGGTTTCAACCCCAAGCTTCTAAACCCATAGATCTAAAGCTACAACTACAAAGGATTGAAGATATACCTTAAATCTTCAACTAGGAGTGAAGAATCACAAGATTTGATGAAGAAATCGGCTCCAAATGATGTTTTCTACTCAAAATCGTATACACACACTTTGGAGGAAGTTTTTAGGGTTAGAAATGAGAGAAATGGCAAAAATCCCGATTTTTAACTTGTTCCAGACAAAACTCGCGCCGCGAACCACCAACTCGTGTCGCTAGTTTGCACCCCGCGCAATCTCGTGTTCGCGATCCAAAACTCGTGTTCGTGAGTCCGATTCGCTGCTCCACTTAGTCGTGTTCGCGAGTCCATTCTCGCGTCATGAGATGGGTCTTCGTGACACGAGTCCAATCTTCGTGTTCACGAGGATTCCCAGAAATACCATTTTGATTTTCCAAACTTGTTTCCAACCAAGTCTTGACCCGATTTCGTCCGTAACTTTCTCATACGATGTCCAAATGACACGAAACCAATTTCCACATTCTTTAAACGATTTATCCTTATTTATCATATTTTTGTACAATTTATTTAACACAAAAATTCGGGTCGTTACAATAGGCATGGTGAACTTCTTTTGAGGCCCTGTCGTGACCGGTTGACTTTGGTGTCATGCAGCGGTTGAAGATCGTGAAGACATGGGACCAGCTCCTTGCCATATTTTTCTTCTTGAATTCTCTGAGGTCAATAGTGTGCCGATCAAGGTCTAGACCTAGGTCGTGTATTCCGAGATACACTTCCTCGAATGGCAGCTGTGGTTCAAATGCAGTCAGTGGTGGTCTTGAGTCGGCACGAGGTAACTGGAAGATGTCATAAAGATCATCTTTTGTGAAGTGAATTGGTTGTTCATCAATCATTGTTTCGAAGTGTGAGGGGGTTGTTGATGTCATCAGTGTTAGGTTGGCGAAGAATTGTTGAACATACACCACTGGAACCGACGGTCTGGCGTTGATGGAGTAGAATAGAGGATGACCTTGGAGAACATGCGAGTGAACCGGGAAATCGATGGAGAACGAGACTTCTTCTTCCGGGGCCCAGTACGGGTTGTTCTCTTTTAGCGGTTTGAGCTTGTATTGAGGAACCAGGGTGTTCTCGTCAATTATATGTTGTGCCGCCATCTGAAGATTAGACACTAAGAAAATGCGGCACAAAACAATGATTAAAGTTAGTGCACAGTGTTAACAAAAGAAATGTAACGATGATGTTTCACACTTATCGAGACGAGAGGGTTCAAAGTAATTTTAATAGTATTTAAAATATAAGAATAATATAAAAATTTTAAATTTATTAAAAATATTTAATAAATAAAAATTAGTAAATTATAATTATAAAGAAAATAAAATAAAAAAAACTTAAAAGAAAGAAATTTTTTTTTTTTTTTTAAAAAAAAAAAACGAAGTTCGGGCCGAACTCCAGTAACAACTTCGGGCATAGGATGTTCGTGCCGAACATGTGTAACAACTTCGGGCCGAAGAATAAGTAAATGTTCGGGCCGAAGTTGTATAAGTAGTTCGGGCCGAAGTTGTTCAAGTAGTTCGGGCCGAAGAACAAGTAAATGTTCGGGCCGAAGTTGTATAAGTAGTTCGGGCCGAAGTTGTTCAAGTAGTTCGGGCCGAAGACTTTTACGTTGTTTGGTTTCCTTAACTGTTTTTCAAATTTTGGCATTCCTAGTTCGATTTGTACAGTAAAAACTGGCCTATGGGGTTCGATTTAACTAATCGAACATTGTAGATTACGTAGGACAACTTATAGAACCCTAGATCGAACTAATCTCCTAATTTTGAAACCCTAGAAAAGCCGAGACTGCAATTGATCGAATTCGGTAAAACGAGATGTAAATAGATGAAATTTAGGGTTGAAATCTTACCGAAAACAGACGGAAAGTAGATTACGAGTGATGTGGAGTGGATTCGATCGAATTTGAACACGAGAATCGAAGATCGGGCTTAACTGTGTGTGTCGGCGGTGTTTGAGTGTGTGTAGACGAGGAAGAATAAATGAAATAGTGAAGTTCGACCCGACCTTTTATAGGTGAGAAGTTCGGGCCGAACTTCTTAACCGACTAAGAACTTCGGGCCGGGAACAGTAAGAAGTTCGGCCCGAAGAACACCCTTTTTTTTTTTTTTAAATGACAAAGGAAACACAAGTAAAATAAATCATTAAAAATTAAAAGAAATTAAAAACTAGTTAAAAATATAGAAGAACTCAAATGTTATTCGTGGTTTGGATAGAATGATTTGTCAGTTTAAGATTTGTAATGGAAATGTTGAGAATTTGTGAGAAATTTCTGAGGATAAGACGATTTCTTTTTCTTCACAAATTATTTCATGTAAATCGACGACAATGTAGACCCATGGATAGAGTTGTTTTGTAGCGGAAGTCTTTTGATGAAGTTGTGTCTTTGTCGATTTATGAACTTTGATAATTGTTGTTTAGGATAAAACATTGATGAAGTTTACGCTCCCCCTCAAACAAACAATTATTTCTCAACGGATCTTCTTCGGTTTCTTGTTTACTCCCCCTTAATTAGTGCATATGTCTTTTTGATGTGGAGAAAACTGTGCTAATATATTCTCTTAAGTCTTGTAAGCATTTTTCTTCATAATCTAAACTTCTTATTAAATTTTCTCCCCCTCATGATGATTAAGATTTATCGGGATCATCATGAAAAATGTGAAGTTCGTCGAGGTGAAATGAAGAAAATCTTCTAAGCCCATGGATACAAAATGTGATTAAGAATGATTTATGCATCTTTTGAATGAATCAAGATACATCACATTGTATAATCAAAAACCGAACCAAAGATGATGATATAGATATCCGATCAAATCATTTGGCATTTAATCGCAATGATCGAATTAAGTCGGGCAAACCGGGATCACATAGATTACCCGTTAACACAACAGTTACACAAACTGTGTGACCTACGTTCAGTGTTGGAATAGATGTTAGCACTGGTAGGATTTCCATTCAATCATCGTGGAATACCAAGAACGTTGGTATCACTATGAATGTTCCGGCTTTATCACAAAGATAAGCTTGGTATTATGCCTTGTGTCCTAAAAGTGTTTATCGGTTCTAGACTCAATTAGTGGACAAACGAAGGCGAGGACTGGAGAGGCTTGTCCTCTGTTTCAATATCAACAATCTCCAAGTGAGATGTCGATAGCATATGAGATAGTCTCCGTGGAAATGAAACAAGTACTTTTTAAGAAAATACTTGAGTGGCTGGGGGGTTGTGCATTGCATCACTGGGTCCATGATGTCTATTTCAATATCAGAGAGCAACACATGCAATCTGATAGAGACGTGGCAACCCGGCTTTTTATCAGTTTGGGAAGGGTTTTTCGTTTTCTTTAACTCTGTCACACCCTCCTCACTCAAGCTTACTTTTTCATTTTCGACTACACCCTCATTTCATTTTACCATGTTTTGCTGAATTGCACCCCATACTACATTCCCCCTCTCAAATTTATCTCAGCGCACCCCAATCAAGATCCCGTGATACTTGATTCTGCTCACCTAGACCTATGTACCCTTACATGTTGTCCTATATTGTAGGTGGCTCCTGGGGAAGATCATGCCGGTTATAGCAGATCATAGGAGTAATTTGAGAGTGAACTATAACGCTCATGTGCAATTTATCAGCATATATGATGTTACGTTGTAGGAATAACATGGATTTTTCATCGGAAAATGTATGTGTTTCCGGCATAAGTTGTTGCCTTTAAGATGGAAAAATTTAGGCATAGCAACTTGAACAATTAAGGAAATACCGGACTCGCATAGAGTATCCGTTAACACACGGTATGAATCGATAGTCGTTTGCACAACCGTTGATTCAAATGTGTGACCTGCAGTTAGAGTTGGCACGATTTTAGCTCTAGCAGGATTTCCACTCAATCCTCGTGAAACACCAGATTGTGATGCCACTATGAGTGTTCCGATGAATACACGGAGATTCATTTTCAATAGTGTATGTGTCCTAAATTGGAAATATTTGGCGGTGAGATCTAGACACATTGTGCATTCAAATGAAGACGTAACCCGGGGCAGAAGGTTAAAATTTCAATACCAACATACTCCAAATGAGTAGTCGATAGATTATGTGCTACGTCCCCTAATGAATTGAAACAAATTCCTATTAAGAGGAATCTGAGTGGTTGGTGGTGGAATGCAAATGCTTGACTGGGCCAGTTAAGACTGGTGAAACATTCAACACATGAATGATCACAAATATGTGAGGTTGCCCGATTTAAGAACGGTTTGGATGCACTCAAAGGTGTGTTTTCTTGATATTATCATGTTTTCACATCACCTTACTCTCACCTAAGGGGGAGTAAACAAGAAACCGAAGAAGATCCGTTGAGAAATAATTGTTTGTTTGAGGGGGAGCGTAAACTTCATCAATGTTTTATCCTAAACAACAATTATCAAAGTTCATAAATCGACAAAGACACAACTTCATCAAAAGACTTCCGCTACAAAACAACTCTATCCATGGGTCTACATTGTCGTCGATTTACATGAAATAATTTGTGAAGAAAAAGAAATCGTCTTATCCTCAGAAATTTCTCACAAATTCTCAACATTTCCATTACAAATCTTAAACTGACAAATCATTCTATCCAAACCACGAATAACATTTGGTCAGAACAAAGGTTTGCATTTAGAGCATGAACCTCCTTCATACGTGAGAAAAGGGTAACTGGCCAACAGAATAATTGTTTGTTTGAGGGGGAGCGTAACCGTTATAAACATGTTACCTCAACAACAATTATCACATCATAGATCGACATAAAGCCACAAACTTCAAGAAAAGACTTCCGCTGCTAATCTCTCTATTAATATGAGTCTTATTTTAAGTCGATCTATATGTATCTTCAAAGTAAAGTCTTCAAAATACTTCTAGTGGTTGAAAAGCTACAAGAAGTATCCGTTTTCACATGTTGACAAAGCTCGAGCTGATCCTGATACATCACTATTCAACAAAATTTCTACCAGGTGCAGCTTTTGCTAAAGATGAAGACTTCGAAGATACGCTTCCCAGACTATTGTTACAAAGGGGGAGATTGTAATTGGGTCATATTTAGTTGTAATCAATAGTCTAGGGACTAGTTATGTAACATTGTATATATGTTAAGTTTTATTTAGGAAATGGTCCTAACTAACAAGGAATTAAGCCATGGTATAAATATCTTCGGTTTCATCTTATAGGCTGCCCTTCCCTTGTTCAAGAGAAAGCGAGGACTTTATTTTAGCTACCGGCCCAAACAAAAGAGATTACACACAACCCATCCCCGGTAATAGCCGTCTTGGACGAGGGCCTGCACTCCCTCCAAGTGTAAGACTTAATTCCTTAACTTTTGCACAATTATCATTTCAATTTCTCTGCATTTGTTCACTCTCTCTCTCTCTATATTTCTCTCTCTAAAACCCTAATTGTTCTTCATCCTTTTTCCATCTAGAATCATCATCAAACACCATTTTATGGATTGAATCAGTGTTATTGTGCTTTTCAACTTTCACTACCCTAGCTTCATACATGCTTCCCTTACGAATTACATTACACAAGGGACCATTAAAATCCCAATTATCATACCACATTATGTGAACACAAGAATCCCTTAGCTTCTCCCTGAAGCTCAACAAGTTTTTCCACATATAACTTACCTTGCCACTCAGTCAAAAGTTATCACCCAGTTAACAACTAATTCAGTCAACAACTATCAAACGGTTCATAAGTAAAACGTAACTTTTAAGGTTTTTTTTTTCTTTTTTTAATTTCTTTTCCATTATCTTACTAATTAAAGTCGTTCTGAATGTTTAATACAGATTCTTGAAATATTCCAAATTCGTTCAGTCGTAAAGGAATTATATAGAAGTATTTATATTTGTGTTAACTATATTATTTCATTTTTATTCTTATACTTCACTTCGGATGATAGAAATAGAATTTGGCTAAAGTCAAGCCAAATAATGAATTTGGCCTTGCAATACCCGTTAACTATTTCAAAACACGTTTTCCTGGCCTTGCGATACGCGTGGGGTTTTTTTTATTATAATTTTAACATAATTGATGCGAATTCTTTAACTGGAAAACAAGTTATCAATAAACATTATATACCTTTTATCCAATAATCACATCATATGATATGATATGTTTCAATCATATAACAAATGCTAATACATCTTTTTTCACAAGTTTGATAATGACATAGGTGATTCATTCATGTATTTCGAATAGATTATTTAAAGAAAAACACTAAAATACTCTATAAAAAAACAATAGAAAGGAGGTTTTATTGTTATAGTTTGAGTGTGTTAGTTTGTGATTCGTTTATACGTTAACGACTCATACCTTTTAACTCTTTTACTAAAAAGGTCAGGTATAGATCAATATTGTTTTGATCCGTTTATAACCTGCCCAATATTTGAATTAGAAAAAAGCTAATTTATATTTTTCATATTTATGTTTACTTAATTGCCCATTTTAAAAGCGTTAATATAGATCGGGACTTAGAAGTTAGAAATGTTTTTTTAGTATTAGTCTATTGTAGACATTTGGTTCATTTAAATATATTATTTTAATATTAAGTATTCATATTGTATTTATTGGAAAATACTTTGTAAAGTGCATAACAACTGTGATATTATTATGATGAGTTAGGTTAATGAGTCGGCTATCCGTTGAACCGATGGATAAGGGTACATGTTTGATTTTTCAAACTCTGCGAGTCACGGAGCGGATTTATATCGTCTTTTGAAATTTGCATTTCTCTTATTTTTAATAGTTTCGGTATTTTTTAATTTTATATTTGGTTATCTCAATCATATTATTTGGTTGGTAACATGAACCGTGCCATGCATGTACTTTCTCCACAATAAGCAGAAATTTCGAAGATAAATCATATATATTAAAATAATATTATGTACAAAGTACCTAAAGCATGATCACTAACATGTTTAGCTTTAATACTCTACTAAATAAGCAAAGTGTGTCGGAGGATATTTGGACGATACCACGGTAACGCGGCGGGTGGAAAAGAGAATTGCTAAAACGGGTCAAACGGGATCAAGAGTCACAATGCCAATGTAACTTAAAATCCTCATGAATGAAGAAAATGACAACAACCTACACCACAACATAAGAAATACTACGTTTTATGAATAACATGTTTTGTCATTTGCTAATCTAAGCACTCATATTTTGTTAATTTATATTTTCTTTCAACACACTTTCCATTGTTAATACTTACATGTGATGAATAATTGTAGTATTCTTCTGATGTACCATTATGATCTAGAAATCAACTTCCACGTACAAGGTTACCAACTATACTTTTTTGTATATAATGAATAAAGCCCGTGTATTGCACGGACCATATTGCTTGCAAATAAGTATAAATGACATGCATAGATGTCATTTCTAAAAACCTAAATGTAGCAAATAATGAATTAATGATCGCATTTGACTTCTTTGACCATACGACACTTGGTATATATGACGTTCAACAATAAACACAACCACAAACGTTACGCCCTTTTCAAAACTCTCTCTAAAAATCTTGGTAACCATCACTAAACCTCTACCGACCACCGCCATAATCACCACCGTGGGTTGGTGTTCCGATCCTTACTATCTCTTTCAAATTAATGTCACGATAAGAGATGATTCAAGATAGATTAATGTATTACTTATCGGAGCACCCATCGATCGTCAATTTCCGATGGAATCATACGCAATCATGGGGCTCAACCTGGTCATTCCTATTCACCTCCATCGCCGCCTACGTATTCCTCTGTCTCCTACTTAATTTACTCCTTTTCAACCGCCGACGTCCGGTACCTCTCGGCCCTATACCGGCCATCCACTCCTTATCCATGGCTCTCATATCCGCCACCATCTTCACCGGCATCCTGTTATCCGCCGCCGCAGAGATCCGTGACACACGATGGTTCTGGCGCCGGAACAAGACCACCGCGTTCCAATGGCTACTCTGCTTCCCGCTAGGCACGCGCCCCTCCGGTCGCGTGTTCTTCTGGTCGTACATCTTTTACCTAACGAGATTCCTCCACACGCTCCGCACGTTCATCGCCATTCTCCGCCGTCGTAACCTGTCGTTTTTCCGGCTATTCAATCACTCAATCCTCATCATGATGTCATTTCTGTGGCTTGAATTCTCCCAATCGTTTCAAATCCTAGCGATCCTTTTCACAACATCGATCTATTCCGTCGTGTATGGATACAGATTCTGGACGGCGATCGGTCTCCGGAGCGCGTGTTTTCCGTTCGTAATCAACTGTCAGATGTTACTGTTAGGTTGTAATCTGTTATGTCATGTTGGAGTGCTGCTTTTACATCTGATGAAAGGTGGATGCAATGGAATTGGTGCTTGGGGGTTTAATTCTGTGTTTAATTTCGCTATTTTGTTTCTGTTTTTGAATTTCTACGTGAAGAGTCATTTGAAGAGGAAGAAGATGATGACGTCATCATCGGAATACGGTGGTGGCGATGGTGCAATCATGGAATTGAATTCCATTGGTTGTAAAAAAAAATAAAGACATTTCAAAAGAGAGGTGAGGTCAGTAGTTCCCCCATACTTTTCCCCTCTTTTAATTTTGTAATAGGTTTAGCATGAATCATTATTATATGATTATATATTTTTAATTTTATTTATATCAAATCCCCCAATTGTAAAATTAAATATTAGAGCGAATTATAT